>CM057231.1:36080112-36705112 GCA_029891385.1 Erythroxylum novogranatense
TTGGGATTGATTACTGTGATAAGTGTTATAAATAATGATTTATGACTGAAGATCGATTACGTTAGTGAGAAATTTAGAATGATGGTAAATCTGTGATGTTGATTTTTGAGTGTGAAAATTTAAGGGTAGGATGTAATAACGAAAAGATTAAAAGGTAAGATAATGATACGGAGAAATGAAACAGATGTTCCAGTTTAATTGCTCTGATTATATGGATGTGTGATTGATCTATATGGGATATTGTGCATAGTTGGAATTGAGTTTCTAGATATTGAGAATGACCGATAAGACATGTGACAACCGTGATGTTAAAGAATTTCATGAGTAACATCGATAAATGAAAGTAAATGGTGATTAATGAAAGGACAATAGAGAGTTAAATTTGAAATGAGGGATTCTAATCTGAGTTGAGACTCAAGTGTTAGAGATAAAATCTGTTATTGCAAAAAACATGTATTATGCTAATGTAAGGGATCTGAATGTGTAATATGATTTTGCTCATTGAGGAGAATATTGATTCGCAAATAATTGAGTAAAACTGTTCAGAAAGTGATGAATGTTTATTCAACCCAGGGAGTGATTTATAGCGGCTTATGTGGAGAAGTTAGTGTAAAGGAACATGTGTCGGAATATATGTATTCGGAATTATTGAGAATTAACTGAGTGCTGGATCTATCCAGAAATGATAAAATGTTTGAGGAAATGTGTGAAAAGTATGGTGATGATTGTGGAAGAGACATTTAGAGAACTGCTCATTTTTAAGTGTTAATTATATTGTTTTAAATTGGTGATGTGGCAATATATAGTGAAATGTCGATAAAGGTTATGAGGTAATTAGTTACTATAGTGCAATGTGATTAAGCGTATTTAGGGAAAAGGATAACGTTGTAGGCGATCTTGTGATCGATTTTACGAAATTGTGGCGCCTTAAAAGTGTGGGGCATTAACTGTATAGAAAGGTTATGGATATATCCATGGATATGCAAATCAATGATGATCGAGATACTTTGGGAATTTGAATGATTCGCAAAAGAGATTAAATGGATTGAGCAGAAATTCAATAGCGTATAAGAGTGTTACTGTTGATGGATAATTGTCAAACTGGTAAAAAGAAAGTAATATGAGTTATCGAAATTTCAAATAAATTATGTATAAAAAGATACTGGCAAAACAATCGGTGATTCAGAAAATTGCAAACTGTATTGGGGAAATTTTAAATGGGAGTCAACTTCTGAGGAAATGACTGATAACTGTGTTATGAAGTGTTGTGTTTCAACAAGAATGCACCGAAAGAGTAAGAAAAGGTTTAGAGTGTGAACTCGAATAATTATTCGTGGAATAATTAACGGATGTGACTGCTGAGGCAAACGTGAGATTGATATTATTGGAATCCATCGAGTTATGCGAACATAGTCGAAGACTATGGTTGATTTGAGTTAATAATGACCGTAAAAGCGAATACGTAATAGGGGTTGGCGATCCCGGTTTATGGCAACGAGTCGAATCGATAAGGAAACTAAATTCGTCATTAAATGGCCTCTATGTATTGTCATGAAAATGGATTGGCAAGTGGTTTAAAATCGAAAGATGATCTGATTTACAAAGTGATTTCTGGATTGGATTAAGATCGGTGTTAAGAATTGGTAAATGTGTTTCGCATGCTGAGTGTAAGGATTGGCAAATAATTATAAAGATATGGCGAGAATCGAATCGAAAGGAACGGATAAATTATCCTGTCCTCCTCATCAACTGTATATGAAATTTCGAGGACGAAATTTTTATAAGGAGGGGTGAATTGTAACATCCCGTTACTGTCATTAAGGGTATTATGGTAATATTGGGACAGACTGATAGGATTTCACTGCATGCATTGACTAAGCATGTTACTGGCCTCTAATCATAGAGGGCTGGTTTCTGATATGCATATATTCATTGGTACATGCATTCATGATTTTCCGGTATTTAATTGTGAATTGGAACTGACTGAATTGACTGGTTTGTTAATTGATCGAATTATGGACTGACTGGACTGACTGAATCGTGATTAAATGAGAAATAAGGAGTTAATGTGTTCAAGTGACTGATTTAGAATAGTTTACGAGTGACTGGTAATTTATAGTGGCTTAGAGGAGATTTTCGAGAAATTCGGGAGAAAATACCCGGACCGGAAATATTTGGGTGATTGACTGATTGACCGTATATTACTGAGAGAATTGTCCAATGGTAATGGAAAAAAATCAGAATTTTACTGATAGGAAATTATGATGTTGAGCCGTTGAAATTTAAAGACTGAAAATCAGACTGATATGGAGACTTAAGGCTATAAATAGCTAGGGTTGAGAAATTGGGGAAAATTGTCTAAGGCTTTATCGTTTCCCCCTTTCTTCTCCTTCGACGGTCGTGCGATTCCTCCATTGGTGAGGATTCTTTGGTTTTTCCTTATGGTTTTCCCTCCTATTGTGCTTAGCTAACGTGTTTATTGTGATTGATGAAGGATTGAGAAGGATTTGGAGTGGATTATCAGTGATTTGAGAAAGTTAAGGTTGCGGTGATTTTGAGATTTGGGATTGATCGTCGATTGGTAAGTGTTTTTGTGTTTAATGTTGTTTTTAATGGTTTCTATAGCATTTATGGCCTTCATTATAGTTGATTTGAGTAGTTGAGAGTGTTTAATGGGGTTTAGAGTGAGAAAATAGACGGAAAACGATCGGAGAAGACAATCGGATCGTCGCACGTCGCGACGAATAATTGGATGTAATTATTTTTATTAGTCGCGACGAGCGTGGATTGGTGCGTCGCGACGAATGGGTTCCACGTCGCGACGAACGTGGCTTTGTGCAACGCGACGAGCGGTCCCCTACGTCGTGACGAGTGAGCTTTTCACGTCGCGACGAAAGGGCGTAGGTTGCGACGTATGGGGCAGTTTTCTGATTGAATGTATATTCGTTTATGGGACATAACTTATGGTGTAGACCTCCGATTGAGGTGATTCTCGATTCACTGTGAACTAGGGAAAGAGGTCTACTATTGAGAAAAATATTGAGAGTTGGAATTTAATTTAATTGATACTGATTCTTGAGATTTAAGGTTAATTATGGTTTATAGTGTGATCTAAATCTTGAATTGAGACAATTGGAGTTTTAATTGAGATTTTCTTTGGATGATTTGACGATGGATATGAAATTGTTATAGGAATATGAATTGAGAAAATTGGCTGAATTGAGATTGAACCAAAGCGGTGTTGATCCAATTAGTGAAGAGTTGAAATTGAGCTTAGGATATCGAATTTGGGTATTAGCATTGGAAATCGTGAACATGCATGGTACATAATTGCAGCAGAGACATATGCATTATTATCATTGTTTAATTGGGCAATTAGTAATGGGTTGTACTTTCTTTGTTATAGTGGCGCGTTGGATCATCGTTCCACGGACATTCTTTGGGACTTCGGGCAATAGCTCGGAAGTTACTGGTGAGTAACCTAGTTGGTTTCTCAAATTCTTGATGTCTAAATGTTCATTGTAAATTACTTGATAACGTGAAGTACATGATTCTTGAATTATATGTGATTGGATCGCATCAGTATTATTATTGAAATGTATATGGTGAGTTGCATGCTCTTCTTGTATAGAATCGAACAATGTGAATTGCCTTTGTATGATCGCATGACTCTTTGGAAAGAATGCGATCGCATTGTATGTGTTTCTTGTATTGGGTGAAATCTTGAATCATCATCATCTTTGTTACCTTTGGGCTTTATAGCTATACAATGTAAATTCTTGAATCAATGAATCTTGAATTTACGTATATTCTTGAGAAATACACTAGGGCTTTTATAGCCATATCTTGAACTCTTGAATCTGAATTTATTGAACCATTGCATTGCATGCATAAATGCATGATCGATAAAGGATTGTGACCCAAGTTGCTAATCTCTTTGAAAAGAGCCTAGAGCTCGAACATTTGTCTTGACCGGGCTTAGCAGAGGGAAAATCCTTGACGCGTCCCTCATCGATCCTTGTTGGCGCTTGGGCACAACATTGAATAAGCTGGAAAAGAGTCTCATATGCATCATATACATGATTGGTGAAGCGCCAAATTGTGTGATGATTCTTGAATCGAGTGATGCCATGATTTATTGTAAATTGTGATGTGATCACGTGAATCGCATTATGCTCTTGTAATATTATTACCGACATCAGTATCTTGATATAGACTCATCGTACCTTTATTACGTAAGCGGTTCTAGGCTACGTATTATTATTCTTGATCATGTATACTATAAATGGCTATTATAGACCCATCGTAAACTGTTATATATATCATTAATTAATATTATTGTGTCGTGCTATCGCAATTTCGTAATGCATGATTTGAGTGAACCATCGATGATGGTTTCTCACCGAGTTCGCAAACTCACCCAACATTGCAACTTTTTTTTTGAAATCGAAGAGTACCCGTTAGCAAAACGGGAGTATGTTTCTTGATGTTAGTGAAGGTCGAAGTCGGGATCGATTCTTCAGGTTCCGCATTGCATGTCTTGACTTTTGTACAAAATGGTTATTTGTATTCGTAAGATTGATCTCGGTGGCTATTGAAAATGTTTGTACCCAATTGGATAGACTTCGCGCATTTGTTATTTAAAAGTAATGTCTTGATTTACGATCGAGTGGTTAGCACGCCATTCTCGCGGGCACGGACCGGATATCCCGTGGATGTCGGGTTGGGATCACGTGGGTGTGGGTGCTACATTTAGGTATCGAGCCCGAAATACGATTGTATATGGGCGTTCTGAAATTTGTCTTGAGTTACATGCATTAAAAGTAAGTAAAGTCGTCACGACAGACGGTGACAACCGATCCGGTCTAGCGTATGAGTCGCGTGCATGGCGTGTATCGATCGATAAGCGGTCGAGATAGAGAGGAAATGATAAGGCGGTAGAGTGTGATAAAAGGAAGTGGCGATCATCGAAGGATAAGAAAAAGTATATGGTCGGATCGACAAATGAACATTTAGTGTATCGATATTGATGGATATCGATGATATGCGAAAAGAGTGGTCTTGAAATATGTGATATGAATATAGACTTGTGGATTGATAGAGAAATAGAATTATGATAGAAATGACTAGAGTTCCAAATGTGTAAAGGGAATGAAATGAAATGTTATAATTGGGATTGATTCTTTGTGATAAGTGTTATAAATAATGATTTATGAGTGAAGATCGATTACGTTAGTGAGAAATTTAGAATGATGGCAAATCTGTGATGTTGATTTTTGAGTGTGAAAATTTAAAGGTAGGATGTAATAACGAAAAGATTAAAAGGTAAGATAATGATACGGAGAAATGAAACAGATGTTCCGGTTTAATTGCTCTGATTATATGGATGTGTGATTGATCTATATGGGATATTGTGCATAGTTGGAATTGAGTTTCTAGATATTGAGAATGACCGATAAGACATGTGACAACCGTGATGTTGAAGAATTTCATAAGTAACATCGATAAATGAAAGTAAATGGTGATTAATGAAAGGACACGATAGAGTTAAATTTGAAATGAGGGATTCTAATCGAGTTGAGACTCAAGTGTCGGAGATAAAATCATTATTGAAAAAATATGTATTATGCTAATGCAAGGGATGCGAATGTGTAATATAATTTTTCTCATTGAGGAGAATATTGATTCGCAAATAATTGAGTAAAAGCTGTTAGGAAAGTGATGAATGTTTATTCAACCGTGGAGTGATTTATAGCGGCTTATGTGGAGAAGTTAGTGTAAAGGAACATGTGTCGGAATATATGTATTGAAATTATTGAGAATTAAGCGAGTCTTGGATCTATCCGAAATGATAAAATGTTTGAGGAAATGTGTGAAAAGTATGGTGATGATTGTGGAAGAGACATTTAGAAGAATTGCGACAAGTGTTAATTATATTGTTTTAAATTGGTGATGTGGCAATATATAGTGAAATGTCGATAAAGGTTATGAGGTAATTAGTTACTATAGTGCAATGTGATTAAGCGTATCTAGGAAAAGGATAACGTTGTAGATGTCTTGTGATCGATTTTACGAAATTGTGGCGCCTTAAAAAGTGTGGGGCATTAAGCGTATAGAAAGGTTATGAATATATCCATGGATATGCAAATCAATGATGATCGAGATACTTGGGAATTTGAATGATTCTCAAAAGAGATTAAATGGATTGAGCAGAAATTCAATAGCGTATAAGAGTATTCTTGTTGATGGATAATTGTCAAATGGTAAAAAGAAAGTAATATGAGTTATCGAATTTCAAATAAATTGTGTATAAAAGATCTTGGCAAAACAATCGGTGATTGTAAAACGCAAAGCGTATTGGGAAATTTTAAATGGGAGTCAACTTCGAGGAAATGGTGATAAGCGTGTTATGAAGTGTTGTGTTTCAACAAGAATGCACCGAAAGAGTAAGAAAAGGTTTAGAGTGTGAACTCGAATAATTATTAAATGGAATAATTAACGGATGTATTTCTTTGAGGCAAGCGTGAGGCTGATATTATTGGAATCCATCGAGAGTTATGCGAACATAGTCGAAGACTATGGTTGATTTGAGTTAATAATGACCGTAAAGCGAATCTGTAATAGGGGTTGAGCGATCCCAGTTTATGGCAACGAGTCGAATCGATAAGGAAACTAAATTCGTCATTAAATGGCCTCTATGTGATTGTCATGAAAATGGATCGGCAAGTGGTTTAAAATCGAAAAGATGATCCTGATTTACAAAGTGATTTCTGGTTGGATTAAGATCTGATGTTAAGAATTGGTAAATGTGTTTCTGGTACTGAGTGTAAGGATTGGCAAATAATTATAAAGATATGAGCGAGAATCGGAATCGAAAGGAACGGATAAATTATCCTGTCCTCCTCATCGACTGTATATGAAATTTCGAGGACGAAATTTTTATAAGGAGGGGTGAATTGTAACATCCCGTTACTGTCATTAAGGGTATTATGGTAATATTGGGACAGACTGATAGGATTTCACTGCAAGCATTGACTAAGCATGTTACTAGCCTCTAATCATAGAGGAATTGGTTTACTGCATATGCATATATTCATTGGTACATGCATTCATGATTTTCCGGTATTTAATTGTGAATTGGAACTGACTGAATTGACTGGTTTTTTAATTGATCGAATTATGGACTGACTGGACTGACTGAATCGTTATTAAATGAGCTATAAGGAGTTAATGTGTTCAAGTGACTGATTTAGAATAGTTTACGAGTGACTGGTAATTTATAGTGGCTTATAGGAGATTTTCGGGAAATTCGAGAGAAAATACCGGATAGGAAATATTTGGGTGGTGGTGATTGATCGTATATTCTTGAGAGAATTGTCCAATGGTAATGGAAAAAATCAGAATTTTCTTGATAGGAAATTATGATGTTGAGCCGTTGAAATTTAAAAATGAAAATCGGTGATATGGAGACTTAAGGCTATAAATAGCTAGGGTTGAGAAATTGGGAAAATTGTCAAGGCTTTATCATTTCCCCTTTCTTCTCCTTCGACGGTCGTGCGATTCCTCCATTGGTGAGGATTCTTTGGTTTTCCTTATGGTTTCCCTCTATTGTGCTTAGCTAACGTGTTTATTATGATTGATGAAGGATTGAGAAGGATTTGGGTGGATTATCGGTGATTTGAGAAAGTTAAGGTTGCGGTGATTTTGAGATTTGGGATTGATAAATCGATTGGTAAGTGTTTTGTGTTTAATGTTGTTTTAATGGTTTCTATAGCATTTATGGCCTTTATTATAGTTGATTTGAGTAGTTGAGAGTGTTTAATGGGGTTTAGAGTGAGAAAATGGATGAAAAACGATCGGAGAAGATGATCGGATAAATCGACGTCGCGACGAGCGCAGAAGCGCCGAAGGCTTCGTCGCGACGAATAATTGGATGTAATTATTTTTATTAGTCACGACGAGCTCGAATCGACGACGACGACGGCGTGGATTGGTGCGTCATGACGAATGGGTTCCACGTCGCGATTTAACGTGGCTTTATTACGCGACGAAGCGGTCCCTACGTCGCGACGAGTGAGCTTTCGCGTCGCGACAAAAGTATGAGGTCATGACGTATAGGGCGATTTTACGATTGAATGTATATTAGTTTATGGGACATAACTTATGGTGTAGACCTCCGATTGAGGTGATTCTCGATTCACTTTGTGAACTAGGAAAGAGGTCTACTATTGAGAAAAATATCGAGAGTTGGAATTTAATTTAATTGATCTGATTCTTGAGATTTAAGGTTAATTATGGTTTATAGTGTGATCTAAGTCTTGAATTGAGACAATTGGAGTTTTAATTGAGATTTTCACTGGATGATTTGACCGATGGATATGAAATTGTTATAGGGAATATGAATTGAGAAAATTGAACTGAATTGAGGATTGAACCAAAGGAGTGTTGATCCAATTGAGTGAAGAGTTGAAATTGGGCATAGGATATCGAATTTGGGTATTAGCACCGGAAATCGTGAACATGCATGGTACATAATTCTGTAGAGACATATGCATTATTGTACTGTTTAATTGGGCAATTAGTAATGGGTTGTACTTTCATTGTTATAGTGGCGCGTTGGATCATCGTTCCACGGACATTCTTTGGGACTTCGAGGCAATAGCTTGGAGTTCTGGTGAGTAACCCATTGGTTTCTCAAATTCTTGAGTGTCTAAATGTTCTTTGTAAATTACTTGATAACGTGAAGTACATGATTCTTGAATTATATGTGATTGGATTACATTTGTATTATTCTTGAAATGTATATGGTCGAGTTGCATGCTCTTCTTGTATAGAATCGAACAATGTGAATTACCTTTGTATATTGCATGACTCTTTGGAAAGAATACGATCGCATTGTATGTGTTTCTTGTATTGGGTCGAATTCTTGAATCACCGAAAATCTTGTTACCTTCGGGCTTTATAGCTATACACTGTAAATTCTTGAATCATTGAATCTTGAATTTCGTATATTCTTGAGAAATACACTACTAGGGCTTTTATAACCATATCTTGAGCTCTTGAATCTTGAATTTATTGAACCATTGCATTGCATGCATAAATGCATGATCGGATAAAGGGTGTGACCCAAGTTGCTAATCTCACTGAAAAGAGCCTAGAGCTCGAACCTTTGTCTTGACGGGCTTAGCGAGGGGAAAATCCTTGTGCGTCCCTCATCGATCCTTGGTGGCGTTTGGGCACAACATCTGAATAAGCTGGAAAAGAGTCTCATATGCATCATATACATGATTGATTGAAGCGCCAAATTGTGTGATGATTCTTGAACCGAGTGATGCCATGATTTCTTGTAAATTGTGATGTGATCGTGAGCGCATTATGCTATTGTAATATTGTTACCGATACAGTATCGATATATAGACTCTTGTACCGTTATTAAAAGCGGTTCTACGCTATGGTATTATTATTATCGTCATTGATATCGTTGTAAATCGTTATAGACCACCGTAAATGCTGTTATATAATACCGTTAATTAATATTCTTGTCTTGTGCATATATGCAATTCGTAATGCATGATTTAGTGAACCATCGATGATGGTTTCTCACCGAGTTCGCAAACTCACCCAACATTGCAACTTATTTTTTTTAAGAAATCGAGGAGTACCCCGTTAGCAAAACGGGAGTATGTTTGCAGGATTCAAGTGAAGGTCAGAAGTCGGGATCGGTTAGTATGCATTGCATGTCTTGACTTTTGTACAAAATGGTTATTTGTATTCGTAAGATTGATCTCGATGGCTATTGAAAATGTTTGTACCCAATTGGATAGACTTCCGCGCATTTGTTATTTAAAAGTAATGTACTGATTTCTGATCGAGTGGTTAGCACGCCATTCTTGCGGGGCACGGACCCGGATATCACTGTGGATGTCGGGTTCGGATCCTGCGGGTGTGGGGTGCTACATATAAACCTGAAAGGCCTTAGATGATGATGAGTAGCCTAGAAAAATTCCTGAATAGGTCTTTGAGTAGAACTTATCCAACAACTCCTTTGTATTCAGAATAGAGCCCTTGCACCCGAATGGATGAAAGTAAGATATATTAGGTCTCCTTCCATTCCATAACTCATAAGGAGTCTTCTTCAACAAGGGTCGCAACAGTATTCTCTTCTGAATATAACATGTTGTATTCATAGCTTCGGCCCAGAAGTACTTAGGAAGATTCTTCTCACATAGCATAGTCTTTGCTATCTCTTGAATTGTCCTGTTCTTTCTTTCAACAACTCCATTCTGTTGTGGGGTTCTAGGGGCTGAGAAATTGTGGGAAATTCCATTCTCCTCACAGAATAACCTAAACTTCTCATTCTCAAATTCTCCACCATGATCACTCCTGATACTAGCTATAGATACTCCTTTTTTAATCTGTAACTTTCTGGAGAGGGTCCTAAAACACTTAAAAGATTCATCTTTGTGTGACAGAAATAATATCCAACAAAATCTAGTAAAGTCATCAAAAATAACAAGTCTTTTTTTCTTTCCGCCAAGACTTATTGTCCTAGTTGGACCAAATAAATCCATATGTAACAACTCCAAAGGTCTAGAAGATGTTACAAAATTTTTAGAAGAAAACAATGTTTTAACTTGTTTTCCTTTCAAACAACTTTCACAGAAAAATTCTTTGTCAAAACTCATTTTTGGTAAACCTCTTACCAAATCAAATTTTGCCAACTTTGAAATGTGTTTAAAAGAGACATGACCTAGCTTTTTTATGCCAGATTAGTCTTTCTTCTTCAGAAGATTGAAAACATGAAACATTTTGATCTTGAAAATCTTCTAAATCAATTTTATAAAGATTATTTCTTCTCTTGGCAGAAAAGAATATAGATCCATCTTTGTTTTTGACTTCACAAAGACTTTGATTGAACGTGACTATGAAACCAGAATCACACAATTGAATAACACTTATCAAATTGTGTTTCAGACCATCAACAAGCAGTATATTATCTATGCATGCAAAGGAATCTTTACCTATCTTACCGATTCTAATTATCTTGCCCTGCTGGTTGTCCCTGAAAGTCACCGATCCTCCCTTCTTATACTGAAGATCTAGGAACATAGACCTTCTTCCCGTCATGTGTCGCGAGCAGCCACTATCTAAAAACCAACGGTGCTTGTCGCATTTTCCAAGGAAGGATATCTGCAGGAGAAACTATTTCTCTTTGGTACCCATATTTTCTTGGGTCCTTTCTGGTTAGTAGTATGCATATAATGAGTTCTCTGATGCCTTTTCTTAAACTGTTGATGAAAACGTGTTTGGTAATTCCCTTTATTTTGAGAAAGAGGCTTCTTATTATAGTGAGACTTATTATTCGAAAACCCTAATCCGGTTTTATCGGTTGGATGTCTACATTTTCCTAGTGTAACATCCCACCCCTACTGGAAGGGGTAAAATAGTAAATTGGCATAGTATGCTTTAGATCGGGATTTCACAGGATTGCTCATGCATAATAGGATTGCTACATAGTCACAATCGTGCACAGAAACTTACCGCACATGCATATATCATCAACATGAGCACAAATTTCATATTTAGTGACTCGTACTTTTTCTGATTCATATAGAGGCCAATTGGAGCGTCGATTGACCGACGTCATAGAGACTTCCCGGCATTAGCTCGGAAGTAATAGGTGAGTAACCTAGTGTAAGTACAAGTCGACTTGTACTACTGATAAGTCGACTTGTTCTTGAAAAGTACCAATAAGCCGACTTATTCAAGGATGGTACTGTTTATTTGTGCCCTAAAGGCAATCCCCTTTAGCGCGTTTTATTCACAGTCGTATGCAGACTGAATGAATAAATAAAGAAAAGGCATAATTCATTAATTTGATGTTCATGAACATTTATGAATTGATTGGATCTTTAATCAGATTAATGAAGTCCATGATATATGACATAGCATGAAGGAAATTATGATCGATCATACTCCGAGATTCCTATCATGTGCAATTATGTCAAGATATCTAAATTCTCCTAGTCATAGGATTAATGAGGCTGGACATCATTAATCCGGATAGACTAGCACATGTCATATTCCTTGATTGGATCAGCGGTGGATCTCGAAGCGTAAATATGAGATATTTAGAATTGACATGTGGATGCTTACTAGCGGTAGTAGGTTCATTGGATGACTGCCATGAGATCATCACATGGATATCTTATCTAAGTGTCGGTGATAATCTCATCATAGCAATGGTGCAAGTATCCTTAGACTTGAGGTACTCGAGGATATCTTGAATCTTGATCACGTGCTTTGACTCCATTCCTTGTTGCCTCCGGAGGTAACTCATAGGGTGGTGCTTGGAGTGCGACTTGAGGTATTCAAGATAATTGAGTAGCCAATAAAGGATTCACCACTTACGGATTAGCGGAAGAGATACCCATGGCCTCTTGTCGGGATCATTACTAAGGCTAGCTAAAGCATGTATGTCATGAAGAGTGTCTTCATTGACATATAGAGTAATGAGTCCCGGGGCTAGAACCGATATCACAGGCTAGACTTAGTCTAGTGAGAGTTGACACTCTAACCATACTCATAACCAAGTGGGGTATAGGATGGTGAAAGGACGAATTGCACCAGAATTGTCATGGAAGGGTTCGTGATCGGTTCGTGATGAATACATCAAACCAATTACTTTCCGGTCGATTGGGGTGTGATGTGTTGCTAGATACCGCTCGTGACTTGCTCAGATTAATTGTTAATCTAAGTGGCCAACATAACCGGAGCCTAAAGGGTCACACGATAAGAGTGTCTCAGAGAATCTGTAAAATAGTAATTGGACAGAGTTCCAATTATGGAGAGCAAATGGATTAAATGGATCCCAATGGGATTGGGATATGTCCCGATGAGATCGCGACATCGATATTGCTAAGAAAGGTTTTAGGGTCATTTCAAACCGGGACCCCAGAGGTAGGTAGGACCCGACCAAATGTAACTGGACTACTTCACAATATATATATATATATATATATGATTAATTAATTAAATAATTAATTAATATATATATATATGGGCATACACGTGGAAGGAGAGGAAATGAAGCTTTAACTTTAAGCTTTAACTTTTTATATATATATATATATATATAAAGAGGAAAAACGTGGAGCTCTCTCCACCATTAGTTTGTTAAGTCTTTTAATTCTTAAAGACTAAAAGACTAAGAGAACATGGTGATGGTCGACGGTGCTTAAGGGTGAGAAGAAGAAGGAAACTTAAGTGTTAAGTTTTCCTTTGAAAAATGGTTTTTCAAGCTTTCTTCCTTATGGCATCATCGATTCTACTCTTCTTCTCCAAGAGTCCAACGTTTCCTTCAGCTCTCCAGGACAGAGGTAGGGTCTAGCAGCCTTTAATCTGTTCTAGCTATTCCCGGATCAAAGGGGTTTGACTCGGTTAAATTTTCTGATCTCTGCTTGGATCACCTTTAGAGATAGTCTTTTTTGGCTATTTAGGTTGATGTCTTCATACGGATACCAAGATCCTGGGTTTCGGGAAAGTCCCGGGAACAAAAAATTTTTGTTTTCCGCTGCCGGTACATGTGATGTACCTCCCGGGATTTTCCTACAGTGGTATCAGAGCGTCTGGTATCCCGTATGAAGCTAAAACCTAAGCGAGATCAGAAACCCTAATTGCTGTTGATGTTGATGCATGTATACTGTCTGAATTTCGTTTTGCTATAGAGATATGCTTTTCGAAATTTTTCTACCCAGAAATGTTCATAACATGTTAGAGAATATGTCTATGAAATTTGAGAATTTATCGATTTGATTTGATATAGTTTTGCTTATTAATTCCCTAAGGTTACAGATGCTGTTTTGTGAAACGATTCTGGAACAGGCATGAGTATAAAATCGAGAATAAATTCTAGAAAAATGGTTTTTTGGATTTTCCTTTACCTAAATGTCTCTAAGATGTTGGTGAATGTTTGTGAGCATGGAAATTGGATTTCAAGGTGATTGGATATTTATTCACGAATTTATTCTATGCTGTTGGGAATTACTGTGCTGATGAACACAGATTTTGAATCGATTTTGTTATTTAGGTTGACTGAGTTTTTGATGGCCTAAAATCCTGTAAAAATTCATGTAGCATGTTCTGAACATTTAGTAACCTATATAAGTTTATTAGAATTTATTGAAATTGTTTCATTGATCATTTCGAGCAATGTACAGAACTGGACAGTTTTTGTGAAAATTGTTGGGACTGTTTTGCTTGGCTTGATTGAGTGTGCTTTTTCAGTTCCAATGCCTTGCACCATTTTTAATGTGATTAAAAATGTGTTATCTTGATGTATTATGATTGCCAAACTGAATTGCTTGAAGTTGTTTATCCTAGAATTTTGGATGCCGAATTGATCACATTAGCGTCTCGGTAGTATCTTGCATTATCTTGTTTGTTTTGACCGTCATATTTTTATGGCATGTGCTGAAATAAATTTGATAATGTATGTGCTAACTAGAGATGCTTAGGATGATAATTTGGGTGTTCCTAAATTGTTTGAAAATTAATGAGTTTTGACTCATTTCAAGCTTTTCATATGGTTTGACCATATAAGGCTTTCATGGTTCAATGAATTGTTCATTGATACATCAACTTACAGATATTACCCTAGGTATGATGGTGTTGAGAATTGGAATTGCATTAATTGAGGAATTAGCCGATTAGAGATTTTAGCAAAATTCCTTGAATAAGTCGACTTGTATGAGGTATAAATCGACTTGTTCAAGAGTTTTGATAAGTCGACTTGTGGACGAATAAATCCACTTGTTCAAGATCTCGATATAAGTCGACTTGTAGTACCTTGTAAGTCGACTTGTTCACGGGCAGATGACATAAGTCGACTTGTGTCACACAAAGTCCACTTCGTAATGAAGCAGAAGCATAAGTCGACTTGCATTTGATGAAAGTGGACTTGTGGCATGCATAGGTTGGATGATGGATGATTATAAGGATTGATCAATGTGATTGATGAAACCTAAATCATTCCAAATAGTCCCACAGACTATGATCCTTCACTTGAGTCGAGAATTCGAAATCCCTCCTCGGTATATGAAAACTAACGCCTTCCATTAATATGGTAAGAACCAGAGTTCTTATAGGGTTGGGTTGTTGGGCAAACTCAAGCTCACTCTATACGGATATGTTCGAACCATGAAAATAAGATTTTACGATTAATGGGTTGGTTTTCACCGAAGCGTTAGTTTGTTGAGCAAACTCAAGGTCAACGTGACAGAGGCGAAGTTGGGTAGTGTACATCGGGATGTACACGCATCAAGGAGTTGATAACCCAATGAAGTGCACACATCAACAAGTTGATAGCACTGATCGATAGTTGTGTCTAAGATGTAATTGGTATATCTGATACCTCCCGAGACATAAGGTGGCTTGTTGGACAAATCCAAGGTCATTCTCAATGTCGGTTATCGATGATACAATTGGTATGACCGATACCTACCGATTGACCTAAGTTGTGGCTTGTTGGGCAAACTCAAGGTCACTCTTAGCAATGTCGGATATCGACCCACTAGGACATTATGTCACATCGTTTCTCTGGATTCGTAAAGAGGGTTATGGATTCTAGGAAACTAGTGGGAGCCATATGCATGTCATGCAAGTCCTTATGATCATGCAGGCATTTCTATTCTATCATTCCTTCTCTCTATCGCGTTTAGGTTGATTGATGAAGTCCTTCAGTGTGAATTTTCGCTCTCTATTCTGGACCGATTTTCTTGATTGGCTAAGGAATCTGAGAATTGTTCTCAGATCTGAGGAACTGGGATACGTCCTAGATGTTCCACTTCCAGATGCTCCTGCTGCCGATGCTTCTGATAAGGATCAGAAGGCATATCGTAAGCATCTAATGGACGGGGACATGGCTGCTTGTCTTGATGTCACCAGAGCTGCAGAAGCAGCACGAGTCCATGGATGCTCACGTTATAATATTTCATCTTAGGGAGCTGTTTGATGAGTAAGCTTGGTCTGAAAGGTTCAAGACCTCAAGGCTTCTCTTCATCACGGAGATGGCTCCAAGGATAACTGCTGTGCAGTATGCCCTGAAGATGGATGACTATAATGAGAGATTGGCCGTCTTAGGATTTGTAATGGATTATGAATTAAGTAGAGACTTAATTTTGGTTGGATTGTCTGATGGTTATTCACAGTTTGTGATAAACTATCGAATAAACCAAATATCCACAACAATTCCTGAGCTGATCAATCTGCTCATGACAGCTGAGCAGGCTATCAAGATAGATAGCAAGTGTTAATGGTGGATGCTTCTTCTTCTGGTTCAAAGAAGAAAAAGGCCAAGAAACCAAAGGGAAGTGCCATCAAGGAAAACCAAAGCGCCTAAAAGGATTTTTCTTTCATTGTGGCAAGTCTAGCCACTAGAGGCGAAACTGTAAAATCTATCTGGAGTCCTTGAAGCAGTAAAAGGCATCAGATGCCTCTACTCCTTCAATTATGTTTGTCATTGAGGTTAATACTATTCCTGATCCAAACATATCGGTATTTGATACCGGATGTGGCTCATACATATGAAATGTTATGCAGGGCCTCAGGGACAGTAGAAAGCTCATAAAAGAGAACTAGACCTTTGTGTAGGTAATGCAGCAAGTGTTGCTACATTAGCCGTATGCACTTCTGTCTTGTTACTCCCTACTGGGCTTATATTCAAATTGGATGATTATCATTTTGTACCCGTTTTAAACAAAGAACATATTGTATGTTTTATGTTTAATTAGAGCTGGTTTCCATTGGACTTTTAGTAGCAATGGTTGTTCTATTAGTTCGAATGGAATGCTCTATGGTACTGGTACATTATGCAATGGAATTGACATATGAGATATGTCATATCCAATTATGAATGTCAATGACGCGAAAAGACATAATTGAGATAATTTAAAATCAACTTACTTATGGCATTGTCGGCTTGACCATATAAATGAGATACGCATCGCTAAGCTCCATAAGAGTGGATGTTTAGGGTCATTTGATTATGAATCATATGACACATGCGAATCTTGTTTATTAGGCAAGATGACTAAGTTATCCTTTCAAGGAAAGGGTGAACGAGTGAATGGAATATTAGACCTAATACATTTGGATGTATGTGGTCCGATGTCCATCCATGCCACAAGTGGTTATTTTTACTTCATTACTTTTATCGGTGATTATTCACGATATGGGTACCTGTATTTGATGAGATACAAATCTGAAGTGTTTGAAAAGTTCAAATAATTCAGAAATGAAGTAGAAAACTAACTTGGTAAAAGTATGAATACATTACGATCTGATCGTGGTGGAAAATACTTAGACCAACAGTTTTGGATTATCTCAGAGATAATGGGATATTATCTCAGTGGACTCCTCCTTACACGCCGCAGCACAATGGTGTGGCTGAAAGGAAAAATCGAACCTTGTTAGACATGGTGCGATTGATGACAGGTTTTGCACAGTTTTAGGAATATGCGCCGAGACAAATTGTTTACTTGTTAAATGAGTTCCATTAAAGGCGATTGATGTTACTCCATATGGAGATATGGACTAAGCGAAAACCCTATCTTTCTTAGCTGAAAGTTTGGGATTGTCACCTTACGTGAAGCGGACACGGTCGAGATTAGCTTGATGCAAAGTCGACAAGTGTTTGTTCGTGGAATATTAATTCTACCTTGCCGAGGAACAAAATTGTTTGTTTCAAGCATCTTTGTTTTCTTAAAGAAAGAGTTTCTTTTACAAGAGGGCGATGGGAGCAAAGTTGAACTTGGAGAAGTTCAAGATGCTCGAACAAACATAGATCAATCGTGAATCAAACCGTCACTCATATAGATGAGGTAACAGTTCAACCTTCTATTACACACAATTTTCGTAGGTTAAGTAGGATACGACTTGTTCTAGAGATATGAATTTCGTAAGGAACAGAATGACGATTACTCATACGAGATGATGAGCCTACTACCTATAAAGAGGTTACAAAAGTTGTAGCGAAAAATGGCTTTGTGCCATGAAATCCGAAATGGATTCCATGTACATAAACCAAGTATGGACTTTGGTTGTTACACCTGATGGGATAAAACCCACAGGGTGCAAAGGGGTTTTAGAAGAAAACCAACATGGATGGTAATCTGATTACCTATGAAGCGACGCTAATGGCCAAAGGATTTCGTCACAGACAAGGAGTTGACTATGACAAAACCTTCAGCCCTGTAGCAATGCTTAAATCCATTCAGATACTCCTAGCCATTGCCACTCATTATGATTATGAGATATAGCAAATGGATGTGAACACAGCTTTCCTGAGAGGAAATCTACCCCAGGATGTGTATGACACAACCTGAGGTCTTCACTTCCATCGATGGCGAAAAGGTATGCAAGCTTCAGAAATCCATGTTTGGATTGAAGCAAGCATCCAGGAGTTGGATTATCCGTTTTGATGAGTTACTCAAAGAGTTTGATTTCTCACAAAATCCGGATGATCATTGTGTGTATAAGAAGGTTAATGGGACTGCAATCGTATTCCTTGTGTTGTATGTAGATGACATACTATTACTAGGAAACGATGTCTCTATGCTGCAATCAGTTAAAATTTGGTTGTCCAATAAATTTGCGATGAAAGACCTTGGTGAAGCAACTTATATCCTTGGGATATAGATTAAGGTTGCTTGGTCTTTCACAATCATCGTACATAGATGAGATGCTAAAGAGGTTTAACATGGAACAATGCTATGTACGAGGCCCGATGTATCGTATGCTCTAAGTGTTACGAGCAGATACCAATCGGATCCTGGTGAGGGTCACTGGGTGGCTGTCAAGAATATCCTCAAGTACTTGCGAAGCACTAAGGATGTTTTCTTGATCTATGGAGATGCAAATCTCCAAATGAGCGGGTATTCAGATGCTAGTATTTAATATGATAAGGATAATTCTGAATCACATTCAGGTTATATACATTCACACTGAATAGCGTGGCGGTCAGTTGGAAAAATTCCAAACAAGAGAGGATCACGATTCTTCAACCGAGGCAGAGTACATTGCCGCGTGAGATGCAAAGGAGGCGGTTTGGATCAAGAAGTTCATTCTTGAACTTGATCTGGTCCCTAGGCGTGATGGGCCCATAGGATTGTATTATGATACAATGGGGCTAGTCTTGTGACAAAGGAACCAAGGTCTTATCGACGATCCGAATCGGTACTTCACCGATTCGGGAGATCATTAGTCGAGATGATATCCTAATAGAGAATTCCACGAGCAAAGTGTTGTTGTTCGTTGACAAAGCCATTGTCACAGGAGAATTGTGATTCTCATGGACTCGCTTATGGTATTAGATACTAAGGCGATTGGCTTTAGGTCAAGTGGGAGATTTATAAGTACAAGTCGACTTGTACTACTGATAAGTCGACTTATTCTTGAAAAGTACCGATAAGTCTACTTGTACATTGGATAAGTCGACTTATTCAAGGATGGTACTGTTTATTTGTGCCCTAAAGGCAATCCTCTTTAGCGTGTTTTATTCACAGTCGTATGCAGACTGAATGAATAAATAAAGAAAAGGCATAATTCATTAATTTGATGTTCATGAACATTTATGAATTGATTGGATCTTTAATTAGATTAATGAAGTCCATGATATATGACATAGCATGAAGGAAATTATGATCTGATCATACTCCTGAGATTCCTATCATGTGCAATTATGTCAATATCTAAATTCTCCTAGTCATAGGATTAATGAGGTGGACATCATTAATCCGGATAGACTAGCACATGTCATATTCCATGATTGGATCAGCGGTGGATCTCGAAGCGTAAATATGAGATATTTAGAATTGACATGTGGATGCTTACTAGCGGTAGTAGGTTCATTGGATGACCCCATGAGATCATCACATGGATATCTTATCTAAGTGTCGTTGATAATCTCATCATAGCAATGGTGCAAGTATCCTTAGACTTGAGGTACTCGAGGATATCTTGAATCTTGATCACGTGCTTTGACTCCATTCCTTGTTGCCTTCGGAGGTAACTCATAGGTGGTGCTTGGAGTGCGACTTGAGGTATTGAAGATAATTGAGTAGCCAATAAAGGATTCACCACTACGGATTAGCGAAGAGATACCCGTAGCCTCTTGTCGGGATCATTACTAAAGGTTGGCGGCATGTATGTCATGAAGAGTGTCTTCATTGACATATAGAGTAATGAGTCCCGGGCGAAGCGATATCACTGGGCTAGACTTAGTCTAGTGAGAGTTGACACTCTAACCATACTCATAACCAAGTGGGGTATAGGATGGTGAAAGGACTAATTGCACAGTAATTATACATGGAAGGGTTCGTGATCGGTTCGTGATGAATACATCAAACCGATTACTTTCGGTCAATTAGGGGTCATGATGTGTTGCTAGATACCGCTCATGACTTGCTCAGATTAATTGTTAATCTAAGTGGCCAACATAACCGGAGCCTAAAGGGTCACACGATAAGAGTGTCTCGGAGAATCGTAAAATAGTAATTGGACAGAGTTCCAATTATGGAAGCAAATGGATTAAATGGATCCCAATGGATTGGGATATGTCCCGATGAGATCGCGACATCGATATTGCTAAGAAAGGTTTTGTCATTTTGAAAGATCGGGGCCCTAAGAGGGCGGTAGGACCAACCCAGTGTGGTGGACTACTTCAACAATATATATACATATATATATATGATTAATTAATTAAATAATTAATATATATATATATATATATGGGCATACACGTGGAAGGAGAGGAAATGAAGCTTTAACTTTAAGCTTTAACTTTATATATATATATATATATATATATAAAGAGGAAAAACGTGGAGCTCTCTCCACCATTAGTTTGTTAAGTCTTTTAATTCTTAAAGACTAAAAGACTAAGAGAACATGGTGATGGTCGACGGTGCTTAAGGGTGAGAAGAAGAAGGAAACTTAAGTGTTAAGTTTTCCTTTGAAAATGGTTTTCAAGCTTTCTTCCTTATGGCATCATCGATTCTACTCTTCTTCTCCAAGAGTCCAACGTTTCCTTGACTCTCGGAGACGGTAGGTAGGTCTAGCACCTTTAATCTGTTTCTAGCTATTCCCGGGTCAAAGGGTTTGACTCGGTTAAATTTTCTGATCTCTGCGTGGATCACCTTTAGAGATAGTCTCTTTTGGCTATTTAGGTTGATGTCTTCATACGAATACCAAGATCTCAGGGTTTCGGAAAGTCAAGGAACAAAAATTTTGTTTTTTCCACTTGGGTACATGTTATGTACCTCCGGATTTTCCTACACCTAGTTGGTTATTCAATCTATGTGTTAAGCTGTGGTTTGATTGCCTACGGGATTACGTGGATTAAGGCGTGAATTGGCGCCTACGGGATTATATGGTTATATGTGGCTTCATTGACGGTGAAATAAACATTAGGCAAGCTGTTAATTGGATTGTATGATTATTATGTATTTGGGTATGTATCATCATGTTAATTGCTATAGGACATGTGCATTCATGCACAAATGCATCACATCGTTAAAAGGAAAATTGTGAACCGAGGCGCCATCAGATCTTGAACCGAGCCTAGAGCTCGATATATCGAACAGAGCCTCGAGCTCGACGGAGATAATTCTCCCAGACGCGTCTATCTTGATCCTTTATTATGCGCTTTCGGTCACAATCTTGAAATGAACGGAAAAGAGTCACATGTGCATTGCATACGGATTGAATGTTTGGCAATATTGTTAATGGATGAATATTCTTTGCTCAGGATCGTAATTGTACCAGAAGCAAGTATCAATGTTGTGTTTTGTTTAATTATGCGTGTATCTTGTTTCATGCTTATATGATGCATGAATTGGGAGAACCATCGATGATGGTTTCTCATTGAGTTATAAACTCATCCAAAATTGCAATTTATTTTCAGGCCTAAGTGTGAGCAGATAGCTCCCTCAATTTGTAGAGTAGTGTCTTGAGGATTGGCGAGAAGCGATGGCTCAAAGGTCGATCATCTGGGCTTTCTTTTGGAGACTTATAGTTAGATCTTTCTTGTACGAGATAAATATGATACTTAGTGCGATGTTTGGATCATGTAAATTAAAAAATCTTGACAGTTGTAAATTACTGAGTTTTGAGTGAATGAAATGGAATCTAATTTGGTTTTAAAAAGTGGTCAATTTCTTATTACTGTCTTATGATTGTGATGCCATGAGGAGTATAGTGGTGGTTGTCAGTAGTGGTCTCTTGTCGTAGGATATGTACCGGAATGACCTACGGGCGTGCCGGTGGATACCCTATGGTAAGGGGGCGCTACACCTAGCATCTCATTCATTCTCTTTGTACTCTCAGTGAATGAAGCTAAATCAGATGAAAGAATTTTAATTCTAAACTTTAACTGATTTATCTCATCAGATCTGTCTACAACTTTCTTTTTTTCCTCTAGTTTTTTCTTTAAGCAAGCATTTTCTCTCTCTATTTCTTCTGTATGTTTAAGATTTTCTACATACTTCTTCTTTAATGATTTATCTTGCTTGAGAATAGCATGAGAATCTTCTAATAATTCTGAATAGGCTTCATGCAAGTTATCGTATTCAGAAGTTACCTCCTCATCACTTTCTTCCTCGGCTACTAGGTAGATATTAGCATGTTTAGTTGACTCGGAATTTGTATCTGAATCTGATGAATCTAGATCTTCCCAAGTTGCCATCATGCTTTTCTTGCCTTCTTTACTCTTCTTTGGTTTCTTCTTTAGGGTAGGACATTCGGACTTGTAGTGTCCGGGTTGATTACACTCGTAGCATATGATTGATGTCCTTTCTGTTTTGCCATCATCTTTGCTATTTTTCTTGAATGGTTGGCTTCCTTTGGACTTCTTCTTCCACATGCGTCTTATCTTCCGGGAAATGAACGATAATTCGTCATCTTCATCACTTGACACCTATTCTGATTCGCTTGAGTCATCATTCTTCGATTCTTCTATCTTTAATGCTTTCGATGACTTCCTCCTTCTTTGAGTCTTGTGGTTCTTCTGTCTGACTTTTAGTGCTATTGACTTATCCCGTTTAGGCTTGTCTTCAGCATCGAGCTCTAATTCATGAATCTTCAGTGATCCAAGCAACTCGTCAAGCTTTAGCACGCTCAAGTCCTTTGCTTCCGGCACCGCTGTAACTTTTGGTCTCCACCTCTTCGGAAGACTTCTTAAGATCTTTCGTACGTGATCTTGATTATTGTATGTTCTTCCAAGGGCTTTCAATCCATTGACAATTGTTTGAAATCTTCCAAACATTTGATCAATAGATTCTTCATCCTTCATCTTGAAAAGCTCGTACTGGTGCACAAGAATGCTTATATTGGATTCTTTGACTTGGTTTGTGCCTTCATGAGCGATGGACAATGTATCCCACATCTCCTTCGCAGTGTCGCATCCGTGAACTTTGTCATATTCACTCCTGCTTAGCGCACACGTCAGGAAAAAGTTTGCTTTAGAGTTGAGCTGAATTCTCGCCTTTTGATCAGCCGTCCATCTGGTTCGTGGAATAAGATTTCCATCTTCGTCTACTGGTGTATATGGTCCATTCTCTATTACATCCCAAAGGTTGACATGAGTAGATTCTATGAACAACTGCATTCTATCTTTCCAGCAGTGATAATCTTCACCGTTGAATGTTGGAGGTCTAGTGACTGAGGCACCTTCTGCAATGTATATATGTGATTCTGCCATTATCTTTAATCCACACTTTGCTACAGTGATCCTTGGATACCAGGCTCTGATACCAATTGAAGTAAATCACACGTTAGTATAATGCTTATAATACGATAGTGAATACACGAGAACGGGGGGTTGAATGTGTATTCCCTTTTGAAAAATCTTCCAGCTGTTTGCTTCGCGTTAAAAATAAGTTCTTTACGTAAACTTGAAGACGTTCGCTTAATCAAAACTTTGAAAATTTATTTCGAAAATTAAGTAATAACAAAACTTTGAACTTTAAGAGATATAGGGTAGAGAGAAGTTGACACAGTGATTTTATCCTGGTTCACCCCAAACCGTGGGTTACGTCCAGTCCTCAGAGTTCTTTCTGAGATTTCACTATCTCTTCAAAGTATACAAGTATTCTTTCCGAGCCTCTTCAGGTCTCTACACTCAGTATTCTTTCACTCTTAGCCTCTGCAGGCTATCTGTACTACTTTCTTACAAAAGTATTGAAAACTTGTTATAGTAAAACTAGCTCTCAGCTAATTTTGCACAGTAATCTCACAAAAGCTTTTCGTTCGCGTAACGTTCAATAATAATCTCTTTTTCGCTAACTTTTCAATCTTCGAATTCTTCTTATATTTATAGTCTTCGTCTGTAACTGCTTCTTGATTCTTGAATCTTGAATCTTAAATCTTGAATCTTGAAAGAAACGGTTAATCAGTTGAGTTATGTAACTAACTCGAACTGACTCTTGCGTCTTCTTTTGAATTCTGGGTCTATTTTTCTCCGTCTTATATTTTTGCGCTCAATGCGCTTTTCACTTTAAATGCTCAAGGCTCGCTTTTCACTTTTAAATGCAAGGCTCACTTTTCACTTTATCATTTACATGTTTTATTCTCCATCTATTTGTTTCCTATTTTGCTTCTACTTTTACTACTTCTTTGTTATTCATCAAAATCATATATATGTAAAGTCATTTTGACTTAACATTAGGAACCAAGGACTAAACTTTATTCCTAGTAAATTGGTTTAGCTCCTCTTGCATGGCTAAAATCCAAGCTTCGTCCTGAAGAGCTTCCTCAATCTTCTTAGGCTCTATTTTAGAGATAAAAGCTACATTAGCTTCTCTTCTGAATTTGGACCTTGTTCTGACTCCTTCAGAGGTCTCTCCTATAATTAACTCTTTTGGATGAGAACTCTTATATCTCCAATCTCTTTTTAATCCTATAGTTTCTGGAATATCCTCAACCTTGTCTAACTGAGTTCCTGATGATCAAGCTTCTATTGTATCACCTAAGAGCTTTAAAAGGACTTCACTCTCCATGTCATCTTCCTTACTGGGTTGGGAACTATCATCAAACTTGGCATGAATGGTCTCCTCAACCGTCTTCGAGGTAAGATTATAAACCTGAAAAGCCTTGGATGATAAAGAGTAGCCTAGAAAGATTCCTGAATGGGTCTTTGAATCGAACTTATCCAACAATTCTTTTGTATTCAGAATAGAGCACTTACAACCAAATGGATGAAAGTAAGATATATTAGGTCTCCTTCCATTCCATAACTCATAAGGAGTTTTCTTCAGCAATGGTCACAGCAATATTCTATTCTGAATGTAGCATGTTGTATTCACAGTTTCTGCCCAGAAGTACTTAGGAAGATTCATTTCACACAGCATAATCTTTGCCACCTCTTGAATCGTCCTGTTCTTCCTTTCAACAACTCCATTCTACTGCGGAGTCCTAGGAGCAGAGAAATTGTGAAAAATTCCATTCTCCTCACAGAATATTCTAAACTTTTCATTCTCAAATTCTCCACCATGATCACTCCTGATACTAGTTATAGACATTCCTTTTTCATTCTACAACTTTCTGGAAAGGGATCTAAAACACTTAAAAACTCATCTTTGTGTGACAAAAATAATATCCAACAAAATCTAGTAATGTCATCAACAATAACAAGTCCATATTTCTTTCCTCCAAGACTTATCATCCTAGTTGGACCAAATAAATCCATATGTAACAACTCTAGAGGTCTAGAAGATGTTACAAAATTTTTAGAAGAAAACGATGTTTTGACTTGTTTCCCTTTCTGACAGCTTTCACAAAAGAATTCTTTGTCAAAACTTATTTTTGGTAAGCCTCTTACCAAATCATGCTTTAACAACTTTGAAATATGTTTAAAACTGACATGACCTAGCTTTTTATGCCAGATTAGTCTTTCTTCTTTAGTTGATAAAAAACATGAAACATTTTGATTTTGAAAATCTTCTAAATCAATTTTGTAAAGATTATTTCTTCTCTTGGCAGAAATGAATATAGACCCATCTTTGGCTTTGACTTCACAAAGATTTGATTGAACGTAACTTCAAAACCAGAATCACACAATTGACTGACACTAATCAAATTGTATTTCAGACGATCAACAAGCAGTACATTATCAATGCATGCAAAGGAATCTTTACCTATTTTATCGATTCCAATTATCTTGCCCTGTTGGTTGTCTCCGAAAGTTACCGATCCTCCCTTCTTATACTGAAGATCTAGCAACATAGACTTTCTTCCTGTCATATGTCGCGATCATCCACTGTCCAAATACCAACGGCGCTTGTCGCATCTGCCAAGGAAGGATATCTGTAGGAGAAACTATTTTATTTTTTGATACCCATATTTTCTTGGGTCCTCTTGGATTAGTAACATGCACAGAATGATTCATTTGATAAGTTTGTTGATGAACGCGTGTTTGGTGATACTTTTTTTTCTGAAAAAAAAGGCTTTCTTCCCTGATGAGATTTATTTCTTATAAACCCTAATATGGTTTTATCACTCGGATTTCTACATTTTCCTAACATCTCATTCGTTTTCCTTGTACTCTCAGTGAAGGTAGCTAAATCAGCTGAAAGACTCTTAATCCTAAGCTTCAACTGATTTATCTCTTTAGATCTATCTACAACTTTCTTTTTCTTACTTTCCTCTACTTACCTTTTCAAGCAGATATTTTCTCTCTCTAAATCTTATGTATGTTTAAGGTTTTTTGCATACTTTTTCTTTAACAGTTTGTACTATTTCAGAATAGCATGAGAGTCTCCTAGTAGTTCCGACTATGCATTATGCAAGTCATCATATTTAGAAGTTACCTCCTCATCATTTTCTTCCACAACCACTAGGCAAATATTCGCATGTTCTGATGTCTCGGAGCTTGTATCTGATTTAGATGAATCTAGATCCTCCTAAGTTGCCATCATGCTTTTCTTGCCTTCTCTACTCTTCTTTCGTTTCTTCTTTAGAGTAGGACGTTCAGACTTGTAATGTCCAGGTTGATTGCGCTCGTAGCATATGATGGATGTCTTTTCTATTTTTCCATCATCTTTTCTGTTCTTCTTGAAGAATTGAGTTCCTTTGGACTTCTTCTTCCACATCCGCCTAATCTTCTTTGATATGAAAGATAACTCATCATCTTCATCACTTGACTCTTGTTCTGATTCGATGGAGTCATCATTCTTTGATTCTTCAATCTTTAGTGCTTTTGATGACTTTCTCCTGTAGGAAAATCCCGGGGTAGGCATCACATGCCCACAGTGCGGAATTTAAAATTTTGAGTCCCGGGACATTCCCGAAAGCCAGGATCCATGTGTATGTACAAACAATCAAACCATAACGACCAAAGGAGACCGTCTCTAACGGTATCCACGCAGAGGTCGGAAAACCTAACCGGGACAAACTCTTTTGACCCGGGAATAGCTAGACTAAAGAAAAGAGTGCTAGCTCTTACCTTAGCCTTGGAGAGCAAGTGAAATGATCTTGGTGGAGCCTTGGAGAAGAAGAAGCCAAGTTGAATGGAAGAGATGAAGAAGATGAAAAACAAATTTTTTCAAAGTTTAACTCTTAAGCTTTCGACCTTCTCCACTTCATCCTACGTACAAGCTTCCTTCATGTCCTTCTAATATGTTTATTTAACACTTTAAAGACATAAGAAAGGGCTTGGTGGATGCTCATCCACGTAGGAGGCATAAAATGCCTTAAAATGCTAAATCATCATTAAGTTTGACTTTTCAAACTTAACTAATCTCCACCATTTATGGTTCCACCGAAATGCATCATATATATATATAATTAATTAATTATTTACTTAATTAATTAATATATATAATTCTGAAGTGGTCCATCAAGCTGGGTCGGTATCTCTTCGCTATAATGTAAGTGGTGAATCCTCTATTGGCTACTCAATTACCTTGAATACCTCAAGTTGCACCCAATCACCACCGTATGAGCGACCTCGAAAGGCAACAAGGAATGGAGTCAAAGTACAGAATCAAGACTCAAGATATCCTTGAGTACCTCAAGTCTAAGGATACTTGCACCATTGCTATGATGAGATTATCAACGACATTTGTATAGACATCCATGTGATGATCTCATAGCAGTCATCCAATGTACTTACTACCACTAGTAAGCATCCACATGTCAAATCTAAATATCTCAATATTTACGGTTTTCGAGATCCACCGCTTGATCCAATCAAGGAGTTTGACATGTGTTAGTCTATCCGGATTAACGATGTCGGTCTCGTTAATCCTATGACTAGGATAATTTAGATCTTGACATAATTGCACATGATAGGAATCTCAATAGTATGATCACATCATAATTTCCTTCATGCTATGTCATGTATCGTGGACTTCATTAATTTGATTAAAGATCATTATCAATTCATAATAAAATGAACATCAAATAAATGAAATATGCCTTGCTTTATTTATTCATAAAGTCCGTATACGACTATGAACAAAATGCGCTAAAGGGATTGCCTTTGTGGTACTACTCTAACAATCTCCCACTTGACCTAAAGCCAATCGCCTTGGTATCTAATACCATAAGCGAGTACATGAGAATCAAAATTCTTCTGTGGCAATGGCTTTGTCAACGGATCAGCAATGTTGTGCTCTGTGGGAATTCTCTCTATCAGGATATCACCTTGAGCAATGATCTCCCGAATCAAATGGTATCGGCGGAGTACGTGTTTGGACCGTTGATGAGACCTTGGCTCCTTTGCCTGCGCAATAGCCCCAGTGTTGTCACAATACAAGCTGTATGGGTCCATCACACTAGGAACCACACCAAGTTCGAAATGAACTTCTTGATCCAAACTTCCTTTCTTTGTGTCGATGCGGCAATGTACTCGCCTCGATCGTTGAATCGGCATTCGTCTCTGTTTGGAACTCTTCCAACCGATCGCTTCCGCCATTTAGTGTGAAAACATAACCTGATTGGGACTCGAGTCGTCCTTATCGATTGAAAGCTCGCATCCGTATGCCCGCTCACTGAGACTTCCATCTCCATATATCAAGAAAACATCCTTAGTTCTTCGCAAGTACTTTAGGATATTCTTGATGACCACCCAAAGGACCCTCACCAGATCCGATTGGTATCTCGCTCGTAACACTTAGAGCATATGATACATCGGGTCTCGTACATAGCATTGCGTCATAATAGATCCTATCGCAGGGCGCACGGATCATATTCATACGCATCCTCTCATCCCGTGTCCGAGGACACATGGACTTCGAGAGTGTTATCCCATGAGTAATGGGAAGAAACCCTCTCTTGGATTGCTCCATGCTAAACCTCTTTAGCACCTTGTCTATGTACGTTGACTATGAAAGACCAAGCAACCTCTTCGATCTATCTCTATAGATCTTTATCCCAAGGATATAAGTTGCTTCTCCAAGGTCTTTCATGGCAAATTGTTTGGACAACCAAATTTTCTTGATTGCAAGATTGAGACATCGTTTCCTAGCAACAATATGTCATCTACATATAACACAAGGAATATGATCGCAGTTCCATTCACTTTCTTGTACACGGTGTTCATCCGGATTTTGAGAAACCAAACTCTTTGATTGTCTCATCAAAGCGGATATTCCAACTCTGGATGCTTGCTTCAATCCATAAATGGATTTCAAGCTTGCATACCTTTTCACCATCGGTGGAAATGAAGCCCTCGAGGTTGTGTCATGTACATCCTCGGCTGATTTCCATTGAGGAAAGCATCTTCACATCCATTTGCCATATCTCATAATCATAATGAGCGACAATGGCTAGGAGTATCCTAATGGATTTAAGCATTGCTACTATGGATGAAGGTCTCGTCATAGTCAACTCCTTGTCTTTGACGAAAGCCTTTAGCCACAAGCCTCGCTTTATAGGTAATCACATTACCATCCATGTCAGTTTTCTTCTTGAAAACCCATTTGCACCCTATAGGTTTTATCCTTTCAGGTGCATCAACCAAAGTCCATACTTGGTTTTCATACATGGAATCCATTTCAGATTTCATGGCACGAAGCCATTTTTCAGACTCTGAACTCTTCAGAACCTCTTCATAGGTGGTAGGCTCATCATCCTCTATGAGCAATACGTCATTCTGTTCACTCACGAGAAATCCATATCTCTCGAGAAGCAGGCGTATCCTACTTGACCTACAATTTTGTGTGAAGTAGAAGGTTGAGCTGTTACCTCATCCGTATGAGTTACGATTTGAGTTCGGCAGTTGATCTGCGTCGTCCGAAAGCATCTTGAACTTCTTCAAGTTCAACTTTGCTCCCACCGTCCTCTTTTAAAAGAAACTCTTTCTAAAGACAGCATGCATCGAAACAAACACCTTTGTTCCTCAAAGAAAGTAGAATTGATATCCTCTTGTTTCTTTAGGATATCCTACGAACAAACACTTGTCGATTTTGCCCAAGCTTATCGACCGTGTCCGCTTCACATAAGCAGGACAACCCCATACTTTCAAATAAGAAAGATAAGGTTTCTTGTTAGTCCACATCTCATATGGAGTAACATCAATGTCTTTGATGGAACTCGTTTAACAAGTAAGCAAATTGTCTCAAGTGCATATCCCCAAAGGATTTTGGTAATGTGCAAAGCCCATCATAGATCGTACCATGTCCAACAAGGTTCGATTTCTCCTTCTGCTACACCATTATCTTTGTGGTGTGTAAGGAGGGTCCACGAGATAAAATCCCATTATCTCTCGAGATAATCCAAAACTCTTGGTCTAAGTATTCACCACCACGATCGGATCGTAATGTTTTGATACTTTTACCAAGTTGTTTTTCACTTCATTTCAATTGTTTGAACTTTTCAACGCTTGATTTGTATCTCATCGATACAAGTACCCATATCGAGAATAATCATCGATAAAGGTAATGAAGTAACGCAACTACTTCGGCATGGATGGACATCGGACCACATACATCCGAATGTATTAGGTCTAATAATCCGATCGCTCGTTCACCCTTTCCCTTAAAGGTAACTTAGTCATCTTGCCTAATAAACAAGATTCACATGTGTCATATGATTCATAATCGAGCGACCCTAAACTTCCACTCTTGTGGAGCTTAGCGTCGTCTCTCATTTATATGGCCAAGCGACAATGCCATAAGTAAGTTGATTTTAAATTATCTCTTTTATGTCTTTTAGCGTCATTGACATTCATAACCGGATGTGACATATCTAATATGTAAATTCCATTGCATAATGTACCAGTACCATAAAGCATTCCATTTGAACTAATAGAACAACCATTGTTACCAAAAGACAAATGGAAACCACTCTATTTAAACAAGAAATGCATAACATGTTCTTTGTTAACACGGGTACAAAATAACAATCATCCAAGTTAAGTACAAGCCCAGCTGGGAGTGTCAAAACATAAGTCCCTACGGCTAATGCAGCAACTCTTGCTCCATTGCCAACACGCAGGTCCATTTCTCCCTTTATGAGCTGCCTACTGTCCCTGAGGCCCTGCATATCATTGCATATGTATGAGCCACAACCGGTATCTAATACCCATATGTTATGATCGAAGCAGATTAACCTCGATGACAAACATACCGAAGAAGTCGAGGCAATCGATGCCTTCTTACGCTTGATTCTTCCAGATAAACTTTGCGATTCGCCTCCAATGACCGATCTTACCGAATGGAAGCAGGTACCTTTTAGTGCGATCTCTTTGGTCTTCTTCTTGCCTTTCATTTGCATTTCCTTTGGCCGATCCTTTTTTCTTCTGTTTCCTCTTCTTGGAACCAGAGGAAGAATAATTCACCAATAAGAACGCCTTGCTATCTTGCTTGGCGACTTGTTTCATTGCCTTGGCAGATTGATCAGCTCGGGAATTATGGTGGATATTTGGTTCATTCGATAGTTCAACACAAACCGTGAATAACTATCGACAAACCAACAAGAATTAAGTCTATACTTAACTCGTAATCCATCACAAAACCTAAGACGGCCAACCTCTCAATATAGCCATTCATCTTGATGCATATTCAGACTGCAGATGAACCAGAGTCATCTTCGTTGTAAAGAGCAACCTCGAGGTCTCGAACCGTTCGGACCGTGCTTGCTCATCAAACAATTCTCTAAGATGAAACACTATCGTGTGAGCATCCATAGACTCGTCGCTTCGCGCTCGGGTGACATCGATGCAAGCATAATGCGGTGGCTATGTCACCGTCTTTTAGATGTTATTTATATGCCTTCCGATCATCATCGAAGCTCCTTCAGAAGTGGATCCCAAGCGTAAAATCAAGGATATATCCTAGATCCTCGGATCGAGAACAATTCTCGATTCCGCATGACCAATCAAGAAAATTCGGTCCGATTAATTTGTTTGCATCCATTAGTGGCGAAGATTCACACTAGTCGACATCTTCAACCAACCTAAGCGTAGAGAGAAATAAAGTTAGAATAGGATTAAATGTATGCTCATAAGGACTTAAATGACATACATATGGCTCCCACTAGTTTCAACAGAATCCATAACCCTCATCATGAATCCATGAAACAAAATGGCACATTGACCTAGTGGGTGGATATCAGGCATTGCTAAGAATGACCTTGAGGTTAGCTCAACAAGTCACCTTAGGTCAATCGGTAGTATCGGTCATACCAATTGCATCATCGATGACCGACATTAAGAATGACCTTGAGGTTAGCTCAACAAGCCATCTTATGTCTCGGGAGGTATCAGACATACCAATTACATCTTAGACACAACTATCGATCAGTGCTATCAACAGTTGATGTATGCACATACATTGGGTTATCAACACTTGATGCGCGTACATCTGATGTACACTACCCAACCGCCTCTGTCCACGTTGACCTTGAGGTTAGCTCAACAAATCAACGCTTCTAGGAAAACTGACCCATTAATCCGAAAATCATATTTTCATGGTTTGAACATATTCGTATAGAGTGAGCTTGAGGTTAGCTCAACAACCCAACCCTATAAGAACTCTGGTTCTTACCATATTAATGGAAGGCGTTAGTTTTCATATTTTAAGTGAGGGATTTTAGGTCTCATCTAATTAATCTCATCCAAGGATCATAGTCACCATGACTATATGGTCTGATTTAGGGCATTGCATCAATCACATTGAATTTATATCGAAAATCGCCCATCATCCCACCAAGACATGATATAAGTCAACTTGTATATGTATAAGTCGACTTATGTCTCTGTACAAGTCGACTTATGCATGTGTAAGTCGACTTGCGTAATAATGCATGAACAAGTCGACTTGTACCATTGTGCAAGTCGACTTATTAATCTGATGCACCAAACAAGTCGACTTATGAACATATAAGTCGACTTGTTCATTAATGCATTGGAATTGCTATCTAATCGCTAATTCTTAATCCAGGCATTTCCAATTCACAACACCAATATAACAAGTATATAAACATTTATATTAATGTGCTAATGAAACATTTTCATCAACTCATGCATGCCATATAGTCTAACTATATATGAAAACCTTGAAACCGATTAATCCACCATTAATCACTAGATTTCCACATAATTCAAGGACACCAAATTATCATGCTAAGTATCTCTAGGTAGGCTACACGTTATCAAGATTACTCCGGCACTTGTCACAAAAATTGCGACGGCCAAAATAACCAAGATAACGGAATAAGCTAACGAGACGCTAAAGTGACCTATTCGATATCCAAAAATTATTGGAAACCTAAATTCAAGAATCTCAACTTGGAATGCATACCACATCAATATAACACATTTTTAATCACTATAAAAATGATTCATGGCATTGGAACAGAAAACAACACAATCAATCATTCCAAACAAAACAGCCCCAGCAAGTTTCTCAAAACTGCCAAGCTCAACATTTTGCTCAAAATGACCATTGAAACACTTTCAATAAATACTGAGAAAATTACAGAGGTTAAAACATGTTCCCAACATGCTCCATGAAGTTTTCCAGGATTTATTTCCCACAAAAACTCATTGAACCTCAGCAATCTAGCCGAACCAGAATCAGTGTTCTCCAACACAGACATTCCCATCATCACACAAGTAATTCGGAAATAAATGGTAAATCACCTTGAAAACATTTTTCCATCCACAGAGACATTCACAAACATCTTAGGGACATGTTGGTGAAAACCAATCCGAAAAATTTTTTTTCTAGAATTTATTCTCGAATTTACAAGCATACCTGTTTCAGAAACGTTCAAGAAGACAGCATCCGAAACTTGAGGGAATTAAATAGCAAAACCATATCAAATCAAATTGATAAATTCTCATCTTTCACAAACATATTCTATAACATGTTATGAACAAGCCTGAGCAAGAAATTTCGAAAACATGCATCTCTATACTGATTCGAAATTCACACAAATAACATGCATCAGCAGCTCAATTCACTAAGGAACTCCGACCTAGTTATCATTTCGACTGTTTATACAACACAAGTGGCTCTGATACCACTGTAGGAAAATCCCGGGGTAGGCATCACATGCCCACAGTGCGGAATTTAAAATTTTGAGTCCCGGGACATTCCCGAAAGCTAGGATCCATGTGTATGTACAAACAATCAAACCATAATGACCAAAGGAGACCGTCTCTAACGGTATCCACGCAGAGGTCGAAAAACCTAACCGGGACAAACTCTTTTGACCCGGGAATAGCTAGACTAAAGAAAAGAGTGCTAGCTCTTACCTTAGCCTTGGAGAGCAAATGAAATGATCTTGGTGGAGCCTTGGAGAAGAAGAAGCCAAGTTGAATGGAAGAGATGAAGAAGATGAAAAACAAATTTTTTCAAAGCTTAACTCTTAAGCTTTCGACCTTCTCCACTTCATCCTACGTACAAGCTTCCTTCATGTCCTTCTAATATGTTTATTTAACACTTTAAAGACATAAGAAAGGGCTTGGTGGATGCTCATCCACGTAGGAGGCATAAAATGCCTTAAAATGCTAAATCATCATTAAGTTTGACTTTTCAAACTTAACTAATCTCCACCATTTATGGTTCCACCGAAATGCATCATATATATATATAATTAATTAATTATTTACTTAATTAATTAATATATATAATTGCTGAAGTGGTCCAGTCAAACTGGGGTCGGTCCTACCGCTACTGCTCAGAACCGCCGGTGAAAATCACCGGAAGCGGTTTCAAGAATGTCGATGTCGCGATCTCATCGGGACATATCCCAATCTCATCGAATCCATTTAATCCTATTGCTCTCCAGATATCGGATCTCTGTCTAAAACTATTTTCTGATTCTCCGAGTCACTCTTATCGTGTGACCCATTAGGTTCCGGTTATGTTGGCCACTTAGATTAACACTTAATCGAGCAAGTCATGAGCGATCAGCAACACATCATGACCCCAATTGACGGAAAGTAATTGGTTTGACTAATGAAACCATATCACGAACCCTTCCATAAACAATTACCGTGCAATTCGTCCTTTCACCATGCTATACCCCACTTGGTTTGAGTATGGGCAATGTGTCAACTCTTACTAGACCGATCGGATCAAATCTAGTCCAAGTGTAATTAGTTCTCGCCCTAGGACTCATTACTTTATATGTCCATGAAGACCATCTTCATGACATATGTATCTTTCGGCGCCAGAGACTTCAAAGTAATGATCCCGATAAGAGGCCATGGGTATCTCTTCGCTATAATGTAAGTGGTGAATCCTCTATTGGCTACTCAATTACCTTGAATATCTCAAGTATGCACCCAATCACCACCCTATGAGCGACCTCGAAGGCAACAAGGAATGGAGTCAAAGTACGTAATCGATTACCAAGATATCCTTGAGTACCTCAAGTCTAAGGATACTTGCACCATTGCTATGATGAGATTATCACTGACATTTGTATAGGACATCCATGTGATGATCTCATAGCAGGTCATCCAATGTACTTACTACCACTAGTAAGTATCCACATGTCAAATCTAAATATCTCAATATTTACAGTTTTCTGAGATCCACTGCTTGATCCAATCAAGGAGTTTGACATGTGCTAGTCTATCCGGATTAACGATGTCCAGTCTCGTTAATCCTATGACTAGGGATAATTTAGATACTGACATAATTGCACATGATAGGAATTTCAATAGTATGATCACATCATAATTTCCTTCATGCTATGTCATGTATCAGGGACTTCATTAATTTGATTAAAGATCATTATCAATTCATAATAAAATGAACATCAAATAAATGAAATATGCCTTCCTTTATTTATTCATAAAGTCTGTACATGACTATGAACAAAATGCGCTAAAGGGGATTGCCTTTAGGGCACTACTCTAACATCTCCTCCTTTGAGTCTTTTGGTTCTTCTGTCCGGCCTTCAGTGCTATTGACTTGTCCTGTTTGGGCTTGTCTCCAGCATTGAGCTCAACTTCATGAATCTTCAGCGATCTAAGCAACTCGTCAAGCTTTAGTACACTTAAATCCTTAGCTTCCTGCAAAGCAGTAACTTTTGGTCTCCATCTCATTGGAAGACTTCTTAAGATCTTACAAACATGATATTGAGTGTTGTAAGTTCTTCCAAGAGCTTTCAATCCATTGACAACTGTTTGAAATCTTCCAAAAATTTGATCAATAGATTCTTCATCTTTCATCTTGAAAATCTTGTACTGGTGCACAAGAATGCTTATCTTGGATTCTTTGACTTGGTTTGTACCTTCATGTGTGATGGACAACGTGTCCCACATCTCCTTCGCAGTATCGCATCCGTGGACTTTGCCATACTCACTTCTACTTAAGGCACAACTCAAGAAAAACTTCGCTTTAAAGTTCAGTTCAAATCTTGCCTTTTGATCAGTCGTCCATCTGATCTGTGGAATAAGATTTCTATCTTCATCAACTGGTGCGTATGGTCCATTCTCTATCACATCCTAAAGGTCAACATGAGTATATTTTATAAATAGCCGCATCCTATCTTTCCAGCAATGATAGTCTTCTCCGTTGAATGCTGGAGGTCTAGTGATTAAGGCACCTTCTGCAATGTATGTATGTGATTCCACCATAATCTTTGATCCGCACTTTGTTACAGTGATCCTTGGACACCAAGCTCTGATACCAATTTAAGTGAATCACACGTTATTACAATGCTTATTATATGATGTATAAATGCACAAGAAGAGGGGGTTGAATTGTGTATTTCCCCTTTTTGAAAAACCTTCAAATTCGTTTTGTCAAAAGAAAATTTGTTCTTTTCACAAAAACTACTGTAAATCAAAGTTAATCGTATTCTTCAAAAACTTGTTTGAAAACTAAGTAAAAACGAAACTTTGAACGATAAGAGAGATAAGGATAGAGAGAAGTTAACACAGTAATTTTTATACTGGTTCACCCCAAACTGTGGGTTACATCCCGTCCTTAGATGTCTTTCTGAGATTTCACTATCTCTCAACAACTTTACATGTATTCTTTCTTTTTGAGCCTCTTCAGGTCTCTGTATAGTCAGTATTCTTTTACTCTTAGCCTCTGCAGGCTATCGGTACTACTTTCTCACAGAAAGATGTTTCGAGCTTAGTTACAGTAAGATAGCTCTAGATAAATTGCACGAAAATTTCTCTCACGTATTGACAGATTTTTAACGTTCAAGTGTGTATATGTACGTAACTTTGCAATCTTTGACTACGACTCATATTTATAGTCTTCGTCTGCAACTACTTCTTGAATCTTGCTTCTTGAATCTTGAAAGAAACGGTTATTCAGTTGAGTTTTGTAACTAACTCAAACTGATTCTTGATTCAGACGTGATTTGCTTCCGTCTGCTTTTCATCGTTTGCTTTGTCTTCCGTCTGTTTTTGGCTTTCTTCTACTTTTGGCTTCCATCTGCTTTTGACTTCCGTATACTTTTCAATCTCCGTCTGCTTTTCAATCTTCTGTCTATTTTTCACCTATCGTCTGTTTTTCAATCTCCGTCGGTTTTTCATCTATCGTCTGCTTTTCATCTATCGTCTATTTTTCTATCTTCCATCTGCTTTTCTTCTTTCCATTATTTGTACTTCATCAAAATCACTAATGTAAAGTCATTTTGGCTTAACAAGATACATTCTTCAAGGCTTTTCACTTCATTATTGCTTCAGCTTTCTTTGGGTCCACCTATATACCCTGTCTAGATACTATCTGACCCAAAAGTACAACTTGATCAAGTCAAAATTCACACTTACTGTTGGCCCCTGAAATTTTTATTTATTTATTTAAGAATGTCTAAATTATTTGGAGGTAATGTCCAAATTATTTTGAGGTTTTAGCTCTTAAGAAATGGAAGTTAAATGATGGATTAAGTGTAAATTAGAGTGAAGTATGTTATTAGAAATTAAATGAATAAGATGGTGTAAGGGCATTTTAGGAAGTTCATGTATGTTTGTATAGTCTAAGGCTTTGAGGGAAGGTTATTTTGGTCCTTTAAATATCATTAGAAACAAATTAAAGAGGCTAAGGTGGTGTGGTCGTATGAAGGAGGAGGAAGAGGAAAATGAAGTGCTTGTTTAAGAAGCTAAACCAAAACTACGTAGTTTTGGAGAGTTTAGCTTAGGTTGTTGTTTTAAAAAGCATGTGTTGGGTTTAAGAAAGGAGAGGATTCACGAAAATTCTAGAAAGAAGAAGAGAAAGGGAGATTTCGTAGAAGGAGAAGAAGAAGAGGAAGAAGAAGAAGAAAAGAGAAGAAAAAGGGATTAGAGCTTGGTTTATTCTTGCTCTAAGGAAGAGTTTTTAAGAGTTCTATCAAAAGAAAAGAGAAAGATCAAGTTTCCATGGGAAGAAAAAGGAAATTTTCGTGGGTCACTCTTGAACGTAAGAGAAAAGTGAAATCTTTTGGTTTTATGGATGGATTTAGGTATAAATGGCTTAGTATATTTATGGGTAAGGTTAGTTAGGTTCTTTCCATGCTTTAATGTCCCTAGAAATGGTAAATTTTGACATCTCATGTTGATATGGGATTCTTTTGTGTTGGATGTGTTTGATGAAGGTGAATTAAGGCAATTGGAGGAAGAAGAAAGGCCAGTGTTCACGCCCTAGCTTAAAGAATTAAGGTGGGTGATACTTTAATAGTTGAGTGAATAAGCTACTAAATTTCTTTGAAATAAATGTTATATAATGTTTTCCTATGGTTTCCAATTTTAATTGAATTGCTTTTGTGATAATTTAAATTCATGTGAAATGTTTTGAGTGTAAAGACTTTGTGATAGTATGTGTGAATTGGTTTATCAAGAAAAAAAGGACCCGAATGGGTGTTTTAAACGATTATGTGAAAGTGATTTTTGCCATTTGAGGCTAATGATTATGAATTGTTGTGAATTATGTGATATACATGCTTGTTTGGGTTTGTGGTGGTCCCTCATGTGTGATAGGTGCACTGTCAAAATTATAGCCTTCTCCCTTGCCGCTAGTGGCAATGGAGCTCCTCACGGACTCCTTCATGTGTTCACTGACTACATGACCGCATCTTTGAAATGTGTAGTACGTCCTGTTTGGATCCACCCAAACCATCTTATATGTGATTTTTAAAGGAGATGAGAACAAGTTGTCTTTGATTTGTATTGAGTAAGAGTATTTAAACTCATCCATATTACAAGTAAGGTAGTAATTGGAGATATAATCTCCTTGATCTAATCCTAAATTATAGGCAACAAAAATACAATTACAAATATACAATCGGAGAAGATCAAGTCAATGAGTGACACAATCGGCAATGCTATTACGCCCCCTCAAGTTGTGGATGTGATCAACAAGGCCCAGTTTTGACAAATTCCGAAGGAAGGAAGCTCGTGGCAAAGGCTTGGTAAGCAAATCCGCAACTTGATCAGCTGAGTGGAGATGGCTAACCGTGATCAATCCACTTTGCACTTGTTCTCTAACAAAATGGAAGTCAATTGCTACGTGTTTCATGCGACTGTGGAAAACGGGATTAGCACAAATGTAGGTAGTGCTCACATTGTCACAGTAAATCGTTGGGACATTAATCAAGGGATATCGCAGCTCCTTTAATAGATTCTGAATCCAATTGGTTTCCGATACTGTCGCGGCAACGGCTCGATATTCCGCCTCTGTAGATGATCGTGAAACGGACCTTTGTTTCTTCGACGACCAAGAGATAGGAGTGTGGCCAAGATAAATGATAAAACCTGTTGTTGATGTGCGATCCATTAGATCCCCTGCCCAATCCGAATGCGAGTAATGGCGATAATCGATCATCCGTCGGCAATATGAATACCCAAGTCCGCAGTCCCCTTGAGATATCGAAGTACTCGCTTCGCTGCTCGCCAGTGATTGGCAGCAGGACACTGCATAAATTGAGACAATTTTCCGACGACAAATGCTATGTCCGGTCGAGTGAAGGAAAGATAGTGGAGTTTGCCAATCACCCGTCGATATAATGAGACATCAACACCATCATTATCAGCAGTAAGGGACAGATCAGTCGACGGGCACATAGGCGTGGGTACCTCCTTGCAATCATTCATGTTTAATTCATCCAGTAGATCCAAAATATACTTCTGCTGAGATAAATACATGCCAGCCTCATTATAAGTAACTTCGATACCCAAAAAGTAATTCAAGATGCCGAGATCTTTGAGAGAAAATCTGTTGGCAAGAGCATTGATGATTCGGCCAATACCAATGTTATTACTACCTGTCACTAGTATGTCATCAACATAGATGAGAACATAAAAAATATGGCCAGATTTTTTATAAATAAAGAGGGAGGAGTTTGATTTTGCCGCAACAAACCCACTATTAACAAGAAAATTCCGAAGAGCATTGTACCATGCCCTAGGGGCCTGTTTCAAGCCATATATGGCCTTATGAAGCTTGCACACATGAATCGGATTCAAAGTGGATTCATATCCCGGTGGTTGTCGCATGTATACTTCCTCTTCTAATTTGCCTTGAAGGAAAGCATTGTTAACATCAAGCTGATGGATAGGCCACGAGAGACGAGTGGCAATGGTAAGAACAAGTCGGACGGTGACAGGTTTCACCACCGGACTGTATGTCGCATGATAGTCAATCCCGGGCCTTTGAGTAAATCCTTTAGCCACCAATCGCGCTTTGTACCTATCAACAGAACCATCAGCATTGTATTTTATCCTAAACAACCACTTACAGTTCACAATGTTCTTGGAAGTATCGTAAGGGACAAGGCTCCACGTTTCATTGCGGATCATGGCATCATATTTGGCTTTCATGGCAAGGTTCCAATGAGTGTGTTGTTGAGCTTGTTTATGGGTACGGGGGATATATGTCGGGGATGAGATGGTTGTCATATGAAATTGGTGAGGTTTTAGACTGTTAGTGTGGGATCGGAGGACCATGGAATGAGTAGGTCGGGGTTGCGGTGTAGGTGATGAATCAGTTGGTGGGGTAGGTGTTGGGTTCGATGCATTTGGGGATGGTTCAGTGGGTTGAGGCTCGGTACATGATGCTTGGAGTGGCTGTGATGAGGTTTGAAGGTGAGAGTGAGACCGACTGCGTCGGTGATAGGTTCGAGGGCATGAGGGTATTGTGTGTTTAGCAGGTTGTTGGGTAGGAGTATCGGCAGCCTGTATTGGTGTAGGGGGATGTAAGTTAGAAGACATACCTGTCGCCGAAGACGCCACGTCTGAAGAGGAAGTAGTGGGCATTTGTACTGGTAAGGAGCTAGGTAATTCGAAACAAGGCAGAGTGGTGGAATCGTCAGTTTGAGATACAAAGTCATGGTGCATTGAATCCCATTTGACAAAATTGAAGTGACATTGATTTCGATATGTGGCTGTTGCACATGGGAAAATTTCTTCATGAAAAATAACATCCCGACTCATGTAAATGGTTGATGTTTCAAAATCAAAGCATTGATGGGAATGAAATTTGGTGGAGAAGCCTAGATATAGACAAGGTTTAGATTTTGGGTCAAGTTTGTGGTTGGCGTAGGGTTTCAGCCAAGGGTAGCAGAGGCATCCGAAAACTTTTATGGAATGGAGGTTCGGTTTGGTTTGAAAAAGGACTTCATAGGGACTTTGTTTAGATAGTATTTTGGTGGGGAGGCGATTTATGAGATAAACAGCTTGTTGACAAGCAAAGGACCAGAATTGGGACGGCATTTGAGCTTGATGGAGAAGTGTTTTTGCTGTCTCAATGATATGACGATGTCGGCGCTCGACAAGTGCTACTCGTTGTGGGGTGTAGGGAGGGGAAAGTAAATGTTCGATGCCGTTTTTATTGAGGTAGGGATCTAGGCCGTGGAACTCTCCGCCACCATCTGTATATAGGCTCAAAATTTTAGTTTGAAAATGTTTTTCAAGTAAGGGATGTAGTAATTTGAAAATGTTCAAAACTTCATCTTTTGTTTTGATTGTGTACAACCACATATATTTTGAAAAATGGTCAACAAATAAAACATAGTATCGCTTTTTGTCAATTGATAAAACCGGGGAAGGACCCCATAGATCACTATAAACAACTTGCAAGATAGTTTTGGTTTGCAATGTGTTTTCTGAAAAGGGTAATCTATGCGATTTATTGGAATGACATGAATTACAAACTGAAAGTTTAGAATTATTTGTCGAAATTGGAAATTGAGTGAAAACTGAATTTAGAACCCGGGAATTGGGGTGACCCAATCGCCGATGCCACAGGTCGCTTGAAACTGCTACTCGACAACTTGGAAAATCCAGATTCGGTGGCCAACAATACAACCGTCCACTACTTTCTCCTCGAGCGATGGCGCCCCTGTTGTCGATCCTTCACAACATAAAAAATGGGTAAAATTCAATTGATTTGTTATTTTCTCGACAAAATTGAGAGACAGAGAGTAAATTGTTTGTAACAGAGGGTGAGCATAAGGCATTGGATAGAGTAAATTGACAATTGGATGCATTTAGTTTAATGTTACCGGTGTGGGAGATTGGTATAGCTTCACCATTACCCATTACGATATCTTCCGAGCCATTGTAAGCAGTGAGGGTTGTAAATTGATTTGCATCGGAAACAATGTGATGTGTTGCGCCAGTGTCAATAATCCAGGAATCATCCGAGTTAAAATTGGAGCCAGCATAGTGTGCTCGGGCTTGCATATGGTCATGAGAAGCCGAGCGACACACACGAGCCGAGTGGCCCGGCTTCGTGCACAGCTGGCAAACTAGGCCCGAATCTGTCTGAGAGGGGGGGTGCTGAGAATTGTGTCTTCTTTGTCGTCCCTGTTGGTTGCGCCATGACTGACCAGTGGACTGATTATTGTTGTTACGATCTTGGTTGGGTGATTGGAGGATGGCTTTGCCGTCTGATGAGGCTAGCGGCGGCTGGCGGCAATTCTTTGTAATAGGCGGAGGAGCAGGTTTATGAGAGTCCTCATGTTTGAGAAAGAGTTCGTGATCGACAAGTTTCTCATAGAGTTCCTCATAGGTGATGGCAGACTCTCGAGACCTGATTGCAGCCGAGATCTCTTTGAAATCAGATCCAAGTTCACTTAGGACTTTGACAATTAATTCCTCATTCATGATTGGGGCTCCGGCAGTGGCCAATTCGTCGGTGATAGAGCGAATTTCCCGAAGGTATGTCGCAACAGATTGTGATTCTTTGTGGAGACGAGCCAATTGGTCTCGAAGGCTGAAAATACGGCTGCGATTTATCGGCAAACGCCAGATGGAGAGCTGTCCACGCAGAGTGGGCTGATGATGCATTAGCAACGGAGGATGCAAGAGTAGGATCTACCGAGACCATGAGAGCATTTTGGATCAATTGATCCTGACGAAACCAAACGTGATATATCGGGTTGAGAGTGTCGGTATTGTTTTCAGTGATGAGTTTGGTAGGGGCAGGCTTTGTGCCGTCGAGATGGCCAAACAGATCATGACCATTCATGAGGGTGGAAACTTGAGCTTTCCAAGTAGCAAAATTGCTGGAGCCTGTCAGTTTGATAGGGAGTTGAGTGGCGGGATTGAACTGAACAATGATATTGGTGGGGTTGGCATCGGAGTTGGGGAGGACGGTGTGAGCCATGGATGCAAAGAGGGACTGGAATAGGGAGGAAAAAAAAACAGTGAAGATTTAGAGGCTCTGATACCATAAAGGAGATGAGAACAAGCTGTTTTTGATTTGTATTGAGTAAGAGTATTTAAACTCATCCATATTACAAGTAAGGTAGTAATTGGAGATATAATCTCCTTGATCTAATCCTAAATTATAGGCAACAAAAAATACAATTACAAATATACAATCAGGAGAAGATCAAGTCAATGAGTGACACAATCGACAATGCTATTAATTTTGTGATATGCTTGTCTATGTGGTTTTTCTAAGTTATGTGGTGTGATAAATGCTTTTGATTAATTGACTTATTGCTTTCTCCATGCTTATGTAATCTTAACGTGAAATTGCTTGGACGAAATGAGTTTTTCAGAAAGGTTGTGATAAATTTATAAAGTTTCGATCAATGTGATATTGATTTTGAAAACAAGGAGTTTTGATGAAATGAAAGTGTTTTGATCAAGGTAAATTGGCCTTGATAAGTTTGAAAAATTTTTATCAATCGGAAAGTTTCTTTGTGAATGAAAAATAAAGAACGTTTTGCTTATTTTTTAATTGTTAAGTTGTTACCCATCGAGCCGTCGAGCTCACACCCCTTTTCCCTCCACAGTAACGAGCGGAACCCAAGTTAAAGTATCGGATTGAGGCACCACTTCAATGTTCTAAATTTAGAAGTCATTGTATCTAGAAATGAAGCATTAGGTTGCTTTTGGAGATTTGCTACACTTTGTGCTTTGTTTTTTTTAGCTTTCGGATTGTAATCGGGCTAAATGCCCTCTAAAGTGATGTAATAACTCAGATTATTCATATAAAGGCAAGAATGTTGGGTTTGAATGAAATCTATGTGATTTGCATATGTCTTATTTCAAATGCACCATTGTTATAGTTGGATTTAGCAAAAGAAGAAGAATTGAGATTGTATTGTTTTAAAATTTTGGAATGGTAGAGATATCTAAAAGTGTGGTTGTTGCCCTGGAATTGTATCTAGAGACAATTTGGAATCGAAATATATTGAATGTGGTGGGATATTGAGTTTTATGCAGGTACTTGAGTTAGGTTAAATTGAATTAAAGTTTTGGCTAGTCAATATACAAAGGAAATGCTGTCAAATTTTTACAAAAATTTGACAGAACTTCACTTGGGTTTTAAACCATCTTAGTGTTGGAATTGTGTTGAGGTGTCTTCTTGAATAATGTAGCATATCTTTAGAGCTTTCAAATGGTGTATGGTATGCTTTAATTGGAGTTAGGAATAAAAACTTATGGGGGTTAAAGATATATCAGTTACTGTTCATAATTGCCATTTCACTGTTACATTGGTTTTTAGATGAGCAGTACCTTTAAGTGAGTTTTGCCTCCTTTAAGGATGGAATTGATATTTGCATCCTTCATGAGAGTTGTAGAGCATCTTGCTATCTTTCTATTGAGGTAAAATATGAAATTTTTAGGAATTGGAGTAAGAAGTTATGACAATTGAAAGTTAACAATGAAAGTCCATTTTGGTTGTTCATATAGCTTATAAATTTAGGGTAACTTTGATGATATATGATTGAAATCCATGGTTTTGATAACCCAATTAAGTTGGAAATCGTGAAGTTGGTGGATTGAACTTGGAATATGAAGTGTTTATGCTTTAGAATAAGTGAGTTTGTAAAGTATATAAGTGGTTATGACATTGGGTTTTAGGTAAGATGCATTGGAGGAGGTTTTGGAGTTTTGAAGTTTGGCATGTCCGTTAAACGGACATGAATGTCCGTTAAACGGACAGCTTCGGGTGCAAAAACACCCCTTATCCTGCTCGTGTCTGTTAAACGGACTTGCATGTCCGTTTAACGGACATTCTTGAAGCATTTGATACCTTTTCCCCCGAATGTGTCCGTTAAACGGACATGGCTGTCTGTTTAACGGACAGCTACGGGAAAGATGGAGCAATTTAGAAATTTTAGAGGCCGAATCTCGTTTTTTAGTCTTCATGAAAGTTGTAGATATAGATGTCTACTTTCTAATGGTACAAAAACGAAAGATATCTAATTTATGGATCAAAAGTTATAGTGATCGCTCCAAAAGAGTTTCAAACTGATTTAGGGCATGAACATACTTGACTCTTTTGGGCATAAATCCCTCATCCGACCTCCAATTGAGGTGAGGCTTGAACCATTAGATTCCTAAGACACATATATTCCTATCCACAAAAATTTGTATCATTTGGAGTCAAATTAAAAAAGTTTGCATTAAAGTAAGTGAGAGGTCGGTTTGGAGATCATATTTAGAGTATGAGCTCATTTAGGCTTTTTAAGCATATCATGAGTTATACAACTCCGTTTGAGGTGATTCTTGTTGGGAAACGAACTTGAGGCATAGAGCTACAATTATTATGAATAAGTCAACCTTTGATTTTGGTATTTACATAGTTTGCGCTCGCCACGAATGTGGAGTTACAGCTAAGGACCCTGCAAGGTAATAAGCACAGGGCTTCAGGACTCGGAAAATTGGGCTCTGGAGACGGGTTCAATAAACGTGGAATTAAAGCAAGAGTGATAGTGTGAGGTTTTAAGCAGTTGGGGTCCGGTCTCCGGGTCGGGTTCCAACACTTACTGAACTTGTCATACAACTGCTTCTCCTTTATAATCTATAGGACTAACCTCAAGTGCTTGGAATGTTCTTCATTACTTCTCGAGTATGCCAATATGTCATTAATAAATATAATCAGAAAGCAATCTAGATAAGGATGAAATATCATATTCATTAGTGCCATAAAAGCTACCGGAGCATTCGTCAATCCAAAAGGGATCATCAAAACTTAAGATGTCCATATCGGGTCTTAAATGCACTCTTCGATACATCAGCTTTTGCTATCTTTAATTAATAATATCCTGATTCCAAATCCAATTTAATGAATCCTTAAGCTCCTTGCAGTTAATCAAGTAGATCATCAATTTTGGGTAAATGATATTTGTTTTTTATTGTCACCTAATTCAACTACCTATAATTAATACATAGCCTCAATGTTCCATCTTTCTTTTTCATAAATAATACTGGAGCTCCCCAAGGTGACACATTGGGTCTAATAAAGCCCTTATCCAACAACTCCTGCAATTAGGTATTAAGTTCCACAAGTGCCATCCTATATAGAGGAATCGATATAGGAACAATACATAGAACTAAGTTAATCGTAAATTCCACCTCTCTTTCTGGGGGTAAATCTAGAAATTCATTAGAAAACACGTCCAAGAAATCCCTAACAATAGGAATATCCTAGATCATCTGCCTTGTATGAGTTTCAGTCATGTAGGCTAAGTGAGCCTCTTAACCACCCTGAATTAGTCTAAAGCCACTCATCGAGGAAATTAATCTAGCTGGTATTGCTTAACTAACACCTTGAAATATCACCCTCGGTTGAGTAAGGGATTCAATAATCACTTTTTTGACATGGAAATTTATCACAACTCTATGTGTAGTAAGCCAATCCATACCTAAGATAATATCTATCTCTCTTAATTGCAAGACGATTAGGTCAGCTTTTAACTCAGCCTGATCAATCCCAATAATACACTTTTTACATACTTCCCAATTACTGTAGGATTGCCTATTGGAGTACTCATCATTAGGCCATATTTTAATATTTCTCTCTTATAATGCAGTCTAGATTCCAGAAGTAGTGTGATGAATGAATGCATATATCCTGGATCTAACAATGCAGATGCCTCAAATTGAAAGATATGTGACACACCTGTAATGTCATCTGGGGAGTCCTGTGTTGGATTGAAAACAAAAGCATGCAAGATTGAGCTAAAATGGTAGATTTCAAAACTTTATCGAAATCAAATTGCAACAGAAATTAGATAACCAAATCAACATATTTCATCCATACATGATACGATCTAAGGAAAATAATTTACAAAATAATAAGATGGTAGAAATATACTGAATCCTTGCTACATCTTTGACTCCTCACTTTTGTATCCTCTCCGAATCCTTGCTATAGCTTTGAATCTTTTGTATCCTTTCTTCAGTCCATTTATCCTCTCCTTGTTGTTGTATCCTTGACCAATCCGATCTACCACTTTTTATTTTGAAAAACTTGGTTAAGAAGATCGTTTAGTGGGAAAAGAGAAGAAATATTTTGAGGAAATTTTTTAGAAGAAAGAAGTCAAAAATGAGACTCTTCTCATTCAAGTTTCAGCTATGCATGCATGAGTGGAGAGAGTGAGTCAAAAAATGTAAGAACACTTCTTACTCTCCTTGTTAATTTTAGTTGTCATGAAAGAAATAAGTGATGTGCATCCAATACATTGCTTCATTCTTTAATCAATCATAAAGAAGCTAATAAATGAGACTCTTCTCATTTATCTAAGATGGCTATATGAAAAGACCAATAACCTAAATGAGACCTTCTCATTTTCATTATAGATGAAAGAAGGAAGAGAGAGTACATCAAATGCACCTCTTCCTTTCTTTAATCAAATGAATGCTAAAAGGTTACATTACATGCAATCATTAAAAGACAACCACTAAACCATTTAATGATAAGATCATTACTCCATTTAATGATAATAAAGCATGATAAAAACCATCTTTAACTTAGCAATTCAATGCTAAATGTGCAGCTGAACATTTAGGTATAAGAAACCAAAATATTCCCTCCTAATTTTTTTAATAAATTTGTTTCAATTTAATTAATCAAATTAAACCAAAGTCAAGCCCAATATAAAATATTCATTTGGGCTTCTAATTAAAGTAAGCCCAACATTTAATCATGGGATTTAAAATCTCTATTTATATTTCTTACTTTACATGATAACCTTACCAGAAGCCAAATGGGGAATCTAATTGGACTTATATAATTTAAGCTCTAATAAGCCTAGAATTAATTTAATCTTATTATAATTAATTCCAGCTTGTTAACCAAATGTCATTCCACTAAAGACAATTGGTTGAACTCTTGCATTACTAAATATTATGAGAACATATGTTTCAAATAAGATGTCCAATTGCAAACTTTATTATGAACCATATTATAGTCATCTGCACAATAAAAGGCAAAATTACCGTATTTCCCTTATGATGGTTTTTCCTTATAGATCTCCCATTTTGGTGTTAATACTTGATGGGTAGCTAGTCCATCAAACTACTCACGTCAGTTTAATCACCAAACTCAATAAAACATCTAGAAGTAATGATATCACTATAAACTCTATATTTGAGTGAATGTTCCCTGATATATGTTTTAATTAATAATTCCAACATGCAGACACTAGATTGATACTCTGTAAAAATCTATTCCAATCATATCAAAAATTATAATAAAACACATGAGTTCACCACTCATTAAGATTGTGGATCGTAATAAAAGAATGCTAAGGTGTATGTTCTAAGATTAAAATAACAACCCACTTTATTCTTTAAAAACATACCTGATTCCTATTCATTTAGTAGTGCCATTATCAATAGTCAACTACTATTATGATATCAAACTCATCATTCCCTTGAAGTAAACTCTTTTATTTACATGGAGATAAATCATAACACTATAGTCTAAACCATAATCAAGCGACCAACATAATTAGTCAACAGTGAATCAACTAATTTAGATTCTAATAATATACAAGTTTCCCATACATTTCCATTTATATGTATATTACTTACAGAAGAATCTTGGTGCCTTATAACTAGATATATAATGCTCATACAAATAAAACCAAACTCTTTTGTTTTATTAATAATAAATATTTTCATTACAAAGGTAACTAGAAGAAAATTAAGTTATATGTAAGTGCATTTGCTTTCTAGGGCACTATATCTACAAAACTTGAACAATCTTCCACTTACTTTAAAGCAAGTTTGACATATCCCTCATTCCAATTCCTACTATGTGACCCTCAAAACTCTTTTGAGACAACATCTTACGTAAATAGATCAACAAGTTTTTACTCTGTGGGAATCTTTACCACATTCATCTCACCATTTTGTATTATCTCCTTTATGAAATGATACTTTCTCTTAATATGTTTAGTAGCTTTAAGGTTCTAAGGTTATTTAGAATTAGTCACTGCCCCACTATTATCACAATAAAGTGTAATGACCTTTTGTGCCTTAGGAACTACCTCCAAATCATTCAGTAACTTGTGGAACCAAAATGCTTCTTTTGCTACTTCATAAGTAGTAACATATTTAGCCTCCATAGTCTAATCAGCAACACAAGATTGCTTGATACTCCTCCAGACTATGGCTCCACCTCTTAAAACAAATATACAACTAAAAGTTGATTTCCTTGAATCAACATCTAATTGGAAATTAGAATTTGTACATCCTGTTGGAATGAGGTTACTTCTAGATCAAACAAGCATTAAGTTCTTCATCCTATGAAGATACTTTAGTATGCACTTAACCATAGTCCAATGCTTCATTCCTAGATTAGATTGGAATCTACTTGCCAGTCCCATTGTGTAATAGATATCCGGTTTAGTGCAAAACATAACATACATTAAAATTCCAACGTATTGAACATTTTCTCAATGTAGGTTATTTGAGACAAAGCTATCAGTTTGTTCTTATGATCCCTTATAATTTTGATCCCTAGAACATAACTAGCATCTCCTAAATCCTTCATTAAGAACTGTTAATTCAGCCATCCCTTAATTATACATAACATTCCTATATCATTCCCAATGAGCAGAATGTCATCGACATACAGGATTAGGAAAGTAACCTTGCCTTTTTGTATCCTTTTATAGACACAAGGCTCATCTAGGTTTTGTATGAATCCAAAGATTTTGGAAGACTTATCAAACCAAATGTTCTAAGACCTAGATGCTTGCTTAGGTTCATAAATTGACTTCTACAATTTGCATGCCTTATGATCATTACCTAGCTCAATGAATCCTTATGGTTGGGCCATATAAATGGTCTCCTCAAGATCCCCATTAAGAAATGCATTCTTGACATCCATTTTCCATATGTCATAATCGAAATAGGCTACTATGGCTAAAAGAATTCTGATGGACTTAAGCATGGCAACTAGAGAAAAAGTCTCCTTATAGTCTATACCCTCTTTTTGAGTATAGCCCTTAGTTACCAGTCTAGCTTTAACAATCTCTACCTTTCCATTAGATCCTCTTTTCCTTTTATAGATCCATTTGCACCCTATGGCTTTTACATCTGGAGGTAGATCTACAAGGATCCAGACTTTATTGGTGTACGCCAAATCTATTTTCCATTCCATTCTCTTGAGCCATTTTCCTACATCAACATCATTAATAACCTATGTATAAGTAATGGGATCCATTTCTTCTTAGTTTGAGATGGAAATTATGCCTTCTCCTAGGCATAGATACCTATATGGTTATCTCACAACCCTCCCACTACGTCTAGGCACTACTTGATGTTCAGGCTACTCTTCTGATTTAACTCTTAAACCCATTTTGAAATCTTGTTCTGCTATATCCAAATCAACGCTTGGTTTGGATGAAACAGCTAACTCCTTTAGTACTACTCACTTCTTCTGTAACATCCCATCACCGATGGGAAGGGTAAAGTAGTATTTTGGAACAGGTCAGGAGTGTTTAAAATTGTTTTGCTATGTGCATACATTCATATATACACGTGAAAAGTGAATTTTGCACATGTAATGATTGTACATGCATTCATGGCATTTCCCGGTATATGTGTCATTAATATGATTGATGTGATTATTGTGACAAAGATGATTTTTGTGCTTGAAAATTTAATTGGAGTGGGTCTTTGTGTGTTTTAAATTTTGGGAACATTTTAGAAATTCTTCTAGAAATTTTTGGGGTACTTTTCTGGACCAAAAAATTGCCAAGTGGCTGACTGATTAGTTACCGGTACTGGAAATGACTGTTCAATGGCACTGAAAATTAGATACATGGTTTTAGGATTTATTAAATTGAGCCATTGAAAATTTGGAGATGATTGGTGTAGAAATTGGTCTTAGGGTTTAAAAATTAAATTTATGGAGCCAAACATGACCTTATCTCCACTAGCTTTATTTAATTCAAACTCTTCCCCTTTTTAGTTAGGCATTCACGACACTTCTTCTCTAAATAGGTCATTGGTGTTTTAAATGAGATTTTCATCATCTACGTAGCTCTCCTCTTCTTTAGTGCTTTTGGAAGCTTGCTTATCTTTTCCTCCTCCTTCCACTTTGCTTTCTCTTCCTTTAACTCTCCTAAAAAGGGCTAGCATAAACCTTCCCCCTTAAGAAGATGGTGAACGTGGGTGGTGGAGTGTAACACCCCACTCCCGCATGACCCGAACCCGACATCGAAGGTGATATTCGAGTCCGTGCCCCACGAGGGTGGCGTGCTACATCACTCAGTCAAAAATCAGTATAATTTTTTTCTTTAACACATACACACACACGTTATAATTTATGCAGAAAACAATTTACATAAACAATTCAATGGCCTCGGGGCCGTTTTCATAAATACAATATCATTAATACAAAAATTCAGAAAATAAAATACATTAATGCAGACACGAACTGATCCCGACCCCTTCTCTAGTTCATTAACCAGCAGATGTCGTATGCTCGTTATCTAACGGGGTATTCTTCTGAGTCCTGAAAAATAATTGCAAATTTTGGGTGAGTTTTGTGAACTCAGTGAGAAACCATCATCGATGGTTCACTCAATTCATGCAACACAATGTTCTATATAACATATGTTCACATTGTTGCATATTTAATCATCACATTGCACAATTTCACACGGTTAGACATACATAACCAATTGAATTCATAAACATCCATAATTCACATTCAGAAATACCACAGAAGCATAAGGCAGTTTGCCTTTCGCCCAATCATAGAAACTAAAAATCATATATATATGACATGCGCATGTGACCCATTTTCATTTTATTTTGGTGTTGTGACCGAACGCCTAAACTGTGGCACATTAATCGTTGAGCTAGAGCCTCTGAAACTGTCCCAATAAGGGTGCATTAATCGTTGAGTCAGAGGCTCTGAACTGTCCCAATATGGGCGCATTAATCGTTGATTCAGAGGCTCTGAACTGTCCCAATATGGGCCCATTAATCATTGAGCCAGAGGCTCTAAAATACTGTGAGCTCGAGGCCCAAATACGTTAAGCTTTAAGCTCTCGGTGGCTATTCCGGTCACAACTATCAATTACTGATCATATATTTATGCAAGGAATGCATATGTCAAAAATAAAGCAAACCAGCATCATAGTCTATCCTAACTTAACACATTCATATATATGGTTCGTAATCAATCACATTCAAATCACATATAGCAAGTAGGGCACTCCTATGTCAGTATCTCCCAGTACATCGAGCACCTTCGGCCCCAAATTAGTCATAAACAAACGCAAGCCCACCATTATTCTCCACAGTTTTATAAATGAAAAATTATAAACAATCAATAATCGAGAAACCATCTAGGTTACTCACCTTTGCTTCCGAAGCTAAAGCCTGGAAGTCTCGACAACGTCTGTGAATTGACGTCCCAAATGCATCTCTAAAACAATCCAAATATCCAACATTACCAAATTGGCAATCAGAAACATTTAATAATGCACATGTAGCAATTAAATGTGTACAATGCATGTTTGTGACATTCCTGACACTATTGCACAATTTCCCGTCACCAAATTTTCCTCTAAAAATTAGAAACCCATTTACACCGAAGTCACCCAATTTGGACCTCTATAGGTCCAATTATAAATAAAACACAGATTAGGAAAATCATTTTCCGGTCCTCCCACTTTGACCTAGTCAGTCCACGTCAATTTTAACTCTAAAAATTCCTAATTTCACAAATAAATGAAATTAAATATTATACGAATCTGATGCCTCAATAATCAGGTCAATCGGACGTCAGATGCGAAAGTAATTGACAAGAAATAATTAGGTCACATAATTACAAATAATCACATAATAATTAAATAAATAAATAAAATAATATATATATGAGTCGCAGCCGCCCTCGCGAGGACGCTGTAGAGTCCTCGCCCTCGCGGGGGTGAGACGTTGCCCTCGCGAGGTACGAGTCTCTATTTTTTTTTTCAATTTTTTCAAAACTCTAGTTAAACCTTCCCTCCTTTCAAAATTCATAACTTTTACCACAGACATTGAAAAATCACAAACTTGGTCTCATTGGAAAGATCATAAAATCCTACAAGTTTCGTGAAGAGTGAAAAATCCAATTTCACCTCTAAGGGTGTCAACAATGCACTCGAAACTTCTGCCACAAAACAAAATTGCCACAACAAAACAACATTTTTTCAAAAATCATAACTTTTCATCCTATTTGTGAAAAATTCCAAACTTTATATCAATAAAAAGAGAAAAACAAATGCTACATCTTTCATGAACAAACTGAAAGCCAATTCCATCATTAAACAACTCAATTTCTCAATCAAAGCTTCAGCCTATCCAAATCTTTCTCAACAGAAACCCAATCTTTAAAAATTCATAACGTTCTAACCCATTATTGAAAAATTACATACCATATAGAAATAAAAAAGCTTAGACAATGTACTACAATTCTCAAGAAGAACTCAGCACCAATTCCATCTCTAACTAGGTTAAAAACTCCCATTACTGTAGCTGTCCAAAAAAATAGCATTTAACCTAAACCATAGCAAAACTTTACCAATTTATATCTAACAATCCTTACACTCAACATTTACATAAAATACCACATTAGAAAGATACAACAATCCTATACAAGTTTCCATAAGGTCACTTAAGCCAATTTCCCCATTAACAGTCCCAAAAAAATATCAGAACACAAACAACCCAAAACCTATTCACTTAGAGCATTGCACACCAAAGGCTGAATTACCACCTGAACATTAACAGACCATAACTTTCAATTTACACATCGAAAAATATCATACTTAGTGGAGTTAGAAAGCTAACACAAAAATCTTCAACTTTCATGAAGACCAATTTCGCAAATTCAACCTAAAGCAATCTAGAAAAATTCATCAAAGATTCAGGTCATCAAGCTCGAATTACTGTTCATATTGTACCCATACTTCACTTTAAAAGCAAGATTCAACACTCTTCTAATCAAAATTGGGCAAAACTCCCTTCACAAGAAATGTATTCAAATGTCTCAATTTTAATTTAAGACAAACCTCACCTTAATTGCTTAACCACAAAACTAGTTATGGCAAAAACATTGAAACATGTACAAGGTAACTTTTCCAGCTTTGATACTCAATCCAATTTCCTCTCATTCCAATTCCAATTCTACTTCAATAAGCATATCAATTAGACAAGAAATCAGCCAATATGTCATCAATATCCTCACGTGGACAAACAGCCAGAAATTAGCAGCACCTAAAATCAACTTGCTTCCCTTAATTTCCATTCATCTTTAATCACAAAATCCACTTCAAACTATCCTAATTTTCATACAACACATACTACCTTATATGCATTGTTATCCTCACACAAACATACCTTCATACCCAAGCAATCAATACACAAAATTTATGCAATAAATACACAATAAGGCTTCAACAACCAATTTAAGAACATAAATTAAGACCCTTACCCACTTAAGCTTTTTAATTTCATCAATTCTTCATAAGATGTCAACTTCTCTACTTTCCACCATACTACATGATCCTCATCACTTCAAGGAGGGCTAGAGTAGGTTTTTAAAAAACAAGATGAATATAAAGAACTTAGGGTGGAAGAGCCTTTGATAAGGAGGAGAAAAGTAGCATTTTTGTGTAAGAAGAAAGAAACAAACGATGCAAAGGAAAAGAAAGGAGAATTTCGGATGAGAGGAAGATTTGCACTTAAAAACACCCTTTTTACTCCTTCCAATGAAAGTGTCGTGGAAGCTAACCATTAGATTACTTATATAACCATTTAAATAATAAGACAAAGTAGGCAAGTGACATGTGTCACTTGTCACTTGTCACTTGTCCTGGTTTTCTGCATTATGCCAATCAGTTTCTAAAAACAATGAAATTTCTACTCCAAATTCCAATGGCTCATATCAAAAATTCCTAAAATCATGTATCCAATTTTTCAGTGTCATTAGACAGTCATTTTCGGCACCGAAAACCAAATTAGTCTGTCACTTGTAAATTTTTCGGTCTTGAAAGTTTTCCCGAAAAATTCCTGAAATTCTCTAAAAATATGAAACACACAAAAATCCATTCCAATTAATTTTTCAAACACAAATAACACATTTTTTCACAATAAACACAGATGCCGGGAAAATGTCATGAATGCATGTACAACCATATGCTTGTGCTAAAATTTCAATTTATGTGCATATGGACGCCCTCTTATGCATAAATATGCCGAAACTAATTTATACACTCCTAACCCGTCCCAATTGACCAATTTACCCTTTCCATCGATGATGGGATGTTACATGGAGAGAAGTAGAAGATTTGGTGTATAGTTGAAGAATTGAAGAATTAGAAGCTTGATAGGTAAGAGTTGTGTTTTATGTTCTTAATTGGAAGTTAAATGCATTAATTGTGATGTCTTGTGCATTAATTGCATGAACTTGTGTTTGGTGTATATGGGTAGGTTATTTTCCTTGGTTGATTTATGATTGATTGAGGATGAATGATATGTCATATAGTATAGGTGAATTGAGTGTTTTGGATTGATTTTAATGATGTTTGATGAGTGTGTATTAAAAGAAAGATGATTGAGTGTGTGTGCTACCATTTTGTGACTAATTGTTCAAGTTAAGGTCTTGATTAAATTTTGGGTGATTTATTGACTAAAGTGGATGCTTATTGGTGTAGAAATGGTATTGGAATGATAGGATTTGAGTTAGGTGTAAAAGCTGGAAAATTTGCTTTGTGTATGTTTCAATATTTTGGTCATAACTTTTTATATGGCTATGCTATTGAGACGAGGCTTAGCTTGAATTAAACTTGAGAAGTTTGGCTAGAATTCTTATGAAGGAAGTGTTGTCCAATTGTATCTTGAAGGGTTCTGAATTTTGCCTTGAAAGTGGATAATATGTGTAGGGTGAATAGTGCCATGTTTATGAGTCTAACATCGAAGACATGAAACTTTGGGGATTTTTTATAGGCTAAATAAGAGAGATTTTGCAAAATTAGTCTTCATGAAAGTTTTAGATTATGTTTGTATCTTTCCATTGATGTGAAGTATGTAATTTTTGGACCATGGAATGTGAAGTTATAAGTTTTAGAAGTTTCTGTTACTGTTTGGCATGATCATTAGTGGACAGAAACTTTGAGTGGCTATTTGACCCGAATTGATTTTTGGGTTCTTCATAAAAGTTGTAGATATTCCTTTTATCTTTCCATTGATATAAAGTTTGTAAATTTTGGAGTTCTAAATCAAAAGTTATGGAGTTTGGAAGTAGAGATGTTGGTGAAGAATGTGGCAATCGGTCGGTCAGCTAGAATGTGACGATCAGTCGGCTAGATTGTGGCGATCAATCGATCAGCCAGAATGTAGCAATAGGTCGGTCGGCCAGAATGTGACGATCGGTCGGCCAGATTGTGATGATCGGTGAGTCGGCCAGAATGTGGCAATCGATCGGTCAGCCAGAATGTGGCGATCGGTCGGTCGACCAGAATGTGACGATCGATCAGCCAAATTGTGGTGATCGGTCGGCAAGAATGTTGTGATCAATCGGCCTCCGCTGGTCCGCCAAAATGTGACGATCGTGCATGCACACGATCGTGACTTTCCATTTTGTTTAAGGAAGATTATTTTCTGAATACACTTCACTCTTTTGGTTATAACATTTTCGTCTGACATCCGATTGACTTGATTTTTGAAGTGTTGGATTCCTAAGACATCCCTCTATCTTTCCATAGAAAATTGTGGATTTTTTAGATTAAATTGAGGATAACTGATTTAATCAAAGTGAGTTGGGAAATTTTCTGAACACGGTTCAGTATTTTGGTGAATTCTTGGCTGGTGGAGATCCAATTGAACTGATTCTTGTTGCAAAATAAAATAGAGACATGGTGATACAAGTCATATGAAGGAATTGAATTTCAATTTAGCACCTAAGACTTTCAATTTTTGAATTAAATTCGGGTTTAGTGTGTAGTCTTGGATTAGTAAGAGCTGAAAGTATTTTGGCCATAACTTTTCGTCTAGTCATCCAAATGAGGTGATTCTTAGTTTGGATTAAACTAGAGAGATAGGACTACAAATTTTCTGAAGAAATTGAGTTTCAATTTAGTCTCTAAGAAGGTTAATGTTTGGATGAAAATAAATCGCAGGAAAATATTTTAACATAAGAATAGTCCGAAATGTTTGGAGTATAACTTTTGGAGTAGTGAACCGAATTAAATGATTTTGATGTCTTTAAATTTCTAAAATTTAGAGGAAAATTTTTGTGAATTTTTGGAATAATGTCGAGAATGTCACGAACATGCATTTTACACATTTTAATTTCTCCATGTGCATTATTAAACATTTCTGATTGTATACTTAGTAATATTTGTGTATTTTAATTGTTATAGAGGCGCATTTGGAACGTCAACCCACAGACGTTGCCGAGACTTTCAAGCATTAGCTCGGAAGCTATTGGTGAGTGACCTAGACGGTTCTCTCAATTATTATTTGCTTAGAATACTGTGGTGAATAATGGTGGGTTTGAGAATTGTTTCTGATTGTAGATTCCGGACAGAAGGTCCTATGTATTGGGGAGCTATGACATAGAAGTGCTACGTGAATGTGAATTTGTGAACTATTTGCTTGAGATGTGAAAAATTATGACACATGTATTGATTGTGATGTATATACTGCTTAATTGTAACATGAGCATTCCATGCATGAATCGCATGATCAGATAATGGCAATTGTGACGGTAGCAGCCACCGAGAGCTACAAGCTCAATGATCGTATTCAAGCCTCGAGCCCTATAGTGATTCAGAGCCTTAGGCTCAACGATTAATGTGCCCATATTGGGATAGTTCAAGCGCTCGGTCACAACAACGAAATAAATTGGATAAGTGTCACATGTGCATTTCATATGCATTTGATTTAATATCTTTAATTGAGTTAAAGGCAAAAATGCCTTATGCTTGTGTGAAAATGAAATGTGATACTGATGTGGTACTTCTGATGTATGTGAAATTATAAAATAACTGTGATATGTTTGATTGTTGCATAAATTGAGTGAACCATCGATGATGGTTACCTCGCTGAGTTCGCAAACTCACCCAAAATTGCAACATATTTTTCAGGACCGAGAGTAGACTCCTAGCTCCAGAGGGACTTTTCTTGCCGTGTAGATTGTGTTGGCGAGAGAAGTCATGACTCACAGGTTGGTCAGCTGGGACTTTTGGGATGACCTAGATAGATCTATTGCTTTCCCTCTTCATGTAGCTTTTTGTCTTAGGATTTTTGGGATTTATATACAGACAGTACAGAATGACAGATGTATAAACTCCTTGATTTTGATGAATGAAATGAGGAAAACTTTGGTTTCAAAAATTAGTGATTTTTATATTTATGTTTTATTATTATGATGTCGTTTGAAGTATAGTAGTGATCGTTCGTAGCTCACCCTTATCGTAGGATATGTGTCAGAATGACCTACGGGCGTCCTGGTGTATATCCTACGGTATGGGGGCGCTATATCTTCCTTAGTGATTTCTCACAAATCCTTCCTCCAAAAAGGTCGCATTTGTCGACACAAATCCTTCCTGTCCTGAGGATTGAAAAAATAATACCCTCGTGTACCTATAGGATATCCTACAAAAAAACATACTTCTGACCTTGGTTCCATCTTTGTGGATTCAAGTCTTAGAACATGAGATGGGTAGTCCCAAGTCCTTAAATGTCACATTGACGGCACTCGGCCAATCTATAACTCCCTAAGTTTTTTAGGCATTGATTTGGATGAAGCAAAGTTAAGAAGATAAGTTGTTGTTTGTATGGCATATCCCCAAAACAATTCTGGAAGGCTAGCATAGGACATCATTGATTTTACCATCTCCAATAGAGTCCTATTCCTCCTCTATGCTACACCATTTTGTTAAGGTGCTCGAGGAGCTAACAAGTTGGAAACAATTCCATTGTTAATTAGAAATTATTGGAGCTCCCTAGATAACTACTCACCACCTCGACCCGATCGAAGTCCTTTTAATAGCTTGCCTAGCTACTTCTCAACTTCATTCTTGAATTCTTTGAACTTTTCAAAAGACTCACTATTTTTATGCATCAAATACAAATAACCATATCTAGAGTAATCATCTATAAAGGTTATGAAATATTCATAACCTCCTTTAGTTTGTACATTCATGGACACACATACATCAGTATGTACCAGGTCCAAAGTGGATTCAGATCTATTTCCTTTGGAAGGAAATGAGGTTTTGGTCATTTTTCCTTCAATACAATATTTATAGGTGGGTAATGGATCATTATCCAACCCTGCAATGATCCCATCCTTCACTAACCTGTCAAATACTTTATGATTGATATGTCCCATTCTTAAATGCCACAAATATTTTGAATTAATGCTAGAGTCATTAGATTGTCTTGGTTTTATTAATTCTATGGTGTTTAATGAGCCTGTCATAGGTTCTATAAAGAACAATCCCTGTTTAATTGTTGCATCATAAATACAATCCTTATTCTCATATATTGTAACAACATTATCAAGATATAAGGAATAAATAGATTTTATTAGAAAAAAAAATAAAAAATCATGTTCCTTACAATCATTGGGTTGTAATATACATCCTCCAAATATAACCTATGACCACTAGGAAAGTCTAAGATAATTACTCCCACTGATTCTGCTGAAATGTAGGATCCATTTGCTATCTTGACTTGAAATTGAACTTTATGTAGTCTTTTCCTTTGCTGAAACCCCTGCAAAGAATTGCAAACATGGTTAGTGGCTCCTGAATCTAATATCCAAGAATTAGAATCTGCCACATTTCTAGTTCCTAACAAACTTATTAAACCCATACCTTGTTTATTTTTTAGGGACTTAAGGTAGACCGCATAGTTTCTTTTCTAGTGACCCTGCTTAACACATTGGAAACATTTTCCCTTGGTGTCCACTATGGTCTTTTTTTCATGCGTTAGACCTTGACCCTTGTTTGGGCCTTCTTTTTCATTGGACCCTTCTTCTTTTGCTTGTCATTAGCCTTAAGCTTAGAAGAAGATGCTACATTAGCTTCTAATCTGTGAGCCTTGATATTTAATATCTTCTCCATACTCTGGAGTGTATTCATCAACTTACTCAAGGTGTAATCCTTGTTGTTAAGCTCATTGTCCAACTTAAATTGTTGAAAAGATGAGTTTAAGCTATTGATGATCATAATCATCTATGAGTTCGCATCCATATCTACCCCAAGCATGTTAGCCTCAGCAACCACAGAGATTACCTTAAGCATGTAATCTCGCATTGGTTCATCAGGTTTTTGTTTAAGATTATGAAAGGTTTAGATAGCTTTCACTTTTTCAGACCTAGTCCTCACATTAAACATCTCATATAGGAAAGGGACCATTGCACTAGCAGTTCTCATGCATACAATTTGCTTTTGCAACATTCCACTGAAAAAAGCTAGAATATAACACTCAGTAGTCTTATCAGCATTTTGCCATCACTCATATTGTTAGACTTACTTAGAAGTTGAATTGCCACCCAAAGGTGTAGGCTCATTGTTGGCCCCTGAATTTTTTTTAATTTGATTAAGCATGATTAGATGATTTTTTTGGGGTTTTGCAAGATTTATGTGTGTTAGGATTAATTAGCATGTTAGCATTAATGAGAGTTGTAATGAGAGTTAATTGAATTAAAGATAAAGTGTTAAGTTGCCTAAGGGGTAGTATGGGCATGTCACTTAAGGAGGAAAGAACTTAGGCTTTCAACTAAGGGCATTTTGGACTTTTTAGCATTAATAAGGATATAAAAGGCAAGAGAAATGAATGGCTTCCATGAGAAGAAAGGAGAAAAACGAAAATAGAGAGAAGGAAGGAGAGAGAGTGTCGTAGGGAGGAAAGAAAAGAAAGAAAAGAGAGTTTGTTTAGGTTTTGATTTTTCTAATTCTTTAAGAGGAGTTTTGGAGTAATTTCAAGAAGGAAAAGCTAGAGGAAGGTTCAAGCTTTCATTTGAGCCAAGAAACCCCTTGGTTGGGTGAATATTTAAGGTAAGTGAGTTTAATGTTTGGGATTTTTGGAGTGTTTGTGGTTCAAAAAGCTTAGGAAATGGATGGATTTAGAGATTCTAAGATCAATTTCATGCATTGGGTTCTTTAGGTTTTTCAATTTTGAATCCTTTTAATTAGGGTTTTGTGTTGTTCTTGAAGAAGAGCAAGGGAGGCAAGAAGAGAAAAGAGAGGGACACCCTTGAACAAGCTTCTAAGCTAGGAAAATCAGGTGGGTTACACTTTTATATTTGTGTTAATAAGTTATAAATGCTTTTCAACTAAATGTACTAAATGATCTTTTCAACTACCTTTTTAGTGAACATTTATGGCTCTTTAAATGATTGAGAAATTGTCCTATGTGGTTGTTGTGTGTGAACTTTGGAAATAAATTCAAATTGCTTTGCAAATATTGTATTTGGTTGCTTTTGATTGAGTTGAAAAATGGTTATTATGATTGGTATGAGATTTTGGTTGTTGAATTGTGTAAATTGGGAAATATGTCATGTGCATGAAAATCAAGTTTTCAAGAATGTGCCATTTGGGAAAAATGTTTTCAATGCATGAATTACATGTTATGTGGGTTCAGTATAGTCCATCCAAGAAATTGTCACGTGCACGTTGACCAAGTCAAGGCTTCTCCCGCCTGCCCGCTAGTGGTATAGAGCTCCTTGTAGGACTCCCTCAAGTTTACGACTACACAAGGCCATTTTACGAAATTGTGTAGTTCGTCATGTTTATGGACTTGCCAAGCCATTTGTGATGTGTTTGTGTGTTTGCATGTGTTGAAAAGTTTGAAAAATGCTTAACTTGTGAGAATTGTGATTTTGGTTTAACAAAGTTAAGAAATATATGTTTTATGGATATTATGTGAAATTGCTATGATCATGAATGTTTTGTTGGTTTTTGCTTATTACCGGATATAAACGTGTTACCCACGAGCGTAAGCTCAACCCCTCCCATTCCGTCCCATCCCCAGGTGAAGAGCCCGAGATCGACGATTGAACCTAAAGGCATTACTCCAGAATTGAATTATTTTGTATTTCAAGTTAACTTTTGTAAATCAGTGCTTTAGATGTATTTTGGGAAAATGTTACTTTTGTTAAGTTTGTATTTTGGATTTGATGTAAGTGGCTTAAAATGCCCACTAAAGCATTGTAAAACACTTATTTTCATGTAAATGAAATGCATATGCATTATCGTTATTTATGGCTTATCAAATTTTTGCATTGCTACTTTTCAAACTTTCATAGGGGTAAGATTGTGTTCTGTATTCTAGTGAAATTCTGGAAAAATCTAAGTAAAATTAGTAAAAATGGTCTTCTTGGAAGTCGTAGAAGATCTCTTGATCTTTCCAACGATATGGAGTTTGTGATTTTTGGATGTCGGAATGGAGAGATGTGAGTGTTTCAAGTTAGAGTGCTGTATATGGTTTGTGTTTGTGATAGCTTTGATGAATGTGTGAAATTTGTGATTTTGATGAACCAATTAAGTTGAGATTTGGGAATTTGGTGAGTTGAACTTGGTGTTTGAGTTGTTATGAGGTGTTTAGGCTTTAGAGTAAGTGAATTTGGGAAGTATGAAAGTGTTTATAATGTTAGGTTGAAGATTGGAGGCATTGGAGGCTTTGGGGAGCCCCAATGTCCGTTAAACAGACATGGGTGTCCATTTAATGGACATTCTCGGGTGTAAAAACACCCTTTGGCCAGTCCATGTCCATTAAACGGACATGCATGTCCGTTTAACGGACTTTCTCGGGTTATTCTGGCCTCCTTCACCCGATACATGTCCATTTCACGGGAAAGATGATGGTTTTTCATGTTTTTAAAAGCCTAATATCATTTTGTGGTATTCATGGTACAAACACTAACTCAATCCGATTTCTGGATTGAAATTTATGGTGATCGCTCCAAGAGAGGTTCAAATTGATTTTGGGTGTAAACTTGGTTTACTCTTTTGAGAATAACTCCCTCATCCGACCTCCAAATGAAGTGTTTCTTAGACCAATGGATTCCTAATACATATATATTTATCTCAATAAAAATTGGTACCATTTGTACTTGATTGGGGATGGTTTTCATAAAATTAATGGAGAGGTAGGTTAGGAGGGCATGTTTGGGGCATGAGCACACTTAGGCTTTTTAAGAATATCATGAGCTATAGAACTCCTATTGAGGTGATTCTTGCTTCAAAGCAAATTAGAGACTTAAAGCTACAATTTCTATGAAGAAATCAAGTTGTGATTTTGATATTTGATTAGTGTGCGCTCACCCCTATTGTGGAATGATAGCAAATGATCCTTAAGGAAAATAAGCTCAAGGTTTGTGTCCCTGAATGTTGGGCTCTGGGAACGGGGTCCAACAGTTGTGCTATCAAAGCAAGCTCGAGTTTCATGATTTCGCAAGAGAGTTGGGCTCCGGAAGCTAGCGGGGTCCAACACTCATTATCTGTTAATACCAATGAAATTCATTCATATTGAAGAACAATGTCAAGGTTATGTCTCCATTCATTAAAATTCTCTCTATTTTCCAATTTGTTATTAGTTATGAGCAAAGTGAGTGGATTCATATTGTGGTTTATTATGTATGAAAATATAAATTATTAAAACATGAGCATACTAGTCAACAATACTGGAACTTTGTATAAAATCATGATGCGTGTATGCATGATGATAGATTTTACTAAACATAAAAAATTTAAAACTTTATACGACAGTTATTGTTCTTATCTATAACGAACTAAGTGATAGCAGGCTCATTTTATCCATTAAAAGAAAAACTAGGACTGATTGAGCCCAAGTTTATTACATAAATTGGGGAAATTTTCATGACTTACTACACTTTTTGACTCTTATCTCTGGATTTTGTGCTTAACTTGAATCTTGAGTGTGTACTTTTATTTTATGTAGTTTGAGGGTAAAAATTGTTACAAATCAATATTAATTGCACGAATTAATTTTTTGAGAACAATTGATACTGTAAACTACCATTTTTATTGTAGAAGACTCAAGGAAAAGGGACTTAAGAGGAAGATGTAGAGTCAAAGAAGGCTGAAGTGAAGTCAACAAGAGAAGAGGCGCAACAGGAATTTTGTCGTGGCTAAATGGATCTGTCGCCACGGCAAAATACAAAGAATCCAGGTTGAACTTTCGGGAAAAGTTCGCCGCAATGAAGATTAATTCTTTTGCCGTGGTGAAGGAACCAGGAATGAAGAAAAACTTTTCAGGAAAAGTTCGCCACGGCGAACTTATCTGTCATCGTGGTAAACCTTAAAAAACTAAACTATTTTTGAAAAAATCACCTACTGTATGACCCGACCTAAGCATCCTTCGTTTAAAAACCTACCAAATTAGGTTAAAGTCGACAATTAACAAGTCATATACAGCATACTCACACTCTCGGCTCTCCCTCTCTCAATTTGACCATCATCCATCACCTCTTTCCATTTTTCATTGCCACCTTCATCATCTACTGCTGCTGTCATGGATGTTTTTGGTAGGTTTCCGGTTGTGAGTTCTCCCGAAGCAATGCTTGGCTAAGCATCATTTCCTCTTGAAGATGTAGCAATGGCTTGAGTTCAATGGGCTTCAAAGGGGAGTAGTTTATTCATTTTTAACTACATTGTTATGAACTCCTTAGTTAGGATTTGTGCTTTATAGTTGGATTTTCTTGATTATTGTTTAATCAAGTGTTGAACAATGTATTGTGTAATTGGGTTTTTTGATGTAGAACTTGGAGCTTTAATATATGAAGTCTCATATATGTCTTTTTGTGATTTTGTTAATTCTCTTTTATCTACCTAGTTGTGTTTGATATTGAGATGATGTTTGATCCCAAATTGACCACTTGCATTAACTTACCCTTTGCACACACTAAGATGCATTCAACAAGGTTTTAAGAAATGGAGTTCATTGATTAAAACCTTGGAGTTAAAGAGTTCTTTAAGGTTTATCATTTGAAAACTTAGTGATTTTCACTCCCACCAAGATTTGTTCTAAATTATGATAGCCAAAGCTCATTTTTTAAGAGGACTTTATCACATTTGCTCATTGTTTTAGCTTTCAATTTCTTATTCCCAAAAATCCAAAAATACTTTTTACACAATTTTCTTACAATTAGTTCAATTTTGTTAGTTTCTTCAAAGAACCAAAACCCCCTCCTAACCAATTTAGTTTGCATTTTATGATGTTTAGGTTAGCTTAGATCCGTTGCATTAGGTTCCAATTAAGTGAGATGCCCTGAGGTTGCACTCTATATTGCAATCCTTGGGGTTAAATCGAAAGACAAAGCAGATCAGGGACCCTCCCACTCAAAAAACTACCAAACATCTTCATACCTAACTTTTTGATAAGTGCCATGATTTGGTCCATAATTTTACCAATAGAGATACAATGGGTAGGTTATTGATAAAATATGTTGAGTGTATAGCCATTTGATTCATCCACTAAAGTTAATTACAAACCATGCCTCGATGGGAGGTCACATTTGCTACCAATGAGTGGATTTATCCTTAAGGAGACCCAAACCATGTAAGATCTAGGATTCATACCCTTCAGCGAGGAGTAACACTTCACCACATGCAAATGGTCATCACATAGAGACTGTGGACTCTTACATGAACATCCTCTCCCACTCAATCTTTTTAGGTTTTAAGTTTTAATAAATGTCATCTTGTCTAGATGTAATTTATTATCCATCCTATATTGTTTCATTATCTATCTCATACATAATGAACGCATGGCAAAGCCTAGAGTTGTCAATTTTCTAGATGACACACAATCACATAATATTACATACTATTTGGATTCATTTATCCATTCATCTCATAAACTAATAGGCCATATTTGATTGTCCATCCTAAAACATTAATAAAATTACAAGGCTTTTAGGCCCAAAATTTTTTTCTTAGACTTGGATCTTCCACTTCAAACTCTTCATCCACATGACCTGGCCCATTTGGTAAAAAATGTGTAATGGGTTGAAAGCTAAAGTGATCACCATAGTCTGGGAACAACTAATAACAAGCACCGATGGAAGGTAAGGAAGGAGAGTTTTTCTTTTAATCACTAACAACCTTTTTGAAGTTTTCTGTTTCAGGTAATCCAATTTTATTTTTGGAGAATGATGGCGGAAGCTACTCTTCAAAGAACAGCAGCACATTAAATCTCCATATTCCATCAAGTGTAGTTAGTCAACCTCAACACTTATACACTCGGTCAGGCATCAACACTAGCAACAAGCTGAAACTAGACCAGAAGCATGTAGGATAACCTCAATGGCCAAGGAAGATCCTGAAGGGGCTGAACCTCCATCAAAGCAGTAATGGCCAGACTTCAACACTAAGGCTATTAGAGAACTCCATTGAAAAACTGCACGATTGAATTTACCTGCCAATTACCATTATTAATAATCCACTTGATTAATCCAGAAGCAAGCAGGAGCAACTTAATGGCCAAGGAAGATCCAGAAGGGGCTGCACCAGCATACAACAAAGCAATCATGGCTAGACTTCAACACCAAGGGTAGGCAAAGTCCATGAAATGCAGCATACAGAAATGGGGGGTTTAGGTATTGCATGATTTCTGTTGTGGTTTTTTTGAAGCTATTAGAGACCTCCATTGAAAAATTGCACGATTAAATCTTGTTACCAATTGCCATTATGAATGATCCACTTTTAGTATGTTGCATAGGCCATTAGGTCCTCAATGAAGCTTAGTATTATTGATGTATTTGCCATCTGTGAAACTTCTCTCGGGGAACTCTTATTAGCATAGGGACTTTCTCCTTTAATAGGATTGAGATGAGTTTTTTAATGTTCTCTAGCCATGTACATAACTTTTTTATTAAATTAATCTTATAACTGATTTACCAAAAGAAAATGTAATGGCATTTTCATAAAACCGAATTTTTTCACTTTGAAAACAAAAATTCCAACACTTGTTTTTCGTCGAAACTAAAATTTTGGTTATATGAAAACAAAAATTACAACACTTGTTTTTGGTAAATCCGACACTGAAAAAACATTCTAGCACTTGTATTTCATCAAACCAAAACTTTTTTAAAACAAAAATTCCAACACCTTGATTTTCACAAAACCAAAATTTTGTCAAAACAAAATTCCAACAGTTTGGTTTTCATAAAATCGAAACTTTGTCGATACACCAAAGGATACACTGAAACCATTACCTATGCTTCTCTTCGATCCATGGTTGCTCCATTTTCAATAGTATAGAATTTTTTACATTACAAAATTAAAGAAAACAAAAAAATGAAACCAAGGAGGAAACATGATCATGATAGGCCACCCTCTTTGTTACAAACCAAATGAAGAAAACTTACAAGGCAAAACTATATTCTATGGACAACCAAAAGAACAAAACAAACACATATATATTTCTATCACATAAAAATATGCAACATACAAAATTTAATTAGCAACCTATGCATCACACATAGGAACTAAAATCATGCATAATAAAATGACTCTGATACCAATTGTTGGATCGAAAACAATAGCATGCAAGATTTGGATAAAGTAGATTTCAAAAAAATTTTGAAATCAAAATGTAGTGGAAATAACATAACCAAATCAACATGTTTCAGTTATACATGATACGGTATAAGGAAAATAATTTACAAAATAACAAAGTGGTAGAAATATACCGATTCCTTGCTATAGCTTTGACTCCTCGCTTTTGTATCCTCTTTGAATCCTTGCTATATCTTTGACTCTTTTGTATCATTTCCTTTGTCAATGTATGCCCTCCTTGATGCTGTATCCTTGACTAATCCAATTTACCACTTGTTCTTCTTAGACAACTTGGTTAACAAGATCCTTTGGTGGGAAAGATGATGAAAAATTTTGAGGAGATTTTTTAGAAAAAAGAAGCCAAAAATGAGACTCTTCGCATTCAAGATGAGTGGAGAGAGTGAGTCAAAAAATGCAAGAACGCTTCTTATTATCCTTGTCATTTTCAGTTTTCATGAAAGAAAGAATTGAAGTACAGCTAGTGCATCACTCCATTCTTTAATCAATCATAAATAAATCAATAAATGAGATTCTTCATATTTGTTTAGAGCCTCGTAATAGGTACCGTGACCCTGGCTCCAATATTGTTTGGTATCAGAGCAATAGTTGGACAAAATAGGGTCCAACAGTTTGACTACGAACACTTCCATAGATAATGTTCCCATAAAATTCATCTTTTCACCATCTATACCCCACTTGGTTTAGAGTAGGTTTAAAGTGTCAACTTCCACTAGACTGACTACGTCACATCTAGCCCAAATTATGTTAGTTTTTGTACCCAAGGTTCATTACTTAATTAGGTATGGCATAGAAGACTATCTTCATGACATTTCCACTCTGGCCAGAGATTCCTGAGTAATGACTCCGATAAAGGGTGTCATCTCCTCCTATCAAGATTGGTGAATCCTTTATTGACTACTCAGTTACCTTCTAATACCTCAAATTTTGCCCAATCACCACCCTATGAGCTACCTTTAAGAGGCAACAACAAATGGATTATTTCCACCATTGTTATGATGAGACTATCATTGACACTAGAATAGATTATTTGTATGATTTTTTCATAGCAGGTCAGCCAATGTACTTACTACTCTTAACAAGCATCCACATGTTGAATTAAACAACTCACGTTTACAGCTTATGAGATCCACTGCTTGATCTAAATAAGGAGTATAACATTGTTATGATGAGACTATCATTGACACTAGAATAGATTATTCGTATGATTTTTTCATAGCAGGTCAGCCAATGTACTTACTACTCTTAGCAAGCATCCACATGTTGAATCTAAACAACTCACGTTTACAGCTTATGAGATCCACTGCTTGATCTAAATAAGAAGTATAACATGTGCTAGTCTGTATAGATTAATAATGTCCCATCTCATTAATCCTATGATTAGGGATAATTTAGATACTAACATAATTACACATGATAGGAGTCTCATTATCATGATCTCATCACGATTTCCTTAATGTTATGTAATGTATCGAGGGCTTCATTAATTTAATTTAAGATCACTATCAATTCATAAAGAACATGAATATCAAATTAATGAAAAAACCCTTTTTATTAATCAAAAAGATTTGTACAATAAGTGGTAAAGGTGATTGCCTTTAAAGAACTTCTCTAACAATAATTACATTCATTTAAATTGGTAGCCATCATTAGTAACCTTTCATCGGAGTGATTGAATAAAAAGAAATGAGGTATGCTAAAGAAAAAGGAACAATGGTTAATAAAATCCCTATTGAATTAGCCCTTTTTAAGGAAATTAGATTAAAAATAAAGCTAGTAATCAGTTGAGAGTTGTGATATAGTTGAGTAACTAGAGGCATTCACAAAAAATGTTTATCTTCGTGTCAAAAGGCTATAATGACACTCAAACCAAGATAAATAAAAATGTAACCGACTTAAGTAATTACGGGATATTCATGACAAGGTGTTTGCCTTTGCATCAAATGACTAGGTGGTCATTGAAGAAAATATAAAAAGACGGTGCTTGCAATGAATTTAAACCTAGTGTTCTTTTTAAAAAGAAAGAATTTTTGTGAAAGGGTACCTAGTAACAATTTACCTCTTTAATTGATCAATAATAATGAGAGCAAGCATACAAGTGTCATAGACGCATGAATAGAGTGTCAACATTTTGATTGATATGTGCATTCAAATCAAATTACTTGAACATGAATGGAATAAGTTAGTCTGTTGGAACTTTTTGAGTGGATGATGTTTGAGGTTAAGTTAATTTCATGAGATTTGATGCCATTGAACCATTATTGTAATGTTGCATGATTGTTTATTTATATGTTTTTACATTTGCTTATTTTATGGTTTTAGTTTTGTTTGGGGAATGTTGCATGATTGTCTGTTTATGTATTTGTATGTTTTATTTATTTTATGGTTTTAGTTTTGCTTAGGAACAAGCAAATATTTAAGTATGGGGATGTTTAATAAACAATTAATTGACTATATTTATATACCTATATTTTGTTGGGCCCGGGTCCCGAATCCCTATTCCCGAGGTGGCCTCTCGGGCTGCGCCAGCGACGAGCTCCCAAACCTCGGACCTGATCCCAACATCCATACATAATTTCGATTCATACATGAAATTTCGCACACATTAAAACATACACACAACTATGAATTAAACACCCCATAAATCAAGGGGCTCCTTGCCATTACAATCCGAAGGAAATTCAAACAAGCATCCTCAAAATAGCATAATACAAAATAAAGTTTAAATCCAAAATACATGAATATGCTCCATGATGATATGCTCGGAGGGCCAACCAAAATACTAACTTAATACAAAGCTCCTAACTAGCATGAAGTTTCCGATGCCTTGTAAGATCAACAATCGTCTAGAGTTGCACCTGAGGAGGGAAAAGTAATGGGTTGAGATACACAGCTCAGTGGCTAATATAATTATAGCCATCGAGTAACTAGCACAAATTCAGGCATATGTATGTATATATATATATACATACAGCAATTCTAGCACTTACATGTTAACTACGCACTTTACGCATTCAGCATAATTTATGCGACTCACCAAAACATGTCACAAATATGCTTCATAGTGAACATATCAAGAATGCAATACACATCATACAGCTCGAGGGTTCTATGAAAACAAAAGGGAGAAACCGAAGTTTACACCCTGAACAAAATGAGTCCATTCGGAACTCATAAGTCACAAACGGGCAGTCGGGAGAAGGCTCTTATCAACGTGCACGTGACGAACGAAATGGTTCCACTCTCGCCCAAACAAAAGCACATAATCATGCTCAGAATCATTTTATCCAATGATATGCTTTCAAGCTTTCATTTATGCAAAATGCCATGACCGAAGTCGAGGCATAACATGCTCAAAATAAAAAAAATATGCTTCGATCAATTCTCATGCTTCTTTCAAAGTATACGAAATCAAAATCATTCATATCTTATAACGATTCATTATTAAACAATTAACCACCTATTCGATCAAAAATATCATGCATCTTATCATACATAACACATATAGTCACACATAGGCAAGAATTTGCCTAATCACACAATAACTATAATTACATTACCCACCTAATATCGCTTGAGTATCCGACTCACTGCTATCCTTCCTCTTGCGATAGAATCGGGTCAGCTTGGTTTCTTAAAACAAACCAAGTTTTCATTCAATCATTATCCAAAGAAAATATTCACAAAGCTTGAAAATCAAAAGTCCTAGCATTAAAAGTCTACACTCGACTTCCATCTACACTCGACTTCCATCTCAATTCCTGAACCCTTAGAGGCAAATTCTGAACTTCCTTTCTTCATAACACTTGTATCCCTTTAATCCTAGATCACAATGAATCTAAAATCACCTCATTTGGACATCTACAGCCCAAGATATACTCAAATTACCAAAACTCATCGCTCTTTGGAAGCAGGGCTCGCCGCAATGAACGAAATTTGTGCTTTCGCAGCGGTGTCTGCATAGCGTGCTTGCCATGGCGAACACCCCTTCGCACGTCGCGGCGAATATTAATTCACACGTCGCGATGTTGCTCCCTTTCCACACTCGTCGCGGCGAACTCGCACGTCGCGGAGTCTTCATAAGCATGTCGCAACGTGCGGGCCTAGAGAACGACTCCGAAACTCGATTTCCTGCATTTTCCAACTTCAATCCTTCCCCAAACACAAAAGCAACATGCCTAAACCTTGATTCAAGTCTCAAACTATATTTCTAACTCAATCAAACCTCGAAATCAGTCACAAATCCAACAACCCAAGGAAATCTATCCATTTTTGCCTTTAAACCCTAAACCACCGATTTTCACACATTCAACTCTAATCCAAGGTTTAATCTTACTACAACAAGATCAAAAGAGGCGAAACTTACCTGGAAATGCTTGAATATGTCAAAAATCGCTTAGGCAAGCAAACCCTCTTTTCTTCTCCTCTTCCTCCACCGACGGCAACTCCCTGTTTCTTCTTCTCTTTTCTTTTCTTTCCTTCTATTTCTAATTCCTTCTTAAATCTAAAGAGAATACAAAGACCAACTTACCCCTCTTAGTAAAGCTTAAACCAATCCAACTCAAGCAATCTTCCCAAAATGTCCTCATATATTTTTATCCTTTTTATGCTCATTTAAACCACATTAAACTCAAATAAATCTCAATTGTCCACTAACACTCTCAAATTAATCAAACTAAGGCATAAACACATAATTAACACAATTCATACTTAATAACATCATAACAATAAAAAATTTAGGGTCCAACATTTCTCCCCCTCTTAAAAGAAATTTCGTCCTCAAAATTATTACCTGAGTCATCGAAGAGATACAGATACTTCTCCTTCATGGCTTCCAAATTCTCCCATGTAGCCTCCTCTACCGAATGATTCCTCCACAGGACTTTGACTAACTGAACTGTCTTGTTCCTGAGAACCTTGTCCTTTGAATCCAAAATTTGCACTGGAAGCTCCTTATAACTCAAATCATCCCTTAGCTGAACCTCATTAGTCTGAATGATATGAGAAGGATCCGATCTATACCTCCTCAAAATGGAAACATGGAAAACATCATGAATCTGAGACAATTCTGGAGGTAACGCCAACCTGTAGGCGAGTGGTCCAATCCTCTCAAAGATCTCGTAAGGACCCACATACCTCGGACTCAACTTGTCCTTCTTGCCAAACCTCATTACTCCTTTCCAAGGAGATGTTTTAAGGAACACTTCATCACCGACTTCAAACTCCATCTCCTTTCGATGCGCATCCATGTAACTCTTCATCCTATCCTGTGCTGCCTTAAGTCGTTGCTTAACCAGATTGACTTTCTCAACTGTTGTCTGAATCAATTCTGGTCTTACCAATTTCCTCTCTCCTTCTTCATCCCAACAGATCGGAGTCCTACATCTCCTCCCATACAAAGCCTCATATGGAGCCATCTGAATACTCGAATGGTACGAATTGTTATAAGCAAATTCGACTAATGGAAAATGCTCATCCCAAGCTCCTCTAAAGTCCATCACACAAGCCCTGAGCATTCCCTCAAGTGTCTGAATAGTCCTCTCAGATTGACCATCCGTCTGAGGGTGAAAAGTCGTACTAAAATTTAACTTAGTACCCAAAGCTTCCTGCAAACTTCCTCAAAACCTCGAAGTAAACCGAGGGTCCTTATCAGACACAATCGAATCCGAGATCCCATGCAGTCTCACTATCTCATCGATGTACTTCTTTGCTAGCACATGCAAAGAATCAGTCTGCTTAATAGCCAAAAAGTGAGCTGACTTCGTCAACCGATCCACAATAACCCAAATGGCATCGTGCTTCCTACTGGTCTTAGGCAAACCCATCAGAAAATCCATCGTTACCCTCTGCCACTTCCATTCCGGAATAGGCAACGGCCTCAACTTGCCTGAAGGTGCCTAGTGTTCAGCCTTGACTTGCTGACATACTAGACATTTACTGACAAACTCTGCTACATCCCTCTTCATGCCTTTCCACCAAAAATGCTCTCTCAAATCCCTGTACATCTTGGTGCTACCCGGATGCATGCCATAAAGCGCATTGTGTGCCTCATCCATAATCTCGGCCATAACCTCCTGCACATCTGGGATACACAGCCTGTTCCCCACTGTCATAAGCCCATCATCTCTCACTATGACCTCATAAATCTTACCATTCTGAATTTCCTCTCTGAGCTTGCTCAAATCTGCATCTTGAACTTGCAACTCTCTAACTTTCTCCCTGAGTATCGGTCTCACGCGGAAATTAGCTAGAAGACAATCCGACTTCTCCTTCTTCAAGCTTACCTTCAACTTAGCCAACTCTTCCAATAAAGGAAGATAAACCATCCGAACATGAGCAATCGAAGACTTCCTACTCAAAGCATCCGCCACTACATTGGCCTTGCCTGGATGATACTCAATCAGCAAGTCATAATCCTTAAGCAACTTGATCCTTCTTCTCTGTCTCAAATTCAATTCCTTCTGGCTCAACAAGTACTTAAGACTCTTATGATCGGTAAAGATCCTCGTCTGAACTCCATACAGATAATGCCTCCAAATTTTCAAGGCAAAGATCACCGCTGCTAACTTCAAATCATACGTCGGATAGTTCAGCTCATATGGCTTCAATTGCCTCGAAGCATAAGCAATCACCCTACCTTCCTGCATCAAAACACAACCAAGACCCTTTCTCGAAGCATCACTATACACGGTATAACCCTCATCACCCGATGGCAAAATTAGAATTGGAGCACTCGTCAATCTGTGCTTGAGCTCCTCAAAGCTCCTCTGGCACTCATAAGTCCAGATAAACTTCTGATTTTTCCTTAACAACTTAGTCACGGGGAGGCTATCATGGAGAATCCCTCCACAAACCTTCTGTAATAACCTGCCAAACCCAGAAAACTCTTCACCTTTGCTACATTCTTCGGGGCTTCCCAATTCACCACAGCTTCTATTTTCTTTGGATCCACATGCACTCCTTGCTCCAAGATCACATGTCCAAGAAATGAAATTTCTCTCAGCCAAAATTCGCATTTATCGAATTTGGCATACAACTCGTTTCTCCTTAAAGTCTCCAAAGCAATCCTCAAATGCTCTTCATGTTGCTCATCACTCTTGGAATAGACCAATATATCATCGATAAAGACAATGATAAACTGGTCCAAGAAAGGTTTAAAAAACCGATTCATCAAATCCATAAAGGCTTCAGGGGCATTCGTCAATCCGAAAGGCATAACCAAAAACTCAAAATACCCATACCGAGTCCTGAAAGCAGACTTTGGCACATCCAACTCCTTAATCCTCAACTGATGGTAACCCGATCTCAAGTCTATCTTAGATAAGACTTTCGCCCCTTGCAATTGATCAAACAGATCATCAATGCGAGGAAGCGGATATATGTTCCTCACTGTGACCTGATTAAGCTTTTGATAATCCACACACATCCTCAACGATCCATCTTTCTTCTTTACAAAAAGGACCGGAGCTCCCCAAGGTGAAGAGCTCGGCCTTATGTATCCTTTTTCCAACAACTCCTCCAATTGCTCCTTAAGATCTTTCAATTCCACCGGAGCCATCCGGTAAGGTGGAATTGAAATCGACACCGTACCTGAAAGAAGCTCAATGGGAAACTCAATTTTCCTAACTGGCGGTAGTCCTGGTAATTCCTCGGGAAAAACATCCAAGAATTCTCTGACTACTGGAGCATCCTCCAACTTCCCTCTATCTGCCTTGGAATCTATCACATAAGCCAAAAATGCCTCACATCCCTTCCTCATCATCTTCTCTGCTGTCAAAGCTGAAACAATTCCGGGCGGACTCGCTTTTCTGTCCCCTACAAACACCACTCTCCTGCCATTATCCAATTCAAATTCCACCGTCTTCTGCTTACAATCCAGACAGGCGTTATACTTCTGTTGGGACCCGATCCGGAAACCGGATCCCAACCGAAAAACGAAGCACAACAAACGAAATGCAGAAACAAAGTACAAAGCAGAGGCGAAAATAGCACCGAAAAAACAGAACGGAAAACGGAATCGAATGGAGACGGAAATTCCGTATCGAAATTTCGAATCAGAATACAAAGCATAAGAATCGAAAGCGAAGCGCATAAACGGAAATTTCGCATCAAAAATTCGAATCGGAAACAATATGGCGAATTACAATTCGATATAAATAACAGAATGTGAATCGAATCAAAGAACAAAGGTGAACTGAAAGAAAATCGAATCATAAAGCAACATACAAAGCGAAGTGGATACTTAACAAATGTCCGACATCCGTGCATAAGTTATCTACAGAAAGCGTCGCGTTGGAGATCTAAACTAAGACATATTCCAAAATTCGGTATGATTTTCTTTTTCTTTTCTTATTCTCATTTCTTACCTCATTAGTCAACCTCATTCAAATCACACAACCAAATTCCACTTTTGGAAAAAATCATTCTCATGCAAATCTTTAAATCTGATCATATTCTTATTTATCCATACAAATCTTAAAATTTTATCGAAATTTCAAAGATAACTTTGCCTTTATCCTAACAAACTCAAGCGGTAAAGAAATACACTTCTAAAAGCCAAGCAGATCTCGAATCATCGGACTCTCCGTCCAGGAATCAAACACCAGCAAAACGCAAACCTAAATCTAATACTTCCATAATTCTCAATTCAATACTAAACTCATATACAAATTTCCAAATCATATACAATTTCTTACTCTCAAACATTCAGTCATAATCTTCATACACTCTGAAAAACATCATAATCACTTAATGGAAATTCAAGCCATATACAAAATATTCCAAATCTCAATATTTACATAACAATACAAACGATGCAAAAACGGACCCAAAAGTCTTCACATTCTTTCATCCGATCTCTTGCTCGAAACTTGGAGATGGGGATGAAAGGGGGGTGAGCTCGGAAGCTCATGGATAATATATTTATAAACTGAACAATAAGCAGAAAAATCTTTTATTTTTCAAACTTTTCAAACATTTCCCATTTAAAATTTCTCCAAAACTCATTTTCAAACTTTTCAATTTCATTAACACTTTCTAAGATTTTCTCAAAATTTTCATTTGTTTCAAAACATTTATATCGATTTAGAATTTCATGCTTGAAAAAATTTTACTTTCTCGTTTCTCAAAATCTCAAACCTTTTTCAAACATGCACCGTCTTAAACATGAATGCATCACATCATAATCAAATTAAAAACACATAACACATCAGAATTGGTTTGGTTCGGTCCAAGCAGACGTCTTGCACATTTCAGCATAGCGATTACATGCGGTAGTGAACATAGGAAGTCCGAGATCGGAACTCCTATGCCTATTGCAGGCAGCCGGGCGAAGGCTTAAACAGGTAGAGACAGTGCTGACTCACAAAAGGACCTGACCAAACCCACTTAACACATAACGAAAACAGAATTCAGATTGCTCGAAGGCACTTTTTGAAAATCTTGATTTTTGATTTTTTTTTTACCTTTTTCAACTCATATCATCAAATTGTGTCATAAATGACACAAGCATATATCCACATAATTGCACATAATCAATCTAATGCAATTCACATAAATCACATATCAATATATGCACTAATTCTTTAAATCATTCAAATCATAAATCACTTTCTAAAATGCATTTTACTCCTTTGAAATCATAATTTCAAACATTTACATCCTTTTTCAAACATTTTTATCCATAATAATTTATCAAAAATCAAATTTTGCGTTCTTTAATTTTCAAAATTTCACATTTAGCTTATAATTCAATAAATAAATATACTATCCACCTCGAATTAATGCCAGAAGCTTGTCCAAATCGTCAATTCTCCAAATTCCTACTTCTTTCTTTAACTTAAAAATTCCCTAAGCCATAAATATCCAAATTCATCATCATAATTTGCATAATTCTCAAACTTAACTATAGGAAATTCATAAGCACCATATTTTCAAGCTTTCTAAAACCAGGCCAATTTCACAGTTTGACCTAAACCAATTCACTCAAATTCAATCACCATCAATTAAATCTCAAAAATTCACAAATTTCCCATGAGGATGTAGGGAATTCTTTTAGGAATCCAACGCCGCAAGAATCAACTCAATCGGATGTCGGACGGAAAAGATATGAGCAAAATAGTGAACAAAGGTCGAATCGGAGGAGGAAGCAAGAACACTAAAGGAGCAAAACGGCGTCGTATTAAGGCGAGGTCACCCTGGTCACGAGTCGCCCTGGTGACGCGAGCCAACGCCATCGCCCTGGTGACGCGTCGCCCTGGTGACCTTGAATAAGCGCTTCGCCGTCACCACAGTGACGCGTCGCCTAGCAACGGCGGTGACACATTTTTCTTTTTTTTCACATAAAAAATCCAAAACTTCCAAAATTCATAACTCTTAATCCCGAACTCCAATTTTGACAAACTTAGTCTCTATAGAAAGCTTGAAGGAAGCTCTACATCTTCCACGAAGGACATAAAAATCAATTTAACTCCTACGGGAGTTCATTTTCCGGTCAAAGATACTATCATCTAATAATCATGCTAAAACCACAATATAAACTTGTAAAAATCATAACTTATTATTCCGAGATCGAAAAATTGCATACTTTATATCGAAATAAAGATCAAAACAAATCCTTCAACTTTTATGAGGAACATCAAAGCTCAATTTAACTTAAAATTAGGTTAATTTCTCAGTCAAAGTTCTAACCGTAATAAATGTCAAACCCTATCAAACATAAACTTTGACTGATCATAACTTTCACTCCCGATATCGAAAAATTGCAAACTTTATGTCTACAGAAAGCTCTTAACATAATCTACAAGTTTCCAGAAGACCATTTTATCCAATTTTGCCTAAATCGAAAGTCAACTTTCAAAGGCCAAAAAGTCAACTATTTCACAATTTTTCATATTTTCACTCTTTCTCTTTTTATTCATGATTTTCAACTTAATTTCAATCAACTCATCCACTTAATTTCATAAACCATACCAATCCACTCGAAACCTCAAAGATATCAAAATCAGATCATTTCTTTTCTTCTCGATATTCTTTAAATTTTAAGTCATCTCTTATCTACAAGACATACACAAAGCACTCCTTAAATTTCATTTTCATAATTCAAATTTTCACTCAAAGATTGGGGTCCAACATTTCTCCCCTCTTAAAAGAATTTAGTCCTCGAAATTCATACTAGATAAACTCAAGTACCTCATCCTTGCAAAGCTGTCTTTCTAAACAAAGATCATCAAGCATTTTCTTACTAATTTCTTTCCAAAACTCTTAATCAATCATTTTTTATCCAATTTACTCATAATACATATTCTCAATCTCTTCACAATTTTTTCACTTCCTCAAATCACATACCACTCATATCATATCAAAACACTAGATTCATAATTCTTGTTTCCACACTTATGGTCGCAAATCAATGGTCCATTTCTTAAGTACCTAATATGGTTCGATCATCGTTTAATCTTTCTCATTATGCCATCATTCTTTCATCTATATCAATTCATCACAATTTATCAAGAAATTCTAATCTTAAGTTCCTCATCAAATTCCGAAAACCAATCATATTCTTAACACCCAAATCAAACTAATCACTTTAATTCTTCAAATAAGTCATGACAAGTCATGCACATCAATTTCAAATTCCTAAAGACAATCATATTTCTTTCATCAAAATCAAATGATCACTTAGCACATTCTCATAAATTCACTCTTATCTTTACAAACTCTTATCCATTCCTTATTCATACTCATACGCCCAAGTAAGATCATAGTACTGGGCTCTGATACCATAAATGTTGAGACCCGATCCAGAAACCGGATCCCAACCGAAAAACGAAGCACAGCAAACGAAATGCGGAAACAAAGTACAAAGCGGAGGCAAAAATAGCACCGGAAAAGCAGAACGGGAAACGGAATCGAATGGAGACGGAAATTCCATATCGAAATTTCGAATCAGAATACAAAGCATAAGAATCGAAAGCGAAGCGCATAAACGGAAATTTCGCATCGAAAATTCGAATCGGAAACAATATGGCGAATTACAATTCGATACAAATAATGTAATCTGAATCGAATCAAAGAACAAAGGTGAACTGAAAGCAAATCGAATCATAAAGCAACATACAAAGCGAAGTGGATACTTAACAAATGTCCGACATCCGTGCATAAGTTATCTACAGAAAGCGTCGCGTTGGAGATCTAAACTAAGACATATTCCAAAATCCGGTATGAATTTTTTTTTTCTTTTCTTATTCTCATTTCTTACCTCATTAGTCAACCTCATTCAAATCACACAACCAAATTCCACTTTTGGAAAAAATCATTCTCATGCAAATCTTTAAATCTGATCATATTCTTATTTATCCATATAAATCTTAAAATTTTATCAAAATTTCGGCATCATAACGGCTGCCTTTATCCTAACCCAAACCTGCAAGGGTAAAGAAATACATTTCTAAAAGTCAAACAGATCTCAGAATCATCGGATTCTCCCGTCCAGAATCCAAACACCAGCAAAACGCAAACCTAAATCTAATACTTCCATAATTCTCAATTCAATACTAAACTCATATACAAATTTCCAAATCATATACAATTTCTTACTCTCAAACATTCAGTCATAATCTTCATACACTCTGAAAAACATCATAATCACTTAATGGAAATTCAAGCCATATACAAAATATTCCAAATCTCAATATTTACATAACAATACAAGCGATGCAAAAAGGACCCAAAGTCTTCACATTCTTTCATCCGATCTCTGCTCGAAACACGGAGATGGGGATGAAAGGGGGTGAGCTTCGAAGCTCGTGGATAATATATTTATAAACTGAACAATAAGCGGAAAAATCTTTTATTTTCAAACTTTTCAAACATTTCCCATTTAAGAATTTCTCCAAAACTCATTTTCAAACTTTTCAATTTCATTAACACTTTCTAAGATTTTCTCAAAATTTTCATTTGTTTCAAAACATTTATATCGATTTAGAATTTCATGCTTGAAAAAATTTACTTTCTCGTTTCTCAAAATCTCAAACCTTTTTCAAAACATGCACCGTCTTAAACATGAATGCATCACATCATAGTGTATCACATCATAATCAAATTAAAAACACATAACACATCAGAATTGGTTTGGTTCGGTCCAAAAGCAGACGTCTTGCACATTCCAAGATAGCGGTTTCATGCGGCAAGTGAAACGAGGGGAGTCCGAGATCGGAACTCCTATGCCTATTGCAGGCAGCCGGACGAAGGCTTAAACAGGTAGAGACAGCGCTGACTCACAAAAGGACCTGACCAAACCCACTTAACACATAACGAAAACGGAATTCAGATTGCTCGAAGGCACTTTTCGAAAATCTTGATTTTTGATTTTGATTTTACCTTTTTCAACTCATATCATCAAATTGTGTCATAAATGACACAAGCATATATCCACATAATTGCACATAATCAATCTAATGCAATTCACGTAAATCACATATCAATATATGCACTAATTCTTTAAATCATTCAAATCATAAATCACTTTCTAAAACTCATTTTACTCCTTTGAAATCATTATTTCAAACATTTACATCCTTTTCAAACATTTTATCCATAATAATTTATCAAAATCAAATTTTGCTTTCTTTCATTTTCAAAATTTCACATTTAGCTTATAATTCAATAAATAAATATACTACCCACCTCGAATTAATGCCAGAAGCTTGTCCAAATCGTCAATTCTCCAAATTCCTCCTTCTTTCTTTAACTTAAAAATTCCCTAAGCCATAAATATCCAAATTCATCATCATAATTTGCATAATTCTCAAACTTAACTATAGGAAATTCATAAGCACCATATTTTCAAGCTTTCTAAAACCAGCCCAATTTCACAGTTTAACCTAAACCAATTCACTCAAATTCAATCACCATCAATTAAATCTCAAAAATTCACAAATTTCCCATGAGGATGTAGGGAATTCTCTTAGAAATCCAACGCCGCAAGAATCAACTCAATCGGATGTCGGACGGAAAAGATATGAGCAAAATAGTGAACAAAGGTCGAATCGGAGGAGGAAGCAAGAACACTAAAGGAGCAAAACGGCGTCGTATTAGGGCAAGGTCACCCTGGTGACGCATCGCCCTGGTGACGCGAGCCAACGCTATCGCCCTGGTGATGCGTCGCCCTGATGACGCGAGCCAAACGCTCGCCGTCACCCTGGTGACGCGTCGCCCTAGCAACGGGGGTGATACATTTTTCTTTTTTTTTCACATAAAAAATCCAAAACTTCCAAAATTCATAACTCTTAATCCCGAACTCCAATTTTGACAAACTTAGTCTCTATAGAAAGCTTGAAGGAAGCTCTACATCTTCCACGAAGGACATAAAAATCAATTTGACTCCTACGGGAGTTCATTTTCCGGTCAAATATACTATCATCTAATAATCATGCTGAAACCACAATATAAACTTGTAAAAATCATAACTTATTATTCCGAGATCGAAAAATTGCATACTTTGTATCGAAATAAAGATCAAAACAAATCCTTCAACTTTTATGAGGAACATCAAAGCTCAATTTAACCTCTAATTAAGTTAATTTCTCAGTCAAAGTTCCAACCATAATAAATGTCAAACCCTATCAAACATTAACTTTGACTGATCATAACTTTCACTCCCGATATCGAAAAATTGCAAACTTTATGTCTACAGAAAGCTCTTAACATAATCTACAAGTTTCCAGAAGACCATTTTATCCAATTTTGCCTAAATCGAAAGTCAACTTTCAAAGGCCAAAATGTCAACTATTTCACAATTTTTCATATTTTCACTCTTTTTCTTTTTATTCATGATTTTCAACTTAATTTCAATCAACTCATCCACTTAATTTCATAAACCATACCAATCCACTCGAAACCTCAAAGATATCAAAATCAGATCATTTCTTTTCTTCTCAATATTCTTTAAATTTTAAGTCATCTCTTATACAAGACATACACAAAGCACTCCTTAAATTTCATTTTCATAATTCAAATTTTCACTCAAAGATCGGGGTCCAACATTTCTCCCCCTCTTAAAAGAATTTCATCCTCGAAATTCATACTAGATTAAACTGCAAGTACCTCATCCTTGCAAAACTGTCTTTCTAAACAAAGATCTTCAAGCATTTTCTTACTAATTTCTTTCCAAAACTCTTAATCAATCATTTTTTTTATCCAATTTACTCATAATACATATTCTCAATCTCTTCACAATTTTTTTCACTTCCTTAAATCACATACCACTCATATCATATCAAAACACTAGATTCATAATTCACTGTTTCCACACTTATGGTCGCAAATCAATGGTCCATTTCTTAAGTACCCTAATATGGTTCAATTATCGTTTAATCTTTCTCATTATGCCATCATTCTTTCATCTATATCAATTCATCACAATTTATCAAGAAATTCTAATCTTAAGTTCCTCATCACATTCAAAACCAATCATATTCTTAACACCCAAATCAAACCAATCACTTTAATTCTTGAATAAGTCATGACAAGTCATGCACATCAATTTCAAATTCCTAAAGACTATCATATTTCTTTCATCAAAATCAAATGATCACTTAGCACATTCTCATAAATTCACTCTTATCTTTACAAACTCTTATCAATTCCTTATTCATACTCATACGCCAAGTAAGATCATAATCTTGGGCTCGATACCATAAATGTTGGGACCCGATCCGAAACGGATCCCAAGAAAAACGGCACAATGAAACGAAATGCGGAAACAAATACAAAGCGGAGGAGAAAATAGCACCGGAAAAGCAGAACGGAAAACGGAATCGAATGGAGACGGAAATTTCATATCAAAATTTCGAATCAGAATACAAAGCATAAGAATCGAAAGCGAAGTGCATAAACGGAAATTTCGCATCGAAAATTCGAATCGGAAACAATATGGCGAATTACAATTCGATACAAATAACAGAATGCGAATCGAATCAAAGAACAAAGGTGAACTGAAAGCAAATCGAATCATAAAGCAACATACAACGCGAAGTGGATACTTAACAAATGTCCGACATCCGTGCATAAGTTATCTACAAAAAGCGTCGCGTTGGAGATCTAAACTAAGACATATTCCAAAATCCGGTATGTATTTTTTTTTCTTTTCTTATTCTCATTTCTTACCTCATTAGTCAACCTCATTCAAATCACACAACCAATTTCCACTTTTCGAAAAAATCATTCTCATGCAAATCTTTAAATCTGATCATATTCTTATTTATCCATACAAATCTTAAAATTTTATCAAAATTTCAGCAGCATAACGGCTGCCTTTATCCTAACCCAAACCTTCAAGCGTAAAGAAATACACTTCTAAAAGCCAAACAAATCTCAGAATCATCGGACTCTCCCGTCCGGAATCCAAATACCAGCAAAACGCAAACCTAAATCTAATACTTCCATAATTCTCAATTCAATACTAAACTCATATACAAATTTCCAAATCATATACAATTTCTTACTCTCAAACATTCAGTCATAATCTTCATACACTCTGAAAAACATCATAATCACTTAATGGAAATTCAAGTCATATACAAAATATTCCAAATCTCAATATTTACATAACAATACAAACGATGCAAAAACGGACCCAAAACTCTTCACATTCTTTCATCCGATCTTGTAACATCCGTTCTTTGTCGAAGGGTATTATGGTAATATCGGACCGGTGATCGGTTTCTTGTATTCTTGTTGAGTATACTCTCGGCCTCTAATTATAGAGGACTGGTTTCTTGCATATGCATATATTCATAGGTACATGCATTCATGATTTTACGGTATTTAATTGTGAATTGAAATTGGTGAAGTGACTAGTTGTGAGTGATCAAATTGTAAACCGAATCGAACCGTGGAATATGATTAATTGAGAAATTTGAGTTTTGGGTTCAAATGATTGATTTAATATTGATTTACGTGGTGGTATTTGATAGTAGATTATAGGAAATTTCGGGAAATTTGGGAGAAATCGGATAGGAAATATTTGGGATTGGTGATTATTGTATAATCTTGAAAGAACTGTCCAATGGTGATGGAAAAATTAGGATTTTTACTGATAAGAAATAAATATGTTGAGTCATTGAAATTTAGAGACTGAAATTTGGACTGATTTGGAGACTTAAGTCTATATATACTAGGTCTGAAATTTGGGGGAAAATGTTTACCTAAGGCATATGAGTTCTTCCCCTCTACGGTGATTTCGATTTTCTCCCAACGGTGAGATCCTTTGATTTCTTCTTATGGCTTCTTCCTTATTGTGTTAGTCTAACTTGTCTATGGTGATTGGTGAAGGGTAGAAGCTTGGAGAGTGTTTGATCGTTGGTTTTGAAGGATTTTTAGGGTTACGGTGGTTTTGGGAGATTTATGGATCGATTTGTGATTTGGTAAGTTTTATGGCATTTATGTTGTTATTAATGGACTCTACTGCATTTATGGCATTTATTAGGGTAGATTTGAGTGGTTGGAGTGTTTTAATGGAGGATTTTATGAGGAAAACGATCGGAGAAGATGAAGAGGATCGTCGCACGGGGCGACCTGCACGCGAGCCCCGACGGCGACGAATTTATATTCGTTCGCCGCGGCGAGCTTGCGTGGGACGCCGCGGCGAGCGTTATGTATTATATTCGTTCGCCGCGGCGAGCTTGCGTGGGACGCCGCGGCGAGCGTTATATATGTATGACGCCGCGACGTGTTTCTCCGTCTCGTGGGCATAAAAAGCGCGTCGTTCGCCAAAGCGAGCTTTCTCATGGCCATGGAGAGACGCGATGTCGCGGCGAAGGGGAATGTTCCATTGGATTTAATTTGGTTTATTGGGCATAATTCATGGTATAGACCTCCGATTGAGGCGATTCCAGATTTGTTATGAACTAGGGAAAGAGGTCTACAATTGAGGATAAGTGTAGGAATTTGAATTGATCTAAATGAAATTGAATTATAAGGAATTGGGTCGATTATGGTGCATAGTATGACCTAAATGTCAAATTGAGACTATTGGAGTTTTAATTGGAAATTTCAATAGAAGTTTCAACCCAATGAATAGGGAATTGTTATACGAAGTATGAATTGAGGAAAATTGACTGGATTTTAAGAATGGATCAAATAATTGGCGATCAATTGAACAAAGAGATATGATTGAGTTTAATGTACCGAAATTGGGATTTAGCACCAGAAAATCGTGAACATACATCGTACATCATTGCACTGAGAAATATGCATTATTGAACTGTTTAATTGGGCAATTAGTAATGGTTTATATTTTACTGTTATAGAGGCACCGTTGGACCGTCGTTCCATGTATATTCTTTGGGACTTCGAGGCGATAGCTTCGGAAGTTCTGGTGAGTAACCTAGTTGGTTTCTCAAATTCTGATTGTTTATATGCTCTGTATGAATTACTTGCAAAGGTGAGCGTATGATTCTTGATGTGATTAGGATCGAATTGCATGCTACTACTTGAATTGGACTAGACTATTTCATGATTCTTGAAATTTATTGGATTGAATCGCATGCTTTATCAGAATGAAGCTGGATCCTTTGCGTGATCTTGGGAGGCGATATCTTGGGCTTTATAGCCATATCGTAAATTATTGAATCATTGAATCTTGAATTCTTGAACATTACCATTGCATGCATAAATGCATGATCGGATAATGGGCGTGTCCCAAGTTGCTATTATCCTTTGAAAAAAGCTTGAGCTCGAACCTTTGTCTTGTAGGGCCTAGCTCGGGGAGAAATCTCGACGCGCCCCCATCGAACACCGATCGAGCACTTGGGCACAATACTAAATAATTGGAAAGAGTCTCATATGCATTATATACATGAGTGATTGAACTGCTAAATTGTGCAATGATTACTGAACTGTGTGATGCCATGATTTACTGTACATTGTGATGCGATCGTAAAGCGTTTCTACGCTCTCGTATTATTTCCGATCGACATCTCTTCATCGTAAATCGTTATAGAATCTTATAATTGTATATAATATCGTTAATTGATATTCTTTGCGTCGTCTTGCACGCAATTTGCGTAATGCATGATTTGAGTGAACCATCGATGATGGTTTCTCACTTGAGTTCATAAACTCACCCAAAATTGCAACCTATTTTTCGGGATGATAGAGTAGATTCTAGCTCCGAAGATATTCCTTCCTGCCGTGCGAGCTGCTAGCAAGGGACGCGATGGCACACAGGTCGGTCAGCTGGGTTAGCTTTTGAGGATGACTTAGGATAGATGCTTGTATCAGTTTTCTTTTTGGTTTTATTAGGAGACTGATAGACTTGTCTATTCTGACATCGGATGACTGTACCAGATGATCATTATTTTGGGATTCAAATTTACTGATTTCTGCTATTGTGATATTTTATGATTGTAATTATTGCGATGTCATGTGGATATTATTGGATAATGTTCTGGTAGTACACCCTTATTGTGGGATACGTGTCGGAGCGACCTTCGGGTTTCCCGATATTTACCCCTACGATGAGGGGGCGCTATATTTAGTGGTATCAGAGCATGGTTTGGCATCTTTTGGGATTAGTGAAATTTAAGTTGGAATTTCAGAAAGGATAGTGGAACTGATCAGAATTTCTTGTCTGTTTTAGGTCATCCGTACTGGGAGATCGAGTTGAATTACCAGCTGACCTGGAATCGGTAGGAGCTAGTAGGGAGTCTCCGATGCCTCATTCAGAGGAGTTGCCTCCTCGAGTTCCTGCGAGACGGGAACGGAGATATGATCTACTGCGAAAACAAGGGGTGGTTGTGTTGGACCCCGAACCTTGAGTGACAATTTGAGTTAGTAATAGGAATGGTCAAGTGGATGAGTTGATTGAAATGAAGGATTTAGAAAGTTTGACTTTTTGGAGAGAGAATGTTTGACTTTGAGAGTTGACTTTTGTTTGAGGCAAAATTTGATAAAATGGTCTTCTGGAAACTTGTAGGTTATGTTAAGAGATTTTTGTGGACATAAAGTTTGTAATTTTTCGATATCGGGAGTGAAAGTTATGATCAGTCAAAGTTTATGTTTGATCGGGTTTGACTTTTATATTGGTTGGAACTTTGACTGAGAAATTAACCTAGTTAGAGGTTAATTGAGCTTTGATGTTTTTCATGAAAATTCAAGGATTTGTTTTGATCTTTATTTCGATATAAAGTATGCAATTTTTCGATCTCGGAATATTAAGTATGATTTTTACAAGTTTGTATAGAAGATAGTATCTTTGACCGGAAAATGGACTCCCGTAGAAGTCAAATTGAGTTTTATGTTCTTCTTGGAAGATTTAGAGCTTCTCTCAGGTTTCCTATAGAGACTAAGTTTGTCAAAATCGGAGTTCGGGAGTAAAAGTTATGAATTTCGGAAGTTTTTGATTTTTAAGTGAAAAAAAAAAAAAAGAGAAAAGTTTTAGCGCCCTCGCTAGGGCGACGCCTCGCCCTAGCGAGGCGAGGCGCTTCTTCGCGCCTCGAGGGCAAGGCTCGCCCTCATGAGCTGTGCGCCTCGCTAGGCGACGCCTACCCCTAGCGGCGGGCGCCTCGCCCTCATGAGTTAGGCGTCCGTCTGTTTCAAGCGCTGTTTTGCTTCTTAAACTTTTTGATTTCTTTGTTTTCAATCCGACCTTTGCTCACTATTTTGCCTATATCTTTTCCGTCCGACATCCGATTGAGTTGATTCTTTTTGCGTTGGATTCCTAAGACAATGAATTTCATTTTATAAGAAATTTGTGAACTTTTGAGATTAAATTAATGGTGATTAAGTTAATCAAAGTGAGTCGGGAAATTTTCAGAACATGATTCAGTGTTTTGTGAAATTCGGGATCTGTAGAGATCCGATTGAAGCGATTCTTGAGGCGAAATAAAGATAAGACAAGGGGCTACAAATCATATGAAGACATGAAATGTCAATTTTGCCCTTAGGACTTTTAATTTTGAATTTAAGTTCGGATTAGGGTGAAATTTTGGATTAGGACACACGAGAGTAATTTGAGTATAACTTTTGATCTGGGAATAGAAATGAGACGATTCTTGTTTTGAATTAAACTAGAGACATAAGGTTACAATTGTTATGAAGACATCGAGTTTTAGTTCTGGGATTAAGAATGTGAAATTGTGGACGGAAATAATCGTACATAGGAAATGTGTTAGAATATGGATATTTCCGCCTTTGTTTGCGCATAACTTTTGATGTGGTACTCGAATTGGTAGCGGTCAGTGGTGTTGGATTCGTATGAGTGAGAGGAACATTTCTCGAGAAGGAAGTTTTGATAAATTCCTTCAAATCGATAGTCTGAATCAAACCGCAAGTAAGTGTAATTTTAAGTTTTGAATGGAGGGCAAAATGGTCATTTGACCATCAATTAATGAAACTCATTAATGATTGTCGTTTTGAGCTATTAAAAGCGATGAATGGTCTGGAAAATTACAGAAGAAGAGAAAGAAGAAGAAATAAGAAGAGAGTGGAAGTTTCAGTATGGAGAAAAGATGAGAGAAAGTTATTTTGATTTTCTACTTGTTTTCTTAAGGATTTTGGGATGGTTCCAAGAGAGAAAAGGTAGAGGAGCATAAGAGCTTCCTAAGGAACCAAAAAATTGAATTTGGAAGAGAAAGAGGTAAGAGAAATTTTTCTACTTTGAGATTTTGATTAATTTTGGTTTAGAATTATGGCATATAAGATGGGTTTATGATTTATGGCGTTAATTTTGAAATATATGCTTTAGGCTGGGTTTAATTTTGGATGGAAAATTGATTTAGGTTTAGGCTTAATTTTATGATGAAGGATTTTGTGATATTTTGGTGTAAAATTATTGATAATGATATGGGTTGATGATATATGAAATCAATTTGAAGAATTTGTATTTTATGGTATTGAATTTGGATAAATTGGTTTAGGCAAATTTTAAGATTTGGGGATTTTTGAAATTGAGGATTTAAATAGTTTGGAATTAATGTGAATTGATGAATTGTGAGATTAATTTTGAAGAAATTATGTTTTATGAGATTGAATTTGGGTGTATTGGTTTAGGCCAATTTTGAAAATTGGGGACTTTCACAATTGAAGATTGAAATAGCTTGAATGTAAATGGAATTGGTGAATTCCTAAGTTGATTGTGAAAATTAAGTATTTTCTGATGTGAAAATTGAATGATTATGGTTTAGGTTTTGGTAATTTGGAAGAGAGAGAAAAGCAAGGATCAATTGGAGATTGAAATCAAGTTTCCGGCAATAATTCGAGGTGGGTAGCATATTTATAATTTGATCTGTAAGCTTAATATGAATTTTTGAAAATGAAAGAAAGCAAAATTTTGTATGCTTGATAGATTATTGGAAATGTTTGAAAATAAGAATTGATTTAAAGTTGGAAAATATGATTTCAGAATGATTTTAGAAATTGGTACAAGTTTAAATTCAATTGTCATAAATGCATTATTGAATTATACACATTGATTGAATGATTTGATTTTTGAAATTAGTATTTGAATGATGAATTGATCGAATTGTATGCATTATGTGAATGTGTGGAAAATCAAGAATTTGAAAAGTGCCTTGGGCATTTGAAATCTCGTTTCGATTATGTGTTATGTGGGTCGGTTAGGTCCTTTGGTGAGTCGTATTGTCTCTACTTGTTAAGCCTTCTCCGGCTGCCCGCTAGTGGCACGGACTCGATTTCGGACTCCCTCACGGCTATAACTGGACATTATCTTGAGAAAGTGTAATACGTTATTCACGATCGCTGCATGACCGCTATCTTGGGAATGTGCGAGACGCTCTATTTGGACGAACAGGACCATTACGATGTGTTATATGTTTTGATTTGTTTATGTGTTCGCATTCATATTTATGAAAAATTCAAGAAGTTTTGAAAAATGAGAAAAGTGAGATTATTATGAAAAGTTTGAAAATATGAAAAAAATGGGTTTGAGGAAATTGTTTGAAAAATTATAAAGTTTGAAAAATTAGCCCTTTGGCAAAAAGATTATGAAAAATGATTTGACTTATTTATCGATTTATAAATGTGTTATCCACGAGCTTCAAGCTCACCCCTTTCATCCTATCTCCGGGTTTGGTAGGAGATCGGATGAAAAACTGTCGAGACATCGATTCGATTTGTGAATGTTTTGTATCTTGAGTAATTTGGATCTTTGTATAAGTTTGTAAATGGCTTGAAAAGCCATTAAGGATTTATAAGAAATTTAAATTATGATGCTTATGAAATTATTGAAATTGCATAAGAAATTATGTTATGAAAGGATTTGAGTATAGCATATTCGATTTACGGAATTGTGTTATTCATTAATGGTTACTCAGTTGAGATTGTCATTTATAAATGATGAGGATTGTATATTGATTATAAATATGATGATTGTGATTTGGATATAGAAAATGAGATTGATGTGTTGTTGGTTGAGAATTATGGAAGTATTAGATTTAGGTTTGTGTTTCTTTGGTGTTTGAGTTAGGACGGAGTGTCAGATGATTACGAGGTCTGTTGAGATTATAGAAGTGTTTATTTGCCTTTGCAGGAATTTTTGGGTTAGGATAAATGCAGTAGTTATCTTCGAATTTTCGTTAGAAAATAATTTGGAAAAGAAGAAAATAAAAATTTAGACGTATGAAAGATGGATTTATGAGATTGGTATTAAGGTTAAGAAGATTGATTATGATTTGAAAGTGATTGAGTAAAGAGAAAAGGAATGAATAAGAATGATGCGTTTGTATGTAATGGAATAAAGTGATTAGGAATGAAAAAGACAAGGAATAAAGAAAGAAATGAGAATAAGAAAAGAAAAAAAAAATTCATAACGGATTTTGGAACGTCTTAGGATTCCCAACGCGATTATGTTCATTCGATAAGTTTTCTTTGATTATTGTTTAGGATGTCGGATGTATACGCTTTGATTTCGTTTAAACTGCGATCTGTTCGTTTGATTCGATTAGTATTTGCTTCAGCTTGCATTTGCTTCCGCTTCGCTACTTTCGGATTTGTTCGCTTCCGCATTTTGTTGTCGATCCAAAATTTCTGCTTCCCTTCGTTTCCGTTTGCTTCGGTTTCCGTTCTGCTTATGTAGTTGGGTTCCGGACATTTAAACTTAGCCAAATGGTAAGAGGCGAGCATGTGGAAGCTATAAAACCTTGAGGTCAAGGGTTCGAGTCGTGGCCTCACCCTTGACCAAAGAGGACGATCTTGATTAAGTTGGATGCAGCGGTATAACCCATGAAACACCCGCCGTGGTATAACCCGCAAACACACTATTTGGGTGGGAAATATTAGCAGTGTGGGGGTGGGGTCCAACAGGTTGACTTTATGGTAGCACCGACCTGCGGAGGTGAGGATGGCTAGAGAGGGTGAGAGAGTCCTCTATCGATGGGCTGTGAACCGGCCGGCGTTTCGACCACGCTGTTTTCTCATTATGTGGTTACGCATATCGATGGTGGAAGACTGCCCCGGCAAGTACCACCGACCCTCGCTAATCGACATGGGTGACTTTTCGAGGCGTTCAAAGACAATTTCATGCAGAGATTTATCTGGACATGAAGCTACAAGAGTTCTAGAGCCGAGGCAGGCGATTGACCGTGGCCGACTATGAGTCTTGTTCAACGAGTTGTTAGTTTACGCTTCTTCACTTTGGTGGCCGAGGTCGACAAGTGTCGGCGTTTTGAGGGCGGACTCAACACGGAGATCCGTACCCTCTTGACCAGTCGACATGGGCAATTTCATTGGTGAGGCTGCGGCGGTGAGGATAAAGCTGCTTCTTTGAAGCAACATATGATTGAGGCTAGTCGGGGACCCGTCATAAGAGATCTAGTGATAGCTGTGGAAATCTTTGGCGGAGAATACAACAACGTCGAGTAGGCCCTTCAGTCTGCGGAGGGCTAGACGAGATAGTTCATGGGCGAGAGATAGCTTTGCCTGGATCGGTAGTGATGAGGCGGTGTTAGAGGTTGAGGCGATCTATCCTCTATGTGAGCATTGTGGCAAAAGGCACGATGGAGAGTGCCGATGGTTATCTGGAGCTCGCTGAGGTGTGGTTCGATGGACCACTAGTGAGGAATTGCCCGAGGCTGTGGGAGCCAGTTTGCCATGTTGGAAGATCTCGTAGCAATACCCCAAGATGCAGAGCCGTGGAAGTGGATTCGGATGGAGAGGCCGAGGCGAGGCCGAGGTCAAACAGAGGATCAAGATTGAGGTCGAAGACTGAGCGCAGATGCGATCTCGGGCGTGGTCTATGCCATGACTCGACGGAGACCCAGATTCCGGATCTTTGTCGCGGGTATGCTTCTAATTCTGGTTTGAAGCATATGCATTGTTGGATCTTGGATCCACTTATTCTTTCATTGTCTTGCATTGCATCGCATTGGTATGTAGGCGCATGTGGATAGAGAAAGGTTCTGATTAGGGTTAGAGGTGAGTACACCTCTGTATAGGAAGATAGAAGTGATTTTGTGCATGGAGTGATTGATTGTGCATATAGTGCCTTGAGGTCGTAGTGGATACCGGATTTGATCGGATGATGATAACTGAAGAATTTAGCGTGAAAGGATAAGCGGAAATAAATTGAAGTGAATAAAAGTCGTTATCGGAAGTGAATAAAAGTCGTTATTGGGAGACTGATTCGAGTGGAACTTCAAGTGTGAGAGGTAGACTACATTCGAGGAAATGTGCATTGTGTTGGCGTAAGGAATTTTGTGTAATAGGTTTCTTGAATCAAAAGGAAAATTTGAGTAAATGGACATGTGTCGGAATGTGTCCTTTGTTAAATGATAATTGTCAAATTGGTATAGGCAAAAAGAAAGTAGTATGAGTTATAGGAATTCCAAATTAATTGTGTATAAAAGGGTGGCAAAACAAATTGGCGATTCAGAAAATTGCAAACCGTATTGAGAAATTTAAATGGAAGTCAATTTTGAGAAAATGATATTTATGACTATCTTGTGAAGTGTGTATTTTTCCATAAAAGGAGATATAGAGAAATCTCTAAGATCCATCGAAACGTTGTGTTTCAACAAGAATGTACCGAAAGAGTAATAAAAGGTGGAGAGTGTGAAATCGAACAGTTAAGTGTGAGGATAATTATAAGGATATAAGTAAGAATCAGGACGGAAAAGAGTGGATAAATTCTCCTGTCATCTTGATTCACTGTATATGAAATTTCGAGGACGAAATTTTTTATAAGGAGGGGTGAATTGTAACATCCGTTCTATGTCGACAAAAGGTATTATGGTAATATCGGGACCGATCGATCGGTTTCTTGTATTCTTGTTGAGTATGCTACTGGCCTCTAATTATAGAGGACCTGGTTTACTGCATATGCATATATTCATAGGTATATGCATTCGTGATTTTCCGGTATTTAATTGTGAATTGAAATTGACTGAAGTGACTGGTTTATGAACTGATCAAATTGTAAACTGACTGAACTGACTAGAATATGATTAATTGAGAAATTTGAGTTTTTGGGTTCAAATGATTGATTTAATATTGGTTACGAGTGACTGGTATTTGATAGTAGATTATAGGAAATTTCTAGGAAATTTGGAAGAAATCGCTGGATAGGAAATATTTGGGCGTGATTGATCGATTGTATAATCTTGAAAGAAGCGTCCAATGGTGATGGAAAATTAGGATTTTCTTGATAAGAAATAAATATGTTGAGTCATTGAAATTTAGAGACTGAAATTTGGACTGATTTGGAGACTTAAGTCTATATATACTAGGTCTGAAATTTGGGGGAAAAAGTTTACCTAAGGCATATGAGTTCTTCCCCTCTACGGTGATTTCGATTTTCTCCTAACGGTGAGATCCTTCGATTTCTTCTTATGGCTTCTTCCTTATTGTGTTAGTCTAACTTGTCTATGGTGATTGGTGAAGGGTAGAAGCTTGGAGAGTGTTTGATCGTGGGTTTTGAAGGATTTTTAGGGTTACGGTGGTTTTGGGAGATTTATGGATCGATCTGTGATTTGGTAAGTTTTATGGCATTTATGTTGTTATTAATGGACTCTACTGCATTTATGGCATTTATTAGGGTAGATTTGAGTGGTTGGAGTGTTTTAATGGAGGATTTTATGAGGAAAACGATCGGAGAAGATGAAGAGGATCGTCGCATGGGGCGACCTGCACGCGAGCCCCGACGGTGGATTTATATTATATTCGCGCATGGCGAAGCTTGCGTGGGGCCTTGCGGCGTTATGTATTATATTCGTTCGCCACGGCGAGCTTGCGTGGGACGCCGCGGCGAGCGTTATATATGTATGACGCCATGACGTGTTTCTCCGTTAGTAGCGTCGTTCGCGGCATGAATGAAGCTTTTTCTGTGGCCATGGCGAGAGACGCGATCTTTCATGCGAAGGGTCATTCCATTGGATTTAATTTGGTTTATTGGGCATAATTCATGGTATAGACCTCCGAATGAGGCGATTCCAGATTTGTTATGAACTAGGGAAAGAGGTCTACAATTGAGGATAAGTGTAGGAATTTGAATTGATCTAAATGAAATTGAATTATAAGGAATTGGGTCGATTATGGTGCATAGTATGACCTAAATGTCAAATTGAGAATATTGGAGTTTTAATTGGAAATTTCAATAGAAGTTTCAACCCAATGAATAGGGAATTGTTATACGAAGTATGAATTGAGGAAAATTGACTGGATTTTAAGAGTGGATCAAATAATTGGCGATCAATTGAACAAAGAGAAACGATTGAGTTTAATGTACCGAAATTGGGATTTAGCACCGGAAAATCGTGAACATGCATCGTACATCATTGCACTGAGACATATGCATTATTGAACTGTTTAATTGGGCAATTAGTAATGGTTTATATTTTACTGTTATAGAGGCACCGTTGGACCGTCGTTCCACGGATATTCTTTGGGACTTCGAGCAAGAGCTTCGGAAGTTCTGGTGAGTAACCTAGTTGGTTTCTCAAATTCACGATTGTTTATATGCTCTGTATGAATTACTTGCAAAGGTGAATCGTATGATTCTTGGCGTGATTAGGATCGAATTGCATGCTACTCTTGAATTGGACTAGACTATTTCATGATTCTTGAAATTTATTGGATTGAATCGCATGCTTTATCAGAATCGAGCTGGATCTTTGCATGATTGGGAGGCGATATCTTGGGCTTTATAGCCATATCCGTAAATTGATGAATCATGAATCTTGAATTCTTGAACATTGCATTGCATGCATAAATGCATGATCAGATAATGGACGTGTCCCAAGTTGCTATTATCATTGAAAAGAGCCTCGAGCTCGAACCTTTGATCGACGGCCTGGCAGGGGAGAAAATCACGCGCGCCCCCCAGCGAACACCGGTGAGCACTTGGGCTGTCTTGAATAAGCGGAAAGAGTCTCATATGCATTATATACATGGTGATTGAAGCGCTAAATTGTGCAATGATTATTGAGCGTGTGATGCCATGATTTCTTGTACATTGTGATGCGATCATGTAAAGCATTACTACGCCATGTATTATTGCCATCGATCATCTCTTTGTTGTAAATTGTTATTGAATCGTATAATCGTATATATATCGTTAATTGATATTCTTTGCGTCGTCTTTGTCACGCAATTTGCGTAATGCATGATTTGAGTGAATCATCGATGATGGTTTCTCACTGAGTTCGCAAACTCACCCAAAATTGCAACCTAGTTTTTAGGACTGATAGAGTAGATTCCTAGCTCCGAAGATATTCCTTCCTGCCGTGCGAGCTGCTGGCAAGGGACGCGATGGCACACAGGTCGGTCAGCTGGGTTAGCTTTTGAGGATGACTTAGGATAGATGCTTGTATCAGTTTCCTTTTTGGTTTTGTTAGGAGATTGATAGACTTGTCTATTCTGACATTGGATGGTATGCAGGATGATCATTATTTTGGGATTCAAATTCTTGATTTACGCTATTGTGATATTTTATGATTTTACTTATTGCGATGCCATGTGGATATTATTGGATAATGTTACGGTAGTGCACCCTTATTGTGGGATACGTGTCGGAGCGACCTTGGGTTTCCGATATGTACCCTACGGTGAGGGTATTCATGATCTCTACGTCGAAACACGGAGATGGGGATGAAAGGGGGGGTGAGCTTGGAAGCTCGTGGATAATATATTTATAAACTGAACAATAAGCGGAAAAATCTTTTATTTTTCAAACGTTTCAAACATTTCCCATTTAAAAATTTCTCCAAAAACTCATTTTCAAACTTTTCAATTTCATTAACAATTTCTAAGATTTTTCTCAAAATTTTCATTTGTTTCAAAACATTTATATCCAGTTTCAAGAATTTCATGCTTGAAAAAATTTTACTTTCTCGTTTCTCAAAATCTCAAACCTTTTTCAAAACATGCACCGTCTTAAACATGAATGCATCACATCATAGTGTATCACATCATAATCAAATTAAAAACACATAACACATCAGAATTGGTTTGGTTCGGTCCAAAGCAGACGCGTCTTGCACATTCGAATAAGCGGTTCTGCTTGACCATGAACAGAGGGGAGTCCGAGATCGGAACTCCTATGCCTATTGCAGGCAGCCGGACGAAGGCTTAAACAGGTAGAGACAGCGATGACTCACAAAAGGACTGACCAAACCGACTTAACACATAGCTAAAAGCGAATTCAAATTGCTCAAGGCACTTTTCAAAATCTTGATTTTGATTTTTTTAACCTTTTCAACTCATATCATCAAATTGTGTCATAAATGACACAAGCATATATCCACATAATTGCACATAATCAATCTAATGCAATTCACGTAAATCACATATCAATATATGCACTAATTCTTTAAATCATTCAAATCATAAATCACTTTCTAAAACTCATTTTACTCCTTTGAAATCATTATTTCAAACATTTACATCCTTTTCAAACATTTTATCCATAATAATTTATCAAAATCAAATTTTGCTTTCTTTAATTTTCAAAATTTCACATTTAACTTATAATTCAATAAATAAATATACTACCCACCTCGAATTAATGCGAAGCTTGTCAAATCGTCGATTCTCCAAATTCCTCCTTCTTTCTTTAACTTAAAATTCCTAAGCCATAAATATCCAAATTCATCATCATAATTTGCATAATTCTCAAACTTAACTATAGGAAATTCATAAGCACCATATTTTCAAGCTTTCTAAAACCAGGCCAATTTCACAGTTTGACCTAAACCAATTCACTCAAATTCAATCACCATCAATTAAATCTCAAAAATTCACAAATTTCCCATGAGGATGTAGGGAATTCTCTTAGGAATCCAACGCCGCAAGAATCAACTCAATCAGATGTTGGACGGAAAAAATATGAGCAAAATAGTGAACAAAGGTCGAATCGGAGGAGGAAGCAAGAATACTAAAGGAGCAAAGCGGCGTCAGATTAGGCGAGGTCACCACGGTGACGCGTCGCCACGGTGACGCGAGCCAACGCCATCGCCCTGGTGACGTGTCGCCACGATGGCGTGAGCTTCGCCGTCACCACGGTGACGCGTCGCCTAGCAACGGGTGATACATTTTTCTTTTTTTTTCACATAAAAAATCCAAAACTTTCAAAATTTATAACTCTTAATCCCGAACTCCAATTTTGACAAACTTAGTCTCTATAGAAAGCTTGAAGGAAGCTCTACATCTTCCACGAAGGACATAAAAATCAATTTGACTCCTACGGGAGTTCATTTTCCGGTCAAAGATACTATCATCTAATAATCATGCTAAAACCACAATATAAACTTGTAAAAATCATAACTTATTATTTCGAGATCGAAAAATTGCATACTTTATATCGAAATAAAGATCAAAACAAATCCTTCAACTGTTATGAGGAACATCAAAGCTCAATTTAACCTCTAATTAGGTTAATTTCTCAGTCAAAGTTCTAACCATAATAAAAGTCAAACTCTATCAAACATAAACTTTGACTGATCATAACTTTCACTCCCGATATCGAAAAATTGCAAACTTTATGTCTACAGAAAGCTCTTAACGTAATCTACAAGTTTCCAAAAGACCATTTTATCCAATTTTGCCTAAATCAAAAGTCAACTTTCAAAGGCCAAAAAGTCAACTATTTCACAATTTTTCATATTTTCACTCTTTCTCTTTTTATTCATGATTTTCAACTTAATTTCAATCAACTCATCCACTTAATTTCATAAACCATACCAATCCACTCGAAACCTCAAAGATATCAAAATCAGATCATTTCTTTTCTTCTCAATATTCTTTAAATTTTAAGTCATCTCTTATACAAGACATACACAAAGCACTCCTTAAATTTCATTTTCATAATTCAAATTTTTACTCAAAGATCGGGGTCCAACAACTTCTCTAAGGTATCCATCCCCAAAATCACATCCAATCCTCCCATCTTTAGTGGCATTAAATCCACCACTAGAAGTTCTCCACCAATGTAAATCTCACACTCTTTAAACACTTGACTAACAATAATATACTGACCGATTGGAGTACTCACCATCAGCGGAGTATCCAAAGGGCTCACATAGCTACCACACACAGTTCTACTCGAAGAAACAAACGAGTGAGTAGAACCCGGATCAATCAAAGCAATCACATCATCATAAAAGATTCTAACCATACCAGTCACAACATCTGGAGTGGTCTCTGCATCCTATCGAGTCATCGCAAACACCCTAGCTGGTGCCTGACCCCTGGGTCTCCCCGGAATGCTCTCTTCACCGCATCAGAACTTTCCACTTCTGTAGAAATCCTCTGACCCACAGTCTCTGCTCTCCTAGAAGCTTGCATCAGAGCTCCCTCTCTTCTAGACGGCTTGGGACACTCTCTAGCCAAGTGTCCTTTTTGTCCATAATTGAAGCATGCTCCAGTTAATCTGTAACATTCGCCTCCATAAAAACTGTCACACTTAGGGACGGATGACCTGCCCCCATCTCCCCTTCTACTACTGCCCAGCGTTGCGGCTTGGTGAGAAACAATAGAAGTCCTCACCGGTCGAGATCGGCTCACACCACTGCTCCTCTCCTCGGATTGCACAGGGATGGTTCTGGCACTTCTGTCGGGCATAGGAGTACTAGTACTACCTCCCCTCTTGAACTGCTCTCTTCCCTTTCTCTTCTTGTTCACTGCACTCTTGATATTCTCAATATTCTCAACCCTCAAAGCTGCTTCAATCAACTGCTGAAAATCATAGAAATTCTACACTATCTGTTGGGCCCCGATTTGCATTAAGTTTGTTTCCGTTATTTTTGAGGGTTAAAGTGATAAATTCCTTTTAGTTAGAATAATTTGAGATTTAGTGCTTGATTTATAGAATTAATTGGAGGAAGTTAGTTAAAATTAGAATTTTAATAAGTTGGTAGAATTAAAAAGAATAAGATGAAGTTAGGGTAAATTAGGAAGTTTGCTTAGGTTTTAAGGCTTAAGGTTTCTCAAGATGGGCTTTTAGCCCATTTTATATGAAATTAAATGAAGAAAGGAAGGATTAATGGTGATTGCTAGTGGATCAAGAGGAAGTCCATGGAATTTTTAAGTTTAGGAAGGAAATGTTTGAGGAGTTAGCCTTAAAACATGAAGGAAGAAACGAAATTGCATGGTAGGTTTAGTAACTCATTCAAACTGCGTAGTTTTAGTGTAGGTTATAAGTTAAAGCGAAGTTTCCTAAGCTTATGAAGAGACATCTGAAACTTGAATAGAAAAGAGAAGGAGAGAAGAACTTGGAGGAGATAAGAAGAAGAAGAAGAAGGAGAAGAAGAAAGAGTTTAAGCTTGGTGATTTTCTTGCTTTAGAAAAGGGATTCTAAGAGTTTCTTTGAGAAGAACAAACAAGAGGAAGGTTTAATCCTCTAGTGGAAGCAAAATCAGATTTTCGTGGGTTTCATATAGGTAAGGAGAATTTCAAAAGTTTTGAAGTTTCTTGATGGGTTTTGGGTTTAAATAGCCTAGTTTAGGTATGGGTTAAGTTGGGTAGGTGTTAATTCAAGTTTTCCTATCCTTCAAATCATCAGATTTTGATATCCTATGTTCTTATGGGATAATTATGCTTAATGAAGGTGAATTGAGGCATTTGGAGGAAGAAGCAAGGCCTTTGGATCAATCTCAAAGTTAAAGGATTTTAAGGTGGGTAATTCTTTAATAATTGAGCTAATAGGTATATTACCGTTTTTATAATAAATGCGAATTAAGGTGTTCAAATGAATTTGAGAGTTTGTAAGAATTACGCTTGATGATGTATTGAACTTGTAGGTGATATTCTTGTTTATGAATTCATGTTGGAATGGTTGGTTCATTGATTTGTTAAATGAAAATAATAAGAAACTGTGATTTCGGAAAAAGATCGTCGTTTTGGCAATTTATATGAAAATGAATTTGTAAATGCCAGTAGAGGCAATTGTCCTTGAATTGTGTGAACTATATGTTTTCTTTGTGTTTGTGGTGGTCCAGCTTGAGTCAGGTGCACCTGTCTATTATAGGCTTCTCCCTTCGCCTCAAAATGGCCGTGGAGTTCCTCTTAGGACTCTATTCGTCACGACTACATGATCGCTTCGCAGAAATGTGTTGTTAGCTCTGTTCGGATCCACGAACCACTGTTTGTGAAGTTGTGATTGGCTAGGTTATCTTTGTGATATGCTAAGTTTGTAGATTGTTCAAAATAGTAAATTCGGTGAAAGAGTTGTAAAGTGAAATTGTTTTTATGAATGTGATATTGTTTGAATATAAAGAATGTATAATGGTTTATGCTTATTTCTCGATTTGTGCGTGTCATCCTTGCGCAGGGGCCATGCTAATCTTCTCTGTATCGTTCCAATTTTATCGGATGGAAGACGAGTATGATCACAGTCCGACTTGTGCATGTTCGTATTATGTTTAAAGTTTGATGTGGTATTCGATCTTTATGGATAGTTAGAAAGCTAGTAAAGTGTATTTTAGTCCGATTGTATATGAATGGTTTTACTTGTGGCCAGTAAATGTATAAGATTGTATTGTGTTCGGAATGAGTTATAAGTATGATTATACTTTATGTATGAGATTGGATTTTGAATGTGGTTGGGATTGGTTGAAATTTTGAGTTGAGATGGTTATGGATTGAATTAATGAAGTGTTTAGAATTAAGATTGTGTTCTGTTGGTGTTTGGATGCCAGACGGGAGGTCCGATGTTGCCTTGTGTTATTGGATGGATTACGATATTAGAAGTGCGTTTGCTTTGTTTTAAATTTTTGGGCTGTCAAAATACTGGTAGTTATCTTTTAAATTTCGATAAAATCTGGGTTTAAAATGTAATTTGAGATTGGTACGGATTTATATAAGATTGTGTATGACTGTATGGATTGAAGATGATTCTGTATGTGTTGGAGTAACGAGAAAAGAAATGAGAATAAGAAAAGAAAGACTCCTTTTGCTCCTCGCTAGTGCGAGTCTCCTCGCACTAGCGAGGAACAAAAAAAAAATTTAATTTTTTATTTATTTATTTTTTATATTTTATATTTTTAATTATTTCTGAATTTTCTAAAATTATAAATAAAGTCATTTTTTCTATTTTCTTCGTCTTTCCTCCGTTTGACCTCCGATTTTAACGATTTTTTGAAGCATTAGATTACTAAAAGAAAAATTTATACCCTTTTTAGTAAAATAAGAGTTTCAGGTTTTAGACGGAAATTACGGATAAGATTAAAGCGAATCAATTGTGTGACGGATTTGGATATAAATCCGTTTTTGGGCGATTTTGTGATCTATAAAGATCGGATTGAGGCGATTTTTGATTCTATGTAACCAAGAGATATGAAATTCCATTTTAGCTAAGAATTGGATTTAGTTATGGGCCTAGCAGATTAACTTTTATTGGATGAAAATTAGAGCAATATTAGTAAATTTTGTTCGGATGACGTTAACTTAAGTTCATTTTGAGGTTTGCTTCGTGGTGAGGAATCCCTCCCTCGTGAGATGCGCGTCCAGATGTCACGTAGGACGTCGGGCACGCGACTCACCGGGGAGGGGTTCCAACACTTATGGTATCAAAGCTTTCGGTTGTAGGTTCGGGTAGTTCGGGTAGAAAGAGAAATGTAAGGTTTCGGTGGATGTATTTGAAAGTAATTTATGTGTATTATTGTGTTATTTTGAATTGTTTTAAATGCTTTTGAATGTGGATTTTGCATGAAATTTTGCATAAACTAAAGTAAAATTGTTTTTGCATGCACTAAGATTTTCACTGGTTTTCTCTTGAAGGATTATTATGCCACGTCGGGGTAGAACCCGAGGGACTCGATCTCGCTCAAGTTCTCGCCAGGAGAGTACAGAGGGGTCTCATGTTCCACAAGATGCAGGGACACATTCTGCTCCTGGCCCTGAGGCACCTAGTGTTCAACTTGAGGAACCTCCTCCTCCTCCTCCTACTGTGTCGGTTATGGACCCGCGGGTCTTCCGGGCCTTGCCCAGGCTTTTACTTTTGCCATGGGTCAAGGGTCTCGAGCTTCCATGCCAGTTTCTGATGTGAGAGGTGGACAGTTTGATAAACTGCGGAAGTTCGGAGCGGTGGACTTTCATGGTACCACCAATCCTGAAGAAGCAGAGTCTTGGTTTAGGAGGACAGAAAGAGTCCTAGTTCAGATGAAATGTTCTGATGAGGAGAAGCTAGTATATCTTGTCGATCTCTGTGAGGCGATGCTCTCAGGTGGTGAGTCGGCCCACAGAGCCAGGCTGTGCCACCAGTGCTTTTATGGAAGGATTTTGGAGAGTTATTTCGGAAGAAGTATCTTTCCCGGGTCTACATGCAGGACAAGGCCAGGGAGTTCCTTAATTTGACTCAGAGAGAGATGACCGTTAGCGAGTATGAGCGGAGATTCACCCAGTTGTCCAGGTATGCAGCTCATATTGTGGCCAGTGAGGAAGATAAATGCAGAAAGTTTGAGGGAGGCCTTCATCTGGGCATCAAAGAGAAGGTTATACTGTATATAGTGATGCTTCCAGGAAGGGGTTAGGATGTGTGCTTATGCAGGGAGATAAGGTGATAGCATATGCCTCATGGCAGCTAAAACCTTATGAGATGAACTATCCGACCCATGATCTGGAGTTAGCAGCTGTGGTCTTTGCTTTGAAGATCTGGAGACATTATTTGTATGGAGTGCAAACCAGGATCTTCACAGATCATAAAAGTCTCAAATATCTGTTGAGTCAGAAGGAGCTGAATTTGAGACAGAGGCGATGGATTGAATTGCTCAAGGATTATGACCTGTTGATGGAGTATCATCCGGGTAAGGCAAATGTAGTTGCTGATGCCTTGAGTAGAAAGTCTTCCATAGCATATGTGCGTATATCTATTTACCGCTATTGGAAGAGATGGCGAAGCTCAGGATCGACTTGAAGCGGGAAGAGTCGATTGCATGATTGCTACTTTAAGGTAAGACCGATCCTCGAGAGAAAGTAAGAGAGTTGCGAGTTCGTAATCCCGAGTTGAGTAAGTCATGGAAGAGGTGCAAAGGGTAAGGAGTCCGATATGGTCTTTGAGTGACGATGGACTCTGACGATCAAGAATAGACTCTGTATTCGATGTTAAGGAGGTTAAAGATGAAATTACGGATGAGGCGATAATGCACCTTATGTTATGCACCCAGCAAAGACCGGGATGTATAGAGATCTCGAGAACATTTACGGTGGAGAGGGATGAAAAGGATGTGGCTGAATATGTGAGTAAGTGTCGGTGTGTCGCAAGTCAAGGTCGAGCATCAGCACCTTGAGCTAATTGAGGCCATTACCCATTCTGAGTGGAAATGGCGAGAGTCACTATGGATTTTCGATGGGATTGCCTAAGACCAAGGGAGGCATGATGCCATATGGGTGATTGTGGATAGATTGACGAATCAGCCCATTTTCCGCAATCGATGCAGCAGATCCGCTGCATGTGTTAGCAAGAAATATATTGATGAGATTGTGAGATTGCATGGGATCCCGGATTCGATTGTATCTGATTGGGACCCTCGCTTTACGTCGAGATTTTGGGGCAGTTTGCAGGAGGCTTTAGGTACTAAGTTGAGTTTCAGCACTGCTTTCCATCCTCAGACCGATGGTCAGTCTGAGAGGACCATACGGACTCTCGAGGGCATGCTCAGGGCTTGTGTGATGGATTTTAGAGGAGCATGGGATGAGCACTTGCCTTTGATCGAATTTGCATATAATAATTCGTATCATTCAAGCATTCAGATGGCTCCTTATGAGGCTCTGTATGGGAGGAGATGTAGGACTCCAGTGTGTTGGGATGCCGAGGGAGATAGGAGACTTTTGGGTCCAGAGATGATACAGATGACCGTTGATAAGGTCAATTTGATTAAGCACAGGCTGAAGGCAGCTCAAGATAGGATGAAGAGTTATGAGGATGCTCATAGGAAAGAGATGGAGTATGAGGTCGGCGATAAGGTGTTTCTTAAGACTTCTCCGTGGAAAGGGATTCTGAGATTCGGCAGAAAGGGTAAGCTGAGTCCGAGGTACGTGGGACCGTATGAGATTCTGGAGAGGATTGGTCCGTTGGCTTACAGGTTAGCCTTACCGCTGGAGTTATCTCAGATACATGATGTGTTTCATGTTTCTATGCTGAGGAGATATCGATCAGATCCTTCTCACGTCATTCACGCTGATGAAGTTCAGTTGAGTGATGACTTGAGTTATGAAGAGCTTCCAGTGCAGATCTTGGATACTAAAGAAAAGGTTCTCAGGAACAAGACTGTTAAGTTGGTAAAAGTTTTATGGAGGAATCATTCAGTGGAAGAGGCCACGTGGGAGCCATTGGAAGCTATGAAGGAAAAGTATCCCCATCTTCTCAGTGATTCAGGTACGAATTTCGAGGACGAAATTCTTTTAAGGGGGGGAGAAATGTTGGGCCCCGATTTGCATTAAGTTTGTTTCCGTTATTTTTGAGGGTTAAAGTGATAAATTCCTTTTAGTTAGAATAATTTGAGATTTAGTGCTTGATTTATAGAATTAATTGGAGGAAGTTAGTTAAAATTAGAATTTTAATAAGTTGGTAGAATTAAAAAGAATAAGATGAAGTTAGGGTAAATTAGGAAGTTTGCTTAGGTTTTAAGGCTTAAGGTTTCTCAAGATGGGCTTTTAGCCCATTTTATATGAAATTAAATGAAGAAAGGAAGGATTAATGGTGATTGCCGTGGATCAAGAGGAAGTCCATGGAATTTTTAAGTTTAGGAAGGAAATGTTTGAGGAGTTAGCCTTAAAACATGAAGGAAGAAACGAAATTGCAGGGTAGGTTTAGTAACTCATTCAAACTACGTAGTTTTAATGTAGGTTATAAGTTAAAACAAAGTTTCCCTAAGCTTATGAAGAGACATACGAAACTTGAATAGAAAAGAGAAGGAGAGAAGAACTTGGAGGAGAGAAGAAGAAGAAGAAGGAGAAGAAGAAAAGAGTTTAAGCTTGGTGATTTTCTTGCTTTAGAAAAGGGATTCTAAGAGTTTCTTTGAGAAGAACAAAGAAGAGGAAGGTTTAATCCTCTAGTGGAAGCAAAATCAGATTTTTGTGGGTTTCATATAGGTAAGGAGAATTTCAAAAGTTTTGAAGTTTCTTGATGGGTTTTGGGTTTAAATAGCCTAGTTTAGGTATGGGTTAAGTTGGGTAGGTGTTAATTCAAGTTTTCCTATCCTTCAAATCATCAGATTTTGATATCCTATGTTCTTATGGGATAATTATGCTTAATGAAGGTGAATTGAGGCATTTGGAGGAAGAAGCAAGGCCTTTGGATCAATCTCAAAGTTAAAGGATTTTAAGGTGGGTAATTCTTTAATAATTGAGCTAATAGGTATATTACCGTTTTTATAATAAATGCGAATTAAGGTGTTCAAATGAATTGGAGAGTTTGTAAGAATTACGCTTGATGATGTATTGAACTTGTAGGTGATATTCTTGTTTATGAATTCATGTTGAAATGGTTGGTTCATTGATTTGTTAAATGAAAATAATAAGAAACTGTGATTTCGGAAAAAGATCGCCGTTTTGGCAATTTATATGAAAATGAATTTGTAAATGCCAGTAGAGGCAATTGTCCTTGAATTGTGTGAACTATATGTTTTCTTTGGGTTTGTGGTGGTCCAGTTTGAGTCAGGTGCACCTGTCTATTATAGGCTTCTCACTTTGCATGAGTGGCCGTGGAGTTCCTCTTAAGGACTCCTATTCGTCACGACTACACATGACCGCTTCGCGGAAATGTGTTGTTCGTTCTGTTTCGGATCCACCCGAACCACTCTGTTTGTGAAGTTGTGATTGGCTAGGTTATCTTTGTGATATGCTAAGTTTGTAGATTGTTCAAAATAGTAAATTCGGTGAAAGAGTTGTAAAGTGAAATTGTTTTTATGAATGTGATATTGTTTGAATATAAAGAATGTATAATGGTTTATGCTTATTTCTCGTTATTAAGTTGTTACCCACGGAGCCGTCGAGCTCACCCCCCATTTCCCCTCCACAGGTGTCGAGCGAGAAACCGAGTCACCGCATCGGGATTGAGGCAACTCCGATGCAGTTTGCTTTTAAAGTTGTGTTTTGATAAATCAAGCATTAGTTTGTTCTTTGTAAACTCTACTTTTGTTGTATTGAGATGTAATCGGACTTAATGTCCTCTGGAGCTTTGTATGGACTTGTTTTATGTAAATATAGCGGTTTTGAAGTTTTCATGTACCTTATATACGTTTTCAAGGATTGTACATTTATGTTGCTAAACTTGACAAAAGAAAGAGTGAAGTTGGGTTATGTATTGTTTTGGATACTAATAGAATCCTAGGAGTGTGCTACTGCCTTGGATTTGAAGTATATTGGATTTAAGTTGTGTTTAATGGAAATAGAAAGAATGAGTTTTTATGCAGGTTGTGTGTTGGATTGAAGATTTTGGGATAGATGAAAAACAGGGGAGGTGCTGTCCAATTTTTGTAAAAAATTGGGTAGTAACTTCACTTAGGGTTTAGAGTACTTTAGAACCTGAATTAGCTTGGGTGCCCTTCTTGAAGAATGTAGAGCATGACTAGAGCTTTCCAACAACATAAAGTTTGCTTCAATTGGACTTAGGATGAAAAAGATATGAGAGTGGAAAGGTTTCAGCCACTGCTGTTAGATGTAAAATTTTGCAGCAACTTTGGAAGGATTTTTCGTCCAATTAGAGACTGATCTGGTTTTTGTGTTCTTCATGAAAAATGTAGATTATCTTTCTACCTTTAAAATGAGGTATGATTTGCAGTTATTGGAGTTAGGAATCAAAAGTTATGAGCTTTAGAAGTTGACAGTTACTGTTTATACAAGCAAAATTACTGTTCCATTGGTTAGTTTATAGGCTGAAACTTCACATAGGTTTTCCCTCTTTAAGGATTGAATTGATTTTGTTCTCTTCATGAAACTTGTAGAGCTTCTTTTATCTTTCCAACGAGGTATAATGTGTCATTTTAGACTTATGTGCTAAGAGATATGAATTTTCAAATTTTAGACTTTGGGTAGGAAATTGTATTTTGGGCTGAATCTTTGACCCCAAATATGATCATCTTAATGGCTAAATTAATTTTTAAATCCTTCTAGGAAGTTGTAGAACTCCCTTTTACCTTTCTAATAACACTAAGTTTGCGAAGTTTCGATTTCGGGGTGAAAAGTTAGACTTATTGACAATTAAAGGGTTATTTCAGATTTTCAAAAAAAAAAATTAAAATTAAAATTAAAATTAAAATTAACTTTGCTCCTCACTAGTGCGAGTCTCCTCGCACTAGCGAGGAACAAAAAAAAAATTATTTTTTTTTTATTTTTTTATATATATATTTTTAATTATTTCTGAATTTTCTAAAATTATAAATAAAGTCATTTTTTCTATTTTCTTCGTCTTTCCTCCGTTTGACCTCCGATTTTAACGATTTTTTGAAGCATTAGATTACTAAAAGAAAATTTTATACCCTTTTTAGTAAAATAAGAGTTTCAGGTTTTAAACGGAAATTACGGATAAGATTAAAGCGAATCAATTGTGTGACGGATTTGGATATAAATCCGTTTTTGGGCGATTTTGTGATCTATAAAGATCGGATTGAGGCGATTTTTGATTCTATGTAACCAAGAGATATGAAATTCCATTTTAGCTAAGAATTCGGATTTAGTTATGGGCCCTAAGCAGATTAACTTTTATTGGATGAAAATTAGAGCAATATTAGTAAATTTTGTTCGGATGACGTTAACTTAAGTTCATTTTGAGGTTTGCTTCGTGGTGAGGAATCCCTCCCTCGTGAGATGCGCGTCCAGATGTCACGTAGGACGTCGGGCACGCGACTCACCGGGGAGGGGTTCCAACACTATCACTTTCTCTCTAATGGCCAGATGCAGTCCCGACTCAAACCGGCGACATCTAGCAGCCTCACTCAGCATCAGATCCGAAGCATACCTCGCCAACTGAGTGAACCGTCGCTCATACTCACTAACCGTCATCTCCCTCTGAGTAAGAATGAGGAACTCCCTCTGCTTCTGCTGAATGTATACCTCAGACAAATATTTCTTCCTGAAAGCAGCAAGGAAGTCCTGCCATGCCAGCCCTACTGGTCTTATCTGACTCCCTGGTACAGTCTCCCACCAATGCAAAGCATCTCCCTGAAGCAGACTGACAACATAAACAACTCTCTCATCATCCTCACAATCCATCTTATCCAAGACTCTCTCGGTCTTCCTCAACCAGGTCTCAGCTTCCTTAGGATCAGTGGTCCCGTAGAAGTCCACTGCTCCATACTTCCACAACTTGTCAAACCGTCTCCCCTTCTTAGCTGGGGCTGAAGTAGAAGGCTGTGGCATCTGACCCATAGCCTGAACAAACGCTTGAGTGAAAGCCTGGAATAGCCTCGGATCTAGCGGAGGCACTTGCTCCTGTGAAATCGGAGACTTCTGTGTCTGCGATGGCATGGGCTCACTACCTAGCCCTACAGAAGCCTCAGCATGCCCTGGGGCTACTAACTCATCAGTCCTCTCCTCTCTAGTCGGAGAGTCAGGTGCAACAAATCCTTGCAAAGCTCCTCGTGTCCTTCTACGAGGTGGCATTGTACTCCTTCAAAAGTAAACACTAAAGATTAGCTACATGGCAATCTGAATTCCTACATGTACGCATGATATGCATGCCACTTAATCAATCAATCAAATGCAACAAATAATCATATAGAACACAATTCATCCTACTATGCATTCTAAGCCAAGGACACTAAACCTAGGCGCTCTGATACCAAACATGTTAGGCCCGAGTCCCAGATCCCTATTCCCGAGGTGGCCCCTTGGGCTGCGCCAGCGACGAGCTCCCAAACCTCGGACCTGATCCCAACATCCATACATAATTTTGATTCACACATGAAATTTCGCACACATTAAAACATACACACAACTATGAATTAAACACCCCATAAATAAAGGGGCTCCTTGCCATTACAATTTGAAGGAAATTCAAACAAGCATCCTCAAAATAGCATAATACAAAATAAAGTTTAAATCCAAAATACATGAATATGCTCCATGATGATATGCTCGGAGGGCCAACGAAAATACTAATTTAATACAAAGCTCCTAACTAGCTTGAAGTTTTCGATGCCTTACAAGATCAACGATCGTCTAGAGTTGCACCTGAGGAGGGAAAAGTAATGGGTTGAGCTACACAGCTCAGTGGCTAATATAATTATAGCCATCGAGTAACTAGCACAAATTCAGGCATATGTATGTATATATATATATACATGCAACAATTCTAGCACTTACATGTTAACCACGCACTTTATTCAGCATAATTTATGCGACTCACCAAAACATGTCACAAATATGCTTCATAGTGAACATATCAAGAATGCAATACACATCATACGGCTCGAGGGTTCCATAGAAACAAAAGGGAGAAACCAAAGTTTACACCCTGAACAAAATGAGTCCATTCGGAGCTCATAAGCCACAAGCGGGCAGCCAGGAGAAGGCTCTTGTCAACGTGCACGTGACGAACGAAATGGTTCCACTCTCGCCCAAACAAAAGCACATAATCATGCTCATAATCATTTTATCCGATGATATGCTTTCAAGTTTTCATTTATGCAAAATGCCATGAACGAAGTCGAGGCATAACATGCTCAAAATAAAAAAATATGCTTCGATCAATTCTCATGCTTCTTTCAAAGTATACGAAATCAAAATCATTCATATCTTATAACGATTCATGTTTAAACAATTAACCACCTATTCGATCAAAAATATCATGCATCTCATCATACATAACACATATAGTCACACATAGCCAAGAATTTTCCTAATCACACAATAACTATAATTACATTACCCACCTAATATCGCTTGAGTATCCGACTCACTGTTGTCCTTCCTCTTGCGATGGAATCGGTTCATCTTGGTTTCCTAAAACAAACCAAGTTTCCATTCAATAATTATCCAAAGAAAATATTCACAAAGCTTGAAAATCAAAAGTCCTAGCATTAAAAGTCTACACTCGATTTCCATCTCAATTCCCGAACCCTTAGAGACAAATTCCGAACTTCCTTTCTTCACAACACTTGTATCCCTTTAATCCTAGATCACAACGAATCTAAAATCACCTCATTTGGACATCTACAACCCAAGATATACTCAAATTACTAAAACTCATCGCTGCTGGAAACATGGGACTCGCCGCGGCGAAGCTGTGCTTCGCCAGCTATGAACAATTTGTCTTTCGCCTGGCGCACGCAGCGCGCGCCTTGACGAACACCCCTTCACACGTCACGACGAATATTAATTCACACGTCATGACGTTGCTCCCTTTCCATGCACGTCGCGGCGTGCTACCCTTCGCATGTCGCGGCGAACTCGCACGTCGCGGCGTGTTCATAAGCACGTCGCGACGTGCGCGCGTCTCGATGTGCGGGCCTGAAGAACAACTCCGAAACCCGATTTCCTGCATTTTCCAACTTTAATCCTTCCCCAAACACAAATGCAACATACCTAAACCTTGATTCAAGTCTCAAACTACATTTCTAACTCAATTAAACCTCGAAATCAGTCACAAATCCAACAACCCAAGGAAATCTATCCATTTTTGCCTTTAAACCCTAAACCACCGATTTTCACACATTCAACTCTAATCCAAGGTTTAATCTTACTACAACAAGATCACAAGAGGCGAAACTTACCTGGAAATGCTTGAATCTGTCGAAAATTGCTTAGGCAAGCAAACCCTCTTTTCTTCTCCTCTTCCTCCACCGACAGCAACTCCCTCTTTCTTCTTCTCTTTTCTTTTCTTTCCTTCTATTTCTAATTCCTTCTTAAATCTAAAGAGAATACAAAGACCAACTTACCCCTCTTAGCAAAGCTTAAACCAATCCAACTCAAGCAATCTTCCCAAAATGTCCTCATATATTTTTATCCTTTTTATGCTCATTTAAACCACATTAAACTCAAATAAATCTCAATTGTCCACTAACACTCTCAAATTAATCAAACTAAGGCATAAACACATAATTAACACAATTCATGCTTAATAACATCATAATAGAAAATTTTTTTAGGTCCAACATATTTTGTGTGTTTTGCTTGTTATTTGGGAGTCTTATGGTATTTGTGGTACTGATTCTACTTCTAGTGTGTTTTTAGGTTATAAATGACCTTCATTGACCAAAAGGAGAAGAATTAGAGTGAAATCATAATTTAAAATGGAAGAAATGGAGCAACTTTGGACTTACACTTTCGTGTATTATGATCCAACTTTAAAAATTCTGTTTATGTCTATATGAACATACACACCTGTGTATATTGACATATACAATAGTATATGTGCATGTGTAAGCTTCTGTGATTGTGTAAAGTCACGATTGAAAGGATTTTGGAGATAAACGGTCACCTACACGATCATATAAGTGATAGTTTATGTTCCTAAAAACTTAATTTTTACTATAAAAAGAATATTATAAAGGCTACAACAAAAAAAGAATATTATAAAGGCTACAACAAAAGGGAGCATATTCAAAAGTTGGTGGATACTCTAAAAGAAGAAAGAAAACACCAAAAAAGGGCCGAACATCAAGAATAATAAGATCAAAACTGGAAACATCAAGATCAATTCCAGCTTTCCAGATTTTCCAAACCAAGGCTTCAAGTTGATTTATTCTACTCTCTTTTTCTATTTCATTACCTTAATGTGAAATCTGAATAGTTATGTTTTGAACATGATTATAGATTGCTAAATCTATATTAGGGTTTTATTATTCAATTGTTTTGTATAACTTTTACCTTATTGGATTCAATATAATACTACTGTGTGATTTTTTTATGCCCATACTTGATTTGAATTGAGAAATTAGTGTTAAGTCGTACAACTACTGTTGGTACCTTAATAGACGTACAAATAGTAGGTTAATAACTAATTGAAGAGAGATTTTAATTGTGAGTTAATTATCCTTATAATTGCTTCAATTGAGTAGTTAGGAGTAGTTTTGAGAAATCAAGAGATTGCAACTTAAAATTTATCTATCTTAATTGGGATTACTTGATTAGATCTCAAGAGAGGGTAATCAAAAGATTTAGATATCTAGGATTAAGCATGGTTGAATTAATAAGGCAAAGGGATGACAATACAAAGATATAATAATCCCCAAGTTTCCACCATTGACAAACTTCAATTTTATTGTTATCTTTTATTTGTTCAGTTATCAAGTTTGTTAGTTTACTTTATTTTTCAATCAATTCAATCTTTTGTTACCTTATAAAAGTGTGCTTCAAATTTTTAGGTGACTATATTTAATCCTTATAGGAACGATATCTTTTATACTATGAGTTATGATTTACATACTTGCATTATGAAAGTTATCTATATAAAACTATTAACAATGCTTTAATTGAATCTTTTAACTTAGGCTAAACACCAAAATTATAGAATTTTAAAATTAGACAAACTTAGGGATTTTTAATCAAAATTAATATTTTGTTTCACTCCTTAAATATTCAATAGCATTCTCCAGTGAGAAAGTTTGTCAATTATGATCAAATTCAATTTTAAAGTTAACTTAATGTATGAAATTTTATAGTGTGTGTTTTAATTAATTGATTTCTTGTACTTCATAGGATATGTTTGCATAAATTTATGTTATCTTCATATATGGATAGTTCTTTAATTTTGAATATCTCTTTTATTGATATTAAATTATGCTCTTCATATTGAATTATGTTTTATGCATAAAGCAAGGGGAGCCATTCATTATCTTAATAATTGTTTATATGTTTAATTTTATTACCGTTCTCTAATATCACAAATATTTTGGCATCATAAAAAAGGAGAGATTGTTGAACCAAAGGAGATTCCAATTGATGTTTTGAAGATAACAAAACATTATTACTACTAATGTTTTTATTGTTTTGATGAAAAGAACTATTAGAGCAAAATGAAGCCTTAAACTTATGAAGATAGTGTATATAGTTGAACAAGAGAAGTTGAAGTTTACAACCAAAGAAATGAAGATCAAAACAAGAAGAAAAGAAGATCAAGGCTCATCAAGTTCACCTCATAATTTGTAATATTATTTGTAAGCTTAATTTTCTAATTTGATGATCCAAAAGGTTCAGCATGCAAAATCATTAATTCTTCATTCCATAAGTCTTTACATTCATTAAGAGGTATTAAGTTTTTTATTTTAATATAAAAGCCTCTTGTTCTTTCAAATAATCTTTGGTAAACATTTCAGGAAGTTTTTTAAAATCATATTTGGAATAAACAAATTGGTTTTGAGCATTTGATGATGTTAAAATCATGTTTTTAATGTGATTGGTCGACTCATATGCGTTGATGGCTGACCAATATAGGCTAAATTTGTTAAATTTGATGTATTGTGAGTTGTAGTAAAAAATTTTGATATATTAGTAAACCAATGTGCTATATTGGTTGACCAATATATGTACTGGTTGACCTGTGTCTAATAACTAGTGAATCTGATGTTATAAATGCGTATAGGTCAACTAGTGCAATCTATATAGTTGTTATAACAACTAGCTCTTAGCTCCAACAACAAGTTTGGGTCCCACAACACTGTAAATATTTTTTTATTCATATTTTTAGCATTAAGAAGTTTTGGGTTTTTTATACACACATTTTAAAGAGTTTTACAATCATTAAGTCATATTTATTTGGGTTAATTCAAAAAGCCTAAAGTTTCATCAATTTTTCAATTGTTAGCTTGAAATTTAAAAAGTAGCAATAAAATGCCTAAACGTTTATTTTTTTCAATTCTAGCTCAAACTTCAAAAAGTGACAATAAAATTCTCAAACATTCAAATTTTCCAATTTTAGCCTAATATTATCTGTTGTTCTCGTGAGGCCCTCAATCCTTTGCTTTCTGTTTGTTCTTCTGATTCCCCATACTACTCTCGCATTATAGCGTACAAAAAGCTCTTCATTTTTTGTTTGTTCTCCTGATGCCCTTAATGTGAGGGCATCGGGACTATATAATATGAAAATCGAAGGGTCAGGGTATCGAGAGAACAAATTGAAAATGAAGGAAAAACTTAAATAAAACCGTAAGGTCGTTAGGGTTGTGTAATATGATTTAGATCATTTTAAATAAAAATGTCATTTTAATTATGTAATTAAACGGCATCATTTTATTTATCTTTATTTTTATGTTAACTTTGATTGACGTGTGATAATAGTTAATGTTTTTGAAACACGTGGCAAGTCACGTCAACAAACTTAACGGTTTGAATGTTTGAACATTTTATTGTTACTTTTTGAAGTTTGAGCAAGAATTGAAAAAAAATTGAAAGTTTGGACATTTTATTGCTACTTTTTAAACTTTAGGTCATAATTGAAACATTGAAGAAAGTTTACACTTTTTTTGGTAATTAACCCTATTTATTTCAATAAACCATTTTGATTTATCAACTAAACAAATGAAATGATTTTTAGTTGTAATACTTTGTTAAGGTGTTGATTATTCTACTTGGGAGTGTTCCAAGTAGGTTTAAGGTTCCTTTTCACCTTAGAAGAAGAATATAAGAAGCGTTTCTCTTTATCGAGAAATATTGTACAAAGATTATTCTTCTCCTTAAAAGAAGAATTATAGTAGAATTCCAAAAAGAGTCGTTAGGGTTGAATTAGGAAAGGGTTGTTTGTTGAAGCACTATAAATCAGTTTACATTCTCTTCTTCCTATCCTATTTAAATTATTGTTCAATTTTTTGATTAACTTATGTTAAACAATTTCCTTATACTTATTTATATTGATTGTTGTTAACTGGGTATATTAGTTGGAAAATTATTGAATTTTGTGAACACCCAATTTACCCCCTCTTGGATGCCATTTACTACTAATAGATAAGATTGAATGATAGAAGATAGAGAAAACAGAAAAATAGAAGAGGAGAAACCCTAGAATGATTGGTAGAGCAAGGAGAAATAACAAAAGAAACCCCTTGAAGTGAATTTTTCATCAATCAACAATGAAGTTTTTTAAGATTTTTCATATTCGAGCAATGTTTTCTTAGATTTGTAGTTTTTTTATTTAGTTCTGTAGTTTTCTTAGATATTATCATGAGCTAAATTCTTTTTGGTATCTGGATTAGGTGAACCTAAGGATGAATCTTATAATGACTTTTTATTTAAATTATTCATTAATTTCATTTAGATTCAAATATATGTTTATATTTGTTCTTAAACTAGTATTTTGACATATTATTTCATGTGTTTCTTGCAATTAACATTGAGAGATCCTTTGTATGAATAGATTTAGCATAATTGAAAGAAGTTATATGCAAACCTAGAGATAGTTTGACATAAATCTTTCAAATCAAGGTTAAACCTAATAATGAAATTTATTAATCAATTCATGCAATTTAGAGGTTCTAATTAGAAAATATTTCAATTAATTAACTCATAATTGGGTGTTAATATTCTTGAGAAAAATAATACCATAATTTAGGAATTTTACAATTTAATGAATTTGAGAATAAACTGATTACTAAAATCATGATTGCATGAGAAGTCCTGAAGGATTTGAATTCTAGGTACTGTTATTTTATTGGTTGATTTTCATACTTTTCCTATTATAGTTTCTTTGATTGTCTTGTTTTATTTTATTTTATTTTAAATATAAAATATAACAATCATCTTAGTTGTCAGTTAGATAAAGAGTTATTATGAGTACTTATAGTCTCTGTAGGATCAACACTTGGTGCTCTAAGCCCTATACTATAGAACAACATGTGAAATTGCCTTAGAAAGTTTATATATTAAAGGAATTGAGTTATATACATTGCATATGAGAGTCCACCAAATTTTTGGGACTGTTGCTAAGGAATAAGATACTAGGGACACTTAATTTCTATAAATTTAGCCATTGTTTTTCTTTTTCATTTAATTTATTTTCTTTTTCTGTTTATTTAGTTATTTTTAGAGCTATATGTCATGATTTTTTGTTTATGGCTTGTTTGCATGATTTGTTTTTGAGAAAATGGTAATGACTTAAGCTATTAAAGGCAATGAAGAGTTATAAAAAAAGCTACAAAGAGTTGTACATGAGTTACCCAATTAATGCAAATACATAGGGTAATTCTAGGTTCAACCTTTTTAGAAATTGGGATGGTTAAAAGCTACATATTCCATATTCTAAAAAATAATCAATTTTCTGAAATTTGGACTTGTATAAGCTAATGTGTCTTTTAATCTGTAAGAGAATTCTATATTGAATTGTTCCTTGGTTTTACTTATATTATGAAATATGCGAGCATGCCTCTCATCTTTAATGGCTTTAACGAGGAAGGAGAAAGCTAGGCAGAACCACCATTTGATAGTTTTTTCAGGGTGCTTAATTGCACCACTCCATGCCTTGATAAAATTCCAATCTCCTGGAGCATTCTGAATGTGACATTTTTGTAATACAAAACTCCAAATAGAAGTGACAAATTCACAATGAAAAAATTGATGATCATTGCTTTCCTCATAACTCTAACAGAGACTTCACCAATTGGGAATTTAAGAAACTTCTTCAATTTATCAACAATTCGCAATTATCCTTTATAACTAACCATAATGTAATATATGCTCTAGGATATAGATGCTTGAAACAAACAACCTTAGTCTAAGGTATTTTGCTATAATGATTCTGAAGAAACTTTCTAAGAGATTGATTAGTGAATTATCCATTTTTATTATTCTTCCAAATGATGTTATCTTCCCCTCCAAGTAGGCTAGTTTGAGTAATCTCTTCATAAATAGATATGGAAATTACACATTGTGTGAAAATATGTCTATCATCTAATGCTTCAGCAATTGTCATCCTCTGAACAATAAGAGATTTAAAGATTTCCATTTCTTGCAAGTTGAATAAAGGGCCACAAGAAAGCCAATTATGAAACTAAAACGTGGTTTGTCTCCCATCTGCGATAAAAGTGACAAACTCATTGTTCATAGATCTCCGTTCCTTAGAATAACTTTAGAATGATCTAATCTTTAGTCTTTATATGCTTCTAATTTTTATGTAAATGTCATGAATCCATTTACACTAAAGAGCTTGTTTTCCAATCATTAATCTCCATAGTCTTTTATACAGTATAACATTATTCATCAACTTAACAGAAATGATTTAAAGCTCTCCTTTTTCTTTAGACAAACAGACCTCCTTACATTGCAGTTTATCTGTTTTGAAAGTTTCCTCATTCCCATTCCATAGAAACCTACTACATATAATCTCTATGGATTTAATGATCTTCCTGGGAATAGGTAAATGTGCAGCGTAAAATACATTAATTGAGTTTAGTACAGATGAAACAAGTTGACCTCTACTAGCATCGGAGAGAGATTAAGAACTCTATGAGGAGATTCTACTGTTGATTTTATCAAGTAAAATGTTAAAATCTCTAGAGGAAGGACTAGGGGTTGAGATGGGAATGCCTATATAAAGCATTGGAAAGAGATGTATCCTGAAAACTAGTCATAGAACTAATAATAGATTCTTTCGCTATAATAGATTTATAGGATATGGCTATTCATTTTTATAAATACAAAAGTTAATGAAATGATAGAGATGATAATATTCTCATAGTGATTATGGCATGCCATCATTTATGGTATTTTTGAAAGTTGAAATAACATCCATAATATGTTGTGACATTTGTGGGGGTAACCACCCTAAACATGAATGTCATGTATTAGAATATAGGTAGAGGCATCCAAATTGTGTAGATAATTGGCTTAAAGATACCTTATGTAGGAATACTAAATACTATTAATCCATAATAAAGCAGTTACTATGACTTTGCATGGAATGATTATTCTTCACTTATATTTTTATAGTAGTAATAGCAAGAGGAATGCTAACATCTTGAGGATGTGCTTATGAACATAAAATTAAAGACCTCGATTTAAGGGATATATGAATATGATAATGTTGGACCCCGCTTGGTTCCAGAATCTAACTCTTGCGAAATCATGAGACTTGAGCTTGCTTTGATACCATACATGTTGGACCTCACTTGCGGAGCCTAACTTCGGATGTCTTAAACCTTGTGCTTAAAACCCTGTAGGTCGTTTGCGGTCATTCCGCAATAGTGTTGAGCGCACATGAATCAAACATCAAAATCACAACTTGACTTCTTCATAGAAAATGGATCTCTAAGCCTCTATTTTGTTTTGAAGCAAGAATCACCTCAATAGGAGCTATGTAGCTCAAGATATGCTTAAAATCCCAAAGAGAGTTTATACCTCAATCATGCTCTCTAAACTGACCTCTCATTTTTCTTACAATTAAACTTTTTCAAATCAAATCACAAAGATACCAAATTTCATGTGTAGATAAATTCATGTTTTCGAAATCTATCTCCTCAAGAATCACTCCATTAGGAGGTTGGACGAGGGAGTTATGACGTAAAGAATCTAACATGTTCATAATCTCAATCATGTAGTAACATGTCTTGGCGTGATTGTCATACCATTCACCACAAAAATCGGATTAGTTTCTTTCTTAGACTATTGGAAAAAGTACTTCGATATCTAAAACTTTCATGAAGAACAAAAAGTCAGATTATGCCTCTAAAATGGTCAAAAATCACGATTTCATGAAGTTGTCCCGTGAGTGTCCGTTTAACGGACATGCATGTCGGTTTAACAGACACTGTCGAGCCAAAATCCACTTTCTCACCCGAGAAAGTCTGTTAAATGGACATGGTCAATGGTTGGGGTCCTTTTTGACCCGTAAAAGTCCGTTAAACGGACATGGGGATTCCCAAAACCCCTCCAAACCCTCTCTCATTCTTCCTACATCCAATCTAACATCATATACACTTTATAATCTTCACAAATTAACTTATTCCAATGCCAAAACACTTCATAACAACTCAAACAACATATTTATCTCAAAAAAACTCTCAATTCGTAATTCATTTGGTTCATCAAAACCACAATTCCCATCAATAACCATAGCTGTTATACGCACAAAATCCTAAGTAGCATCCCAACTTGTAACAATCATATCTCTTCATTCCGATGTCCAAAAACTACAAGCCTTATAGCGTCGGAAAGATAAGAAGATCTTCTACAACTTCAAAGAAGACCATTTTTACTAATTCTATCCAGAATTTTCCAGAATTTCCCTTGAATCCTGAACACAAATCTTACCCTTATGAAAAACTAGAACTTTGCCCCAAATTCACTTCCTTAGATAATACACCATCACTCTTATCCATTCAAATACTAATCCTTCTTTTCCATAACATTTCAATTATAAGTAATGGCAACTCATATTCAAAGTCCATTAATTCAGTTGGAATACTTCTTTAAGTGTACTTAATTTCAACTACCAATAGAAATTCATCAAGTCATCACTTCACTTTATTAAAAATATCTCATGATTATCATCATAACATTCCTATCTTTTTTGTCCATATTGCCTCACTTATATATATATCAATTCATATGCAAAGTTCATTAACTCACATGGATCGCTTCTTCAAATATACTTAATTCCAATTTAACCTCATCCTTAATTAATCCATATTTCAACTCCACCTTGATCCATACCCAATTTCGCATTCAATAGTGACAACCATCTATACACAATTTCACATTTCATTATCATCATACACAATTCCATAATTCATATCCATACGCAATTCCATATTTCATTAACATCTTATATAAGAGTTTACATGCTCCAATGGCATTTCCAAGCCATGTTACAATATTTCACAAAATCACATATTACTTCATTCAATTGCTCAAAATGCAATTACAACTTTGTATTTACATAATCTAACTTCAAATACGCAACAAAACATGTCAATTCGGATTTATGCCTCTTTCGCTTTGTTTCTTGCTCAGCACCTGAATTGGGGAAAGAGAGTGCGGGTGAGCTTTAAAAGCCCGTGGGTAAAATCCTTATAACAAATAACAAGCAAAAATTGTTCAAAAAATCCATTGTTACAAAATGCTTATTGAATCATAAATCTCGCTTTTCTCAAAACTCTTGTCAAGAAATCAAAATCGCAACAACACAACTCATGCATTTTTTTGTCAACTTGTTCATAAATCATGAATGCATCAAAACTTGTCACAATTCATAAACACATAAACACATAATAATGGTTTAGGTAAGTCTATAAATGTGACGAACTACATAATTCCATATAATGGCCTTGAGTAGTCGTAAACTTGAGGGAGTCCTTAAAGGAACTCCGTGCCACTAGCAGGCAGGCTGGATAAGCCTATTCTTAGGTCAACGTACACATGACGGTTCTTGGATGGACTACCAAAACCCACACAACATGTATTTCAAAACTTGATGCCCATAATGGCACTTTTTGACAAACTTGATTTTTCTTGACATTTTGCCATAATGGCATATTTCAAAAGCACATTTATTCATGATCATGCAATATCTTACATTTCATCAACCAAATTCACATATCAATCACATAACAATTTTGCAAATCATTCACAAGCAATAATGCAACAAATATGAAGCAATTTGAAATCATTTTCTTCTCTGGCTTTAAAAGGAAACATTTATGGCTCGTTAATTCTATTATAAACACGATACCCACCTTAAATCCTTGCTTATAAACTTGTTCAACATGCTTCCCCTCTTGCTCCTCTTGAATCCTCTATTAATCTCCTTTAACAATAGCCACAAAATCCCCAAATCAAAAGACATCCAAATTGATCAACCCCAAAGAAGCATATCATGAAATTGATCTTAAAATTCTTAAACTCATACCATTCTTAAACTATCTAAACCATAACCCTTTCAAAAACTCAACAAATCAAAAACACTCTTACCTTGGTCCTTCACCAAATGAGGAGTTGCTTGTCTCTAATGGAAGCCCTCATCTTCTTCCATCTTTTCCTTGATGAATAACCATCAAAATCCCTCTTGAAATCCATGAAAAAGCAAGACCTAGCTCCCTCTTTCTTCTTCTTTCTTTTCCTTCTCCACCGAGCTCTCCCTCTCTTCTCTCTTTTCTTTCATTTTTCTCCCCAATTTAGTGCACCACTCACCCTTATATACAAACCCACATGTCTTGTTTACCATAATGCCATTAATGAATGGGAAATGACCCATTTACCCTTACATAATAGCCTTGTAACTTACATGCTTAAGTGTTCTTCCAATTTTGCCCCTCATGTAAACTTACCACCTTAATTCAATTTAATCCATGCCATATGATCTTACTCAAATTAACATGCTAATTAACTGCCATTAACATGCTAATTAATTCTACCAAATACTCTATTAAGACCTTAAAATTCATTTAAATCCTTGCCTAACTCTTTCCAAAAATCAAGGCATTTTCTAATCATGAAATTGAAGGAATTTGATAAAACTTCCTTCTAGACAAATGTTCCTCATTGTCTTAATTTTCTAATGACATCAAAATCTTTCAATTTGGTTCCACAGTCTAAGAGTTATACTCAAAACATTTCGGACTATTCTTATACTAAAATATTATCCTGCGCATGACTTCCATCTGAAAATTGACTTTCTTAGAGATTGAATCAGAACTTGATTTCATCAGATAATTTGAACTTGATTTCATCAGACAATTTATAGCCTTATATCCCTAGTTTACTCCAAATTAAGAATCATCGCATTTGGATAACTAGACATCAAGTTATGGCCAAAACACCATAGCATGCTCAAAGAACATTTTCAAGCGCACTCCAACTTTTAACTTCCAATATTTCACATATAACTCATCTTGTATCTAAACCATCTTTTCTATTCCTTTTAAATTTCAAGGATTCTCCTTTTCTTTACACATAACTAATTGCCAATAATTTCTCATTTAATAGTCCAAGCTTACAGAAAGGTTCAGGGTCTAATAATTCTCCACCTCTTAAAGAATTTCGTCCTCGAAATTCTTACCTGAGCGATCAAACAAATAACTGATTCACGCGAATAATTTCTTCCAAATGACCATAATCAATAGATTCACTTTTTTTTCAGTCACTTATTTCTTCATTCACTTTCTTAACTAATTCCTAAATATATAGATATCTCAAATTACTCACCATTTTTCACTTCTTGCATCGATAACACCAATATCAAATCATGTCTATATTTCTTAGCATACTCTCATATAACACATTATGGATCTGTGACATCTTTGATAGCAGTATTAACTCATAAATCAATGGTCCAATTCTTAGCAACTTTATATGGACCATATGTCTCTATCATTCATCTCATCTTTCAAATATCCTTCACATTACATCTTACACATATGCATATTCACCATTGATTCAAACTTATAGGTGTAAAATCATCACACAATTCACATATCAAACATGTAGCAATTTCTCAATTCATTTTAGGCACAATTTATGCAACAATTATGATGCAATTGAAATCATTAAATTTCCTTGATTTAAAGAAAACAAAAGTGGTTTATTTACTCTATTATAAACATGTACCCACTTAGGTTCCGATTTCATCTTCTTAAGACCATAAGAATTTCTGTTTTCAATACATTCCGCTTGTTCACTTTAAGCTCAACCCTTCCATTTATATCCTTGTCTTCCTCAAACAAGCCATGAGTATACATTTACATCTATATCACATTCGGGGATATATCACCATAATGCCATACACTACATCCCCCACTGCAAATACATTGAATCATTATCTGTCATATTACCCATATGCCATTTCGCATTTCCATGTATCCTCAACTTTCATTTTCTCATATCATGAAAAAGTATCATTTTTCTCACTAACTCTATTAGCTTGAACTCTTAACAATTTCTCATGCGTGCAACTTATACACACGCGCCCATGTAAGATCCTAATCTGACACTCTGATACTTATCCGAAGATTGCCCATGTAAGATCCTATAACTGGGCTCTGATACCACAAATGTTGGGACCGAAACCCAACCGCTTAACAAAACCATGACACCTATGTTGGACCCCGCTTCCTTCTGGAGCCCAACTCTCTTACGAAATCATGAAACTTGAGCTTGCTTTGATACCACACATGTTGGACCTTACTTGTGGAGCCCAACTTCGGATGTCTTAAACCTTGTGCTTAAAACCCTGTAGGTCGTTTGCGGTTATTCCACAATAGTGGTGAGCGCATAAGAATCAAAAATCAAAATCACAACTTGACTTCTTCATAGAAATTGGATCTCTAAGCTTCTATTTTGTTTTGAAGCAAGAATCACCTCAATCGGAGCTATGTAGCTCAAGATATGCTTAAAATCCCAAAGAGAGTTTATACCTCAATCATGCTCTCTAAACTGACCTCTCAATTTCTTACAATCAAAATTTTTCAAATCAAATCCAAAAGATACCAAATTTCATGCAGAGATAAATTCATGTTTTAGAAATCTACCGCCTTAAGAATCACTCCATTTGGAGGTTGGACGAGGGAGTTATGACCGAAAGAATCTAACATGTTCATAATCTCAATCATGCAATAACATTTCTTGGCGTGATTGTCATAACTTTCACCACAAATGTTGGATTAGTTTCGTTCTTAGACTATTGGAAAAAATGCTTCGATATCTAAAACTTTCATGAAGAACAAAAAGTCAGATTATGCCTCTAAAATGGTCAAAAATCACGATTTCATGAAGTTGTCCCGTGAGTTTCCGTTTAACGGATATGCATGTCCTTTTAATGAACAATGTCGGGCCAAAATGCACTTTCTCACTCGAGAAATTCCGTTAAACGGACATGGACAATGCTTGGGGTCCTTTTTGACTCATAAAAGTCCGTTAAACGGACATGGGGATTCCCAAAACTCCTCCAAACCCTCTCTCATGCTTCCTACATCCAATCTAACTTCATATACACTTATAATCTTCACAAATTCACTTATTCCAATGCCAAAACACTTCATAACAACTCAAACAACATATTTATCTCATCAAACTCTCAATTCTTAATTCATTTGGTTCATCAAAACCACAATTCCCATCAATAACCATAGCTATCATACGCACAAAATCCTAAGTAGCATCTCAACTTGTAACAATCATATCTCTTCATTTCGATGTCTAAAAATTACAAGTCTTATAGCGTCGGAAAGATAAGAAGATCATCTACAACTTCAAAGAAGACCATTTTTACTAATTCTACCTAGAATTTTCCAGAATTTCCCTTGAATCCTGAACATAAATCTTACCCTTATGAAAAACTGGAACTTTGCCCCAAATTCACTTCCTTAGCTAATACACCATCATTCTTATACATTCAAATACTAATCCTTCTTTTCCATAACATTTCAATTATAAGTAATGGCAACTCATATTCAAAGTCCATCAATTCAGTTGAATTACTTCTTTAAGTGTACTTAATTTCAACTACCAAGAGAAATTCATGAAATCATCACTTCACTTTATTAAAAACATCTCATGATTATCATCATAACATTCCTATCTTTCTTGTCCATATTGCCTCACTTATATATATATCAATTCATATGCAAAGTTCATTAACTCACATGGATCGCTTCTTCAAATGTACTTAATTCCAATTTAACCTCATCCTTAATTAATCCATATTTCAACTCCACCTTGATCCATACCCAATTTCGCATTCAACAGTGACAACCATCTATACACAATTTCACATTTCATTATCATCATACACAATTCCATAATTCATATCCATACGCAATTCCATATTTCATTAACATCATATATAAGAGTTTACAAGCTCCAATGGCATTTCCAAGCCATGTTACAATATTTCACAAAATCACATATTACATCATTCAATTGCTCAAAATGCAATTACAACTTTGTATTTACATAATCTAACTTCAAATACACAACAAAACATTTCAATTCGGATTTATGCCTCTTTCGTTCTGTTTCTTGCTCAGCACCTGAATTGGGGAAAGAGAGTGGGGGTGAGCTTTAAAAGCCCGTGGGTAATATGCTTATAACAAATAACAAGCAAAAATTGTTCAAAAAGTCCATTATTACAAAATGCTTATTGAATCATAAATCTCGCTTTTTTCAGAACTCTTGTCAAGAAATCAAAATCGCAACAACACAACTCATACATTTTTTTGTCAACTTGTTCATAAATCATGAATGCATCAAAACTTGTCACAATTCATAAACACATAAACACATAATAATTGTTTAGGTAGGTCCTTAAACATGACGAACTACACAATTCCATATAATGTCCTTGAGTAGTCGTAAACTTAAGGGAGTCCTTGAAGGAACTCTGTGCCACTAGCAGGCAGGCGGGATAAGCCTATTCTTGGGTCAACGTGCATGTGACGGTTCTTGGATGGGCTACCAAAACCCACACAACATGTATTTCAAAACTTGTTGCCCATAATGGCACTTTTTGAAAAACTTGATTTTTCTTGACATTTTGCCATTATGACATATTTCAAAAGAACATTTATTCATGATCATGTAATATCTCATATTTCATCAACCAAATTCACATATCAATCACATAACAATTTTGCAAATTGTTCACAAGCAATAATGCAACAAATATGAAGCAATTTGAAATCATTTTCTTCTCTGGCTTTAAAAGGAAACATTTATGGCTCGTTAATTCTATTATAAACACGATACCCACCTTAAATCCTTGCTTATAAACTTGTTCAACATGCTTCCCCTCTTGCTCCTCTTGAATCCTCTCTTAATCTCCTTTAACAATAGCCACAAAATCCCCAAATCAAAAGACATCCAAATTGATCAACCCCAAAGAAGCATATCATGAAATTGAACTTAAAATTCTTAAACCATACCATTCTTAAACTATCTAAACCATAACCCTTTCAAAAACTCAACAAATCAAAAACATTCTTACCTTGGTCCTTCACCAAATGAGGAGTTGCTTGTCTCTAATGGAAGCCCTCATCTTCTTCCATCTTTTCCTTCATGAATAATCATCAAAATCCCTCTTGAAATCCATGAAAAAGCAAGGCCTAGCTCCCTCTTTCTTCTTCTTTCTTTTCCTTCTCCACCGAGCTCTCCCTCTCTTCTCTCTTTTCTTTCATTTTTCTCCCCAATTTCGTGTACCACTCACCCTTATATACAAACCCATATGTCGTGTTTACCATAATGCCATTAATGAATGGGAAATGACCCATTTACCCTTATATAAAAGCCTTGTAACTTACATGCTTAAGTGTTCTTCCAATTTTGCCCCTCATGCAAACTTACCACCTTAATTCAATTTAATCCATGCCATATGATCTTACTCAAATTAACATGCTAATTAACTGCCATTAACATGCTAATTAATTCTACCAAATACTCTATTAAGACCTTAAAATTCATTTAAATCCTTGCCTAACTCTTTCCAAAAATCAAGGCATTTTCTAATCATGAAATTGAAGGAATTTGATAAAACTTCCTTCTTGACAAATGTTCCTCATTGTCTTAATTTTCTAATGACACCAAAATCATTCAATTTGGTTCCATAGTCTAAAGTTATACTCAAAAAATTTCGGACTGTTCTTATACTAAAATATTATCCTGCGCAGACTGCCATCTGAAAATTGACTTTCTTAGATATTGAATCAGAACTTGATTTCATCAGACAATTTATATCCCTATATCCATAGTTTACTCCAAATTAAGAATCATCTCATTTGGATAACTAGACATGAAGTTATGGACAAAACACCATAGTATGCTCAAAGAACATTTTTCAACTGCACTCTCCAACTTTTAACTTCCAATATTTCACATATAACTCATCTTGTATCTAAACCATCTTTTCTATTCCTTTTAAATCTCAAGGATTCTCCTTTGCTTTACACTTAACTAATTGTCAATAATTTCTCATTTAATAGTCCTTGCTTACAGAAAGGTTCAAGGTCCAACAGATAATGCTATAGAGTGGAGAGGAGCTAGAGGTTGAAGAGAGGAAAGAGGTTGTTGTTTAAGGAAAGGAGAAAAAGGAAAATGAGATTGACCCCATAAAATGGAGGAAATAGCCTATCTTTAGGCTAATGCATTCACAATTCAAAGAAAAGAATTTAAAGATATTGACATGAGTAAAGAGACAAAGTCGAAGCCTCCGTTGAAGAGTCACTTGTGTTAAAACTAAAGAAACTACCTGATTATCTAGAGAACTCATTTTTAAAAAGGATTTGAAGTTATTAGTGATCATAATATCAAATTTGAAGGCAAATTATTATTGAAGGCATTAGAGAGCATAAGATGACAATAATGTGGAAGATCATATATATTAAAGGGATCAACCCTTCCTTTTGTACATACAAATTTTTTATGGGGGATTATTTTTACAACCTCAACACAAGCTTAATCCAAATACAAAGGAAGTCATAAAGGAGGAGGTAATTAAGCTACTTTATTTAGGAGTAATTTTCCCTATTTCTAATAATGCTTTAGTGAACCCTATATAGGTTGTACTAAAGAAAGGAGGGATGACAGTGGTGCTTAATGAGAGACATAAGTTGATATGCACAAGAACCATCATCGAGTGGAAAGTGTGTATAAATTATAAGAAGTTAATGACTCTACTTGGAAGGATCATTTTCCTCTTCCTTTCATTAATTAGATGCTAGAGTGGTTAACTAGCCACATGTATTACTATTTCCTAGATGGCTTGTCAAGCTGTTTTCAAATCCCTATAGTCTTGGAGGATCAGGAGAAAATGATATTCACTTATCTATATAATACATTCTCTTATTAGAGAATGGCTTTTGGATTATGTAATACACTTGCTATATTTTAGAGGTACATGATGGAAATCTTTAATAACCTAGTCGGGGATATCATGGAGGTATTTATGGATGATTTTTTAGTTTCTAGGGATTTTTTCAATTTATACCTCTAAAATTTATGAAAACTACTCATACATTGTAAGGAAACTAATCTGGTGCTAAACCGGAAAAAAATGTCATTTTATGGTAGAAGAGGGTATAATTTTAGGCCATAAAATCTCATATGGAGGGAAGGGGATAGAGTAAAAGTGGAGTTTTGCTTTTACTTTATTTAAGGTCATTAGGAGTTTCCTAGAACATGCAGGTTTCGATAACATCTTTATTAAGGACTTTTAAAATTGCAAGGCCATTAACGAAGTTACTTGCGAAGGATGTGCCTTTTAGTTTCACTCAAGAATATTCAAAAAAAATTACTCTTTTAGAGAAAAGTTAACTAATTCCACAATTATGGTTGCTCCAGATTAGACTCTTTTTTTAAAAACTAATATGTGGTGCAACTGATTTTGTAGCAGTCCAATTTTATATAGAACAGAGACAAGCATTTTCAGGCCATCTACTATGCTAGTAGGACTTGGACAGATGTTTAAGAAAACTATATAACTGCAAAAAAGGAACTACTTATGTGGTTTTTACATTTGATAAATTTAGATCCTATATGATACTATATAAAGTCATTGTTTACATTAATCACTCTACATTAAAATATTTATTAAATAAGCCAAATGTTAAGTTAAGATTAATTAAATGTATTTTTTATTACTAGAATTTGATTTGGAGATCAAGGATAAAAAGGAGGTTGAAAATCTAGTTAGAGATCATCTATCAATTTTAGAAAATCCAAATTTAGAGAAGCTTGGAGAAAACAAGATTAATGATGCATTCCCTGAAGAGTGCTTATATAATCTCGAATAGGTTAGTAAACCTAAACTTCTATGGTTTGCTAATATTTCTAAGTATCTGGCTACTAGGATTCTTCCTAAGGGCATTTCTCATCAGCGAAAGAAGAAATCCTTCTCTAATTTGAAAACTTACCTTAGGAAAGACCCTTTTTTTAAAAGATTTTGTACATATTAAATAGTTTAAAGATGCACTTCTAAAAACAAAGGATGGAAGATTTTGGAGCATTGTCATGCCAATCTAATTGGAGGACACTATAATGTAAATATAATGAATCACAAGGTTCTTCAATAAGGTTTCTGGTGGCATACATTATTTAGACGAAGCCAAAGGTATGTTCAAATTTGTGATAAGTTCCAACAAACAGGGAACATTTTCACCGAGATGAAATGCTTAAAATTTATTTTGGTTTATGAAGTATTTGGTATTTAGGGCATTGATTTTATAAGTCCATTTCTAATTTCTAGTAGAAATAAATACACCCTAGTAGCTATAGATTATGTTTCTAACTAGGTTAAAGCTCAAGCTTTACCTCCCAATGATGCTAGTAAAGTTTCTTAAAAGGTTGTTTTCTTGATTCGGCACACTAAGAGCTATTATTAGTGATAATGGTACTCAATTTTTGTAACGTACAATTTGAAAAAGTTATTAGGAAATATGGAGTTACACATATAGTTGCAACTCCCTATCACCTTCAAACTAGTGGCTAATTGGAATAGATAATAAAGAACTTAAATAGATACTAGAAAAGATGGCAGAGCATCATAGAAAATATTGTTATAATAATTTAGATGATGCTCTATAGGCTTATAGAACTAAATTTAAGACACTTCTAGGCACTAAACTTATAGGTTAGTGTATGGAAAAGTTTGTCACATACCTATTGAGCTTGAACATAAACCATATTGGGAAATCAAGTTAATTAATTTTAATCTTATTCTTACGTGTAGGAAAATGAAATTCGAAGGGAATAAGCTCGAAGAATGGCATATGATGGGTTATGAAAACTCAGAGCTAAAGGTATCATGTTATGAGGATTAAGCAAACTAAGCAATTTAAAGAAAGATATCAATTCCTCTTATACAACTTCTAATTTAGTTTATGCAAGTTGAAGTCTAGATGATCTGGACCCTTTCTAGTGAAGAGATATTTTTTTCATATGGCATTATATAAGTAACTCATTAGGGAAAGGGTATGTTTAAGGTAAATTGGCATCAACAAAAGCAGTACTTTAGAGGGGATTTTGACAAGCATATTATAGAGGAATTTAGTCTCCTCAATCAAGATGGAGTAAGTTGAAGGGGGAATGTCAAGCTAATAACATTCAATGATCATTTCTTAGGAGGCAACTCAAGATTTTTAATTTGGTAATTTCATTTTTCAATTATTTTTGTTCTAGCATTTTAGGTTTTACTTTTCATAATTGAACTTATATCTATGTTAATTTTGTGGTTTGGTATTAGATTTTCTCTTGGTTTATGATTATATGGGTGCCATTTTATTCTTTTAAGTTATGGGTATGTGTGTTTATTTACAAGTACGAAAATATGTGAAAACTGGCTAAATCCAAAAGATACATAGCGTAAAATGCTATGTTGAGTTATATCCTCATATTGATCAAAGACATGACTATGTTCCACCTAGAGTAAAAGTGTTAAAAAGTTATAATAAGAAACACGATCTTTAACATTCTTGTTAGTGACTATGTTAGAGAGCATGGGTGAGTAACCTACACACCCATATACATGCCTATGTTTCCAGAACTAGATAAGCATTTAAGAAATAGTAAGAAACAAGGCCACAAATACACCTATGTCGGTGACCGTGTTGACTTATATTTCTTTTTTTCCTTATTTTTTCAAAAAGTTATAGAACGGTTGTAACATCCCGTTACTGTTAACAGGGCATTCTGGTAAATTAGGACAGACTGGTAGGTTTCATTGCACTCACTGATTGAGCATGTCATTGGCCTCTAATTATAGAGGAACAGGTTTATTGCATATGCATTTATTCATAGGTACATGCATTCAAGATTTTTCGGTATTAAATTGAGCATGAACTGACTAAACTGACTGGATTATGATTAATTGAGAAATTAGGAGTTATTGGGTTCAATTGACTGATTTAGAATAGTTTAAAAGTGATTGGTATTTAATAATGGCTTATAGGAAATTTTTGGGAAATTCGGGAGGAAATGCCTGGACCGGAAATATTTGAGTGACCGACTGATTGACTGTATAGTACTGAAAGGATTGTTCAATGATGATGGAAAAATTTAGGGTTATACTGTTAGGAAATAAATGTGTTGAGCTATTGAAATTTAGAGACTGAAATTTGGACTGATTTGGAAACCTATGTCTATAAATAGCTAGGTTTGACAATTGGGGTTTATTTTCCTAAGGCAAACGCAAGCTTCTTCTTCCTCCTTCCTACGGTAGCCTCCGATCCCTCCCATCGGTGAGGTTCTTCGATTTTTCCTTGTGGTTTTCTCTTCATTATGCAAAGTTAAATGGTTTATTGTGTTTGATGAAGTTTGAGAAGGATTGAGAGTGAGTTATTGTTGATTTTGAAAGATTTAGAGTTTACGGAGATTTACGGTGATTTGTGGAATTGATCTTCGATTGGTAAGTTTTAATGGCATTTATGTTGTTATTAATGGTTTGTATTGCATTTATGGCATTTATTATGGTTGAGTTCGGTAGTTGGAAGTGAGTTAATGATGGTTTAATTGTAAAAATGGCGGAAAATCAGATCGGAGAAGAAGAAGAGGATCGTCGCACGCCGCATCCTGCGCGTGAGCCTCGCCACGACGAATTTTTATTCGTTCGCTGCGGCGAGGGAGAAGAGGACGTCGCGGCGAGCGTCAATTAGTTGACGCCGCGGCGAGCCTGCTTCGCCTCGCGGCACGCCTAGGATCGGTTGTTCGCGCAAAAACGATCTTCACGCCGGCATGACGACCATTTTACGCCATGCGCGAGCCTCTTGGCATGCGCGAAGGAGATGTTTCTAATTGGTTTAAATTTGGTTTATTAGGCGTAATTTACGGTGTAGACCTCCAATTGAGGTAATTCCAGATTCGTTATGAACTAGAGAAAGAGGTCTACAATTGAAAATAATTATGTGAATTAGAATTTAATTATATTGGTATTGATTTATAGAGATTGAGATCAAATATGGTCCCTATTGTGACATAAGAATCGAACTGTGATTATTGGAGTTATAATTGGGATTTTCTATAGAGGTTTTGGTCCAATAGATAGGGAATTGCTATAGGGAATACGAATTGAGGAAATTGACTGAATTATAGGAATGGATCAAATCATTATCGATCAATCGAGCAAAGAGATAGGGTTGAGCATAAGATATCAAAGTGGGTTTTAGCACCGGAAAATCGTGAGCATGCACTGTACATAATTTCACTTAGACATATGCATTACTGACTGTTTAATTGAGCATCTAGTAATGGGACTGTATTTTACTGTTATAGAGGCTCCGATGGATCGATAATCCACGGACAGTGCTGGAGCTTCCAGGCAATAGCTAGGAAGTTCAGGTGAGTAACCTAGTTGGTTTCTCAAATTCCTGATTGTCTAAATGCTCTATATGAATTACTTGCCAATGTGAATTGCATGGCTACTGAAATGTATATAATCGAATTGCATGTTTCTACTGTATGGGATTGAACTACTGTATGACATTGGGAATTGAACTGAACTACTGGGAAATTGTGATAAAGGAATTCCATAATTGATTGATTAATGACGGTTGTGACTGGAGCTGCCACTGAGAGCTACAAGCTCAATATTGAAAATTGAGGATGCCGCAGTAAAACCCACAAATACACGCCGCAGTAAAACCTACAAACACCTACGGGTGGGGTGTGGGGTCCTAAAATTAAAGTGGCAGACGCGTTTGCATCCCTCGAGTAGGGGCGAAACAAAACCGTGAGGGTGGGTTACCACGCCAAAGCGAGCAATATCGAAGGGCGGTAGTGCATACCCTGAGGGCTCTCCACCCCCTGAGACGCGTACACCAAATACTGTTTACTGATTAGCGCTCAATCACAACTTGGAATAAGAATGGATAATAATGGAAAAAGTGCATGAGTGTAACTGTTATGTGTGAATGTGAGAAAAAGGTGAATGGTACGATTACTGTAAATGCTATAATTGAATTGCATGTTACTACTGAACTAAACTGTACTATTATATGATACTGAAAACTACAATACTGGGCTTTTATAGCCATATCACTAAATCACTGAACACTGCATTACATGCATAAATGCATGATCAGATAATGGAATGTGACCCAAGTTGCTATTATCACTGAAAAGAGCCTCGAGCTCTAACATCAGATTAACCGGCCTCGAGCCCGAGGAGAAAATCTCGACGCGTCCCCATCGAATCTTGGTGAGCACTTGGGCACAATACTGAATAACTGGAAAAGAGTCTCATATGCATTGTATACACATGACTGATTGAATTACGACACTTACTAAATTATGTGATGACATGAGAGATTGCAAATTGTTACATGCTACTGTAAACTGTTGTATAATACTGTGAATTGTGATAAATATTGCAAACTGTTATATGATAATTGAGTATTACTGCTATGCTGTACGCAATACGCGTAATGCATGGTTTGAGTGAACCATCGATGATGGTTTTCATTTGAGTTCGCAAACTCACCCAACATTGCAACTATTTTTTCGAGGATTGAAGAGTACCCGTTAGATTTAACGGAGTATGTCTCTTGCATGAGAGTCGGAGACTAGGGTCGGGATCAGTTCGCGTCTACATTTGAGTCTTTCTTATTGAAGTGTAAATTTGTGTTTCCATAGAATTGTACTGTTACTAGAGGGCCCAACTGACTAATATTGTATCGTGAATCGATTATTGAAAATGTTTCCGCATTGCGGGCCCAAAAGGGTTTATTGATTTCTGCGCACTCAAGTGCTTTCAAAAGAAAAATGTTTTATCGGTTAATTGACTGTTTTTGCGGCGCTAGCATACCACCCTCGCGGGTCACGGGCCCGGATATCACTGTAGAGGTCGGGTTCGGGTCTCGCGGGAGTGAGGTGTTACAACGGTACATGGTCTGTAACACTAGAATTGTTCTGAACTCCATTAGAAGGGAACTTGAAGGTATCCAAGCACAAATTGTTATCACCCTAAATGATCCCCAACTCCTAAATAAAGAAAAATAGTTACTTCCCAAATTTATGTAGGTTGTCAACAATCATGCAGCAAAGGGCTAAGGTTAATTAGATGAAAGATGGTGACAATTGTATGAAATTCTTTTTCAACGCCATTATTACAAGGAAAAACCAGTGCATAATTTTGTTCTATCACCTCCAAAGATGGTTTAGTGTTACAAAATCCCTAGGACACCTAACAAGAAGTAGTGAGGCACTTTGATTCTTTTCTTGGCACTCCTAATCTATCTTATGTTACCTACTCTGAGCTTTATAAACTTATCTCAAAGAAAGTTTCCAATATGGACGGACTTGGATTCTCTTCGATATAGAGTTGGATTCGTTAAATACACCTGAGTTATTAAAAGTTGCTGAGAGTTAAAATAAGTCCTATCTTAGCTAGATTTTCAATCTCTTATGTGAACCTTCAAACCTACAAAAGGGTGATGAATCATACTAATCATGATAAATAAATAAGATTCATTCACTTATAAGATATGTATTAGTTAGCTGGCCTTAACAAATCATCTTATGAGCTTGGCGAGTTTTCAAAAGGAAGTTAGATACCTTGGTCTCCCCTCGTTACCATTAGAGTAACTTATTGGCATTATATGCCCCAAATTCAACAAATAAAAATCAACTTGATTCTTGTGCGACTAAAGGCATATCTCATGTTAGAAGGCTTCACAATCACACCACACCGCTCCCAAATCGAAAACGACATTATTCAATGTTTTTTTGTCTTCTAAAGATGGTAATAGGTCAGATCAAGCTCAAGTCAATCCATACAATTTTGGGCCCGAGCTCGACCTGTTTAGTCCAACATTTTAACTTTTTTTTTTAAGTTCAAAGAAACCATTGTTTTTGACAAAATAATGTATTGTCCACGTTCATTGACCCAAGTTGAATACAATAACCGAGGTCCAATCAATCTAAACTTGACTCGTTAACTTCGGACTTGGCCAAGTCCAATTGCCAATCCTACTCTCTTCGAGGTAGAAAAGAGTAGGACTAGAATGAGGCATTTCATTAGAACAACATACACGTGGCTGAGATCAGATGTGAGATCCAACAAAAGGCACAAACACCGTCACCCACCAGGACCGTCGTCATATTCCAACGACCAATTTGATCTTTTGGACTAGTTTTTGGTCTGATGGCAGTGGTGGGGAATATGCTTTCGTCTCCCACAGCAACATCACTTAAACGCCCACATGTTAACCTCCTCGATGCCCTCCCTGAGAGGCCACTATCCAATATTCATTAATTCTTCAAGGGTAACAATAGCAGATTAGTAATACAACTTCACTTCCGAAAAAGGGACATCGAAAATAATAACAGGAATCTTTGTGGTATTGTCACTGATACCATGATGAGTTGTCTCCAAGGTAACAAACACATTATAGGGTATGGGGACACATCCAGAGAGGAGAGGGCCCATTTTTTTCTAATAAAGACAAAAGTGTACAAATAATGAAAGACGAAGACATGCAATTATCTCTCCACTTATTTATTATACATTTAAAAATAAAGAACTCTTCATTCCTAAAATCCTATGTGCTTTTTGCTTGTGCCAACGTACCAAATTAAGTCGTTTCAATCCAATGGACCAATTAAACTCCCTGTTAAAAATCACCTTACATGCAAATATAGGAATAAGAACATTACACAAAGAAATAAGGGCAAACATAGCCTGGCAGGGTAAAAAATTTTGAACCTTTTTATTGGTGAAAATGGATAAGAAATGATAAACAAGAGTATCTTCTAGTTGACAACACATTCATCCTTCTTTCGCTAACCCAGTTTAAGTACCCACCAGGCAACGTTCCAATCCCCCTCATCGCTTCCATTGTTTCTGCATATATCACAATATATAAATGTACAAGATCCTCTTCTACCAGCCTCCTAGCGTCTCTCTGTTTCCTTCTCAAGGAGACAACTTAACCAATGGCACATACCTCAGATACCTCCCTCTTTTCTGTTTCTTTCTGGATAGTAGAGATACAAGAACAGACTGGCCTATGAGAAAGAAAAGAAAAAGTTCCAAAACGAAAATTAAAAAAAAAAAGTTGGAAGAGATGGAAGGACAGAAACACGGAACCACAAAGCAATGAGGAATGAATGAATAAACTAAACTGGAAATGGAGAACTAAGGTATCTTCTCTGGGTTCCTCTGGCAATGGCTGTTAATGGAATTATTATCTTGCTCTGGGTTTACGTCACAGGTACCTAGTAATCCTTGCAGGGTGGAAGGACTGAAAATTTTTTTCTTAAGAAATTGTATTGACGAAAGAAACTGTAAAAAGAAAGGGACGCTAGTACTACAGAGTACAGTCATAAGTCCTACAAGCTGTAGTGCTTCACCGAGTGTTCCAACATTTCTCGACTAGGGCAGACAATCTCCTTCACTCGGCCACCATTTTTGTATATCTTAAATGTTGGAACAATCCTCACGTTCTGCAAATTTGCAATTACTGGGTTCTCATCAACATCCACCTATCAAACAAAAGTGTTAGTCAAGGACAACGGCACTGTATGTTTCATTTGTCAACACAATAGGGGACAGATTGGAAATTAAAAGATATTTTCAGTATAAACTTAACTAGCACAACACTGACCTTCAGAAAGTTTATTGATGGATAGCGACCACATAGTGTGTCCACAAAGGGAGATATTTGATTGCAGTGCAGGTTAGCGGATGACTTGAAGTGAACAACTGAAATGCCTGCAACAGAAATAGCTCATTAATCAAAGTGCAAATATATTCGAAAAAACAATCATAAAAGGAATAAAGTTTGATGTTCAGAATGCAAATAGAAGGCTTACCGGGTGAAGATAATGCAGCTCTGAACTGCTCAATTCCCGAAACTTCCTCCACTTCACCACCAAACTTCAGATTGTACACTTCCTCGCCACGAGACTTTTTCAGGGAAACTTGAGAATGAAAAAGGGATTCAGCAACATCATTGTCATCTGGAAGCTCCCTCCTCAAAATTTCATAATCTCTTACAGCATCAGCCCATCTGTCAAGCTGTAACAATGTAATTTACATGCTTGAGAAGATTATGAATGCGCAAATACGAGAGTAGAGTATCTTATTAGCTATTACCTTAGAGTTTGAGGCAGCTCTTCGAAGAAGGGCTTTTACATAATTAGGCTGGATTCGTAATGCTTGGTTGCAGTCATCCAGAGATCTCTCCCAGAGTCCAAGTTTAAACCAACACGCTGCTCTGTTACAATAGAGAACAGAATTTGAAGGGTCAAGCCTGAGGCCTTCCCCATATGCTGAGCAGGCTTCCGTAAATCTTTCAGATTTGAAGAGATCATTGCCTCGAATACGAGCTCTTGCCACCAACCTGACATTATTAAGCAACACAGCTACTTCGACATTTACTGGATCAATCTGTCCAGCTTTTTCAGCAGCAGTGACAGCATTTTCAAACCTGCAACATGCCCACCATCAAGTATCAACCTTTGCAATATCCTTCTGTATCCAACATGGGACAATTATTTGTATTAAATCTTAACTAACCTTCCAAGAGCCATGTCAATCTGAGCTCTAACCAAGAAAGGATAAGCTTCAGAAAGCATACCAAAAAATTGTGTCTGATAGCAGGCCTTTGCATGTGATTCCAATGTCAGAATGTTTGATAGGCAAGACTCAGCATCTTCTAGTTGATGAAGCTTCAAAAGGGCTTCACCTCTACAGATAAAGAGCTGTAAATGCCACATTAACATATTTAGCATTTGTAACTTAAGCAAGCACTAGAAAAGGCAAAAGCATATGTAAGAAGGCAAAACAAAACAGAACAAGGCAATTTACTGACAGAGGCAGCACCCACATTTGGTACTTGAAGATAGTAAAACACACACACACACATATTTCACTGCCAATCTGCATTTTTACAACAGACTGGTCCCAATCTTAAAACCTCTATTTAGTATTTATGTATAAACTCACTCGAATTCTACCCACTCACTTAGGCCTCAAGACCCACCACTACTACACAAGCCTTACATCTGTTCAGATACAAAAGCTATGTTATACAACTTTTCAAGTCAAAAGGACATAAAAATTGACATAACATGACCAAATTGTCACTTAAGCATTCAAGAACCATAGATATCTACCGGAGGACAATAGTCAGCTCCAGCGGCAATAGTAGCATCAACTTCTCGCAATACACTTCTCCAATCATTCATTTTCCTAGCATCAGAACAGTTGGCTAGATGTTTCTCAACCAGTTGCAACTTCTGTAACTCGAAAGGATCTGGATGTTGCCCAGGAAAGTACAGATGCCTCCTGGCATTCTCAACCTGCCCAAGCCTGAAACAACATCAAGTCAAATGAGCAGATCCCAGTATCACATAAGTCAAATTCTTTCCAATATAATCAAGAGAAACAAATTCAACTTTAACTCATAAATAATTAAACGAGTAAAAACTGGTAGCAAAGAACCCAAGCAAATTTATGGAAATCAAATTTGTTATGTCAATATAGAACAAGGGATCAACATGCCCACATAAGAATCATGTAGCAATTTAAAAGATAGATAGTATGAGAAACGTCCAACTAGTAAAATAGAAAGCTGTAAAACAAAAAGTCAATACCATGCAATAACATTGTACGTTCAAAAGCAGCAATCACAAAACAACCATCACTGGGCATCATATTGGGAAACAATGGAGACAAATGATGATATGTTCTCTACATCAGATCCAGGAAAGCTTAGAAAGAATTTCCATTAAGAAAATCATAATATGGCGACATTCCAACAGAAAATTTGAAAAGAGAAGTACAAGGACGTAAGCTTTGAATACAAGAAGCGCTCAGCTTGAATAATTTGAAGCGACCTCCCTCAGAACATTAAGCCCTCGACACAATTTTTCACCATAAACATAATCACCTAACCCGCGGTCCATGGACGGCTTAAATAATCACAAGCCAAACAGTGTCATATCATACCACTCTCAATCCCACTAGTTCTGACAAGAAACAGGTAACACACAGACGATGAAACACCAATCCCACTTTTTCAATATCAAAAAGGAAAGTCAAACTATCCTTAAACAAACAAACACTTTAGCAAATGTCCGAATATACAATAGTTCATATAGAACCCAACAATATGAGTAAAACATAAATCCATCGCTCAGAAAACCACTAAAACAAAACAAATTAGAAGGAGTTCAAAATCCCCTCCACAAAGTCACCTTATAAGCGAAGACCCCAATCTGTGATGAGCCCTCCAATAATTAGGATCCAACCTTACCGCCTCCTCACACTCTTTCACCGCCTCCGCAACTTTCCCCAAACCGATCAACGCCGCTGCACGATTACTTCTATACGCCGCATTATTTGGGGCCACAGAAATAGCTCTATCGTACAATCCCAACGCCTCCCCAAAATTTCCTTTCTTATACAGCTCATTCCCAGCTCTTTTCAACTCCTCCGGATCCACACTCGAACTCCGAAACCCTCCGCTAACATTTCCACCTCGAACGTTACTGTTCCCGCTCACCACCGAAACGCTGCTGTCGCACTTGGTGACTCCACCACCCCGCATTATGCTCCCGTGCCCGTAATTCCCAGTTCCCGATCCCAACACGTCGCTCTTCGAGCTCCGGTGAGTCATTCCCAAACCGGCCTTCAACATCTTACCGGAGGGGCAGATGTTTCCGGTGGGAAGCACATTATGAGCTGCTGGAGAGTTCACGGAGCTCTGAGTTGCGCTGCTACTGATTTGCCCACATCCACCGGAGTGTATAAACGGATCAGATCTGCAGTTACCCGTTTTGGGAATTTTGGTAGCAGGGCTTGTTTCGGTGGAGTTAGAGAGCTCTCCAGAGTGGCTGTTGTTTGCTTTCTGAGGAGTTGCGAGGTGTCCATTGTTTCTGGTGGCGGACACAGATCCGGAAGAGCTAGAGCTTGAGCTTGTGGTGGCGGCGGCTATTGCTGCGGGTGCTCGTGTTCGGAGAGGAGAAACGGGCGAGCCCAGATTGAGTTCTCGGAAGTCGGGCTTGTTGGCTTCGAGAGATATGAAGGAGTCGCGGAGTTGATCGGTAAGTGAGTCCAGGCCCAGGTAGGGGTTGTTACCGGAATGTGACATTTTCTCAGAAACCAAACAATATCCGTCTCTCTCTCTCTCTCTCCCTCCCTCCCTCCCTCCCTCACTTACCCACCCACTTCTCTTTCCTGATAGAATATTGGGATTGTTAGTCGTTTATGCGTGTTGTTAAGGTTGGTGATAATAATGCGAGAAAGATGGAAATAAGAAAAGAAACCCAAATAAAAAAGAACATAGCATAGATGGGGATCTCGTGAACGAAGCAAAGAATGAATGTGAGTATGCTGTAGTTCAAAGAGAGAGACAAAGCGACCAACAGCCAAACAGAAGGAAAGAGGAAAACGGCGAAAAGGACAGTTAATTACTTATTTTTATTATTGTTGGTGTTGGGTTGGGTTGGGTATGTTCTACTTCTACTGCTGCTTCACGAGACAAAAATGGGCTTGGATTTAAATAACGATATCAAAAATTACACAGCTTAAATGCGTCATTCTTATAATTAAGACCTACCTAAAATATTTTGTGCACTAACCAAAAAAAAATGTCCTCTCGTTGCTGCTTTGAATCCCAATTCCCAAGTTACCCTCTCTATCACACACTTGCTTCATTTGCGATTCAGATCAGCGGCTTTATTGTTTTCTTTTTCCAATCAACAATTAAAAAAATTTAGTTTAATCGGTAATGAAAATCTCCATTTTTCTTTTTCCCTCCGCCGCCCTTGTCTGAGGCTTAAATATCTAAACCGAAATTTAGTCAATCCTTGTTTTAGTTAATATAGTCAATTTCTTTTGGATAATTCTCAAGATAGTGCGAAGGTTGTGTACCTGCCCAGCCCTAACCCTCTCGTGCATTAACTATCTCACAAAAATTGTGGCTGGAACCGGCCCTACTTCCCGTCGGTCATCAGTCTGATCGGCACACCGATTCTTGTACTCTGGACCACCTTACTGTGCTCAAGCTCACAGTAGCCCAGGAGCCACCATGTAACATATGATGGTGTGTGCGAAAACAGGATAGGATTTAATTTTAGATTCCTGTGCTTTCTAGTAGATTTTTTTGCTCTCTTACGCAACCAAGCTAGTTAACACCGAAGCCCACTTTTAACGCAATCACATCAACCCAAGTCTTCTTTACGTTACTTTGGTTAGAATAACAGGATTCAATATGCCTGAGTGGCAATATAGTAAATAAGTCTGAGGGTAGGGATGTGTCAGTAAATAAGGGATGACAGAAATAGGTGGGCACGTGCAATGGCGAATGAAGAGCCAGCTGGCTCTATTCAGAAGAACTCTGGCAGTGGCGTCCAGCTAAGCAATTAAAGGGGCTGAACTGAAGCAACGGCCTAGGGAGGGTTCTTGGGGATATTCCGGGAGATTTGATGGAGAAGTTAAACTGGTGAGAAAATTGGATTGCGACGTCAGAGAAGGAGATCATCTCACGGTGGTGGCATAGGATGAGTGGAATGACATGAGCAGTCGTCCAAATCACGCCAGGTAAGCAAGAAACTGCCACGCACTCCATGCCTATTGTTATTATTCTTAATTTAAAAATATAAATTCAATTTTTAATTTTAATATTAGTATTCGTTTATAAAACAGTTTCTATAAACAAAATTTTATAATTAATATCATTATTAATAATATATAATAATGATAAATATTTATTTACAGTGTTAAAATTTTATTGAATTTATTATTAGGTTTACAAAATAATAATTGACTGTAACTATTTAATTATTATTTATTGAAATTTACAAAATTTAATAATTAATTTATATATTTTACTTTTAAAAATATTTAAAATTTGAAAATGATAAAATAACAAGGTGAGACTTTTATAAGGGTGAATTGTGTTGGAATAACCACATATTTATATGGTATTTTAAAATTGGCATAAACACGATGCAAGACATTTGCTAAAGCAATCTTTGTTCATTTTCATTTTATTAGTCTTATAGAAATAGAAATTGTTGAAAAATCAAGATGAGATTCAATCTAAAATCCAACAAACTAAATACAATTTTTGTTTGACTTTTCAATAATTAATATCACTTTAAATTTTAAAACTTGATTAATGATTAAAACATAATTAAGTATAAATTATAATTAAGTAACTTATTGTGAAATTTATTTTTTTCTTTGTTATTTTCTTAATTATTTTTAAATTGGCTCATCGCAACCATTATAGTCGTACATATGTCTAGTTTCAAATAGTATCTGCAAGAACAAATTAAGGGAGTACTACTAGTAGTATAAAGAGGGTGGGTCAAACAAAAAAAATTGAAAAATTAAGTGGAGTAATATATTGAAGATGAGTTAAGTAATAGTTCTACAGCCTTTGGAGTTATACTCCTTTGTCAAAGCCAACCCATGACTAGTAACCATATTCATAACAAAAAACGATTTCGTTTCTGGATCCCAACACTTACTACACAACAACGTTTGTTGATTGTTGAAGGGTCTAGATTAAAGAGGATAATTCCTTGTTCCTCTTCTTCTTGCTACCCGTTTGTTGATTTCTTTAGTGGTAATGAAGGTCTCATTCCTCAACCAAAACTCGTAAGAGAGACTATTCTATTAGGTTCTTCCTTCCTTACTTCTTCTTCATCTGATTACTAACTTCTTTTCTCATGTCAAGTTTAACTGGTGAGTTCTCTCTATCGTTGGATATCGCCTTCCTCAAGGAGCATGGAGAAAGATCTTTGATCGAGTACCTTCTTTTATCTTCTTGATCTGTATTTACTCTCTACATTAGATTCTCCCTAAACCTATTTTCTCTTCCTCTTGCTTTCCTTCTGTTCGTCTATTTTGTATATGACCTATTAGGTTCCTAATTATGTTGCTAATAGATATAAATTATAACTATAAATCATATTTAGGATCAATGATTATTTATTTTTGCAATTAGTTAGCATAGTTGTAACTAGTACATATGAGCATAGGTTGATCTTATGAGAACTATTTATTTACTACCCACTGTTCAAAACCTTAACAAACTATACCAATGATTATAGATGATTGAATAATAAAACAAAATAACTAACAAATCTAAATACCAAAGTAATAAAATGATCAAGAATAAATCAATATAACAAATCTAAATACTAAAGTAATATAAGATCAATCATTATGTAATAAAGAAGCAATAAGGGGAAGTACTAAAGTAAGGAGATCCTAATTAACCTCAGAAAATAGCTTCGAAAGTTTCCAGTCATGAATTGAACATACAAAACATAACTTAGTCACAAGTTGAAATAGAAAACATCATATGTAGAAGAGATTCTCACTAAGGGTGGTATATAAAGACAAAGAAGAAATTGATATACTAAAACTAATCAACCATGCAGTCTTAGAAAAGGGCATAAGTCCATATGAATAAATAGTTTAATTAGTGGGAGGGGTATTATCCACGTCTTAAGTGCTATTGTAAAATACTATTTCTTGATAGGTATATAGATACATTTCAAAGGGTAGCTATATTGTTTCACCTAAATTACAAGGATCTTATTCAATCTTAGATCAATATATTCATTTAATTTCTCAAAAAGGAATAAACTAGTTTATGAAGTAAATAGATTTAGGTCAGGTTTCCCTTATGACTTTACTATAATCAATTTTCCCTTGGTCTAATGAATACATCTAGTTCCTTAGACCAGTAAGAGTTTCTAACTTGGATCATATTCTCTTCTAAGATATACAACTCCTATTCATAGGTTAATCAACTAAAATTCCTTTCAAATATAGATAACATAAGAATGTTTCAATTTGCTCTCTTGATAGGTTTTACCTTAACCTAGGAAGATTGATCGCAGCTCTATCGATTCGACCTTAAGATCGATCCTTAGAAACCGGTCAAAAATAATAAATTCCAAGATTGCAGTATAGGATGCAACCTCGGGTCGTCTCACTTAATCGGAACCTAATGAAATGGACTAAGCTAGCTTTATATGTCATAAAATGCAAGTGAAATCAAGAAGGAAAAAGGGGTTTTGTTTGAAAACATTAACTACACTAAAAAGCATGTAACAATTATTTTTGGATTTTTGAAAATAGAAAAGGGAAATACTAAAACAAGTGATAAAATCCTCTTGAAAACAAGCTTTGGCTATCACAGTTCAAAACTAAGTGTGAATGGTAAACCTTAAAGAATTATCTTTAAGTCCAGGGTCTTGATTAATAGACTCCTGTCACTCTTGACTCCATTTCTCTGTAGGAAAATCCCGGTGTGAGCATCACATGCCCACGGTGCGGAAAACAAAATTTTTTTGTTCCGGGACCTTCCCGAAAGCCAGGATCCATGTGTATATATATAACAAACTCAAACCGAACGACCAAAGGAGACCGTCTCTAACGGTATCCACGCAGAGATCGGAGAACCTAACCGGGACAAACCCTTTGACCCGGAAATAGCTAAAACAAATTAAAGACAGCTAGATCTTACCTTTGTTCTATGGAGAGCTTGAATCAATAAAGATGGAGGATGAAAAGCTTGGAGGAGAAAGTGAGGAATCGATGGAGAAGATGAAGACTTAGGTTTTTCTCAAAAACCTTACTTCCTCTTTTCAATCCACGATGATGACCTTTTCACTTAGGTTTAAAACTTGTTTTTTAAACCTTTTATATGTCATCAACGAGAATCATCATCTTCCATTCACCTTTTATTCATTTTTGTCATTTAGTCATTAATTACTTAATGACTAAGCATGTAAAATGGAAGATTCCATTCCCTTTTTCCATCCTTTCCACGTATTCAACATATATATATATATATATTAATTAATTAATTAGTTAATTAATCATATATATATATGTATATATATTACTGAAGTGGTCCAGTCACACTGGGGTCGGTCCTACCGGGTCCCGGTATGGGAAAAATCTCCAGAAACGTTTTTCAGCAATATCGATATCGCGATCTCATCGGTACATATCTCGATCTCATCGGGATCCATTTAATCCGATTGCTCTCCATATATTGGAACTTTGTCCAAAACTATTTTACGAGTTCTCCGAGACACTCTTATGCATGTGACCCATTAGGTTCCCGGTTATATTGGCCACTTAGATTAACACTTAATCTAAGCAAGTCATGAGCGGTATCTAGCAACACATCATTGTTGGATCAGAAAAAGAAAGCATGCTTAGTATGGAGAAACGATAGATTTCAAAACTTTTTAAGAAATCATCTTGCAGCGGAAGCAATATATCCAAATCAACATGCTAATCCATACATGATATGGTATAAGGATAATAAAACCAAGAACAAGATAAAAGGAATTACCGACTCCTTATTTCTGACTTTAAATCCTCATTGCATTATCCTCTCCTTCTTATATCCAAATCTTTTTCCTTTAGCAATCTATCTTCTTCCTTGTTGTGGTATCCTCAACCAATTAGATTTACCACTTGTTCTTCAAGGACAACTAGGTTAACAAAATCCTTTGGTGGGAAAGGAGAAGAAATATTTGGAGGAGATTTTCTTATAAGAAGAAGAACTAAAATTGAAACTCTTTCAATTCTTTCACTTAGGAATTTCGGTTCTACCTTGCATGAAAGGAGAGAATGTGTAAAAACCATGCAAGAACCCTTTCTTGCATCTCAATTTCGAAATATTCATGAATGGAAAGAGTGAGAGGCATCCAATGCATCACTTCTTACATTAATCACTCATCAAATAGCCAATAAATGAGACTTACTTCATTTATCTTTAAAATGGCTATTTGAAAAGACCATAACCTATAATTGAATACCCATTTCGGTTTTGGCAAGAAGAAAGAAGGAAGATGGTCCATCTAATGCGCATCTTTCATCTTTAATCTAATGAATGCAAATAGGTTACATGCCAACATTAAAAGCCAACCATTAAACCATTTAATGGTAAGTTCATAACTCCATTTAATAATGATGAACCATAATAAAGACCATCTTTATTTAGTATTTTAATGTCAAATGTGTGGTTACACATCTAACCTAACACAATTTAGAAATTACTTCTTCTCCATTTAAAAAAAAATTGTTTTAATATAATTAATATAATCAATTACATTAAACCAAAACAAGCCCATTTCTAAATGAACATATGGGCTTCCAATTAACCATTAATTAGTATAAGCCCATCATTCAATTATGGACTTCTAAAGCCTCCAAACTACTTCTTACTTAGCTTGATAACCTTCCTTAAAGCCAAGTGAGGAATCTTATTGGACTTTGTAATTCAAGCTCCAATAAGCCCAGAAATAATTCAATCTCATTGGAATTAATTCTAGCTTATTAACTAAATGTCATTCCACTAAAGACAATTAGTTGAACTCTTGAATTATTAAATATTATGAGAATATGTCAAATTGCAAACCCTATTTAGAACCTTATTATAGCCATCCGCACAACAAAGGGTAAAATTACCGTTTTGCCCTTATGTTGGTTTTTCCTTCTAGATCTCTCATTTTACTTTATATGGTGATTAACACATAAGATCTCATCTTAGTGTTAAGACTTGATGGTAGCTAATCCATCAAACTATCGCCATTTAATCACCAAATCTCCTTAAAACATCTGAAGAGATGATAACACTATAAACTCTTTATTTGAGTGAATGTTCTCGATACATGTTTCAATTAATAATTCCAACATGCATAATCGGATTAATACCTGTAAAAATCCATTCCGATCATATCAAGAATTATAATGAAACACATATGAGTTCACCACTCATCAAGATTGTGGTTCATAATAAGCGAATGCTTAAGTTGTATGTTTTAAGATTAAAGTAACGCCCACTTTATTCTTGAAAACATACTTGATTCCAATTCATTTAATAGTGCCATTATCGATAGTCTACTACTATCATGATATGAAACTCATCATTCCCTTTAAGTAAACTCCTTTACTTATATGGAGATAAATCGCAACACTACGATCTAAACCATAATCAAACGACCAACTTGATTATTCAACTGTGAATCAATTAATTGATTCTAATAATATACATGTTTCCCATACATCTCTATGTATATGTATATTACTTACAAATGAATCTTGGTACCTTATGACAGATATATAATGCTCATACATATAAAACCAAACTCTTTTGTTTTATTAATAATAAATATTTTCATTACAAAGCAGAATCGAAGAAGATAAAGTTACATGTAAATACACTTGCTTTCCAGGCACTATATTTACATAAATCCAACAATCTCCCACTTGCCCTAAAGCAAGTTTGACATATCCTTCATTCCCATCCCTTATAGGTGACCCTCAAAGCTCTTTTGAGTCAATGTCTTTGTGAACGGATCGTGAAGGTTTTGCTCTGTAGAATCTTTACCACATCCACTTCTCCACGTTGTATTATCTCCCTAATGAGATGATACTTTTCTCAATGTGTTTGTGACTTTGTGGTTTCGAGGTTCTTTAGAATTAGCCAACGCCCTACTATTATCACAATAAAGTGTAATGGCTTTTACGCCTCTGGAACTACCTCCAAATCATTTAGGAACTTCCGAGCTAGATCGCTTCCTTCACGCTTCACAAGCAAGCAACATACTCAACCTCCATAGTCGAATCGACAATACAAGATTGCTTGACACTCCTCCAAACTATGGCTCCACCTCCCAAAGTAAATATAGAACCGAAGTTGATTTCTTGAATCAACATCGATTGGAAATCGTAATCAGATATCTTGCCGGAATAAGATTACTTCAGAGTAAACAAGCATTAAGTTCTTCGTCCCACGAAGATACTTTAATATATACTTAACCGCAATTCAATGTTCCATTCTGGATTGGATGAAATCGCTACCGGTCCCATCTGCGTAATGTATATCCGGTCTAGTGCTGCAACATTGCATACATCAAACTACCAACCGCCAAGCATATGGAATGTTACGCATCGTTCAACCTCCTCTTGGGTTTTAGGTGCTTGTTCCTTTGAAAGTTTGATTCCATGTCTAGTAGGAGTGAAACCCTCTTGAAATCTTGCATGGCGAACTTATTGAGCATATTCTCAATGTAGGTTAGTTGAGACAAAACTATCTTCTTGTTCTTACGATCCCTTATAAGTTTGATCCCTAGAACATAGGTAGCCTCTCCCAAATCCTTCATTGAAAAGCTGCTCATTCACCATCCTTAACCGCAGATAACATTCCCACATCATCCCCAATGAGCGTAATGTCATCAACATACGGATTAGGAAAGTAACCTTACCTTCTTGTATTCTTTTGTAAACACAAGACTCATCTAGGTTTTGTATGAACCCATAGGTTTTGATAGCCTTATCAAACCTAATGTTCCAAGACCTAGATGCTTGCTAAGTCCATAAATGGACCTTTGCAACTTGCAAACCTTATGCTCATTACCTAGCTCAATGAATCCTTACGGTTGGGCCATATAAATGGTCTCCTCAAGATCTCCATTCGAAATGCGGTCTTGACATCCATTTGCCATATTTCATAATCGAAATAGCTGCTATGGCCAAAAGAATCCTGATAGACTTAAGCATGGCAACCGGAGAAAAAGTCTCCTCGTAGTCTATACCCTCCTTTTGAGTATAGCCTTTAGCTACCAATCTAGCTTTAAAGGTCTCTACCTTTCCATCCGATCCCCTTTTCCTTTTGTAGATCCATTTACACCCTATGGTTTTTAGACCTGGTGGTAGATCTACAAGGACTCAGACTTCATTAGTATACATAGAATCTATTTCCGATTCCATTGCCTTGAGTCATTTTCCTGCATCAACATCATTAATAGCCCGTGTATACGTAACGAGATCTGTTTCTTCTTGGTCTGAGATGGCAATTAAGCCTTCTCCTAAACCCAGATACCTATCTGGTTGTCTCACAACCCTCCCACTACGTCTAGGCACATCTTGATGTTCAGGTTGCACTTTTGATTCAACTCTTGAATCCATTTCGACATCTTGTTCTGTCATATCCAAAACAACTCTTGGTTTGGATAAAATTGCTAACTCCTTTAGTACTACTTCACTTCTTCCTTTGTGATTTCTCACAAACTCTTCCTCTAAGAAGTTTGCATTTGTAAACACAAATACCTTCCTATCATGAGGATCGTAAAAATAGTACCCTCGAGTTTCCGTAGGATATCCTACAAACAAACATACTTGACAATGGTTCCATCTTTGTGGATTAGGGCTTTAGAACATGGGCTGGACAGCCCTGAGTCCTCAAGTGCCTCAATGAAGGCACTCGGTCATCCACAACTCCCAGGTGTTTTAGGCACCGATTTGGATGGAGCAAAGTTAAGAAGATATGTTGCCGTTGTATGGCATATCCCGTAACGATTCGGAAGGCTAGCATAGGACATCATTGATCTTACCATTTCCAATAGAGTTCTATTTCTCTCTCTGCTACACCATTACTTTGAGGTGTACGAGGAGTCGACAAATTGGAAACAATTCCATTGTCAATTAAATATTCTGGAACTCTCCGGATAAATACTCACCATCTCGATCCGATCGAAAGTTGTTTTAATGGCTTGCCAAGTTGCTTCTCACTTGACTTTGAATTCTTTGAACTTTTCAAAGATTCACTCTTTTTATGCATCAAATACAAATAGCCATGTCTTGAGTAATCATCTATAAAAGTTATGAAATATTCATAACCTCCTCTAGCTTGTACATTCATGGGCCCACACACATCAAGATGTACCATGTCCAATGTGGATTCAAATCTGTTTCCTTTAGAAGGAAATGAGGCTTTTGTCATTTTCCTTCAATACAAGATTCACGGTGGGTAATGGATCACTATCCAAGCCCATAAGGATCCTATCCTTTACTAGCCTGTCAAGTCTTTTTCGATTGATATGACCCATCCTTAGATGCCACAGATACTTTGAATTAATGCTAGAGATATTGGATTGTCTTGGTTTTATCAATTTCGTGGTGTTTAGTGAGCCTTTCATAGGTTCTATAAAAACAATCCTGTTTAATTATCGCTTCACAAATAAAATCCTTATTCTCATATATTGAAACAACCTTTTCAAAATATAAGGAATAGCAGATTTTATTAGACAAAAATGTAAATCATGTTCCTTACAATCATTGGCATGTAATAAACATCTTCCAAATATAACCTATGACCACTAGGAAAGTCCAAGATAACTACTCCCACCGATTCTCTGAAACATAGGAACCATCTGCTATCTTAACTTGGCGGCCTTTAGAAGTCTTTTCCTTCTTGGAACCCCGCAAAGAATTACAAACATGGTTAGTGGCTCCTGAATCTAATATCCAAGAAGTAGATAAATCTGTCACATTTCTAGTTCCTAACAAACTTAGGAAGCCCATACCTTGTTTCCTTTTGAGGGACTCTAGGTAGATCGGACGGTTTCTTTTCCGGTGGCCCATCTCATCACATTGGAAACACTTTCCTTTGATGTTCTCTTTGGCCTTCTTTTCATGGGTTTGGCATTGACCCATATTTGGGCCTTCTTTTCATTGGACCCTTCTTCTTTCCTTGCCCTTACCCTGGGCAGAAGAAGAAGCTACATTAACTTCGGCCCATGAGCCTTAATATTCAATATTTCCTCCGTGCTCTGAGGGTATTCATCAACTCACTCAAGGTGTAATCCTTCTTTGTTGAGCTCATAGTCCAACTTAAACTGCTGAAAGAAGAGTTTAAGCTATTGATGATCATAATCATCTGCGTGTCCGCATCCATATCCGCCCCAAGCATCTCAAACCTCGGTGACCGCAAAGATTACCTTCATCATGTAATCCCACTTTTGGTTCACCGTGTTTCATCCGAGATTATGAAAGGTTTGGATAGCTTTCACTCTTGCAGACCTAGTCCTCACACCAAACATCTCATGTAGGTGATGGACCATTGCACTAGCAGTTTTCATACAAGCAATTTGCTTTTGCAACATCTTTGTTGTGAAGCGAATATAACACTTAGTAGTCTTGTCACGATTCTCGCCAACGCTCATGTTGTTGGACTTGCTTTCGAGTTGCATCTCCACTTAGAGGTGTAGGCTCATTTTCGTTAACACCCATGAAATACGTTCATATTGAAAAACAATGTCAAGGTTACGTCTCCATTCATTAAACTTGTCTCCATTTTCCAATTTGTTATTAGTCAAGAAGCGGGGTGAGTGGATTCATTTTGTGGTTGATTATGTCGAAAATATAAATTATTAAAACATGAGCATACTAGTCAACAAGTTATGGAACTTTGTATAAAATCATGATGCATGTATGCATGATGATAGATTTAACAAAACTTAAAAAATTAAAACATCATACGACGGTTATTTTTCTTATCTATAACAGACTAAGTGACGGTGGGTCATCTTATCTATTAAAAGAAAAACTGGGACCCTCCCACTCAAAAAACTACCAAGCATCTCATGCTCAATTTTTTAAGAAGCGTCTTAATTTGGTCCATACTTTTACCAACAGAGATACGGTGGGCAGTTTATTGATAAAAAATGTTGAGTGTATAACTATTTGATTCATTCACTAAAGATACCTACAAATCATGCCTCGGTGGGAGGTCACATTTGCTATCATTAAGTGGACTTATCCTTAAGGAGACCCAAACCATGCAAGATCTAGGATCCATGCCCTCCGATGGGGAGTAACACTTCACCACATGCAAACGGGCCATCATTTGGAGACCGTGGACTCTCACAGGAGCATCCTCTCCCACTCAATCTTTTTGGGCTTTAAGTTTTAAATATCATCTTGTCTAGATGCAATTTATTATCCATCCTATATTGTTTCATTATATATCTCATACATAATGAATGCATGGCAAGGCCTAGGGTTGGCAATTTTCTAAATGACATGCAATCACATAATATCACATATTACAAGCATTCATTTCTCCATTCATCACATGAACTAATAAAGCCACTTTTGATTGTCCATCCTAGAAACATAAAATAATTACAAGCCTTTTAGGCCCAAAATATGCTTCTTCATCTTGGATCTTCCGCTTGAACTCTTCGCTAACATGATCCGCCCATTCGGTAAACAAAATGTAATGGCATTTATGAGATTAGAATTTTGTCATTTTGAAAAATAAAATTCCAGCACTAGATTTTAGAAAATCAAATCTTTGTTTTGACAAAAAATTCCAGCACTTGTTTTATTAAAAGCGAAACTCATTTCATGAAAAATAAAAAACAGCACTTAGTATTTTAGCAAAACCGAAATTGGATTCTTTGAAACAAAAAACCAGCACTTGTTTTCCAATCATGACTGAAATATGATTCATTGAAACAAAAATTCCAACAACTTAGTTTTCACAAAACTTATGCCAAAACACAAAAGGATACACTGAAAATTTTACCTTTCCATTTCTTCAATCCATGACTGCTCCTTCTTCATCATTACATCAATTTTGTACATTACAAAATCAAATAAAATAGAAAAAAGAAACCAAGGAGGAAACATGGTGATGATAGACCACCCTCCTTGTTACAACCAAATGAAGAAATCTTACATGATAAAATTTAACTTCTATGGACAACCAAAAGAGCAACATACACCATATATATTTCTATCACATAAAAATATGCAGTATACATAAAAAGATTGCCAACCCATGCATCCACCATATAGGAACCGAAATCATGCATGAAAAACCTGCTTTGATACCAATTGTTGGATCGGAAAAAGAAAGCATGCTTAGTATGGAGAAACGATAGATTTCAAAACCTTTTAAGAAATCATCTTGCAGCAGAAGCAATATATCCAAATCAACATGCTAATCCATACATGATATGGTATAGGGATAATAAAACCAAGAACAAGATAAAAGGAATTATCGACTCCTTCGCTACAGCTTTAAATCCTCGCTGCGCTATTCTCTCCTTCTTATATCCAAATCCTTTGCCTTTGAGTCTTTTCCTTTAGCAATCTATCTTCTTCCTTGTTGTGGTATCCTCAACCAATTAGATTTACCACTTGTTCTTCAAGGACAACTAGGTTAACAAAATCCTTTGGTGGGAAAGGAGAAGAAATATTTGGAGGAGATTTTCTTAGAAGAAGAAGAACCAAAATTGAAACTCTTTCAATTCTTTCACTTAGGAATTTCGGTTCTACCTTGCATGAAAGGAGAGAATGTGTAAAAACCATGCAAGAACCCTTTCTTACATCTCAATTTCGAAATATGCATGAATGAAAAGAGTGAGAGGCATCCAATGCATCACTTCTTACATTAATCACTCATCAAATAGCCAATAAATGAGACTTACTTCATTTATCTTTAAAATGGCTATTTGAAAAGACCATAACCTATAATTGAACACCCATTTCGGTTTTGGCAAGAAGAAAGAAGGAAGATGGTCCATTTAATGCACATCTTTCATCTTTAATCTAATGAATGCAAATAGGTTACATGCCAACATTAAAAGCCAACCATTAAACCATTTAATGGTAAGTTCATAACTCCATTTAATAATGATGAACCATAATAAAGACCATCTTTATTTAGTATTTTAATGTCAAATGTGTGGTTACACATCTAACCTAACACAATTTTGAAATTACTTCTTCTCCATTTAAAAAAAAATTGTTTTAATATAATTAATCTAATCAATTACATTAAACCAAAACAAGGCCATTTCTAAATGAACATATGGGCTTCCAATTAACCATTAATTAGTATAAGCCCATCATTCAATTATGGACTTCTAAAGCCTCCAAACTACTTCTTACTTAGCTTGATAACCTTCCTTAAAGCCAAGTGGGGAATCTTATTGGACTTTGATAATTCAAGCTCCAATAAGCCCAGAAATAATTCAATCTCATTGGAATTAATTCTAGCTTATTAACTAAATGTCATTCCACTAAAGACAATTAGTTGAACTCTTGAATTATTAAATATTATGAGAATATGTCCAATTGCAAACCCTATTTAGAACCTTATTATAGCCATCCGCACAACAAAGGGTAAAATTACCATTTTGCCCTTATGTTGGTTTTTCCTTCTAGATCTCTCATTTTACTTTATATGGTGATTAACACATAAGATCTCATCTTAGTGTTAAGACTTGATGGGTAGCTAGTCCATCAAACTACTGGCGTCAGTTTAATCACCAAATCTCCTTAAAACATCTAGAAGAGATGATAACACTATAAACTCTTTATTTGAGTGAATGTTCCCTGATACATGTTTCAATTAATAATTCCAACATGCGAATAATCGGATTAATACCTGTAAAAATCCATTCCGATCATATCAAGAATTATAATGAAACACATATGAGTTCACCACTCATCAAGATTGTGGTTCATAATAAGCGAATGCTTAAGTTGTATGTTTTAAGATTAAAGTAACGGCCCACTTTATTCTTGAAAACATACTTGATTCCAAATTCATTTAATAGTGCCATTATCGATAGTCTACTACTATCATGATATGAAACTCATCATTCCCTTTAAGTAAACTCCTTTACTTATATGGAGATAAATCGCAACACTACTGATCTAAACCATAATCAAGCGACCAACTTGATTATTCAACTGTGAATCAATTAATTGATTCTAATAATATACATGTTTCCCATACATCTCTATGTATATGTATATTAATTACAAATTAATCTTGGTACCTTATGACTAGATATATAATGCTCATACATATAAAACCAAACTCTTTTGTTTTATTAATAATAAATATTTTCATTACAAAACTGTAACTGAAGAAGATAAAGTTACATGTAAATACACTTGCTTTCTAGGGCACTATATTTACATAACTCCAACAAATCATGACCCCCAATTGACCGGAAAGTAATTGGTTTGACGAATGAATATATATTCATCATGGACCATATCACGAACCCTTCCATAGACAATTACCGTGCAAATCGTCATTTCACCATCTTATACCCCACTTGGTTATGAGTATGGGCAATGTGTCAACTCTCACTAGACTGACTACGTCAAATCTAGTCCAAGTGATTTCAGTTCTTGTCCTGGGACTCATTACTTTATATGTCACTAAAGACACTCTTCACGACATACATACTCCGGCCAGAGATTTCTAAGTAATGACCCTGACAAGAGGCCATGGGTATCATCTTCTGCTATCACAGAAGTGGTGAATCCTCTATTGGCTACTCAATTACCTTCAAATACCTCAAACTGTACCCAAGCACCACCCTATGAGCGACCTCTGTAAGGCAACAAGGAATGAAATCAAAGCACAGAATCAGTACCCAAGATATCCTTGAGCACCTCAAGTCTAAGGATACTTGCACCATTGCTATGATGAGATTATCACTGACATTAGAATAGGACATCCATGTGATGATCTCATGGCAGGTCATCCAATGTACTTACTGCCTCTAGTAAGCATCCACATCTCAACTCTAAATATCTCGTATTTATAGTTTTTGAGATCCACTGCTTGATCAAATCAAGGAGCATGAGATGTGCTAGTCTTTAGGATTCGATGTCGATCTCGGTAATCCTATGACTAGGATAATTTAGATAATGACATAATTGCACATGATAGGAATCTCGGAGTGTGATCACATCATAATTTCCTTCATGCTATGTCATATATCATGGACTTCATTAATTTGATTACTGAGATCTATATCGGTTCATAAATTATGAACAACAAATTAATGAAATATGCCTTTCTTTATTTATTTATAAAGGCGTACAAATTTGTACAAAATGCGCTAAAGGCGATTGCCTTTAGGACACTACTCTAACAATCTCCCACTTGACCTAAAGCCAATCGCCTTGATATCTAATACCATAAGCGAGTACATGAGAATCAAAACTCTTTTGTGACAATGGCTTCGTCAGCGGATCAACAATATTTCGCTCGGTGGGAACTCTCTCGATCTGGACATCACCACGCCCTATGATCTCCTTATCAAATGATATCTGCGAGTACGTGTTTGGATCGTTGATGAGACCTTGGTTCCTTTACTGCATGAATAGCCCCATTGTTGTCACAATACAATCAGTATGGGCCCATCCGCTAGGAACCACACCAAGTTCGATAATGAACTTCTTGATCCAAACCGCTTTTTTGCTTCAAGCGGCAATGTACTCTGCCTCGGTTGTTGAATCGGCGATCGTCTTTTGTTTGGAACTCTTCCAACCGACCGCTTGCCGTTCGATGTGAATACATAACTTTGATTGGAATTTGGAATCATCCTTATCAGATTGAAAGCGGCATCAGTATACCCGCTCACTTGGAGATCTCCATCCCGTATATCAAGAAAACATCCTTAGTTCTTCGTAGTACTTAAGGATATTCTTGTGACCACCCCGATGATCCTCACCAGGATCCGATTGGTATCTGCTCGTAACACTAAGAGCATATGATACATCGAGTCTCGTCATAGCATAGCATACATGATAGATCCTACCGCTGATGCATACGGGATCATATTCATGCGCATCCTCTCATCTTGTGTTTTAGGACACATAGATTTGAGAGTGTTATCCCATGAGTCACGGAAGGTACCTCTCTTGGATTGCTCCATACTAAACCTCTTTAGCATCTTGTCTATGTCGTTGATTGTGAAAGACCAAGCAACCTTTTGATCTATCTCTATAGATCCTTATCCCGAGGATATAAGTTTCTTCACCAAGGTCTTTCATGGCAAATTGTTTGGACAACCAAATCTTGGCGCTTTAAAGATAGAGAATTCGTTTCCTAGTAATAATATGTCATCCACATATAGCACAAGGAATCGTTTGCGATCCATTAACCTTTTATACACACGGTATTCATCCGGATTTTGTGAGAAACTAAACTCTTTGATTACCTCATCAAGCGGATATTCCAACTCTGGATGCTTGCTTCAATCCATAGATGGATTTACGAAGCTTGCATACCTTTTCGCCATCATAGGAGGTGAAGCCCTCGGGTTGTGTCATATACACATCCTCGGCTAGATTTCTATTTAGGAAAGTGTCTTCACATCCATTTGCCATATCTCATAATCATAATGAGTGGCAATGGCTAGAGTATTCTAATGGATTTAAGCATTGCTCTTTGGGTGAAGGTCTCGTCATAGTCAACCCTTGTCTTTGGCGAAAACCTTTAGCCACAAGCCTGCTTTATAGGTAATTACATTACCATCCATGTCGATTTTCCTTTGAAAACCCATTTACACCCTATGGGTTTTATTCCTTGGTGCATCAACCAAAGTCCATACTTGGTTTTCATACATGGAATCCATTTGGCTGCATGGCATGAAGCCATTTTGAGACTCGAACTCTTCGAACCTCTTCATAGGTAGTATGCTCATCATCTTCTATGAGCAATCGTCATCTGTTCATTCACGAAATCCATATCTCTCAGAAGGCAGGCGTATTCTACGTGACCTCTGAACTTCGTGTGTTGTAGAAGGTTGAAGCTGTTACTTCATCGTATGAGTTCACAGTTTTAGGTTCGAGCGGTTGATCTGCGTCATTCACGCATCTTGAACTTCTTCAAGTTCAATTTTACTCCCACCGTCTTCTTGTAAAAGAAACTCTTTCTCTAAAAAGACAGATGCTTGAAACAAACAACTTTTGTTCTTGAGAAGGTAGGGCGATATCCCATTGTTTCTTTAGGATATCCTACTGAACAAACACTTGTCGGACTTTGCATCAAGTTTATCTCGACCGTGTCCGCTTCACATAAGCGGGACAGCCCCAAACTTTCAAATGAGTAAGATAGGGTCTTTTGTTAGTCCACATCTCATATGGAGTAACATCAACTGTCTTTGATGGAACTCTGTTTAACAAGTAAACAGCTGTCTCGTTTGCATACCCCCAAAAGGATTTTGGTAACTTTGCAAAGCCCATCATTGATCGTACCATGTCTAACAAGGTTCGATTTCTCCTTTCTGCCACACCATTATGTTGTGGTGTGTAAGGAGGAGTCCATTGAGATAAAATCCCATTATCTCTGAGATAATCCAAAAATTCTTGGTCTAAGTATTCACCACCACGATTTGATCGTAATGTCTTGATACTTTTGCCAAGTTTTCTGAATTGTTTGAACTTTTCAAATGCTTCAAATTTGTATCTCATCAGATACAGGTACCCATATCGAGAATAGTCATCGATAAAGGTAATGAAGTAAAGATAACTACTTCTAGCATGGATGGATATCGGACCACATACATCTGAATGTATTAGGTCTAATACTCCAGTCGCTCGTTCACCCTTTCCCTTAAAGGGTAACTTAGTCATCTTGCCTAATAAACAAGATTCGCATGTGTCATATGATTTATAATCAAATGACCCTAAACTACCACTCTTATAGAGCTTAGCTATGCGTCTCTCATTTATATGGCCAAGGCGACAATGCCATAAGTAAGTTGATTTTAAATTATCTCGTTTATGTCTTTTCGTGTCATTGACATTCATAATTGGATGTGACATATCTAATATGTAAATTCCATTGCATAATGTACCAGTACCATAAAGCATTCCATTCAAACTAATAGAACAACCATTGTTACTAAAAGTCAAATGGAAACTAGCTCTATTTAAACAAGAAAGTATAATATGTTCTTTGTTAATACTGGTACAAAATAACAATCATCCAATTTAATTACAAGCCCATTGGGGAGTGACAAAAAGTAAGTGCCTACGGCTAATGCAGCAACTCTTGCTCCATTTCTCACACGCAGGTCTACCTCTCCCTTCATGAGTTGTCTCATCGTCCACGAGCCCCGTGCATATCATTGCATATGTGAGCCACAACCGTATCTAATACCCATATGTTATGATCGAAGCAGTATTAACCTCAATGACAAACATACCGAAGAAGTCGAGATATCGATGCCTTCTTCGCTTGAGTTCCTCCAGATAGACTTTCTGAGTTCCGCTTCGGTGACCGGTCTTGCCTGATGGAAGCAAGTCCCTTTGGAGCGATCTCTTTGGTTTCTTCTTGGCTATACTTCCTTTTGGTTTCTTAGACCTTTTCTTCTTACATTTCTTTTCTTTGAACCAAAGAAGAGTCCACCATCAAGACTTGCTTGCTATCCTTCTTGATAGCTTGCTCTCTTGTCTTGAAAGCGATTGATCAACTCGAGGATTGTTGTGGATACTTGGTTCATCCGATAGTTTAACACAAACTTTAAATAACTATCGACATCCAACCGAATTAAGTCAATACTTAATTCATAATCCATGACAAAACCTAAGGCGACCAATCTCTCAATATACCCATTCATCTTGATTGCATCTTGCTGCGCAGATGAACCTGAGTCATCTTAGTAGTGAAGAGTAGCCTCGAGGTCTCGAACCTTTCAGACCGAGCTTGCTCATCAAAGTTCCTATGATGAAACACTATGGTATGAGCATCCATAGACTCATCGCTTACGCATTTACGGTGACATCGAGGCAAGCATAATGCGGTAGCCATATCACTTTATCTTTAAGATGCTTTCGATATGCTTTCTGATCCTCATCAGAAGCATCAGCAGCAGGTGGATCAGGAAGTGGAACATCTAGGACATATCCCAGTTCCTCAGACTTGAGAACAATTCTCAGATTCCTCAGCCAATCGAGAAAATTAGGTCCAGTTAATTTGTTCGAGTCTATAAGTGAGCGCAAGTTCACACTGGAAGACATTCTCAATAACCTATAGGGATAGAGAGAAAGAATCTTAGAATAGAATTACATGCATGACATAAGGACTTGCATGACATGCATATGGCTCCCACTAGTTTCAAAGAATCCATAACCCTCTGTACGAATCCAAGAAACATTATGACAAAATGTCCTAGTGGGTCGATATCCGACATTGCTAAGGATAACCTTGGGTTTACCCAACAAGCCACCTTAGGTCAATCGGTAGGTATCGGTCATACCAATTGCATCATAGATATCCGACATTACTAAAATGACCTTGGGTTTACCCAACAAGCCACCTTAGATCTATCGGCCGGTATCGGTCATACAACTTGATTCTTAGATGCAACTATCAACTAGTGCTATCAACTCGTGATGTATGCACACACATTGGGTTATCAACTCTAGATGCGCGTACATCTGATGTACACTACCCAATTTCGCCTCTGTCCACGTTGACCTTGAGTTTACTCAACAAATCAACGCTTAGTGGCCGACCCATTAATCGAAAATCTTATTTTCATGGTTCGAACATATCCGTATAGAGTGAGCTTGAGTTTACCCAACAACCCAACTCTATAAGAACTCTGGTTCTCCCCATATTAATGGAAGGCGTTAGTTTTCATATGATTTGAGGGTTTTCAGGTTTCATCTTCTTCTTCTCCAAGCCGTAGGACTATAGTCACTATGACTATATGGAATGATTTAGGGCATATGATCAATCACATTGAGTTTATACCTAAAATCATCCATCATCCCTCCTTTGCATGTTATAAGTCGACTTGTGTATGTATAAGTCGACTTATGCCTCTGTGTAAGTCGACTTATGCATGTGTAAGTCGACTTATGCAGCTATACACGAACAAGTCGATTTGTACCATTGTGCAAGTCGACTTATGCGTCTACAGTGCAACAAACAAGTCGAGTTATGAACGTATAAGTCGACTTGTGCAGTTGGAATTGCTATCTTAATTGGCTAATTTCTCAATTCGTATAGTTCAAATTCACAATACCAAGTCTAATACACTTTACCTTGATGTACCAATGAAACACTTTCATTGTTGCTTACCATATATAGTCAAACTATATATGAAGAATTTGAAATCGGTGAATATACTGTTATTCACTTGGATTTCCAAATAATTCGAGAATATCAAATTATCAACCTAAGTATCTCTAGGTAGTCTACACTTTATCAAGACTACTTCGGCACTGGTCACAAAATTTGTGACGGCCAAAACAATCAAGATAAGGGAATATACTAACGAGACGCTAATGAGACACATTTGACATCCGAAAATTATTTGGAAACCTAATTTCAAGAAATTCATTTAGGCAAGCATACAAAATCAATTTAACACATTTTTAATCACATTAAAAATGATCCAAGGCATTGGAACTGAAATCTACACAATTTCTTAGTTCAAACAAAACAACTCCAGCAATTTTCTCAAAACTGCCAAGTTCTATGTTTTTCTTGAAAAACCCATTGAAACAATTTCAATAAATTCTGAGAAAATTAAAGAGGTTACTACATGTTCCCAACATGCTCCATGAAGTTTTTCAGGATTTATTTCCATCAAAAACTCATTCAACCTCAGAAACAAAGCCAATGCAAAATCTGTGTTCCTTAACACAGCTATTCCCAGCACCACACAATAAATTCTCAAATAAATAGTAAATCACCTCAAAAACATTTTTACATCCACATAGACATTCATAAACATCTTAGAGACATGTAGGTGAAAGAAAATCCGAAAAACCATTTTTCTACAATTTATTCTCGAATTTATAGGAATGCCTGTTCAGTGAATGTGCACAAAGACAACACTCGGCACATTAGGGAATAAATTAGCAAAACTATATCAAATCACATTGATAAATTCCGGGATTCCACAGACATATGCAACAACATCTTTTGAACATATCTGGGCAAGAAAATTTCAAAAACTATATCTCATACTGAATTCGAAATTCAACACATACAACATGCATCATCATCACAAGCTATAGCAACTCCGACCTAGTCATGGTTTCGTTGTTATATACGACACAAGTGGCTCTGATACCACTGTAGGAAAATCCCGGTGTGAGCATCACATGCCCACGGTGCGGAAATTTTTTTTTTTTGTTCCGGGACCTTCCCGAAAGCCAGGATCCATGTGCATATATATAACAAACTCAAACCGAACGACCAAAGGAGACCGTCTCTAACGGTATCCACGCAGAGATCGGAGAACCTAACCGGGACAAACCCTTTGACCCGGGAATAGCTAGAACAAATTAAAGACTGCTAAATCTTACCTTTGTTCTATGGAGAGCTTGAATCAATAAAGATGGAGGATGAAAAGCTTGGAGGAGAAAGTGAGGAATCGATGGAGAAGATGAAGACTTAGGTTTTTCTCAAAAACCTTACTTCCTCTTTTCAATCCACGATGATGACCTTTTCACTTAGGTTGAAAACTTGTTTTTTAAACCTTTTATATGTCATCAACGAGAATCATCATCTTCCATTCACCTTTTATTCATTTTTGTCATTTAGTCATTAATTACTTAATGACTAAGCATGTAAAATAGAAGATTCCATTCCCTTCTTCCATCCTTTCCACGTATTCAACATATATATATATATATATTAATTATTTAATTAATTAATATATATATATATATATATATATATATATATATATATATATATATATATATATATATATATATATATATATATATATATATATATATATATCAAGTGATCCACACACTGAGGTTCGGTCTCACCGGGTCCCGGTATGAGAAAAATCCCCGGAAACGTTTTTCAGCAATATCGATGTCGCGATCTCATCGGGACATATCTCGATCTCATCGGGATCCATTTAATCCGATTGCTCTTCATATATTGGAACTCTGTCCAAAACTATTTTACGGGTTCTCCGAGACACTCTTATGCGTGTGACCCATTAGCTTCCCGGTTATGTTGGCCACTTAGATTAACACTTAATCTAAGCAAGTCATGAGCGGTATCTAGCAACACATCATGACCCCCAATTGACCGGAAAGTAATTGGTTTGACGAATGAATATATATTCATCATGGACCATATCACGAACCCTTCCATAGACAATTACTGGTGCAATTCGTCCTTTCACCATCCTATACCCCACTTGGTTATGAGTATGGGCAATGTGTCAACTCTCACTAGATCGACTACGCCAAATCTAGTCCAAGTGATTTCAGTTCTTGTCCTGGGACTCATTACTTTATATGTCATGAAGACACTCTTCACGACATACATACTCCGACCGAGATTTCTAAGTAATGACCCCGACAAGAGGCTATGGGTATCATCTTCGCTATCAAGTGGTGAATCCTCTATTGGCTACTCAATTACCTTGAATACCTCAAACTGTACCCAAGCACCACCCTATGGCGACCTCAGTAAAGGCAACAAGGAATGGAGTTAAAGCACGAATCGACTCAAGATATCCTTGAGCACCTCAAGTCTAAGGATACTTGCACCATTGCTATGATGAGATTATCACCGACATTAGAATAGGACATCCATGTGATGATCTCATGGCGGGTCATCCAATGTACTTACGCCTCTAGTAAGCATCCACATCTCAACCCTAAATATCTCATATTTACAGTTTCTGAGATCCACTGCTTGATCAAATCAAGGAGCATGAGATGTGCTAGTCTTTCCGGATTACCGATGTCCAGTCTCAATAATCCTATGACTAGGGATAATTTAGATAATGACATAATTGCACATGATAGGAATCTCAGTAGTGTGATCACATCATAATTTCCTTCATGCTATGTCATATATCATGGACTTCATTAATTTGATTACAGATCTATATCAGTTCATAAATTATGAACAACAAATTAATGAAATATGCCTTTCTTTATTTATTTATAAAGAATGTATACAAATTTGTACAAAATGCGCTAAAGGCGATTGCCTTTAGGGCACTACTCTAACATTCTCAAGACCCCATTGAGTGCTCTTGAGCCTCAGAACCTTAAAGGATTCTTTAAGTCCATGATCTTGATCAATGAACTCCATTGCTCAAGATCCCGTTAAGCGCATCTTAGTGTGTGCAGTGGATTGAAAATCACTAAGTTTGAAATGATAAACCTTAAAGAATTATCTTTAAGTCTAGGGTCTTGATTAATGGACTCCTGTCACTCTCGACTCCATTTCTCAAGAACCCATTGAGTGCTCTTGAGCCTCAGAACCTTAAAGGATTCTTTAAGTCCAAGGCTTTAATCAATGAACTCCATTGCTTAAAACCTTGTTAAAAGCATCTTAGTGTGTGCGGTGGATTTGCCAATGCAATGGGCCAAATGAAATCTAGCATCAACTCAATATCAAACACAACTAGGCAGATAAAAGTGAATCAACAAGATCACAAGTTGACATATATGAGACTTCATATATTTAAGCACAGAATTCTACATAAACAAACCCATAACACATTACATTGTTCAACGCTTAATTAAACTCTAATTAAGCTAATCTAACTACAACAATAAACCCCAACTCTATTTGTTCATAACAATGTAGTTAAATGTGACAATGTAAACTACCAATCCAAACAACACATTAAATGTCAAACATTTAGCTATAATCAAGTAGCTTCACTACAAATTACAAACCCCTAAACCTAGGCATTTATAAATCATAGCTAAACTACAGATTAAGCTACTCCCCTTCGGTGAACTCCAGCCATCCCTGCATCTTCAAGAGAAAACAAATGCCTAACCACGCATTTCAACCCGAATCTTCACAACTCGTGATGAATCCCAGCTATCTATGATGGAGTCGGCGATGAAAATGAAAAGAAAGCCTATACAGAAGTTTCACCCAGGGAACCTCGAAGGGAACCCTGGGTGGTAAGGCCGAGAATCTCTCCTCTTCCTTCTTTGTTCTCTCTTCACTCGTCTCTCCTCTTTTCTCCCCGTCTCTCGATCCCTCTCCAGATGATGATGATAACCTAATTCGGCAGGATTTAAAGGATGGGTCACGGGCGGGTCGATCATGATGAGAGAAATCTCTATTTGGAGTCCGGTATCCGCCCGCGCGTCGCGACGTATAAATTAATATTCGCCATGGCGTGTGCTCGTCTTGCTTTCGCCATGACGAGATGTCTGGGACGTCGCGACGTACGATCTGGTTTGCTCGCCGCAACGTGTTGAATTGTTGACGTCGTGACGTACGATCTGTGTTGATGCGCCGGGATGTGGGAATTACATTTCGCCGCGGCGAGGTGATTAGTTCACGCCGCGACGTGCCTTAAGGACTTCATGCCGTATTGACTCTTTTGATCCTTCTTGACTCCTTTTTTCTTACAATATAAAATAACAATTTGTGGTATCAATTGTTCTTAGAAAAATTATGATGCAATTAATGTCAATTTGTACAATTTTACTAGCAAATTGCATAAAACATAAGCTCACCGTAAGAGACTAATTTAAGCACAAAAATCATGAATTAAGAGTCAAAAAGTCCATTAACAACCATGAAAGTGTAGCCACTTATATATTAAACTTGATTTTAATCAAATTCCCCCACACTTAAACCTTTGTACTCCTGGACAAAGTTTATAAGAGTCAAAAAGATACAAGTGTAAAAGAAAAATCCACCCATGCTCAAAACAATAATAGGACATTGACACAAAACACTTTCTCAGAATTCAATCAAAGCAGATTGAAAGAGTGCTAATAAAACAACCAGTAAAAGAATTTAATCCAAGAGATTGGACAAAAGAGATGTCACTCAAGATAAAATGTTTGCTCTCACCTCACTTGTGTTTAGGGATATTGTAACTCTCAATCTGCTTAATCCATACTTTGCCATAAGCTTGTATCAGCTCTATTTCTCCACTACTAGAACTATGAATTTGAAGATCAAGAGGGCTTTTCAGGGTTGTAATGTGTAGAGGGCTAGATGAATGGATGGAACACATGCATTTATTATGAATGGATGTCAACAGTTGAACTAATAATGACTTTTTTATGTATTTATTTATTTATTCTTTCTCCTTCTCCTTTCTTTTGTTTTGTTTTGTTTCGTTTTGTTTTTTTGTTTTTTGTTTTTTTCTCTGTTCCTTTTTGGAACACACTTTTTTTTGTTGCTCTTTTTCTTTTTCATTTTGTTTAGGAAAAAGAAATGCAAATTAAACTAATGAAATCATATGAAATGTTCGTAAGTGCTCATACATAATAAGGCTCAATGGGCTAGCAAGGGATAAGTGTTTAAGGGATTGTGTTTGGGAAAAGGGGTTGAAGAAGGAACGCCTCTATCACATCAACAAAAAACTAGTCCATTAAGCTTCGAGTAAGAATTGAAACAAGTTCTAGAGATGTATGAAATAAGCAGATGCACACAAAGATTGAAGAAAAGAAATTAGGCCCAAATATCCTTCCAGCAAGGGTATTATCTCAATGAACAATCTCAAGTCTAAAAAACTTAAAGTGCTACTTTGTTAGCATACCTTAATTCACTTTGAATTGAAAACATCAAAAGTAAAATGAGTCAAGACCAACTATCATTAAAAGAATGGAAGGGATTTTCATAAACTCAGGTACCACTTTGAACTTATAAGGTCTTTGAAACACAAAAGGTACAAAAGTTTCATGCGGAAGAAGTTGAATTGAGAAAAATCTTCATTTTGCAAAAATGGGTGGGCGTTATGACGTGTAGCATGTGCGCCATGACGCACAGTGATGAATGTGAGCCTTGCATGACGAGGAAATGAGAATGACAACAAATTTTAAATTTACCAAGTTTTACCAACAGAATGCAAGATTGGCTAACACATTCATAAATAAGATGTCAAACAGGCATGCAACAAGAAAGATAGATGGGGGAACAGCTCCCCCACACTTAAGCAATACATTGTCCTCAATGTTGAACAAGCAAAGGATAAGCATAAGAGAAGGAAGCAAAAAGGGCAATTCCACACAACAACAGGAGGGCAAGAGATAGAACTCAAAAGAGGGAAATTATTGAATGGAAAGGCTACTTACTAAAGTAAAAGCTAAACTATTTTCCTACAAGGGTTGTTTATCCCTGACACTTGCTTAACAAACTAATGCACCAACATATATCACAAGTAATCACAAGGCTTAAGTAAGTAAACAAGTGAAAGAAAGAGACAACCTGGGAGTTATGGAGGTTCTTGATACTTTCGATAATCCTTCGACAGATGGCCATGTTGTGGTGAAATAACTTCATCCATTTCCATGTCCGTGTCGGCCTCCACTAAGCCAGATTCACCTGAAATGTTTGTCGCAAAAATAGTAAGAGTTAGGCTCAGCGAACTTTCACATAAGGTGTAATCTGTAAAATGCTAACTATTAAAAACAAAGGAAAGCTATAAATGAAAATGCAACCTAAAAGAAAAGACTCCTAACTTCACTCAGCAAAAAAATGACAAAAGCTAACTTAGAGAACCAATTCGCGGTTCCCCGGCAACGGCGCCAATTTGATCGCGGCTCTGTCGATTTGACCTTAAGATCGATCCTTGGAAACCGGTCAAATAAAATAAATTCCAAGATTGCTATATAGAATTCAACCTCGGGTCGTCTCACTTAATTGGAACCTAATGAAATGGACCTAAGCTAGCCTATATGTCATAAAAAGTAAGTGAAATCAGTAAGGAAAAAGGGGGTTTTGTTTGAAAACATTAACTACACTAAAAAGCATGTAAAAAGTATTTTTGGATTTTTGAAAATAGAAAAAAGAAAATACTAAAACAAGTGATAAAAATACTCTTGAAAACAAGCTTTGGCTATCACAGTTCAAAACTAAGTGTGAATGGTAAACCTTAAAGAATTATCTTTAAGTCCAGGGTCTTGATTAATAGACTCCTGTCAGTCTTGACTCCATGTCTCAAGACCCCATTGAGTGCTCTTGAGCCTCAGAACCTTAAAGGATTCTTTAAGTCCAAGGCTTTAATCAATGAACTCCATTGCTTAAAACCTTGTTAAAAGCATCTTAGTGTGTGCGGTGGATTTGCCAATGCAATGGGCCAAATGAAATCTAGCATCAACTCAATATCAAACACAACTAGGCAGATAAAAGAGAATCAACAAGATCACAAGTTGACATATATAAGACTTCATATATTTAAGCACAGAATTCTACATAAACAAACCCATAACACATTACATTGTTCAACGCTTAATTAAACTCTAATTAAGTTAATCTAACTACACAGCAATAAACCCCAACTCGGTTGTTCATAACAATGTAGTTAAATGTGACAATGTAAACTACCAATCCAAACAACACATTAAATGTCAAACATTTAGCTATAATCAAGTAGCTTCACTACAAATTACAAACCCCTAAACCTAGGCATTTATAAATCATAGCTAAACTACAGATTAAGCTACTCCCCTTCGGTGAACTCCAGCCATCCCTGCATCTTCAAGAGAAAACAAATGCCTAACCACGCATTTCAACCCGAATCTTCACAACTCGTGATGAATCCCAGCTATCTATGATGGAGTCGGCGATGAAAATGAAAAGAAAGCCTATACAGAAGTTTCACCCAGGGAACCCCGAAGGGAACCCTGGGTGGTAAGGCCGAGAATCTCTCCTCTTCCTTCTTTGTTCTCTCTTCACTCGTCTCTCCTCTTTTCTCCCCGTCTCTCGATCCCTCTCCAGATGATGATGATAACCTAATTCGGCAGGATTTAAAGGATGGGTCACGGGCCGGGTCGGTACAGTGAGAGAAATCTCTATTTGGAGTCCGGGTATCCGTCTGCATGTCGCGGCGTATAAATTAATATTCGTCGCGACGTGTGCTCTGTCTTGCTCTCCACGATGAGATGTCTGGGACGTCGCGACGTACGATCTGGTTTGCTCGCTGCGACGTGCTGAATTGTTGACGTCGTGACGTATGATCTGTGTTGATGCGCCGCGATGTGGGAATTACATTTCGCCGCGGCATCGGTGATTAGTTCACGCCACGACGTGCCTTAAGGACTTCATGCCGTGTTGACTCTTCTGATCCTTCTTGACTCCTTTTCTCCTACAATATAAAATAACAATTTGTGGTATCAATTGTTCTTAGAAAAATTATGATGCAATTAATGTCAATTTGTACAATTTTACTAGCAAATTGCATAAAACATAAGCTCACCGTAAGAGACTAATTTAAGCACAAAAATCATGAATTAAGAGTCAAAAAGTGCATTAACAACCATGAAAATGTAGCCACTTATATATTAAACTTGAGTTCAATCAAAGATCTTATAATTTTTTTTTGAAATAGCTCACATTTAATCCTTTCTATCTGCATTATGATCTAAACTCACATCTCATCTATCAAACCCTGATGCATGAATCAAATAATGAATCTTCTACTTTACTCTTTTGATTTAATCAATATGAAAACATGGATAAATCATAAGGAAACTAGAATTGCATTTACCTAAATAATAAATCAAAGTATATCACACCCGAGGTTCATCTTACATAAATCTATATCCCAATTTATTTTATAATCAAACAAAGAAATATTATCGTAAAATGATAAAAAGATAAAGATATTATTGTTCTTGAATATTCAAATAATTCTTGTGGAACTTTTTGGTATATCTTTAAAGAATGATGTAATTTTGATCAATATTTAGAACAACATCAAAATAGACTTCTTGATGTTTCTAGATCAGCAGAACTTATTCCTTTCTAACTTTCTTTTCTTTAAATTCAAAACCTTAAGACCTACAAGGGTTATTAAAAGGTGTCGTGATCTTTATCTAGAGGTTAATATAGGGTTGTACGATTGCTCAGGGGAAACAAAAAGAAATAACCTTTGAATAAGACCTTTAACATGGTAGTATATAGGTGTCGTGTTCACAAGTCCTTCAATTATTCCAAAATTGCTCCAATTCAATCCAAATTTTCTTTTTTTTTCTTGTAAACAAAAAAAAAAGGACCTAACAATAATTCTAAAATTAAGTGTTGAAACTCTTAAAAATAATTCAAAATACTAGCAATATACCATTAAAATAGTATTTATGTCTTTCACCATACAATGTTTTAATTATATATAGAGCATGAAATTAATGTCTACTCTATTTGAGTCCAAATAAGTTAGTTCTCTACCATTAGTAATTAATTTAATTAATAAACCTTGAAAACTATTTTTAGTATCATTCAACCTTGGCTAAGGATTTATCGAATGCATACTAATTAAGAACAATGGAGCACTATTCATAATCACTTTAAGGTGATGAATTACATATTGATCACTCAATCACATCCATATAATTCATATTATAATTGATGAATTCTAGTTGAGATACCCTAAAATATGTCATAAATAGTAACAAACATAATGATCCCTATATGAGATCCTTTAGAGATTTCAAATCAAAAGATCACGCATATAATGATCAAAATAAGATTTTTCATAGGCATATAAGTAATTGGTAGCGTATCATAACACTACATAAATAACTAATCTTAAAACTATAGCTAGTGATGAGTTTAGGTAGATCCTATAGAGATTAAATCAAAATACTTTCCTAAATTATAATATTTTATATAAAGGGCGTCATTTAAGAAAATAAAGTAAAATTGAACTTATGAAAGCAAATAATAGAAAACAGTCAAAAGTGATGAAAGTGTTAGAATCTGATTCTCGGATCAATCTCAACCTAAACATAAATAAACATGCATCATTGGATTATCATTTTCCCACCTTTCTTAGGACTATTGATCTTAGGTTAACAATAAGCTCTATTAACCTCAATTTTTCCTTAGATTGTGTTTAATCAAAAATAATTTTTTAATTAAACCTAATTATCGAATAACCTAGAATAAGCTCGCTAGATTTAATTGGATAACCACATTACAAATCAAGAAAACAAATCAATCTAAGGAATATCCACACAAGTTCGGGTTATTTAGCCTGTGTTACATTATCTCTAATGATTCAATGTCATTAGTTGCCACAAATGAATCCAAACACAACTATTACGTATCATATTTGAAATTCTAACAGTGGGCTTGTACAAAAACAATCCAATAGAGAATTTATATCATTTTTACACAATACCTAATTCAATAAACACAAAATAACATAAACAATCCTTAAAGAGGAGAAGAACAACGATACACAAAGATGATAAACTTAGATTCACTCCTCGACTTTGATTTTACCTCCGAACTCGAATAAAGAAGCCTAGCCCTCTATGGGTCTTGAAAGAGTAAGTTTTCTGCCCTTCACGAAGTCCCAAGTTAATTCCTTTCATTTTTGTGGTTCAGATGTTCTATTTCTATGAAATTTAGGTTTCTGGGCATATGCAAGGTTTAATACATGATCGTGTATCAAACCGTATAAGTAAAAAAATGTGAAACTCATGTATCTAAATGTGTAAGCCAAAGTTTATCTTTCGAAAGCATACACAACCATATAAGTATATACATGACTTTGTATCTCCTAGGTTTTGCTAAATTGTTCTTCTTGTAATTTCTTATCCAATCCTAACTTTAGTCCATCTCTTTCTTGTTTCATAAGGATAACTGAGTTTGGACATCAATAGGTTGGCTTAAGGAGTATGCTCTTAACTCATTTTAGCCCTTATGCTTCTAAATTGTACCTAAAACTAAATATGAACTAAAATGAATGTCTTAAGCATTTCAAAGCATTAATCATTAAATGTCATAGAGTAAATGTATAAACAATCAAGCACACACCAAATTCCCCAACACTTAACCTTTGATCGTGCTTAGGTAAAACAACAAAATGAAAGTCACAAACAAAAACAAGTACTCACTTTCCATAGTTCCCAAGATGTTGCTAAGATGAAGCGCTTTCTGCCAAGGCCTGGTTGAATTCTCTCAACCCAATTAACATCACAACTTGAAATCAATTGGTACGAGTTTTTCTATATAAGTACTTCCCTTTAAACAAGATAAAAAGATTGATAAAGGGAATTATCAATTTCTATCAAAATGACGGGGAGTCTTTATACAAAGAATGAGAGTGGTGTAAGGAGTTACAAAGGGGTTGTCCTCATCATAACCTACCCAATGAATTCCTATTGCAAACCTTCTATAATGGAGTTAATCTACCTATGAGGGGCACTATAGATGCAACTGTTGGAGGATCATTTATGAGGAAAATAGTTGAAGCAGCACACAATCTGTTGGAAGAGATGACATATAATAGCTATTTTTAGAAATTGGAACAAAGTAGACAGTAACCATGTAATAGCTGGTTTTCAAAACTTACTGAGGGTTAGAATGTTAGAATTTTGAGTCATATCATTTTGGAATTAATTAGGTGCATTTTATTCACGTGCATACTATAAGAATACACACATAAATCATGTTTTAGAAAATATAGCAAAGATTGTATGTAGCACCCCACGCCAGCAAGACCCGATCAAACAAAGTTCAGTATCTATTTTTTTTAAAACTCTTTATAGACACACATGCGGAAGTCAAAAATCAAATAGGCCATAAGCCCTTTTTCCATTATACAAGGACATTTACAAAATTTCCATATGGCCATTTGGCCCTTTCACAAATACAAACACTTGAGTCATTTCAAAAATACAATTCATACGGAAGTTGCGGAATAAACAATTTAGTACAAAATATAGACATGCAATACAGACACGAACTGATCCCGACCTCTATCCTTCACTTGAAAACTGTAGCCATACTCCCGTTGACCTAACGGGGTATTCTTCTATTCCTGAAAAATAGTTGCAAATTTTGGGTGAGTTTTGCGAACTCAATGAGTGACCATCCTTGATGGCTCACTCAGTCACATGACACATACACATATATCACATAGAATTCAAATTTCACACTCAGATCATTTAGACATGTTAGAGTAGTGCCCTGAAGGCAATCGCCTTTAGCACATTTTGTACAAAGTTGTGTACATACTTTATGAATAAATAAAGAAAGGCATATTTCATTAACTTGCTGTTCATTATTTATGAATGGATATTGATCTATAAGCAAATTAATGAAGTCCATGATATATGACATAGCATGAAGGAAATTATGATGTGATCATACTACTGAGATTCCTATCATGAGCAATTATGTCAGTATCTAAATTACCCCTAGTCGTAGGATTACTGAGACTGGACATCGGTAATCCGGAGAGACTAGCACATCTCAAGCTCCTTAATTTGATCAAGCAGTGGATCTCAGAAACTGTAAATATGGGATATTTAGGGTTGAGATTTGAATGCTTACTAGAGGTAGTAAGTACATTGGATGACCTGCTATGAGATCATCACATGGATGTCCTATTCTAATGTCAGTGATAATCTCATCATAGCAATGGTGCAAGTATCCTTAGACTTGAGGTGCTCAAGGATATCTTGGATACTGATTCTATGCTTTGACTCCATTCCTTGTTGCCTTACAAAGGTCGCTCATAGGGTGGTGATTGGGTACAGCTTGAGGTATTCGAAGGTAATTGAGTAGCCAATACAGGATTCACCACTTCTGTGATAGCAGAAGATGATACCCATGGCCTCTTGTCAGGGTCATTACTTGGAAGTCTCTGGCCGGAGCATATATGTCATGAAGAATGTCTTCATTGACATATAAAGTAATGAGTTGCAAGACAAGAACTGAAATCACTTGGACTAGATTTGACGTAGTCAGTCTAGTAAGAGTTGACACATTGCCCATACTCATAACCAAGTGGGGTATAGCATGGTGAAAGGACGAATTGCACGGTAATTGTCTATGAAAAGGTTTGTGATATGGTTCATGATGAATACATGTTCATTCGTCAAACCAATTACTTTCCGGTCAATTGAGGGTCATGATGTGTTGCTAGATACCGCTTATGACTTGCTTAGATTAAGTGTTAATCTAAGTGGCCAACATAACCGGGAACCTAATAGGTCACACGCATAAGAGTGTCTTGGAGAATTCGTAAAATAGTTTTGGATAGAGATCCAATATATGGAGAGTAATCAGATTAAATGGATCCCGATGAGATCGAGATATGTCCCGATGAGATTGCGACATCGATATTGCTGAAAAATATTTCCGAAAGTTTTTCCCATACCGGGACCCGGTAGGCCGGTAGGACCGACCCCAGTGTGACTGGACCACATCAGCATTTATTTATATATATATATATATATAATTAATTAAAGCATTAATATATATATATATATATATATATATATATGTATATACGTGGATGAAGTGGAAAGGAAGGAGAAGCTTCCATTTCATGCCTAGTCATTAGTTATAATAAATGACTAAAAGAAAAAACTAAAAAGATGAGTGAAGATGAAGGATGATCGTTGGCTTTGATATAAAAGAAAGAGTTTCTTTGTTAAAGAATGAGATGGTCGTGGGTTTTGGAAGAATGAGGAAATAAGAGAGGATTTTGAGAAAATCCTAAGCCATTCTCTTCTTCTTCAACGATCTTCATTCTCATCTTCTCCAAGCTTCTCCTTCATCTTCTTCTTCCAAGCTCTCCAAGGAAAAAGGTAGGAGCTAGCATTCTTTACTTTGTTCTAGCTATTCCCGGGTCAAAGGGTTGTCCCGGTTAGGTTTTCCGATCTCTGCGTGGATACCGTTAGAGACGGTCTCCTTTGGCCGTTATGGTTTGAGTTTGTTGTATAGATACATGGATCCTGGCTTTCAGGAAGGTCCCGAAACAAAATTTTTTGTTTTCCGCACCGTGGGCATGTGATGCTCACACCGGGATTTTCCTACAAGACATTCATATGCATATGCCATTTGTATGAGACTCATATTCGTTCTTATTGTTGTGACTGAGTGCCTCTCACATATACAAAGTACTGGCCCGTAGGGCTCAGTCATATCGGAATACTGGCCTGAAGGCTCAGTCGAATCACAATACTAGCCCGTAGGCTTAGTCAAATCACAATACTGGCCCGTAGGCTCAGTCACATCACATAATCACGGAGCATAGCTCTACGTGGAAGCGTTTCATACGGGCGACTCAAGTCACAACACCTTTATATTTCATGCATTCATGCCATGGAATGCATCCCTTACATTGCATGCACTTATTCGATCACATTCACTTATCATCGGACTGTAGCCCGACATTCAACACATAGTTGAGCATTTACTTATCATCTTGCATGCAACGCACATTCAGCAAATATTTCATTCATCTTATTCATATGCAATGAACACTTCAACAATTCAATCAATCATCACAATCATATATGCATTCATCATATAGAGATCAATGTATACAAAATTCAAATAAAGCAAACAATAAAGTGAGACCATCTAGGTCTACTCACAGTACGCTCCAAAATAGCATTAGCTTCCCAATTCTGGAATGCCTGTATGCAGACACTTGACCTGCATAACCTATTTATGCAAGACACACATTGCACACTCATCAATAGTTGTACACATAACAACATTCATTTTTACACAATTGTAATAATAGACTATGTATAATACATGCTCAATGACAATCCCGGGTATATGTTCTAATATACACTTTATGCTCATTTCCATTTCATAATTCATATACGTTTCATACACTTCATTGGTACATGATCGTTCTAACTTCTCCTTTCAATCTTTACCCTTTTTATATGTCTAGCTTATTCATAAGCTTACACTTCATGAACACTTGGTTACTCTATATCATAACTCAATTTCTCATCATCTCTTATCTATCCTCATATGATCTCATAATATCCAATTCCCATTCATGGTTTAACACTTCATACTTATAAACACACTTAGGTAGGATTCTTTTAATTTCCTAAGACAAACCAAATCTCTTTCAATAGAAATTCACTTTAAGATCCCACAATGCATAATCACTGAAATTGATTCTAGAATATTCAAACCCAAGCATTTTCTAAACTCCATAAACTAGAATCTTTACAAAGATTCGATTCAATTGATCATACCTTGATTCTTTACCAATTGAAGAGATCTTCAGCTCAAATGGAAGCTCTTTTCTTCCTCTTCCTTATTCTCTTCTTGAACACTTCAAAATCTCTCTTGAGGGTTAACACAAATGGAACCCTAGGTGGTTTCTCTTCTTTCTCTCTCTCATTCTTTTTTCATGTTTTCTCTCTCTTATCTCTTTTCTCATCCACACATTTTTTTCTCTAGAATCTTCTCATCCCCGTAGTTCTTCTCTATTTATAAGCAAGACAACATTTCTTTTTTCCAATTTTGCCATTAATGAGTCTAAAAAGTCCATTTTATCCTTCCCTATAAGCTTATGTTTTTTTAAACTTAAGTGTCTTGCCAAAAATATCCTTGAACCTTCTTACACATCACTTTCTTCTAGAAAATATCCTCCATTTTCTTAAGTTTCTTATGCCTCCGAAATCATTCAGTTTGGTTCAATGATTCAAAAGATATACTTCAAACATTTTTTGACTGCTCCCGTCCAAAACAGTACACTATCTACAACTTCCATCCAAAACTTGAAAGTCCTACGAACTAAATCACAATTCACTTCCTTCATATACTTTGTAGCTATGCATCTCTAGTTTACCCTGAATTAGAAATCATCTCATTTTTTTTTCTACAGATCAAGACATCATCAAAACACTGAAGTATGTTCAGTGGGATAACACCAGTTCATATCCTTTAAGAGCATACTCACTATACCTGTCTCACTTTTTCACTAAATCTTTCTCCATTTATTTCATATGACTATGATTCTTGGTGGAGATGTATGAAAATGTCTTACGAATCTAATGGTTTAATAATCAAGTCATTTGGAGGTCTAGAGAAGAAGTTATGGCCAAAAGATTCCAACACGTTTCTGCCCTCACCTGAAATGTACATGTCTCAGTACGAATGCTTTAACTTTTGCTACAGATGTTTTATTGACTTCATTTTTAGACCATTGGAAAAAGGACTTCTGTATCTAAAACTATCATGAAGACCTAGAAGGCCAATTCTATCGTCTAACTTCTGTATCGTCTCACTTTCCTTTCATCTTAGTTCTATCGTCTCATTTCCATTGTCTGCTTTTTGCATCTACTTTTTGTGTCTGCTTTTCTGTGCCTGTTTTTTCTGCGTCTGGTTTTTGCATCTGTTTTTTTGCGTCTACTTTTTTGCGTCTGCTTTTCTGCGTCTGCTTTTTTGCGTCTCCTTTTTTGCGTCTCCTTTTCTGCGTCTCCTTTTTGGGTCAAGAACATCTCCACTTATAAGATGCATAACTTTTGACTCAGATGTCCAAAAGTTACAAAATTTATACCGTTGGAAAGATAAAAGAAAGATCTACAACTTTTCAGAAGGCAACTTTGCCAAAATCTATCTAGATTAAGTCCAGATTTTCCCCGAAAGTCTGAAGACAAAATTTTAATTCATACACCAACACTGCACCCAATTCTTCACTTCATGACAATATTTGAGACTCTTAGACACATAATTGAAATTCAATGTCTTCACACAAAAAGTATCCATATATCTCTAGTTTAATCCAAATCAAGAATCATCTCGTTTGGATTACTAGAGAAAACGTTGTAGCTAAATAACTGAAACATATTCAGTGAACATTTTTCAGATCACTACCAATCGTGTTTCTAAATCTTTCCTTATCACGACTCATACCAAGATCACTCTTTCTACTCCTTCTACTCCTTATTTTCAATAAAATCACATTTAATATCAATTATACCCGGAAGTTGTCAATGAATGCATGTACACTTTTTATCCGAAACATTACGTATTTATGTGCATATATGCTAACATGATGCATGAGTAAGAAAGATGCATTCCTTAATCTCAATTTCTCTTTGATCTCGCATGTATTGAAATTTCAGGTCACAACCGTTAATATGGGGACGGGATGTTACATTGTATGTGCACTCAATTGACATATTCTGGGGTATGAAAGGTTTAAAATGATTATGATATGATTGTGTATTGCTTATGTCTTGAATTTTAGTTTGAAGGATTACAATTAGTAATATGGAATTAATTTTTACAATTGGAAAATTAATGGATTAAAATGTACATTTAGTCTAGGAAAAATTGCCAAGTGCAAAAACAAGTTCACACATGGAAAATTAGGATGAATAAGCTTATAAAATGAGTGGCAAAGTGACAAATGGTAGTATTGATTGAGTGAAAATTGGCCTAGGATTTTGATGAAATTTGGCAACTTATATATAGGACAAGTGGATTGCATGCATAGGTGACAAATGCCATTGTAAAATAGTGACACCTAACACCTAATGAATTAGGCTAATGTAAAAATTGTTTTTGTTGTCTTCTTTCTTCTTTTTCCCTCTCACCACTGAAACACATACACACCCTTATAGCTCTGAAATTTTGCTCCAATCCTGTCCATTACCACCTCCAAAACCTTGTCAAAGTCATTATAGAGATAGATACATTATGCTGTTGTCTTTTTGTTACTATCGAAATCATCCTACTCTCACCTTAATTTTGAGATGATCTTGCATGCATGTAAGGCAAAGTAGACTTGATGTTTTGAGGTGAAATTTAACCTAAACAAGTAAGTGACATTTTGATCTTTACGGCATGTTGCAATAGAAATCTTATGATGATTGAATAGGGATGGATTACATGTAGTATTGGTGATGAAGTTGTGTTGGATGAATTGGATACTTTTTAGTTTTGTTTTTGATGCATGAAAACCGTAGGTTATAGGTTGTTATATGGATGATTTAAGTTGGTATTTGAAGTATAATTGATAAGGAATTCTTGCTAAAGATAGGTGTTATTAAGGTGTTTTCGAATCTGGAAAATTAGAGCTATAGGTGTGTTTGTAAAAAGTGATTGTTAATGACATAAGTGAGCATAATTTTGTAAACCTTAGTGTAACCAATATGGAAGTTAAATTAACCTGAAATGAAGTAACCTTAAAGTACATGAAATCTGGAAAATTTCAGGGGTTAATGATGTCTCTAAGCTTGTAAAATTTGTGAAGTATTGAAGGTAGTAAAGTTACAGACATTAGTGATGTTTATGACAAATTTTGGAATTTTAATTTTAGCCTTGTGTACATGTTGAACCAACTGAGAAATTTCATGTTAAATTGGTATATTTGGACTTGATTAAGGCTAGGAATGAGCCTAGATTGATGCTTGATTGATTGGTTAAGATTTTGATAAGTTTATGTAGTTAATTGATGTTATAACCTAAAGAATAGATTGTTTTGATGTGGTTGAGTTCAAATATGGAAATTATTTGTTAAAGGAATAAATGAGTTCTTTTAATGCAAATATGATCTTAAGGGCATGAGTAATGTGTATAACGTATGGATGAATGAGCATTGAAGAACATAGGGCAATTATGAATGAGAATTGGGTAAATGTATGAGTATATATTACTGGAAAAAGTTTGATAAATGTATGGATCTAGCTTGTTGAAATTCCAGTTTTAAAGTAACAATTGTGTGTGTGTTGTAGCACCCCACTCCCACAATGACCCGAACCTGACATCGATGGTGATATCCGAGTTCGTGCCCCGCGAGGGTGGCGTGCTAGAGCACTCAATCATTCAATAGTCAGTATAATAATTTTTTTAAAATCATAAACACACACTATGCAGAAGAAAATCATCACATACAGTCAATAATAATTTCTATGGCCACTTGGGCCCTTTCACAAATACAAAGTACTTAAGTCAGTTTGACTTTACAATTGACATAATCATTTGTACAAAAGTTCATAATACACAATGTTATAAAGAAATAAGAAAACATTAATGCAGATGCGGACTGATCCCGACCTCAATTCTTCACTTGAATGATGTAGGTATACTCCCGTTGGCCTAACGGGGTATTCTTCTAATCCTGAAAATAGTTGCAAATTTTGGGTAAGTTTTGCGAACTCAGTAAGTGACCATCATCGATGGCTCACCCAGTCACATAAAACTTTCACATTCACATAAATTTACATTCCACATTTTATACATTTAATCATTTATTTTATGCATATGCAATGCACATGAGACTCACTTTCATTTAGTATTGTCGTTATGACCGAGTGCCTTTTTACTAGCTCATATCCCTTAGTGGATACCGAGCAGTCTCATATAACGTCCCATATCCCTTAGTGGATACTGGGTATAGTCGCACTTGAGCCCAAGGCTCTATTCAGTCTTAATCTCTTTGAGCTCATAATTACTGAAAGTTCGGGTCCTAACCCTTAATATGAGGACGGGATTTTACATGTGTTATAAGAGGCTTTTTGATCATGAAAATGTTCAAGGATAAGTGTAAAGTATGGTTAATGAATTTGGAGTAAATCAAGCTAACTTAAAGGTACAAACTTGATTGCAAAATGGTAGTATACAAAATATAATGTTTGAATGGTCTTGGTGTATAAGCATAAATTAAATAGTCAAGATCTATGTATAAGAATACATACCTGAAAAGTCAGTTGAGCACTCATTGAAACATGACACATATACAAGTGTATGATTGTATATTCATTTGATTAAATAACTAAGTGATTTGTGAATTATGTGTGTATTATATGACAATAGACGCACAAGGAGGTCGTCAACATCCAGACGTTGCCAGTTTATCAAGAAAATAGCTTTTTTGGAGCATATTGTGAGTTAACCTAGATGTTTCTCACTATGATTGATTTATTTTTGGTCAAATTCTAGTTATTTAATTGTTATTTATATAATTGTTATAATTCCAGACATTGTTGGTCTGTGGAGTTTGATATTTCGAGACTATATATGGAAGTGTTTTTAAATTGAATGTCAATTGCTGATTATATGATTATCCATGAAATGCTTATTTGATTCAAATTAAATGTGAATTCTGGATAATTAGTTACAATAATGAAAGCAAATGATCTCTGAGATGATTCATATCATTGCATTTGACATTTGTGATCAGTTAAAGGAGTTATGACTAGAGTGACCAATGTGAGAAAAGAACTTTAAATTTAGAATGATAAAAGGAGCCTTAGGCTCAGATAACAAAGACTTGAAATCCACAACAAATTCTGGTCAGAAATGGGTATCCACAGAAGATATGGGATAATAAATTGGGTTAAAAGCTCTCTCATAATAAAGCAAAATAAGAATGGAGTCACATGTGCGATTTGTTGGACCCTAAACTTTTCTTAGAAGATTAGAACTATTAAACGAGAAATTTTGGAGATTAGTCATGAATAAAGAATAAATGAATGAAAATTTTTGAGTTAGAAATGATAAACAAGATTAAAGTAGTAATTGAAAAATGTGGACAGGTCCATGTTTTGCTTTAGTGTTTCTGATAGATAAGAGATTTTGAAATGGGAAGAATTACGGTGAAAGTTAGAAGTAAAATGAAAGAAAAAAAATGAAGCTGAATATATGTAGTAAGTTGATGAAGAATATGTACATACGTATATGTTCTGTTATTGGTGTTCATGATTAATCATGGATTACAATTTTTATGGATTGTACTGAGTTGAAAAACGTAGTTGAGAATGAGGAGTAAATAAAGTAGAAAGGGTGATCTTAGTTTGAGTTGTTTTAAGGAAAGATTGTGAAACAAAATGAGTGGTTGATCTAGAAAATGTTCATGGAGTATGCTTCAGTATTTTAGCAACAACTTTTTCTCTAGTTATCCAAACGAGATAGTTATTAATTTGTATTAAACTAGAGACATATGGATACATTTTTTATGAAAAAATCAAATTTAAATTCTATTTTTAAGAGTCTCCAAATTTGTCATGAAATTGAGAACTGGGTTCAGTACATTGGTGGATGAATGTAAAATTTATATTATGAATTTGAGGAAGTTATAGATTGATCTAAGTTGAATTAGAGAAATATGTCTTCTAAAAAGTTGTAGATATTTCTTTTATCTTTCGAACGGTATATAGAATAAGAATTTTGGACATTGGAGTTAAAAGTTATGGTCTTTATAAGTGGAGATATTCAAAAGTATAGATAGTATCATCTGTGATGGCGTCATATCGTCTATAAAAATGTATTGTCTGTGATGAAGTCATATCATCTATGATGACATCATATCATCTATAAAAATGTATTTTCTATGTTGACATCGTATCGTCTATGATGATGTCATATCGTCTATGTTTGACTTTCTACTTCTTCTATGTTTGACCTTTTGTACACTATCGTCTGGTCAATTTTTGAACCCTCAAATGATAGAATTTGTCTTCAAAATCTACATAAAAGTTGTATATATTGAAGTTCTCTTTCAAACAATCTAAAGAACGCCTCAATCCAATATCTTTAGGGAAATTTATAGCAATTTTCCCGATTCAACTATTTTTTCCCATTCGTCTGCTTTTTCAATTGGTTTCGTCTATACCTATTGTCTGATCCATTTTTACCCTTTAGATGATATAATTTGTCTTTGAGATCTTCATAAAATTTGTATATCTTGAAGTAATTTTTCAAACCATATAAAGAAAGCCTCAATATGATATTTTTATGGAAATTTATATCAATTTTCTTGATTCATCTTCTTTTTTCCATGCATCTACTTTTTCATTTGGTTTCGTTTGTACCTATTGTCTGCTCTATTTTTGACCCTTCAAACGATAGAATCTATCTTTGAGATCTTTATAAAAGTTGTATATATTGAAGTCTTCTTTTAAACCATATAAAGAATGCCTCAATCTGATACCTTTATTAAAAGTTATAGTAATTTTACTAATTCATTTTCTTTTTCCCATTCGTTTGCTTTTTCACTTGGTTTCATCTGTACCTATCGTCTAATCCATTTTTGATCCTTCAGATGATAAAATCTGACCTCAAGGTCTTTGTGAAAGTTGTATATCTTGAAGTCTTATTTTAAATCATCTTAATATGATCTTAATCCAAAATCTGTAGAAAGAGTTATGCCATTTGTCCCGAGTCAAATTCTATATTATTGAGGACCAAATCTTGTTTGATTCCTTCGGCCATAATTTTGTTATCCAACCTCCAAATGAAGTGATTCTTGAACCCTTAGATTCATATAACATTTTTTTACATCTCCATGAAAGGTTATAGTTTTTGGTATTGATTTGAAAAAGATTGTTTTAATCAAAGTAAGGGTATCGATTGGAAGAATATGAATTAGATATTTTTACTGAACATGCTTCAGTATTTTGATGATTTCTAGATCGATAGAGCTCCGAATAAGATGATTCTTGTTTAGAAATAAACTAGAGACATGGAGCTACAAATGGAATACATATATTGAAATCTAAGTCAGTTCTTGAGACTTTCAAATTCTGGATGGAAGTTAAGTATAGTGTACTGTTTCAATATAAGAACAGTCTGAAAATATTTGGGACAATGCTTTTAAAGTTCTGAACCAAATGGATTGATTTTGGTGTCATTAGAAATATAAGACAATGGGGAACATTTTTCTAGAAGAAAGTGTTATGTAAGAATGTTCAAGGGTACTTTTGGCAAGACACTTAAGCATAAAAGACATAAGGCATAAATGAAAAGGAAAATGGGACATTTCTCAATCATTAAGGGCATAATTGGAAGAAGAAGTATTGTCTTGCATTTTAATAAGAGAGAAGAACAAAAATTAAAGAGAAAAAGAGAGAGTGTCATGAAGAAGAGAGAGAAATATGAAGAGAAGAAGATAAGGAGAGAAAAAAAGAGAAAACAAGCTAGGGTTTCAATTGTGTTAGTCTTCAAGAGAGATTTTGAGGTTGTTCAAAAAGAGAAATACATAGAGGTAGAGAAGAGCTTCCCTTTGAGCTAAGGATTCCTTCATTTGGTGAAGAATGAAGGTAAGATCATTTTTTTGAAAACTTTTAGATTTTTGAAAGGATTTTAGTTCATGAAGTTTAGAAAATGCTTGGGTTTAAGTATTCTAAAACCAATTTTAGTGATTGTGCTTGAGGGATTTTCAATTGAAAACCCTATTGAGTGGGATTTTTGTTATTATATAAAAGGATCAAAGAGGCAAGAGGAACAAGAGAAGGGGCATTTTTTAGCAAGTCTATAAGCAAGAAAATAAAGGTACGTACATGTATAATAGAGTAAATAAGCCACTAATGTTTTCTTTGAATCAAAGAAGTTTAATGATTTCAATTGCATCATAAGTGTTGCATTTATTGCTTTTGAATGATTTGAGAAATTTCAATACGTTGTTTTATGAATTGTGTGATGAATTATGAAAAGGCTTGAAAGTGATCTTTTGAAAAGATATCATGTTTATGAAATCATGTTTTTGAAATATCTCATGACTATGAAAAGTCAAGATTTGGAAAAGTGTCTGCCTGCCCGTTAGTGGCATGGAGCTTCTTCATAGACTCCTATAAGTTCACGGCTACGTAAAACCATTATGTGGAAATGCGTAGTACATTTTATTTTGGATCCGCCTGAACCATTTTGATATGCTTATGTACTCATGATAAGTTGAAAAGAGTGATGCATACATAGTTTCCTCCCAAACCATTTTGATGTGCTTATGTTATGTTAACAAGTTTGATGCATTCATGTTTTGTAACCTGTGGATTTTGGCTGAAAGTAAGAAACATGTGTTTTATGAACTCAATGAAAATTTTATATGAAAAGAAAAATGGTTTCAAAGGTTTTACTTATTTTTTCGTTATAAACTGTTACCCACAAGCTTTTAAGCTCACCCCCCTTCTGTCCCATCTTCAATTGATAGTTAAGAGAAAGTGATCAAGAGCCTAAGGGAACTTCCACAAATTTGCTATTTTTGTATTTTTGTAATAAGCCAATGGTATGGCTTTTAATATGTAAATAAAGTTTTTCAAACTCTGTTGCTTTAGTAATGGCATGATAGACTGAAGTAGTTTCAGTTGTGTATGATCAAAATTGACTTCTTTATTAAGATAGTTGAAGTAATAAGTTTGATTTGATGTTTGAATGTTGTGGGCATGCCACCATTATGAGATGACAAATTCGATGATGGTTAAGGAGACTTCATTGAAATAAGTTCTGTTCTGTAATGGGCCCAAGTGATTACTGAAACTCTGATGGATTTAATTGGAATAAGCTCACGTCTTATGGTTTCAAAAGTTGGGTTTCGGAATTAGTGCCCAACATATTTTCATATACAACTTTACATGTATCATATGAATGAATGAGATAAATTATTGAATTGTTTTGAAATAGTGATATGCAATGTTTGTGTACATGTTGTACTTATTGAAATATGATAAAATGTGATGTGTTATTCAATACAAGATGATGTGATATACTTGTTGAATTGGGTTATAATTTATCTTGGTGTTTTAACTTGAGTGAACACGTCAATGATGGTTCACTCACTGAGTTCGCAAACTTATCAAAATTACAACGATGTTTTTTTAGGTTCAAAGAAGTTCTAGCTACTAAGGTTATATAGTAGAAGTATAGTACTTACATTTTAGGGACAAGAACGACTCAAAGGTCTGGTAAACTAATATCTAAGGAGTTTAGTTTAGAATGGTTTCAGTTAGCATCCCATTTCATATTGAACATTTTGTATAGAGTTTTGAATTCTCAAATGTTATGTAATGAATATACATAGATTATGAATTGTAATAATACAATGTACGTTTGATGTTTGTGAATGAAATGGGGAGAATTGATCATTTGAAATGCTTGTGATATATGTGATGCCTTAAATAAGTTAATGTGATTGTTCTAACATGTCATTCTCATAAGGTATGTTCTCGAATATCCTCTAATATGTTGGGCCATATGTTCTATGAAAGTGGTATGTTACAAACCAACCTTTCAAGATTCAAAAGGTATGATTGCTTTAGATTCATTGACAAAATTGTAGGCTGGGATTGACATCCTAACCAAGCAATTGAACAGCCTGAAAGCCACCTCTTCCTCTCCATTCAACGCAATTCAGCATAGATGTGAGTTATGCAGACAAGAGAGCTATATTGCAGCTAATTGTTTCTTAGTGAAAAATAACATGTTGCAATTCAACTTTATAGGAGCACAAGTTGGTAGGGGAGGTATTAATCCTTACTTAAACACATACCATTTGAGGTGGCAGAACCACCTGAAATTTCTTGGTCTAATAATGAGGAAAATCAATTTAAAAATCAAGTACGGTATGAATTTCAATATGATAAATCCAATGACCATGATTCTAAATTATATGAGATTATGGACAAGTTCATAAGTTTAGATGAGGCCCAAAAGAGGTTAGAAGGACAAATTGACCAAGTAACAAAGACTCATGTCTCTTCTATTCATTACTTGGAGTTTCAAATGGGAAAACTTGTCATTGCGTTATCTACAAGAAGTATGGGAAGTCTTCTGGGCAATATGGAAGTAAATCCAAGAGAGCAATTTAAGACTATCATACCTAGTAGTGGGAAAGAGCTAGAAGAACAAGTAGAAAAAAAAACAAAAACCCACCTTATAAAGGAACAAGAATAGCATAAAAAGGATGAAGAAGAGAATAAGGACCCTCCCTATATTCCACCTTTGCCTTAACCACTAACAGTGCCATTCATAAGAATTGATGAGCAAGAGAAAGAAGAATAGATGATGATGGACATAGAGCTTGAAGCACATAAGGAAGTCTTTGCTCACGAAATGGAAGAAGAAGAGGAGACAAAGGTGATTGAGGAAGAAAGAGAACCTTTCTTAGAAGTCAAATTGTTGAATTTGAAGGAAGATTTAAGGAGTTTCATTATTCCCTATTTTGTTGACAATTTGTAACCGAAAAGGAGATTACTAAACTTACTTGGATTGCTTAATTTGATTAATTATATCCTTTTGATTATCTTGCAACATGTAGCTTATTTACATGCTATTAAACTGAAATTGGGTTACAAGGGTAGAAGCAAACCACTCATAATAGACCCAAGTTGAGCATAAATGTGAAGAATCATCAAGCTAATGACGTTAACTAAGCGTTACTTGGGAGGCAACCCAAGAATTATGATAAGATTTACTTTTTATATTTATATTTATTTTATTTTATTGATGCTTGTTATCTTTTATTTCTTTTATTTCGTATGGGAGTGGAATGGCTGGATCTTTATAGCATTAAGTGCCTCCAATTTCCATCGCAACACCATCACCACCTCATTTTCAATAAATGGTTTCGTGCTCTTAACCTTTACTTTTCATTATTTCTTGTTATTTTTATTTTCATATATGTGTTGCTGTTTATTTTCTCATATTGAGGATAATGTGTTATCTAAGTATGGGGAGGATTGTGCATTAGTATGTCATATGTTTGTGAATTTTACATATCATATTGTCATAATTTTTTTCTTAGGTTGACATTGTGTGAACATTTTGTTGCATATGTGTGAATTTTGTCAATGTGTCAATGGCTATAGCTTTATGGAATTAGTTTTGCTTTGAACATTTTTTTTAAAGTTGTAAAAACATATTAGCTTGTGAAATTTGTGTTTTAAGTGTCTTTGGTTAAATATGCATGTTAATTAGGATATGATGTTAGTTTGCTCACCTTAGGAAATTTGTTACACACATTTATAATTATAAGTCAATTGAATAAGTAACATCATTAGTAACCTTTCATAAGGAAGATTAGCTAAAATACATGAGGTAGGCTATGTGAAATAAAAAAGGGTATTTATCTTTAATAAATAACTATTTCATTGTCCTTCGGGTTATGAATAGAGCTAGTAGCTAGTTAAGAATGTGATACAACTGAGTAATTGGGAGAAATTCATCACAAATATTTGCCTTTACGTTAAAAGGCTAAAATGACATTGCAACCAAGCTTATTAATAAAACGTGACCTAGTTGAGTAACCGGGAGACATTTATCCCAAATATTTGCCTTCATATCAAAGATTGGTAGGATTTATTTATCAAAACACCTTTTTATTCATTTTCTTTAACATTGACCTATAGTTGCAAATTTTGGTTGATTATTAATTATCAATGTATATGTACAAGTGCTTTAGGTGAATGAATATGATGTTAATGTATTGATTATTATGTATATTCAATCCAAAGTGCTTAGCCATAAATTACATAGTTAATATATTGGAACAACTTGAATGATTGTTCTTTGAGCTTAAATTGGTTTCATAAAGTTAGATGCCATTGTATCATTAGAGTATGTTGCATGAATGTATGTGTTATTGTTTGGTTTGTTTGAGTTGTGTTTTTTTTTGTTTGAGGATAAGAAAAAGGTTAAGTGTGGGGATGTTGATAGGTGTAAATTATACTATGTTTTGATAAATGTTTAAGTGTGATTTTGAGTGTTTCTTAGATGATTATCATGTATACAGTCTTAGAATTATGTTATTATTTATGCTTGCTTATCTTATAAGTGTTTATATGGTTTTGGGCATGACTTGGATCTTAATTTTATGTTTCAAAAGGTGTTGAAGTGTGTTTGAGTGTATGGAAATAAGAAATTAAAGAAAAGAGAAGGATTTGAAGTATGGAAGCTGGCCATGATCGTGGCTTATTTTACCACGATTGTGGCAGAGGGCGCAGACAACAATTCCAATGAATTTTAGCTTTTCCAGCACATGACCTATTTCATTATTTTGATGTTTTGGGGATATTTTTGAAACTAAATTAAGTGGTTAATCCCTATAAAGAACACTAGAAGCCTCAATTATAAAAAAGAACATAAAAAAGAGTAGCCATCATCTTCCAAAGTTAGAGAACAAGAAGGAGTACGAAGAATAATCCAGAAATTACAAATTTCAAGTTTTAGTTTAAATCAAGTTCTTTCTTTCTTTCCTTTGTTTATTTCATTAAACTTGATGTGTAACTTGGATTTAAATAGGTTATTCATGTTGAGGATACTCTAATTAACATATTTGAATTTGTTCTTAAGTTGTTTTGTGACTTGATTTTTGTTTATTTCAATTTAATGTTTTCGTGTTGTGATGTTTGGGTATGTTAATACTTCGATAATAAATCAAGAGATGGAATCGAAAGTAATCCGATTGGGTTTGGTAATAAGAGTTAGTGACCTAATAAGTCTTCCAAATATCAAACTAGTAATCATATAAAGATAAATCTTGCGTGAAAACTCGATTATTCGATGATCACTTAAGAACTAGTTGAAAACGTTAAGTAAATTTTATGAATCGAGAGGTTGAAAAATCTGGAATTTCGTAATCAATTAGGGTTAATCAATTAGGTTTTGAGAAAAAGTAATCAATCCCTTAGAAGATTTAGAATCAACACATAATTAAATCAATAGTGATTAGGTAGGAAAATAATGATATAATGAATTCTAAGCTTCATACATGATGTTCCTCATATATTTATGGTAGCTCATTTGTTATTTGATTGTTTATATAGTTTTATTTAATTTTTTAAAATTTTAAAATTTTATTTCCATTCAATTCATATCCCAATACCTTAGAGAAAATTTGGTTCACTTGATTCTAACTATTTCCTCGTGGGATCGACACCTTTAATACTATAAGTTTATGATTTGTATACTTGAAAATATTGGGGGTTTTATTAGAAGTAAAACTTGCTCAACAGAGAGCTCGAGTTTGAGTTATGAAACATCATTTTTTTTCATTCATCATGGTTAATGTACATAATTATGAGTGAATGTTGGTTTTTGCACTTCATGTCATATTGAGTGTTACTTTTGTTTTATTAGATTTCATGCTACTTTACCCAAATACATCTTACCTTACCTTTGTCCACATTATAACCATAAAAAAGTCCTTTGATTAATGATTATGCATGTAAACCTAGTGGTGGAGAAATGAAATGATATACAAAGTTGTGAAATGTCATGATCATGAATGGTGTTGAGTGTACCCAAAAATATATCTTATTTAAACACATTTTCCAAGTCTACCATTAAATTACTCAAATTTTGAAGATGATAAATGTTGATTGATCATAAGTAGAAGCGTTGAATGTTAAATTCTTGCTATGATTTTGAAAATCATTCATCTTTGCTTATGATTATGTATTATTGAAACATATAGGAAATGAGTAAATATTTTTGGTTTCTATAATCTTAGTTTTGATTTTTTCCTGAGGATGGTCCAAAGCTAAGTGTGGCAGAAATTGATACGTGCTTAATTTGTTATGAATTTATTCCATACCACATAATGATTATTGCTAGGGAAATGCTTAGGATACTTTAGGGTATGTTTGGATGTGGGTAGAGGGATGGAAGGGAATGGAATGGAATGGCCCAAATGACTCAGGCCATTGTTTAGGAGTCTATTTTGAAATAGGATGGAATGACAATTGATGGCTTTGGAAGCCATCCTTTGCCATCCAAATCCTAATATTTTGTGACCTCCCAAATTGGGGGGTCAAGGATGGAATGGCATGGCTTGCCTTCCAAATTTTAATTTAATGAAAAAAGTAACCTTAAAAAATAAACGAAATTACAACCTCAGTCCAGCAAAAACCTACAAAGCTACATATTACTACAGCCATTGTGTTTTTCCATCAACTGACTTCTTCCATCGACGAACTCCTCCACAGGGTGATAGGATCATCTTTCTTCGGTCCATCAGGTAAGCATCGAATATTCATCTGTCTTTGTTCCATTCGCTTGACTATTGCTTTCGTTATAATTTTTTGTGATTCTATTTCCCGTCAATATCAACGAATGAGTTTGGTAGAAAAAGCTTGGTTTTTAGGCGTTAATTTCTTTTAATTTATAAGGGATTGCCATCTTGTCATCTTGTCATCTATCAACGTCAATATCAACGAATGAGTTGGTGAAAAAATTGTGTTTCTTTATTGTGAGGTTGAAAGCAATATCAAGCCTAAAGATAGGTTCTTGATTCATTCTGACATTTTCACGAGCCTGTTTTAATTAAGGGATTGCCATTTGTACTTGGGAGAGGGACATAAACGACGCCCTGTAAAACATCTCTAGCCTAACACATCTGTTACATCTGTATCATGTGGATGAAACTGCAGTTTTTGTTCAGTTCAGTAGTCATACTGCAGTCATCATTTATTTGAAGAATTGTTGTACGAAATAAGTACATGGCAATGTTTTATTTAGGTTTGGATGTGGTCTGTGCAATTTATACATCTTTAATTAGTAATCTACATGATACACTCAAATTGTAGCCACCTATTCTAACTACTGACTTCTTTTATAAGTTCCAAAGTCCAACTATTTGACCTTTATAGACTTCTACCCGAGGGCCAATGAACATCTATCCCCTCTCCTGTGAACTAGAAAGCGTATAATAGTACGTCTGCTCAATTTTACATCAAACCATTCCCATTATGAGTACTATCTATGCTTGCTGTTATTTTTTGAAGTGATTTCGACTATCTTTAATTTAAATTTTGCACTTGCAATCTTATGTATTTTACTGATTAGACTATATTTTTTTGCACTTTGAAATAGATGGCAGATCCAAATATAATGCGCAAATACATCTTACTACGACATCTATTTATTATGTGTGTTATTCAAATAATCTGCTTGGCAGTTATATGGTATTTGACCCAAAAACAACATAAAAGAAATAAGCTTCCTAAAATCATAAGGGAAGAAAGAGAACAAGCACGGAATGGGTTAATGAAGCATATTTTGGATAATGAAGAAAGATGTCGTGCTATAGTACGGATGGGTCCCATAGCATTTTTAAATTTGTGTGATATATTACAAAGGAAAGGTGGTCTTCAACCAACTCAACGTGCATCAGTTGAAGAACAAGTTGGAAATTTTTTGTATTTGATTGGGCATAGTGTAAGAAATAGAGCACTTAACTTCTTCTTTAGAAGGTCTGGTGAAACTGTAAGTCGCCATTTTCATAGTGTGCTTAGAGCATTGATTGAATTAGAAGATGAATACTTGAGACAACCCAATGGTGAAGAAGTTGCTCTAGAAATACTAAACAGCAATAGGTTCTTTCCATATTTTAAGGTGAATATTACTATTACATTAGAATCAAAATTATAAATTGTATTCTATAAATTTTCTAAAAAAAAATTGTTGTAGGATTGTATTGGAGCAATTGATGGAACCCATATGCGTGTTAAATTCCTTGTGCAAGATGTTCCTAAATTTCGTGGTAGAAAAGATTATCCCACACAAAAAATTTTGGCATCTTGTTCTTTTAATATGAGATTCACCTATGTCTTGCCTGGGTGGGAAGGAACAGCATCTGATTCAAGAATTTTAAAAGATGCCTTAAGACGTCAATATCCTTTAAAAATTCCAGAAGGTATTGATTAATAAAAAGTTATACTTTTTAAAACCCACTAGCCTTGAATTATTTTACTAAAGTTTTAATTACTTTTCTATAGGCAAAATTTACCTTGTTGATGCTGGTTACATGTTAAAAGATGGACTCATTACACCTTACAGAGGAGAACGATACCACTTGAAGGAATACTCAAGAAATCCACCACGAAATCTTCGTGAATTATTCAACCATCGACATTCTTCTTTGCGAAATGTAATAGAGAGAGCTTTCGGTGTTTTGAAGAGGCGGTTTGCAATTTTCACAAGTGCTCCAACCTTTGGTATTAAAAACCAAAAAAAAATTATGTTAGTTGCTTTTATCTTGCATAATTATTTGATGGGAGTTGACCGAGATGATGAACTTATAGCTGAAGTGGATCGTGAACTTGCTAGTCAAACTCGTTATGAAAGTGAGCAAAATACTGATAGCGAAGATAGTGAAGAGGCAGCTAGAGGGGCCTTAATTAGGGACTCGATTGCAGCTGCTATGTGGCATGATTATATATCTTAATTTTGAATTAATGTTATTTTCAGGAAAAAGAAATATATGAATAAATATTTGTAGCTACTATGTTTGCTTTTTCTATTGTTTTTGACACTTGAAGTTAATGTTACTTCCTAATTTTGAGTTAGTGTTATTTCTTGGTTAACATTATTTTGTGTTAATGTTACTATGAATGTTAGTTTCTATTTTTTGCTATTATTTAATTATTATTATTTATTTCATTCTTTATGTTCAATTAGACATGCCAAAACGAAAAATTGGAAATGATGTACCAATCACAACTACTGAGTATGCTGAAAAATGTGTTTGGACCACGGCTATGGAAGATGTTCTTGTTGATGCATATGTGCATCAACATAATATGGGAAATAGGCAAGGTGGAACGTTCACTTCGAAAGCACTTGATGAAATCCTAAAGGAGATGAGAGAACACTTTCCAAATAGGCAAATTGACAAGACAAAAATAAAGGATCATATGAAAAGGCTAAAGAACAAATTTACACCTTGCTATGACTTATTTAAGCATGGACTCAGTGGTTTTGGATGGGATCCAACTACTAATATGTGGATTGCTGAGCCTGAAGTTTGGGAGAAGTTAATTGAGGTAACCAATGTATTAGTCTTATAAGTAAATAGTTTACTTTCATGTAGTTTCTTTTTTACAAATTCAATTATTTATGATGTGTGTGTTTTACTTTTCCTAGGCAAAACCTGAAGCTGCCATATGGAGGAACAAGCCAATGCCATATTATGAGAAAATGCTTACATTGTATGGGCAAGATAGGGCAACAGGTGAATATGCAGAAACTGCAGCAGAAGTGAGACAAAGAAAAGAAACAATTGATACTCCTGATCTTGAAACCATAGATGACATTGACTTCCTAGTTTCTAACAATGAAGCGACTTTGCATAACTTTAATGTGAACAATGCTGAAGTGGTGGAGAATTCTCCAAGGGAACAATCTCAAGCACCTACTCAAGGTTCCACTAAAGGTGAAACATCATCCAGGAAAAGAAAAGGGAAATCAAAAAATGACGATGTGGGAATGGACTTATTTTCTAAATCTATAGAAAAGCTGGTTGAATGTTTTGTAAAGTCCACTGTAGAAATTGTCAAGAGTGGTCAACCAACTCGTCCTATGTCAGAAAACAAAGTTTGGGGTCTTTTGGAAGGATTGGAGATTGATACAAACACATCACTCAAAGCTTACTACTTTCTCATTCGAGATGTTGATGCTCAAAGGGCCATAATTGGATGTCCTCCAGATAAGCGGAAGCAAATGTTGACCTATCTTATGTCTCTCAATAATCAATGAACTTAGTTGTGTATGGATATGACACAATAACTTAAATATTGCATTAGTGGTTTTTTTGAACTTTTTTTAAGTTGCTTGTTCAAAGTGACCTTCAGTTTGGAGACCATAATGCTCTCCCATTCCTTATTTGAACTGACATTTTTTTCATCCAAAAATTTGCTTTTATGTGTTACTTCAAGTTTTCATACATGGGACCATCTTTAATTTGGACTTCAAACTTATCTGTTCACAAATCTATGCAAAATTTTATGTATGGGACCAAAAAGAAAGTTTTGTCTTCATATGCACCTTTCAACATAACGTCGTAATTGATTTAATGCATTGGAATTGTGAAAAAACCAATTGAGCTTGTTTTTTGTGAAGCAGTAAATATTTGTTTAGAGAATATTATATTTGTGCATAAGATGTGTCCCTCGGAATATAACATAGCAATTCATGACAACTATGCATGTTTTATTACAAGGGTAATTTTGGAAAAAAAATTACAAGTCATTCCATTTCATTCATTTTTAGTGTCATTTCCAAACAATGGTCAAAGGAGTCCCTCTCTTATTTTATTTAAATTTCCAAAAAATGGAGTGACCCATTTCATTCCACTCCATTCCATTATGTTCCATTAATTTCCATTCCATTCCATTCCATCCTAAACTCCCAAACATACCCTTAGTTCTTATTTGATTTTAGGCACATTTCAGAAGCGAAGAAGCTAAAGTGAGTCAAAAGCATTATAATTTTTAGTTTTTTCAACTAGGAGAAGAGTGGAGCTTTGAGAGAAGGGGGAAAAGCTCTCAACCTTGATGGACCTATGGAGAGCTAGCTTCCTGATGCTAGTTCGAAGGTGGCATCAATACTGACGAACCCGACTAAGTGCTTTTCTCACTGAGTTTTTATTCTTCATCTTATTAGGGATTGATTATGCTATCCTATGTTTAAAGTTTGGGTATTGAGATTTATTTATGGAGACTAATGGTTTTTAATCATTAGGGATAATATAAACTAAGTTAAATGACTCGAGCATGTGTGTTTATTGCCTAGGTATATTTTCCTATTTTGTAATGCGACCGTCTAATTAAATATAGAGATCGTATCCTAGGTTATTTGGTGGATAGGCTTAATTAATGAGCGTCTATTAATTAAACATAACCTGAGGGAAAACTGAGGGAACAGAGCTTGTTGTTAATATATGACTAATAGTTCAAGGAGAGGTAAAAAAAAAAAACAAATCAATGAAATATTTTTAATTGGGTGTAGGATAAGATTGAACCAAAGAACTGGATTCCTAACAACTTCATGACTTTTCATCATCTTTTAATGTTTTCTTGAATTTATTTTTGTTAATTTAGTTTCATTTTATGTTCTTATTTAAACCAATTCAAAACCAACCCCTATAACCTAACAATCATTTATTTTCTGAGCCCTCTCTATGGGATTGAACTAGACTTGCCACTGTTATAGTTTTAGGTATAGTTTATTTTATGAAGTGTTACGACACACAAACGTCAACAAACATAAAAAATCAACAAATCCTCCACTAGCTTTAAAGCTTGGGTAGGACTTTTAGTTAGGTTAAAAGCATGTAACATGGTTAGCATAAAAAGAAAGGCTAATAAAGCTCAAAGGGGCTTATTAGAAGGAAAAATCATATAGATAGGTAGGCTATTTAGTGAATGTAGCTTGTAAAAACAAAAAAGTGCCTATATTATTTTTATGTTAATGCATGTGATAAAAATATGGTCTTGAATAGAAAAATCAAAGTAAAGTCACGATGTACATGTCATGAAATTCACTCATAAAAAAAGACAATTAGACCGATGTGTATGTGTCAATCTATAATGGCTCAAAATCTCATTAACTTGTGTCTACCACTAGCCATTACTCTTATAAAGATAACATATATTGACCAATCATAAGAGTAAAGGTACATATTCAGGTTACCATGAATTTCTCTAGTCAACTGAATTTCTAATTATGACTATATAGTATTAAAAGTGACATAAAAAGAGGAAAATGTTTGTTTGATTGATTTTTAAAACACCTAAGAAGCATACATAAACAACAAATAAGCTTAATAACGTGGATGAAAACAAAGTTCCCCTCTAGGGTACTACCTTTGGTTAAAAAATACTAAGATCCCCACCTCCATACTTAAAACTTACATTGTCTCCAATGTAACATCAAATGTAAGAAATGGAGCATTTAATATAAACAACAAATGCAATAATGTAATTGAAAAAAATAAACTTCCCTTGGGTTTCCTCCCAAGTAGTGCCTTTGTTTCATGTCATTGGTTCGATATAAGTGTCACTTGATCTTTGTAATGAGGGTTTTCTAACCCTATCACTTCCATATTTTCCACTTCGTATCCTTAGTAAAAATGTTTCAATCAATGACCATTAACCTTAAACTACTTGTTCATCTATAGGCTTTTAATTTTAATTGCACCATACAAAAACACATTAGTAACAATAAAAGGTCCATTCCAACGGGAACATAATTTATCTGGGAAAAATTTAAGTCATGAATGATAGAGAAGAACCTTTTTCTCAACAATAAATTTTTTTCTTGCATTCATCTTATCATGAAATAGCCTTGTCTTTTCCTTATAAATTTTTTCATTCTCTTAAGAGTAAAACCTAAGCTCTTCCAATTCTTGCAGTTGCAATTTCCTTTTTTCACCCACCTCGTTCATTTTTCGTATTGTGTTGCTTGCTTGCCCAAAAATCTTTGCGCTTAATTTCCATTAGAAGATGACTTGGCTTTTTGTAAATCATTTGATATGGAGACATGTCAATCGGTGTTTTGTATGCGGTTCCATATGCCCAAAGAGCATCATTAGGTTGTTGGCTCCAATCTTTACGATTTGGGCTCACAATTTTCTCAAGGATTGACTTGATTTCTCTATTTGACACTTCTACTTGCCCATTTGTTTGTGTATGATAGGACGTAGATACCTTATAAGTGACATGATGCTTCTTCAAAATATTTCTTACCAATTGAATGAAAAAATGAGTACCCTTGTTGCTAATTAATGCTCGTGGTGTTCCAAACCTAGTAAAAAAGTTAGATTTGACAAATTTTACAACTTTAGAATCATTAGTCCTTGTGGCATTAACTTCCACCCATTTATAAATATAAGCCACAACCAATAAAATGTAAACAAAACCAAAAGAAGAAGGAAATGATCCCATAAAGTCAATGCCTCATACATAAAAAATTTCAAACACAAGGATTGGAGATAAAGGCATTTGATCTCTATAGAATAAAATAACTTGTTTTTAGCATTGTCACATATCTTGCAGAACATATAGGAATCTCAAAATATATTTGGCCAATAAAAGCCACATTCAAGTATTTTCCTAGTAGTTATTTTAGGCCTAAAGTGACCACCACAAGCATGTGAACGACAAAATTTTAAAATAGATTCACATTTATACTAGGGCACACATATCCTATTTACTTAGTTAGAATAACACTTCCTTAATTAAGGATCATCCCAAATATAATATTTTGAATCACTCTTTATTCTATTCCATCTAGCTTTAATCAAATCATTAGGTATCTCGTTATTCACTAGATAGTTTACAATATCAGCATACCGTGGAATCTTAGCTTAAAGCATTAGTAATTGCTCATCTAGAAATAGCTCTTGCAATGGTATTGAATCCTCTTCCTTCACAACTCGACTCAAGTGGCCTGCAGCTGAGTTCTCTACACCTTTGTTATCTTTGATCTCCAAATCAAATTCTTAGAGTAAGAGAATCCATCTAATAAGTCTTGTCTTTGCTTCCTTCTTTGATAAAAGATATCTTAATGCCGCATGATTAGAATATATAATAACTTTAGAACCAAGCAATAAGGTATAAATTTATCTAAAGTAAACAAAATAGCTAAAAGCTCCTTCTCTATGGTGGAGTAGCTTCATTATGCTAGACTGAGAGTTCTTGAAGCATAGTAAATAGAATGAGTTATCTTGCCACATTTTTAATCGAGGAAAACACTCACAACAAAATTACTAGTATCACATATAATCTCAAAGGGTTGAGTCCAATTAGGTGGTTGAATGATTGATGTTTAAGTTAATAGTTCCTTTAATTTGTTAAAATCTTCCTTACATCCCTCATCAAATTCAAATGGCATGTCCTTTTGTAATAAATAATAGAGATTTGTTGAAATCTTATTGGAATCTTTAATAAACCTACAATAAAAACCTACATGACCAATAAAAACCTCCCACACATTATGGGATAAGGTAAGTTTTACACAATTTCTAACTTAGTTGTATCCACCACAATCCCTCTAGATGAAATTACATGTCCCAAAACTATTCCTTTTTGATAGTATGTCGTATCGCTAGCCAAAATAAACTAGACCTACTACTATAGTAGTAGTGAGTCTAGGTCAATCCCATAGAGAGTGTTCAGTTAGTTTTTAAAATGAAATTAATCGGTGTTTAGGTTAAGGGGGTTTTGGTTGGTTTGAAATAAGAAAATAAAACGAAACTAAACTAAGAAAAAAAAATTAAAGAAAAATGCAAAGTGGTTAAATTTCATTAAGATACAATCGTTAATTAAACCTAGTTATCGAATAATGTAACACCCTACTATCATAGAGTATATACTCAAACATTTAGACGAAAATCAAGAACATATCCTATGAGAATGACATGTTAGAGCAAACACATTAGCTTATTATGGCATGATAAAGAACATAAATATTTTATGTTCAACTCATCCCATTTCATTAATAAAACATAATTTACATTGTCATTTCATTACACACTAACCATATATTTATATTATAAAACCATCTGTGAGTTTGGAGTTTGATACAACAAGTTCTACGTGATATAAGTTACCAAACAAAAACATCCTATCTAAACTCCTCATATGTCAACTGACCAGATTTTTTAGCCATTTCTTGTTCCCAAAATGGACAATACTAGATTTTAACTAGATTGTCTTATAAGCTAAGTATCCTCTCAATACCTACAAAATTAACGTTGCAATTTTGATGAGTTTTGTGAACTTAGTGAGTGAACCATCTTCGATGTGCTCACTCAAATAGAACATAAAAATCTTATGTATAAAACATAGTTCATTCAATATAAAACATCCTAAATCAAATCCCATATGTATCACCTTACTCATCATATTTCAACAAACATTATGAAAACAAAATCTTCATATAGTCATTTCAGAACAATCCAATTGTTTATCTCAATTCTTCAAATCATCAACATGTACACAAGCATCACACATCATTATAACAACACAATTAAACATTTATTTGCAATCAATCTCATGAAAACAAGTAAAGATATAGATGCAAATGCACATGAGACTCACTTCCATTTTTATTTTGTTGTGATCAAGCACCTACTTAACTGTTCCATATCTATTGTAGATATCGAGCTCATTTCAGATATGATCCCGTATCCATTGTGGATATCAAGATCATTAATTGTTGAGTCTGTGGCTCCTTGTACACATTCTGAGCTTTAAGCTCTTTTCACGCTGGTGACTCCGGTTACAACTCCTTTATTTGATCATGCATATTCATATGATGGAGTACAACATTCCTCATAATATACTATCAATCACTTCCTTCAATGTACACAGTCAGTTATCAAAATCATCAGATCTAAGTTTGGCATTCAACATATAGTTGAGTACCCGATTCCCTATCACATACAATCAGTAAACACTTCCAATATATTCCTAAATATCACACTCCTCGGATCAACAATGTATGAAATATCACAATTATATAAGTAGCAATTTAGTAACTGAAATTTAGACAAAAACAATTCTATGATAGTGAGGATCATCTAGGTCAACTCACAGTATGCTCCAGATAGTTATTGCCTCGATAATCTAGCAATGTTTGGAAGTTATCGGTCAATTTGTGTTTCTAAATCATGCAATACACATATATGTACATATTACTAACTTGTTTAATCAAATAAGTACTTAATCATACACGTATATGTGTTATGTTTAATCATGCTTAATTGATCATTCCAAGTATATAACCTTATTCACAAATCTTAATCATTTATACATCATGAATTGTACATCATTTTAGTTTGTAATTAGGTTTATGCCTTAAGTAAACTCGATCACTTTCCATTCATCATACATTCACACAATTTCCTCAATTCATACTCAGTCATACCTAATTCACCATACTCATATTCTTTGGATCTTATTTGCATTAATAAAAACATCTTTATACTATTAACAACTTATATTTACGCTTATCCTTTAACATTTTCATGATCAAAAACCTCTTATAACACACACACACAATTGTTACTTTAAATATGAAATTTCAATAAGCTAAATCTATACATTCACCAAACTTTTTCCAGCAATATGCTCATTCATTCATACCTTATATACATTTCTCATATATTGGGAAACCAGGTTGAGATCCGATCCCGATCACAGCGAAATAATCATGAAACTTTTTTGTAATTTTTGATTTCCCGAAAACCAAGATCCATTTAATTCCATAAAATGATTAACACAAATCATAATAAAGCAATAACTTAATTTGTACCTTATTCCGAAGCTTGATCTTTATCTTATTGTATCCCTCGAATTGTTTATGAAACCAATCCGTCTCAACCACCATAGCCGCACAAATTTTTGGCCTCTAACGATATCCACAGAATGAGTTGAAAGAACTCTGTAACTCTTAAAAAGAGGGTTAGGCATGAAGTGCTAGCTCCATAGAGCTTAAGCCTATTTATAATAAGCTTTAGATGTTTTAATAATTTAATTTAAATTAAATTCTAATTTTAATTAAACTTTAATTATAAATACAAATAATTCTAATTAAATACCAATTATGCCCATATAAGATTCAATATCTCATATTGATCTTTATTTATTAAATATCTCATAATTAATCATAAAATTTCTCAAACTTTACAATTAAGTCCAACTTGATTAAATTAACTTCGCTCTCTTCAACCCATTCTATATGTGAGACCCATTAGGCTCCCAAATATATTGGCAATGATTATAAAATTTAATTTTAATTCATAATTAAAATTAGATAAATTAAAGCTCCTTTTAATTTATCTAATTTTAATTATGTATTAAAATTAAAATTTCTTTTAATTTATCTTTAATTCTCCTATTAAATACTTTATAATCATAGATCAAGATTAACGTGTAGCAATGCATCAAACCACACAAATTTTTAGGAATGTCAAAGTAGTTTTGACTAACCTTTCTATGCATAACTTTTCTGTATACTTCAATCATTTCATCGTGCAATGTTCTTATTAAATATAGAGCGTGGAATTAGTGTCTACTTTATTTTGAGTCTAATCATATTAGTTCTTTTCCATTAGCTATTGATTTAATTAATAACATTTGTAAACTATTTACAAAGCATCATTTCACCTTAGCCAAGAATTTCTTGATTCAATACTAATCGCGAACAACGAAACATTCTCCCTAATTACTTTAGGGTCATGAATCCTATCTTGATCATTCAACTATCTCCATATAGTTCACGCTACATCCAATGACTACTGATTGAATGACCTATGATTAAATAGATCATAAGTAGTATCAAAACATAGCAATCCCCATACAAAATAACTTTGATGACCTCAAGTCAAAGAATCATTTATACAATCATCACAATGAGAATTCCATAGACACACAAGTAATGTTCCATATGGATTTCCCATATCGAGTCTGTTCAGTGAACTTGTTCTCTAGTAAGCACCCATATGTTTGTTTAAGTATCTCTATACTTTATCCTATGAGATTGACTACTTCCTCCATAAGGAAAAACAAAATGTGTGCTAGTCTTTTTACATTTTCTTAATGTCCAATCTTAATAAAACAACGACTACGAACATTTAGGAATAATATATAAATACAGTATGAATCTCATAATTATAATCTTATTATAATTTCATTTGCAATGTATAATTATCCCATTTTTTATCATATACATCTAAATATGTACAAGATAAAGAATGCCTTTAAATAATTTGTGGCTAAATTACAATCAAAGCGATTAGCTGTAAGGCATAAATCGACAATCTGCCACTTGCACTAAGCCAATTGTTTAAGTATCTCATACCAAATCACCATATGACGATTATTCTACTACTGGGGTAGTGGCTTAATGAAAGAATTCTACAAGATTCTCATTCTACTACTGGGGTAATGGCTTAACGAAAGAATTCTACAAGATTCTCTATAGTGAGCACTTGATTAAATCTTACAACTCCCATCTTAATTATCATCTTACAACTCCCATATAATGTACAATTATCCTATGAACTTTATCATATACATCTAAGTATGTACAAGATAAAGAATGCCTTTAAATAATTTGTTATTAAACTATAATCAAAGCGATTGGCTGCATGGAATAAATCAACATCATGTCCTCTAAGATCATGTTTACATTAAAAGAACCCATTTAGTCCTTTAAGGGGTGTTTGTTTTCATTTTTATTTTTGGTTTTCTGTTTTTGATTTTAAATTCAGTAAAAAAATCTTGTTTATTTGAGTTTTAATTTTGTTTTTGGTTTTAGTTTCTTTCAGTTTTGAAAATTATGAAAACCATAAAAGTTTTTTTGTTTTCCTTTTTCATAATTTGATTTACCATCATTTAAATATATATTATTTAATTATTCTATTTTCAATAAAATTATGAATAATTTAATTCAACATTATATTTATATATTTAATAAATTAAAATTAATTATCAATAAAAATATGAAAATTTTAATTTTATTTAATTTTACAATTAAATTATATAATTAAATTTAAAATATATAAATATTCAAATAAAATTTTATTTAATAATTAAAATATATTTCAAATAAATATTAATTTTTAAATAAAATTTTAATTTTAAATTATTTATTTTATTAAAATATCATAAATATATTAATAATTTGTTAATAAATATTATATAAGAGATTAAATAAATTTATTTAATTAAAATAATTATCTTTAAATTTTATCTAAAGTGTAATTATTATCGGTGATAAAAATTTAACTACATAAACATTAACAATCAAACAGGTTTTTGTTTTTATTTGAAAGAAAAACAAAAAAATTGAAAACGAAAACTGAAAACTACAATAGAAAAACAGAAGTAGAACCAAATGGCCCCTTAACAAACCAAAATTTCCATATTTGAACTCAAAACAGTCCATTCTTTAGATAATGTCATCAATTAACTACATAAAAATATCAAGATATCTTCTAACCAAACCATTTCACAGAAGCATTAATAAGACATCAATAATCATTTTTCATATTTTATACTTTGACTAATTCGAGCTCTAATGTTGGAACTCTTCCCTGGTGAGTCAAGGGTCCGACGTCTTACGTGATATCTGGACGGGTAGCCCACGAGGGAGGAATTCCCCACCACTTGAAGACTCAAAAATGAATTTATTTTAATGTCATCCGAATCGATCTTGTAAGATTCACCCTAATCTCTCTCAATAAAATTGATCTTCTTAGGGCCCAAAATTAAATCCAATTCTTAAGCTAAAATGAAAATTTCATGCCTCTATATTAATAAGAACTAAAAATTCACCTCAATCGGATCTCTACAAATCGAGAAAATCGCCCAAATACGGAATCATATTCAAAAACTCTATTCAATTGCCTCCCTTCGATTTAATCTATAAAATTCAGCTCAAACCCGAAAATTCTAAATTTTGCATGAGAGGGTAGAAATTTGTTTAGAAAACCAATGCTTTGAATATCAATTAAATCGGAGGTTAAAAGAACAATTTACAAACAAAAAAAAAACGTTGGGCAAGCGTTTGGAAAAAGCTCGCCCGCAAGGCCGAGCAGTTATGCTCGCCAGAGAGGTCAAGCAATTATGCTCACCCGCGGGGCCGAGCATTTACGCTCGGCCGCGAGGCGAGTGTTAGGAAAGTGCTCGTCTACTGGGCGAGCGGTACTAAGGGGCCAGTTCACCTGGCCACTCCTACACTTGGATTTTTTTTAAAATTTATCTCTTTTCATACAGAATTCCAAAACTCGAAACTTTGGTATCAATAAAAAGCTATAAAGCGATTTACAACTTTCATGAAGGAAGCAAAAATCAATGAAGGCTCTAAGGAAGTGAAAAACCCTTCCAAATATACTGCCTGGACAAAACACTTTCCAACAGTAACTACATTCTTTCAAACCTTATAACTTCTTAATCCTAAGTCTAAAAGTGACATATCATATACCAAGGGAAAGCTCTAAACATGAACTACAATCTTCAAGAAGACATCCCAATCGAATACAAACTCTAAGAGCGTCAAAAACTCAGTTAAAGTTTCTACCCATTATAAAAATTTGGACAGCATCTCCCCTAAAATTCAACTAGCCAAAAATCATCAACCTTCAATCAATTTCCAGCACTTGCACACAAAAACTTCAATCTCCACATTCTTCAATCTCCCAACTCCATATAACCCATAATTTAACTCACATGGCAGCAACCACACACCTATTCATCTAATCATTTTCAAACTATAAAAAAACACATTTTAAAACAATATATATAAGAATACTTTACAACTTAATTCTCTTGCGTTTACATGAAAAACATAGGTTATTGCAAAGATTTAGATGGCAATTGAGCCCTAATACATCAAAAGAATCAAAAGTGTAAACTACAAAGAAAGATCATTGATCCAAAATGCATCTAAAGCTTTGTTTCCAAATAAAGCTTCAAAAGTAAAATGCATAGGAGTAATGCATCAATCTCGATGCGCTTACTCATTATCTCGCTCGTCGCCTGTGGACAGGAAAAGGGGTGTGAGCTCGACGACTCCATGGGTAACAATTTAATAACTAAGAATAAGCATACAAAAATTATTTAACAACTTCTTTTCAAAGCAATTTTACCAAAAACACTTTTGCCATAAAGAATTCCTCATCAAGTTCAATTGAGTTAAAACATTTACAAAAGTAATCAGTGATTACATAGCAATGTCACAGAAACACATAGAGGATGGTTTGGGTGGATCCAAACGAAACGTACTACATATTCCCGCGAACCGGTCATGTGTAGTCGTGAACTTATGGGAGTCCGTGAGGAGCTCCAAAGCCATTAGCGGGCAGGTGGGAGAAGCCTATGAAATAGACAAGTGCACTTGACTCTTAAGGGACCACCACAAACCCATATAAACATGCATTTCACATAATTCACACACAATTGCCCAAATTGGTATTTTTCCGAAATCACAGGTTCTAATCTTTTTCACTCGATGAACACTTTTACAAACATTTCCATGTAAAAGACACGGAATGCAAGTTTAAAACATCCCAAAGAGTGATAAATACAACATTGGTAAGTCATTGGAAAACAATAAATGGAATTTATGACAAAATCTTTAATATGCTTATTAACTCAATTATTAAAAAATCACCCACCTTAATTCCTTTAGCTTTGAGCTTGGTCAATTTGCCTTTCCTCTAACTCCAATTGCCTCTCTTGATCTTAATCAAAGCACAAAAATCCCATATTAACATGAGATGTCAAAGTTGGCACATCTTAGGAAAAGAAAACATGAATTTGATCCTATAAACCCTTACCCATAAATTTCCTAAGCTATTAAAACCAAAACCCATTTATAATTCCAAAAGATTTTCGAAATTCCCTTACCTTAAAAGCCACTCATGAATCTCTCTTCTTGCCTTTAATGGAAGCTTAATCCTTCCCTTTCCTATTTCCTTCTTAAAGAACTCTTACAATCACCTTTCTAAAGCAAGAAAAGTCAAAGCCCTAACCTCTTCTTCTTCTTCTTCTTCTTTCCACCAAAAATCTCCTTCTTTCCTTTTCTCCTTGCAAGTTTCGTAGCTTTCTCTTAAATGACTTAGCAAATTTTTGTTTCTTAACTTAAAGCCTAAGCCTAAAACTACGTAGTTTCACTCTTCCACCTTTTTACTTGCAATTTTCGTCCCCTTCATCCTCTCATACGACCACAAGCCCTTTTTTCTTCTTTCTTACTTCTTTTAACGATACTAAAAGACTAAAAAGCCCCTCCTTATTAGCCTTAAACTTTAAAAACCTAAGTGATCTACCAAAAATAACCTTACTCATCTTATTTCTTTACTTTTTACTAACTTCATACAAAAATATAATTAACTCATAATCCCTCCATTTAAATCCATCCACCTAAGCATTAAAACCTCAAATTATTCTAACCAAAAGAAAATTAAGCAAACTAAACCTCAAAATAATTTAAGCATACTTATTTAATAGGAAAGAGGAATCAGGACCCAACATCTAAAGTCTCTAAAAACCAGTAAGTAATAAAAGGTTCCTGCACAGGTGGTCTGTCACAAGTAGTATTAGGAAAACAAGCATAAATCAAGCTCTAGTCACAATTTTATCAAGCCACTTTCACAGGGTGTTGGACCCCGATCTTTTAGTGGAATTTAGAAATATCCAATGTATGAAATGAGTGTTTTTGCATATGTGTTATAGATTTGCATACTATATTGTGTTTATGAGGGTAAATTGTGTGTTCTGAGTTCAGAAGAAAATTTGTATTAATCTATGATGATTTTGACCTAGATATCTTAATAAAAGTTATAGATGATCCTCTTAGCTTTCTGACGTTATATAGTATGCAAATTTAGGATATCGGAGTGCAAAGATATGAGCATTATAAGTAAAGATGCTGCATAAGAAGTTTGAACATGACAATCATGGTGAATGATGAGAGTTTGAGTTGTTGATGATTTATTTGAGTAAAATTTTGGGAGTTTGATGCACCCAAAGTGGTAAATGAATGTTTTAGGAGTGTAATTGCATTAGAAGAAGTGAATTTGTGAAGATGATAAGTGTATATGATATTAGAATGGATGTAGGAAGCATTGGAGAGGGTTGGAGGGGTTTTGGAAACCCCCATGTCCGTTTAATGGACTTTAGTGGGTCAAAAAGGACCCCTAGCATCGCCCATGTCCGTTTAACAGACTTGATGTCCGTTTAACAGACTTTCTCAGGTGAGAAAGTGCATTTTGGTCCGACAGTGTCCGTTAAACAGACACTCATGGGTCAGCTTAAGGAAATGGCAATTTTTGACTATTTTAGATGCAGAATCTGATTTTGTGGTCTTCATGACCGTTTTAGATCTAGAAGTTTTCTTTCAAATGGTCTAAAGACGAAACTAATCAGACATTTGTGGTGAAAGTTATGACAATCGCACCACAACATGTTACTACATAATTGAGGTTATGAACATGTTAGATTCTTTCGGTCATAACTCCCTCATTCGACCTCCGAATGAAGTGATTCTTAAGGTGATAGATTTATAAGACATGAATTTATCTCTCCATGAAATTTGGTAACTTTTGTATTTGAGATGAGAAAGTTTGGTTGTAAGAGAGTGAGAGGTCAATTTAGAGAACATGATTAAGGTATAAACACATTTTGGAATTTTAAGCATATCTTGAGCTATAGAGCTCCGATTGAGGTGATTCTTGCTTCAAAACAAAATAGAGGCTTAGAGATATGATTCCAATGAAAATTCAAGATGTGATTTTGATGTTTGATTAGTGTGCGCTCATCACTATTGTGGAATGTCAGTAATTGACCTACAGGGTTTTAAACACAAGGTTTATGACTTCCGAAGTTAGGCTCCGCAAATGGGGTCCAGCGTGCTGTCATTGCGGTCTCCTTCCGTGCGACGCCATTTTTTCTAGTCCTTTTCCTCATGCAACATCGTTTTTCTTCTGTTTCTCTCCCTTGCGTGCTACGACGCCGTTTTGCTCCTTCTGATTTTGGGTAATTTGCTTCCACTTTTGACCTCTCTTCAATCTTTTTTTTATATCTTTTCCGTCCGACATCCAATTGATTTGATTTTTAAGGCGTTGGATTCCTAAGACATTTATATTCATCATAATGGGAAATTTATAATTTTTGAGATTAAATCAGAATGAGTTAGATATTTTTCTGAACATGGTTCTGTCTTTTGAGAAATTCTTGATATGTGGAGATCCAATTGAGTTGGTTGCTATGGAAAATTAAAATACAGACATGGGGATACAATTCTTATGAAGGAATTGAATTTCAATTTAGCCTCTAAAACTTCCAATTTCTGAATGGAAGTCGAGTTTAGTGTTCAGTCTTGAAGTAGTAAGAGCTGAAAGTGTTTTTATCATAACTTTTGTTCTAGTTATTCAAATAAGGTGATTCATGATTTGGATTAAACTAGAGAGATAAGGCTACAATTTGTCTGAAGGAAGTGAATTTTAATTCAGTCTCTAGGAATGTCAATTTTTGGATGGAATTAAAGTGCTGGAAAATGTTTTAGCATAAGACAAGTCCGAAATATTTGGAGTATAACTTTTGGAGTAGTGCACCAAATTAAATGATTTTGGTGGCGTTATGAAATTAAGACAATGAAGAACATTTCTCTAGAAGGAATTTTTAGCAAATTCCTTCAATTTGATGGTGAGAAAAATGTCCTAAAGTAAGCATGAATTGAAAATAAAGTTCAGGGGCAAAATTGGAAGGTTACTTAAGTTGTTAAGTTATAAGGCTTTCATGTAGGGGCATTATGGTCAATTTACACTCATTAAATGACATGGAAAAGGGGCCGCCATCTATAAGGAATGAAAGGCATGATTTTGAGGAGAAGGAAAGAATAAAAGAAGAAGAGAAAGAAAGGAGAAGAGATGTGCCCTCGGTGGAGAAGAAGAAGGAAGAAGAAAGAAGGATGCTAGGGTTCGATTTTCCTACCATTTTAAAGAGGGTTTTCATGTTTTGTCCAAGGAAAAAGGTGCAAGAGCATAAAAGCTTCCTAAGGATCAAATAAATTTCTAATTTGATGGAGATGAAGATAAGAAACGATTTTTGAGTTTTGAGTTTTTAATGAGTTTTTGGTTTAGATAGCTTGGAAATGGTATGGGTTTGTGATTTCCAAGTTCAATTTTGGTAATTGCTTAGTATTATTGGTTCAATTTTGGATGATTAAGTAATTAGGATTTATGTTATTGAATTAGGGAAAATTAAGGAAAGGCTTTGGAGAATTGATGCTTGTGACAAGTTTCAAGCATGGAATTGAGGTGGGTAATGTGTTTATATCTTCAATTATAAGCTACCATTGTGATTTTAAAAAATCAAGAAGCAAAATGTTTATAAATTATTGTTCATGTTAATGTTTGAAAATTATGATTTTCGAATGATAAAATTCGTTGATTTCGAAATGATTGGAAAATTTCTACAATTGTTTCGGGCATTTTAATAAAATGATTCAATTGTTACTTTCAAGGGTTTTGAATGATTTGATAAAATGGGAATAATTGTTTGAATTCATTATGCTTGAAGGATTTGTTACTTATGAAAATTGATACATTGGTTCATTTATTTATTTGTGAACGATTTTGATAAATTATCAAAAGTATTGCTTACTTTGTTTATAAATTGTTATGAATTGAATATGATTTCGAATTGTTATGAAATTGATTGATGAATTGTGGTTTGCTATATGACATGTGTATGGAAAATTGCTATATGAAAGTATGTGCATTTGTGAAGGTTAATGTGTCTAGTATGACACAATATGAAAAAATTAAGTTTTCAAAATGTGCCTTCGGGCAATCCGATTTTCAAGAGTGATTGATGTGTTATGTGGGTTTAGTCAGGTCCCATAAATGGGACAAGTGCACTTATCTTTTTTTTTTAAGGCTTCTCCCGCCTGCCCACTAGTGGCACTGGAGCTTCGATTTCGGACTCCCATAAGTTCACGACTACACTGGACCGCTATGCGAAAAAGTGTAGTACGTTCTGTTCACGACTCCACAGGACCGCTATGCAGAAATGTACAGTACGTTCCGTTTTAGACCGAACCAACCCATTTTGATGTGTTATGTGATTTTTATTTGTTTATAGTGTGATGCATTTATATGTGATGCATTCATGTTTTCGATTTTAAGTTATGAATTGTGAAAAGTTTTGGAATTTTAAGAAAGGAAAAATTGAATTTTGCGACCGTGAAAGTTTTGGGAAATTGTTTATGAATGTTTTGAATGATTTGAAAAGTTTGAAAAAAAAAGCTTTCGATGAATTTCCTACTGTGAGATTTTTATAAAATGGCAAAATTTTAGAAAATGATTTTTGCTTATGTTTGAATTTATAAACATGTTATCCACGAGCTGTCAAGCTCACCTCCCTTTCATCCCCATCTCCAGGTATTCAAGCAGGAGATCGGTTGAAAGAATGTCAAGACATTTTTGTTCGTTTTTGCATAGCGAGTATTTTATGTAAAGTTGGATTTTTGGTATTGTTATTGGATATGCTTGAATTGCCATTAATGTATTCCAAGCATTTATTTCGGGATGTATGAGAAGTACAAAATTGTATATAATTGAGTATGATGTATATGATGTATATGAATGATGAAGTTATGTATGGATTTGAGATATATATTTGTGTATGGTTATGGCATATGGCTTTGTGTATGGTTATTAAAATATGAACGTGATTGTATATGAATAGGATTGCTTGTGTTTTGGATTCCAAACGGGGGGTCTGATGATACTGATTTTTGATTGAGCTGGTGTATAGAAGTGTTTAAAGCTATTTGCAGGTTTTTTGTTTAATGAAATATAGTCGTTATCCTGCCAAAATTTTTATGGCAAAGAAAGAATAAGATAAGAATAAGAATTTTAGAGATGAGAAAAAAAGTCAAATAAGACTTTGGTTAAAAGATGAAATTTTGGGATATGTATGAATGTTAAGAAAATTTATATGAATTGAGATTTATATAAGGATGAATTTTCCAAAAATGGAAATTAGATTGCTTTGTATGAGATTGAATAAAATGAAAAAGAAAGAAAGAAAAAAATTTAGACTAGTTTTGTATTAGTTTAGTTAGAGGTTTCCAACGCGATAGTTTTCTAAGATACTTTGTTCTCGGATGTCGAATCCGCGTTCGATTTGTTCGATTTGTTTTCGCTTTATGAATTGATTGAACCATTTTGTTTGCGCTTGATTCCGATGCCATTCAATTCGTTTTTGGTTCTGCTTTCCGATATGTTTATGCTTTTGATTTTGATTCGATTTCCTTCGTTCGATTCGTCTTTGTTTCGCTTTCATTTCCGCTTTGGATTTTTGTTTCACCTTTTTTTTGGGCCCATTTTCGCACTTCGCTTTTCTTTTCTATTTTTCGTCTTTCCGGTTGGGGTCCGGTTCTGGTTTCAACATTGGGTCCCAACACAGGGGTCAACCTAAGACCTATATCTACAACTTTCATTCTTTGAGTTTCTTCAAATTCATTCCCTAAAGATATGTAAAATAGATCAAAAAATGAAGATAAAATTGAAACCAAAATTTCAATGTACAGCTCTAATTTTCCAGATTAAAAAACATTTCAATAACACCTATCTTTTTCCATAAATCCACCTTCATTTATGCTTCAAATCCTAACTTAAATCTTCCATACAACATTCCATAGACTACCATTTTCATATATGTAAAAACAGATCAGAAAAGTATCCATTCATTCTCTATTTTCTAGCACATCTTCAACATCAACATCATACACAATCTATCCTAATTCAATCAATCATAATCTTTCTATTGTAACATGCCATAAAGAACAACACTTTACTTATTTACGTTCCAATTCCATCTCAATTCATCAACTTCACCTAGCCCTCCATGCATGCAAGATCATCTCAAATTCAAGGTGGGATTAGATGACTTTTGGCTATGATAAAACAACAACAATCAGCTAGTTCTTTAGCTATTTTATGAAGGATAAAAGTGTGTATTTGGTGGTGAGGGATGAGAAGAGAAGAAGAATGAGCTAGGCTGAAATAACACTATAGAAACATTACTCCTAATGTGCTAGGTGTCATCCAATTAATTTGCCATATGTCTAAAGGCATGCCCTCCATTTATCATGTAAATGTATTTCCATATGTCACTAATAAAGCTAGGTCATATGTCATGTAATCACAGCTGCAAATTATAATCAACTTACTAATCCATTTGTCACACAATGATCAATGCCAAATGCCACTCAATTATAGGCTTAATCATTATAATTTCTATGTATCAATTTTTTTTACCACTTGGGATTTTTCCTAGACCAAATGTACATTTAATTCCTTAATTTTCTAATTATATCAATTAATTCCAAATTCACTAGTTGTAATCAATCAAACCAAAATTCAAGGCATAAACGTTTCACTATTCACATCATGATTGTTTTAATCTTTTCATACCCTAGAAGTCAATTGAGTGCATATACATTCCTTGCAATGTGTACAAAATCATAATTCATAATTCATAATTTATGTGTGTATGCTAATGATATGTAAGTGAATGAAATGCATTTTATGAATTCCTAATGACAACTAAAGCTCTAACCTTCAATATGGAGAATGAGTTATTACAAATAACCTAGAATATGATCTCTAAATTCAATTGGGCAGTCACATTACGAATTAGAAAAACTGATTAGTCAAAACTGATTAATTAAGAAAATAACCGCATACAATGTGTCATTTAACCTAGGTTATGTTATCCCTAATGATTATGAATCATTAGTTGCTACAAACGAATTCCAAATATAATAATTATGGATTATATTGAAATTCTAGCTATAGGTTTATACAAATAACCAAATTATACGATAATATGATCATTCATACACAAAACCCAAATCCACATGCCTAAGATAACACGATCAATTCAATAAGAGAGAAAAAAACAACAAATATGAAAGGAATGCTTAACTGACTCATTATTATCAAAATCACCTCCAAACTAGCATTGGAAAGCTACCCCTCTATAGGTCTTGTCATGGTGGAGAGCTTAACTCCCTCTTCATGGTCTCTTGAATCTCCTGAAGGTCCCTCATGATTCAGCCCAGCCAAAAATATCTTCTCCTCTTGTCTCTTGATCGAAACACCCCTATTCTTTCATAACCTTTAATCGTCACAAAAACTAAGATTTTATAGTGAAAATTAGGGTGAGGGGAGCTATCAATTTTCTTAAACCCATGTTGGACCCCGAACTTTTGATGATAATTAGAAATATTAAAATGAATATTAATGAGAAAGAAATTGGTGAGACAATTTATGAATTTAAGAAAATTTGCTAAAATTAAAAAAAATTATGAGAAAAGAATTGTTTAGTTTTGAGGACTTTGATATTTGAATGAATTTATATGGATTATGAGAGGAAAGAGAATGAGTTAATTGAAATGGGAGTGGAAAATCAAGAAATAAAGAAATAAAGTGAGAGAATTTGAAAAAAATTAAGAAAGTTGACTTTTGGAGATAAAAAGTTTGACTTGAGAGAGTTGACTTTTTGTTTGAGGCAAAATTTGAGAAAATTGTCTTCTGGAAACTTATAGTTATGTCAAGAACTTTCTATAGCCATAAAGTTTGATATTTTTCGATATCGGAATTGAGAGTTATGATCAGTCAAAGTTAGCTTAGAGTTTGACTTTTTGAAGAAAAATTTGACTTTTTCATTTAAGCAAAATTCGAGAAAATGATCAACATAAAAATTGTAGCCTCTGTCGAGATCTTTTTGTGGATATAAAGTTTGCTATTTTTCGATGTCGGGATTGAGAGATATGATTTTCTGAAGATATGCTTTGTTTTGAAAATGCTATTAAGTATAGATTTGTGTGTTCTATGCTTCGAGGCCACTCATCGTATGGATTTAGTTTGAATTAGAATAAGTGGTCTTCATGAAAGTTTTAGATGATGTTTTTATCTTTCCATTGATATAAAGTTTGCAATTTTTATATATCGGGGCAAGGAGTTATGAGCGATTAAAAATTGGAAGTCGTTTAGGAAAAGTTGTTTTGGACAAAATCTTTGATTGAGGTTTTGACCTCTTTCGAGACCTAATTTGATTTTGAGTACTTCAGGGAAGTTGTAGAGCTTCCTTTGATCTTCTTATTGACACCAAATTTGTCAAATTCTGAGTTCGGGATCGAGAGATATGATTTTGGAAAAGTTCAGTTTTGAAGTTCCATTACTTTGTTTTTAATCCGATCCCTTTTGTAATCTTTCGCTTATAATTCCTTCGTCCGACATTCGATTGATTTGATTCTCGAAGCGTTGGATTACTAAAACAATTAATTTCATTTTTATGAAGAATTATGATTTTTAGGAGATTAAATGGAAAGAGATTGATTGAACCAAAGTAAGAGATTTGGTTATAGGTTATAAGTTGGATAAGTTTCTGAACATGGTTCAGTATTTTGCGAAATTCGGGAGCTGTACAACTCTGATTGAGTTAATTCTTAAGGGAAAATAAAATTAAGCTATAGGGCTACAACTCTTGTGAAGGGATCGAAATTTAATTTCAACCCTAAGATTGTTAATTTCTGGAATTAAATTAGCGTAATGTTCAGTCTCGGATTTTGTGAAGGTTCGATAGTATTTTGGCTATAAATTCTTCGTTTCTGATCCAAATTGAGCGCGGTCGGTGGCGTTGGATTCGTATGATCTAGAGGAACAATTTTCAAGAAGAAAGTTTGTCCAAATTATTTCGTTTAGATGCTTGAAAGGACGCAAGCTATCAGATTTTGAAAATCCTGTGCAGGGATATTTTGGGATTTCACTTAAAAGGAAGGGTAATTTGGTCTTTTAAGCCATCATTTTTAAATGATGTTTCACTACACATATAAGGGATTGTCGTTTTTGAAGAGGAAGAAGCTCGATTATTCAAGAAGAAAAGAAAGAATAAGAAGAGAATGGAGAAAAGAAGTTTTCGTATGGAGAAAGAAGAAAGAGAAAGTGAGATTTCGAAAATTTTTAGGTCTTTGAGTTTGAGTTTTGCTTGGTTTCAAAGGAAAAAGATGGAAAATGAAGGAAGCTTGCTTTGGGAACCAAGAAATCCGAAATTTGAAGGAGAAAGAGGTAAGGGAAAAATTTGAGCTTTGAGATTTTATTGAGCTTTTGATTGAGAAACATGAAAAATGATATGGGTAGGTGATATATAAAGTCAATTTTGATGATTGTTAAGGATTAAGGGTTTAATTTTAGTTGGAAATTAATTTGGGGTTTATGCCTAATTTTGTGATTTGAGATTTTTGGAAATTAATAGCTTAGAAATATAGGAAATATGATGGGTTTGTGAATTATGAAAGTAATTTTGAAGAATTTGTGAATTATGATATTGAATTTAGATAAATTGGTTTAGGCCAATTTTGAGATTTGAGAATTTTTGAAATTGGTGGTTTAGATATCTTGAAATTAGTATGAATTGATAATTTATGATAGCAATTTTGAAAATTAAGTTATTAATGAGATTGAATTTGAGTGAATTGGTTTAGGTAAAATTTTGAATTTGGGGATTTTAGAAATTCTTGTTTTAGAAAGCTTGGAAAAGTGATGAATTTGGGTTCCCTATAGTTACTTTTGAGAATTATGCAAATTATGATGTGGAATTTGGATGATTATGGCTTAGGTCAATGTTAATTGAAAGAAGGAAAGAAGCAAAGATCAATTGGAGCTTGAAATTAAGTTTCGGGCATTAATTCGAGGTGGGTAGCATATTTATATTTTGATTTGTAAGCTATACATGAAAGTTGGAAAAATTAAAGAAAACAAGTTTTGAAAATTTAAAGAAGGCGAAAATGGATTTTTGATAAATTATTGTTTATATTTATGTAAATGATTGAAAGAAGGATTAAATGCCTTAATTTAGAAATGATTTTCATAAATTACAAGATTGAAGAAATTCATGGTTTTTGAATTGTTAGATAAATTTTGAAAAATGTGCATTATGAATATGTATATGTTTGAGTTATGTTTTAAAGAAATACATTGCATTCATATTTATGATTTGAATTGATACGTGATTAAATTAGTGAATGTGAATTGTTGTATGTCTTGATATGATTTGTGAATGTGAGTGTGTCAAGTTTGACATTATGTGAAAATATGAAAAATTTGAAGAAAAGCAAGTTTTTGAAAAGTGCCTTCGGGCAATTCAACTTTCCGTTTTCGCTTATGTGTTATGTGGGTTTGGTCAGGTCCTTCTGTGAGTCAGTGCACTGTCTCTATTCGTTATAGCCTTCTCCCGACTGCCCACTAGTGGCACGGAGCTCTGAATTTGGACTCCCTTAATGGCTACACTGGACCGCAATGCGGAAAAGTGTAGTACGTTTCGTTCATTCACCGCACATGACCGCTAAGCGGAATGTGCGAGACGCTCGCTTCGGACCGAACCAGACCATTCTGATATGTTACGTGTTTTGATTTGTTTCTGTGTGCTGCATTCATGTTTTAAAAAAATTGAGAAAGGAAAAAAGGTGACTTTTGTTATGAAAAGTTTGAAAAATTGAAAGGTTTGAGGAAACCGTTTTGAAAAGGTACAAAGTTTGAAAAATTAGCTCTTTTGGCAAAAAGCTTATGAAAAATTGATTTCTACTTATTTGTCAATTTATAAATGTGTTATCCACGAGCTGAGCTCTCCCCCTTTCATCCCCATCTCCGGTATTGACGGAGATCGGATGAAAGATGGTCAAGACGTCAATTTCGATATTTGTATAAGTTTGGATTTTAGTATGGATATGTATATGGCTTAAGATAAGTTTGGGAAAGTGTACTTGCATATAAAGTTGGGTATTGTGAATGGTCTTGAATTTGTATATGAAATTGTGTATGATAATGATTTTGATTTAGGAATTTGTGTATGGAATTTAAGATTGAAATGTGTATTGAAATTGGACATGATTAATGTTTTGAAGTGGTTTAGATATAGGAGTGTGTTTATTTGCTGAAATCCCGGACGGAGGGTCCGGTAGATTTTGATTGATTGTGTGATTGGTTGGGGATTTAGAAGTGTGTTTTTCGATACTTTGCAGGTTTGGGTTAGAATAAATGCAAATTATCTTTCGAATTTTGATAAAATTTGGGATAAAATGTAATTTTGAGATTTGTATGGATATATATAAGATTATGTATGAATGTTGAGTTTTGGGTATAAGAATGAATTTCCTATGGGAAATGATATGGATGTGATTGGGTATAAAAATGTAATTTTGAGATTCGTATCCGTTTTCGATTCGTATTCGATCCGTAATACGATTTTGATTCGTATTTTGGCTATTCGATAATACGATTTTGATTCGTTTTGTGTTTTGCCCCGCTTTGTTTCGCTATTAGATCTGATTCGTATTTTCGTCCGTTCTGTTTGCTTCGCTTTTCGATTTGCTTCAGCTTTCGTTTCGCGTTATCCAATCGTTCTTGTTGTTTTCCGTTCTGTTTTTTCGGTCGGGATCCGGTTCCCGGATCGGGTCTCAACAACCCATGTCTCTAATGTATTCGTTTCAATTGGATGATGTCTACATTTTGCTCACACTTCCTAGCTACTGCATCTTGGTCTTCCTTCCTAGCTGAGCTGTCAATTGGTCATTTGCTGCTTCCCTTGGTTATGTTATCATTTGGTCATCTTCACCTACTTTCCTTCTTATACTGCATCGTCATTTCTGCTTCTCTTCTAACTACTACAGTTTTCCCTCTTTGTTTTTACTGTATTGATGCTAGTCATTTTTTTTTCATGTGTGTGTGTGTGCATGAAACACATACATTGCATGCATGTTAGCCCAACTTTGTTTTCTTTTTCTATTGGCATTTTGTTCTCACTATATTTTCGTTTTATCGCTCCTTGTAGTAATTTCTTGGTTGTCTTCTTTTGGATTGAATTTATTTTCTTCTTCTTACTTTATGAAGACAAGTGAACATTAATCTTTGAAAAATGGCCAAGTTATCGTGCTTTCAACTCACTTTAACTTATTTGCTTTCAAATTGTGCCTAAAATCACATATTAGTTAAAATAAGTATCTTAAACAATTTCATAGCAATAATCATTAAGTTTTATAGAATAAATTCACAATCAATTAAGCACATATCAATTTCACCCACACTTAGCTTTCAGATGTGTAACATCCCGTTATCCATGTTAGGGCTAGAATTGTGAATTATGAGAATTTTGTGAGAAATTAGGAAAAATGCACATCATGCATTATTAATTGTGACATGCACATTTTTGCACATTTAAATGATTGTACATGCATTCCTTGACATTTTCGGGTACAATTGAATTATTAAATTGTGATTAAAATGTGTTTTGGTGATTTTGATATTATTTAAGACATTTTGGGATTTTTAGTGAATTTTGTGAAAATATTGATTTATGGGCCAATTATATTGTGACATGTGGCATCATATAATTGGGACAAGTGGCTATTATAGGCAGATGATTTATGGATTTATAGAGTTAGGACACTTGCAAAGCATGCAAAGTGTACGGATTCTTAGAGTTAATTTTGAACTAGTGCAAACGTTCTTCTCGATGAAGAAACACTTGCCATCCGAACGCTAGTTCTGGAACTTTTGATGCTTTGATCTGCTCTCCTTGCAGGATATTATAGCCAAATCAAGTAAGTTATTATTATAAATGATTTTTTTATGGAGATGAATGCATGCATGTGAGGTTATGGAAGCTAAATTTCGGTGATAAATGAATTAGATGGTCGAATATGTGAAATGGGAATGTGTTCAGCAAAGTAGGAAATGAGATCTGTTTAAATTGAAATGAGTTACAGAAGAGTTCCTGAAAATCTATGAATGTATACACTCTGTTCGGGTTTTGAGATAGTCGAAATGATAAATGCATGCTTTGTGTTCGTTGTTTATCAGTAGAAGTGAAGTTGATGTTTAAGAATGAATCTTGAGTTTGATCTTATGTAAATGTTTCGAACCGGATTATGAGTTAATTGTAGGTGTAAGTCGACTTGTATTGAGATGTAAGTCGACTTATACCAGTTCGGTACTAATAAGTCGACTTGTATACCCGTGTAAGTCGACTTATGCGTATAAAGCATCGTGAGATTGTTAGAGTAGTGCCCAAAGGCAATCCCTTTAGCGCTTTTTGTTCATAGTCATGTATGGACTTTATGAATAAATAAATAAAGGCATGTTTCATTTATTTGATGTTCTTTATGAGTTGATATTGATCTTTAATCAAATTAATGAAGTCCATGATATATGACATAGCATGAAGGAAATTATGATGTGATCATAATCCTGAGATTCCTATCATGTGCAATTATGTCAGTATCTAAATTCTCCCTAGTTATAGGATTAATGAGACTGGACATCATTAATCCGGACAGACTAGCATATGTTATACTCCTTGATTGGATCAAGCAGTGGATCTTGGAAACTGTAAATATGAGATATTTAGAGTTGACATGTGGATGCTTACTAGCGGTAGTAAGTACATTGGATGACTTGCCATGAGATCATCACATGGATGTCCTATTCTAATGTCAGTGATAATCTCATCATAGCAATGGTGCAAGTATCCTTAGACTTGAGGTACTCAAGTATATCTTGGATATTGATTCTGTGCTTTGACTCCATTCCTTGTTGCCTTTCAGAGGTTACTCATAGGGTGGTGCTTGGAGTGCGACTTGAGGTATTGAAGGTAATTGAGTAGCCAATAAAGGATTCATCACTACGTGATAGCGAAGAGATACCCTAGCCTCTTGTCAGGATCATTACTTTAAGTTTCTGGCCAGAGCATAAATATGTCATGAAGAGTGTCTTCATGGACATATAAAGTAATGAGTCCTAAGACAGGAACTGATATCACTTGGGCTAGACTTAGTCTAGTAAGAGTTGACACTTTGACCATACTCATAACCAAGTGGGGTATAGGATGATGAAAGGACGAATTGCACGGTAATTGTCTATGGAAGGGTTCGTGATCTGGTTCGTGATGAATTCATCAAACCAATTACTTTCCGGTCAATTGGGGGTCATGATGTGTTGCATGACTTGCTCATGACTTGCTCAAATTAATTGTTAATCTAAGTGGCCAACATAACCGGGAACCTAAAGGGTCACACGCATAAGAGTGTTTCAGAGAATCCGTAAAATAGTATTGGACTGAGTTCCAATTATGGAGAGCATTAGGATTAAATGGATCCCGATGAGATCGAGATATGTCCCGATGAGATCGCGACATCGATATTGCTGAAAAAGGTTTTCGGGGGATTATCCCATACCGGGACTTGGTAGGCCAGTAGGACCGACCCCAGTGTGACTGGACCACTTCAGCAATATATATACATATATATATATGATTAATTAATTAAATAATTAATATATATATATATATATATGCTTGTCACGTGGATGGAGAGGAGGAAGAAGCATTTGGAAGCTTCTTCCTCATGCTTAGTCATCACTTTTGACTAAAAGACAAAATGAAAAAGTGAAAAAGGTGATGATCTTCGTGGCTTATGGGCATAAAAAGAAAAGAAAGAGTTTCTTTGGTCTTAAGCTAAGGATGATCGTTGGCTTGGCATGAAAGAGGAAGAAATGGTTTAGAGAAAAAGTTTTTCTCTCTTCTTCATCATCGTGCTTCACCCTTTTCAAGCTTCTTCATCCCTTCTCTTCATCGTGACTCCAAGCTCTCCAAGGACAGAGGTAGGGTCTAGCAGCCTTTACTTTGTTCTAGCTATTCCCGGTCAAAGGGTTTGTCCGGTTAGGTTTTCGATCTCTGCATGGATACCTTTAGAGATAGTCTCTATTGGCTATTCGGGTTTGAGTCTTCATCTGACACATAGATCCTGGCCTTCGGAAGGTCCCGGCGACAAAAATTTTTGTTTTCCGCACCTGGTACATGTGATGTACCTCCCGGGATTTTCCTACAGTGGTATCAGAGCCACTTGTGTCGTGTATGAAGCTAAAACCCTAGCTAGGTCGGACTTCCTATTTGAATTTGACGTTGATGCATGTATGCTGTCCAAATTTCGAATTATTATAGGGATATGTTTTTCGAAATTTTTCTGCCCATAATTGTTCATAACATGTTATAGAATATTTCTGTGAAAGATGAGAATTTATCAATTTGATTTGATATAGTTTTGCTATTTTATTCCCTAAGGTTCTAGATGCTGTTTTGTGACACATTCTGTGAACAGGCATGTGTATAAATTCGATAATAAATTCTATAAAAAAATGTTTTCGAATTGGCCTTCACGAACATGTCCCTAAGATGTTTGTGAATGTCTATGTGGATGGAAAAGTGTTTTCAAGGTGATTTGCTATTTATTCACGAATTTATTCTATGCTGTTGGGAATAGCTGTGTTGATGAACACAGATTTTGAATCGGTTTTGTTGCTTAGGTTGACTGAGTTTGTTATGGATATAAATCCTGAAAAACTTCATGAGGCATTTTCTGAACATGTAGTAACCTGTATAATTTTCTCAGAATTTATTGAAATTGTTTCAATGATTATTTCGAGCAATGTGTAGTACTTGGCAGTTTTGTGAACATTGTTGGGACTGTTTTGCTTGACATAATTGAATGTGTATTTTTCAGTTCCAATGCCTTGGACCATTTTTAATGTGATTTAAAATGTGTTATCTTGATGTTGTATGCTTGCCAAAATGAATTGCTTGAAGTTGGTTTTCCAAGAATTTTTGGATGCCGAATAGGTCACATTAGCGTCTCATTAGTGTATTTCATTATCTTGCTTGTTTTGGCCGTCATAATTTTTTGTGACTTGTGCCAAAGTAATTTGATAATGTATGGACTAGCTAGAGATGCTTAGGGTGATAATTTGGTGTTTCCTAAATTGTTTGGATATTTATGAGTAATGACTCATTTTCAAGTTTTTCTTGTATGGTTTGACTATATATGGCAATCATGTAACAATGAAGTGTTCATTGGTACATCAAATTAACAGATATTACCTTAGGTATGTTGGTATTGTGAAATGGGACTACACGGATTGAGAAATTAGCCGATTAGATAGCAATTTCGCTTGGATAAGTCGACTTACACAATGTACAAGTCGACTTGTTAATCTTTGTGTAGACGTATAAGTCGACTTGCACAATGGTACAAGTCGACTTGTTAGGCGCGATTACCTGCACAATCGACTTACACATGCATAAGTCGACTTTATTAGAGGCATAAGTCGACTTATACATACACAAGTCGACTTATAACATGCAAAGGAGGATGATGGATGATTTTAGGAATAAATTCAATGTGATTGATGAAGTACCTAAGTCATGCCATATAGTCATGGTGACTATAATCCTACGGCTTGGAGAAGAAGGCGATGAGACCTGAAAACCCTCAAATCATATGAAAACTAACGCCTTCCATTAATATGGTAAGAACCAGAGTTCTTATAGGGTTGGGTTGTTGGGTAAACCCAAGCTCGCTCTATACGGATATGTTCGAACCATGAAAATGTGATTTTCGGATTAATGGGTTGGTTTTCACTAAGCGTTAGTTTGTTGAGTAAACTCAAGGTCAGCGTGGATAGAGGCGAAATTGGGTAGCATACATCAGATGTATGCGTATCAAAGAGTTGATAACCCAATGTAAGTGCACACATCAACAAGTTGATAACACTGATCGATAGTTGTGTCTAAGATGTAATTGGTATATCTGATACCTCCCGAGACATAAGGTGGCTTGTTGGGTAAACCCAAGGTCATTCTTAATGTCGGTTATCGATGATGCAATTGGTATGTTCGATACCTACCGATTGACCTAAGTTGTGGCTTGTTGGGTAAACCCAAGGTCATTCTTAGCAATATCGGATATCAACCCACTAGGACATTATGTCATTTTGTTTCTTTGGATTCGTAATGAGGGTTATGGATTCTATGAAACTAGTGGGAGCTTTTTGCATATCATTCAAGTCCTTATGATTATGCATCTATTCCTATTCTAACATTCTTTCTCTCTTTCCGTTTAGGTTGGTTGAAGATGTCTTCCAGTGTGAACTTACGCTCGCTAATGGATTCCAACAAGTTAACTGGACCGAATTTTCTTGATTGGCTAAGGAATCTGAGAATTGTTCTCAGATCTGAGGAACTGGGATACATCCTAGATGTTCCACTTCCAGATGCACCTGCTGTCGATGCTTCTGATGAGGATCAGAAGGCATATCGTAAGCATCTAAAGGACGATGACATGGCTACTTGCATTATGCTTGCCTCGATGTCACCGAGAGTAGAAAAGCGACGAGTCCATGGATGCTCACACTATAGTATTTCATCTTAGGGAGCTGTTTGATGAGCAAGCTCGATCTGAAAGGTTCGAGACCTCAAGGCTTCTCTTCACCACAAAGATGGCTCCAGGGACATCTGCTGTGCAGTATGCCCTGAAGATGAATGGCTATATTGAGAGATTGGCCGTCTTAGGTTTTGTAATGAATTATGAGTTAAGTATAGACTTAATTCTGGTTGGATTGTCCGAGAGTTATTCACAGTTCGTGTTAAACTATCGGATGAACCAAATATCCACAACAATACCTGAGTTGATCAATCTGCTCAAGACAGCTGAACAGACTATCAAGAATGATAGTAAGCAAGTGCTAATGGTGGCTGCTTCTTTTTCTGGTTCAAAGAAGAAAAAGAACCCAAAGAAGAAGAAGGCCAAGAAACCAAAGGGAAGCGCCATCAAGAAGAAGACCAAAGAAGCTGCCCCGAAAGGAACTTGCTTCCATTGTGGTAAAGATGGCCATTGGAGGTGCAATTGCAAAGTCTATCTGGAGTCACTGAAGCAGAAGAAGGCATTAGATGCCTTAACTACTTCAGGTATGTTTGTCATTGAGGTTAATATTGTTTCTAATCATAACATTTGGGTATTTGCTATTGGTTGTGGCTCACACATATGTAATGATATGCAGGGCCTAAGGGACGATGAGCGACTCATGAAGGAGAAGTGAACTGCGTGTTGGAAATGGAGCAAGAGTTCTTTGCATTAGCCGTAGGAACCTATGTTTTGTCTCTCCCACCGGGCTTGTACTTGAATTGGATGATTGTTATTTTGTACCCGTTTTGATAAAGAACATATTATCATTTCTTGTTTAAATAGATTTGGTTTCCATTTGAATTTTAATAGCAATGGTTGTTCTATTAATTCTAATGGAATGCTTTATGGTACTGGTACATTATGCAATGGTATTTACATATTAGATATGTCTCATCCAATTATGAATGTCAATGACACCAAACGACATAAAAGAGATAATTTAAAGTCAACTTACTTATGGCATTGTCGAACGGCCATATAAATGAGACACGCATCGCTAAACTTCATAAGAGTGGCAGTTTAGGGTCATTTGATTATGAATCATATGACACATGCGAATCTTGTTTATTAGGCAAGATGACTAAGTTACCCTTCAAGGGAAAGGGTGAACGAGCGACTGGAGTATTAGACCTAATACATTCAGATGTATGCGGTCCGATGTCCATCCATGCTAGAAGTGGTTGTCGTTACTTCATTACCTTTATCGATGATTATTCTCGATATGGGTACTTGTATCTGATGAGATACAAATCTGAAGCGTTTGAAAAGTTCAAACAATTTAGAAATGAAGTAGAAAACCAGCTTGGTAAAAGTATCAAGGCATTACGATCCGATCGTGGTGGAGAATACTTAGACCAACAGTTTCTGGATTATCTCAGAGATAATGGCATTTTATCTCAATGGACTCCTCCTTACACACCACCTGACAATGGTGTGGCTGAAAGGAGAAATCGAACCTTGTTGGACATGGTACGATCAATGATGGGTTTATAAAGTTACCAAAATCGTTTTGGGGTATGCGCTAGAGACATTTGTTTACTTGTTAAGCAGATTTCCCTCTAAGGCGATTGATGTTACTCCATATGAGATGTGGACTAACAGAAAACCTTATCTTTCTCATTTGAAAGTTTGGGGTTGTCACCGCCACGTGAAGCGGATTGGTCGAGATAAGCTTGAAGCAAAGTCGACAAGTGTTTGTTTATAGGATATCCTAAAGAGACCATGGGATATCAATTCTACCTTGCCGAGGAACAAAGGTGTTTGTTTGAAAGCATGTTGTCTTCTTAGAGAAAGAGTTTCTTTTGCAAGAAGGCGGTGGGAGCAAAGTTGAACTTGAAAAGTTCAAGATGCTCAAACAAACACTGATCAATTGCTCGAACACAGAGGCATCACTCATTCGGATGAAGTAACAGTTCAACCTTCTACTACACACGAAGTTCAGAGGTCAAATAGGATACGCATTGTTCTAGAGATATGGATTTCGTAAGTGAGCAGAATGACGATTGCTCATAGAAGATGATGAGCTGCTACCTATGAAGAGGTTACAAAAGTTGAGAGCGAAAAATGGCTTTGCGCCATGAAAGCCGAAATAGATTCCATGTACCAAAACCAAGTATGGACTTTGGTTGATGCACCTGAAGGGATAAAACCTATAGGGTGCAAATGGGTTTTTAAGAAGAAAACCGACGTGGATGGTAATGTGATTACTTATAAAGCAAGGCTTGTGGCCAAAGGATTTCGTCAAAGACAAGGAGTTGACTATGACGAGACCTTCAGCCCCGTAGCAATGCTTAAATCCATTAGAATACTCCTAGCGATTGCCGCTCATTATGATTATGAGATATGGCAAATGGATGTGAAGACAACTTTCCTTAATGAAAATCTGGCCGAGGATGTGTACATGACACAACCAGAGGGCTTCACTTCCATCGATGGCGAAAAGGTATGCAAGCTTTAGAAATCCATTTATGGATTGAAGCAAGCATCCAGGAGTTGGAACATCCGTTTTGATGAGTCAATCAAAGAGTTTGGTTTCTCACAAAATCCGGATGAACACTGTGTGTACAAGAAGGTTAATGGGACTGCAATCGTATTCCTTGTGCTATATGTGGATGACATATTATTACTAGGAAACGATGTCTCGATGCTACAATCAGTCAAGATTTGGTTGTCCAAACAATTTGCCATGAAGGACCTTGGTGAAGCAACTTATATCCTCGGGATAAAGATTTATAGAGATAGATCAAAAAGGTTGCTTGGTCTTTCACAATCATCGTACATAGACAAGATGCTAAAGAGGTTTAGCATGGAGCAATCAAGAGAGGTTTCTTCCCATGTCTCATGGGATAACACTCGAAATCTATGTGTCCTAAGACACAAGATGAGAGGATGCGCATGGATCGATCCGTATCTCTGCAGTAGGATCGATCATGTATGCTATGTTATGTACGAGGTCCGATGTATCGTATGCTCTAAGTGTCATGGCGGATACCAATCGGATCTAGCGAGGTCATTGGGTGGTGTCAAGAATATCCTCAAGTACTTGCGAAGGACTAAGGATGTTTTCTTGATATATGGAGATGGAAATCTCAGTGAGCGGCATCTGGATGCGATTTTCAATCGATAAGGATGATTCAAAATCCCGGTCAGGTTATGTTTTCACCTGAGCGGCGGAGCGTCGGTTGGATGAGTTCAAAAAGAGACGACGGTGATTCAACGGCCGAGGAGAGTACATTCTTTCGCATCGAGGCGTGAAAGGAAGCTGTTTGGATCAAGAAGTTCATTACTGAACTTGGTGTGGTTCCTAGCTTTGATGGGCCCATACAGTTGTATTGTGACAACAATGGGGCTATTGCTCAGGCAAAGGAACCAAGGTCTCACCAACGATCTAAACACGTACTCGCAGATATCATCGATTCGAGATCATTGCGGAGGTGATGTCGTGATCGAGAGAATTCCCACAGAGCAGAACATTGCTGATCCGTTGACGAAGCCATTGTCACAGAAAAATTTTGATTCTCATGTACTCGCTTATGGTATTAGATACCAAGGCGATTGGCTTTAGGTCAAGTGGGAGATTTGTAGGTATAAGTCGACTTGTATTGAGATGTAAGTCGACTTATACCGATTCGATACTAATAAGTCGACTTGTATGCCGTGTAAGTGGACTTACGCGTGTCTGATACCATGAGATTGTTAGAGTAGTGCCCTAAAGGTAATCCCCTTTAGCGCTTTTTGTTCATAGTCATGTACAGACTTTATGAATAAATAAATAAAGGCATGTTTCATTTATTTGATGTTCTTTATGAGTTGATATTGATCTTTAATCAAATTAATGAAGTCCATGATATATGACATAGCATGAAGGAAATTATGATGTGATCATAATCCTGAGATTCCTATCATGTGCAATTATGTCAGTATCTAAATTCTCCCTAGTTATAGGATTAATGAGACTGGACATCATTAATCCGGACAGACTAGCATATGTTATACTCCTTGATTGGATCAAGCAGTGGATCTCGGAAACTGTAAATATGAGATATTTAGAGTTGACATGTGGATGCTTACTAGCGGTAGTAAGTACATTGGATGACTTGCCATGAGATCATCACATGGATGTCCTATTCTAATGTCAGTGATAATCTCATCATAGCAATGGTGCAAGTATCCTTAGACTTGAGGTACTCAAGTATATCTTGGATATTGATTACGTGCTTTGACTCCATTCCTTGTTGCCTTCGTGAGGTTACTCATAGGGTGGTGCTTGGGTGCGACTTGAGGTATTCAAGGTAATTGAGTAGCCAATAAAGGTTCATCATACGTGATAGTAGAAGAGATACTCGGCCTCTTCGTCGGGATCATTACTTTAAGTCTCGGCAGAGCATAAATATGTCATGAAGAGTGTCTTCATAGACATATAAAGTAATGAGTCCTAAGACAGAACCGATATCACTGGGCTAGACTTAGTCTAGTAAGAGTTGACACTTTGACCATACTCATAACCAAGTGGGGTATAGGATGATGAAAGGACGAATTGCACGGTAATTGTCTATGGAAGGGTTCGTGATCGGTTCGTGATGAATTCATCAAATCAATTACTTTCCGGTCAATTGGAGGTCATGATGTGTTGCTAGCGCGCTCATGACTTGCTCAAATTAATTGTTAATCTAAGTGGCCAACATAACCGGAACCTAAAGGGTCACACGATAAGAGTGTTTGGAGAATCAGTAAAATAGTATTGGAGTGAGTTCCAATTACGGAGAGCATTAGGATTAAATGGATCCCGATGAGATCGAGATATGTCCCGATGAGATCGCGACATCGATATTGCTGAAAAAGGTTTTCGGGGGATTATCCCATACCGGGACTCGGTAGGTTAGTAGGGAGGAACCCAGTGTGATGGACCACTTCAAAGCAATATATATACATATATATATATGATTAATTAATTAAATAATTAATATATATATATATATATATATATGCTTGTCACGTGGATGGAGAGGAGGAAGAAGCATTTGGAAGCTTCTTCCTCATGCTTAGTCATCACTTTTGACTAAAAGACAAAATGAAAAAGTGAAAAAGGTGATGATCTTCGTGGCTTATGGGCATAAAAAGAAAAGAAAGAGTTTCTTTGGTCTTAAGCTAAGGATGATCGTTGGCTTGGCATAAAAGAGGAAGAAATGGTTTAGAGAAAAAGTTTTTCTCTCTTCTTCATCATCGTGCTTCACCCTTTTCAAGCTTCTTCATCCCTTCTCTTCATCGTGACTCCAAGCTCTCCAAGGACAGAGGTAGGGTCTAGCAGCCTTTACTTTATTCTAGCTATTCCGGGTCAAAGGGTTTGTCGGTTAGGTTTTGATCTCTGCGTGGATACCTTTAGAGATAGTCTCTATTGGCTATTCAGGTTTGATTCTTCATACAGACACATAGATCCTGGCCTTCGGGAAGGTCCAGGCGACAAAAATTTTTATTTTCCGCACCTGGTACATGTTATGTACCTCCCGGGATTTTCCTACATTAATTGGAGTGAAGTTTTAGAGATTATTTTGGGTATAGAAGTGAAAAATCTGGAAAAAAGAAATCGGGGAAGACGAGTTGCAGAACCAGACGTCGCGATGTGTTTTTATTTATTCGTCGCGACGTGTTTTTATTTATTCGTCGTGACGTGTAGCTTATTTTGTTTATTCGTCGCGACGTCCATTTTCTTCCTCGCCGAAACGTTCATTTTCTTCCTCGCCGCGACGTAGGTGACCCTCCCCCTTGAACTCGTCGCAGCGAACGTTGTAAAAATCCCGAGAAAATTGATTTTTTGGGCTGTTCGTCGCGACCTCATATTTTCCCCACGTCGCGACGAGCACCCATTCTTTGACTGCTCGAACATGCTTTCGTATTTTGACCATAACTTTCTCTATACTCATCCAATTTGTGTGATTCTTGATTCCCTATAAACTAGAGACATAGGGCTATAACATTTATGAAGAAATGAAGTTTTAATTCTGTCTCTAAGAGTTTCAAATTTTGGTTGGAAGTTGAGGTATAAATTTTGCTGGAACTTATGAACCGTCTGGAATATTTTGAGGATATATCTTGGTATACTGATCCAAATTAAATGATTTTGGTGTCTTTAGAAAGCTAAGAAATGGGAAAACAAATTTATAGAAGGAAGTTTCGTCTAATTTGGTCATTTACCTGATCTAATTTAGTATGGAAAGTTGACCCGAATATGTTCTATAGGAAAAATCTGAAGTGGTCAATGAAGCTATGAAATTATTTGACATTGTTTGGTCTAATTCAATTGTAAGAATTCATGGAATTAATGAGGGCTTTGATTCCTAAATGATTTTTGATAAGGATCGCATTATTGCACCCCAGAATTGTCATTGAACATGCATTGTGCATACATTCTATACATTGATATTTTTATGAAAGAACATTTGTGCAATTGTGCAAAGTGTGATAATTGTGAATGTGTTTTGCCTATTTTAGAGGAGCATATCGGAAGCCAATCGGAAATTTCCGGACCATCCAGGCAATAGCTTATTGGAGCGTACTGTGAGTCAACCTAGATGTTTTCCTAGGATTGATTTAATCTGATTTGTTTAAGCTTCCAGTATTGTTTTATTGCTTGCGATTTAATTATGAATTTCGGGCTTCAATTGTCCAAGGAGATCAATATTTTGGAATGTATTAGAAGTGCTCTGATTGTGACTTTGTTTGCTATGGAATTCTGAACGTGATAATGAATGTTATGTGAATCCTCAACGAAAGTTGAATGTCGGATTTAGATCCGATGAATATGAGTTCTGTTGAATATGTGATTGTGATACATGCCATATTTAGATTGATGCATTTCATAAAATGCATGCTCAGATAAAGGCGTTGTGACTTGAATTGTCCATATGAAGCGCTTCCACGTAGAGCTTTGCTCCGTGATATATGTGTGTGCACGTAGAGATATGCTCCGTGATTCTGTTCTGATTGAGCCCTACGGGCCAGCAATTGTATAAGTATGTGATAGGCATTCAGTCACAACAATAAGAAGGAATGTGAGTCTCATATGCATATGTATTTATTCATATATGATCTGTTTGGCAATGATTGAATGTTATACTCTATTGTATGAGTTTTGAATCATAAATGTATCTGTTTATAAATGTTTGTGTAATATGTGATGTGTGCTTATGATCCGGTGAATTTTCATCGATGATGGTTCACTCATGGAGTTTGCAAAACTCATCAAAATTTGCAAAGTGGCTTTTCAGGTACGAGTCAGGAGACCTAGTTTCTTAGTCAAGACTTAAGGAATCTTTTAGATAGAGTTATGGCTCAGAGGTCTGTCAGCTAATACCAGAAGTGTTCTAGCCTTATTTTTGTCATTTTTTTAGATATTGTATAAACTTTTATGCTTAGTCTTTTGGTGGTATCAGTGTAAGCTTTATGAATGAAAGGATTTGAATGGTTTTTAAAATTTAGTGACTTTGAGTGTGTTAGTTGATGCCATGTGTAGGTTGGATTGCCATGTGTAAGTCGGATATGTTTTTGCTCCAACATACCATTATCATAAGGTGTGTACTTGAATGTCCTTCGGGTGTTCGGGTATTTGCCTTATGGTAGTGGGATGTTGCATTTTTTGGTATCAGAGCATGGTTTGGCATCTTTAGGGAAATAATATGATTCAAAGTGAAAGATTCGGACAGTAATTGCAGCTTTAGTTGGTTATAGGTCATCTTCCATAGGGGATCAGATTGGTGAGTCATCTGACATGGAGTCTATAGGAGCCAATTTAGGGTCTCATGTACCTGAATTTTTTGAAATGCCTCCGAGAATTCCCGTAAACCGGGAAAGGAGATATGATAAGTTGAGAAAGCAAGGGCGTGGACTTCTACGAATGCTGATCGATCAAGCGAAGGATGGCTTGAGAGAGGCGAAGAGTGTTCGATCGGATGGCTATAGCAGAGGAGAAATATGATTATCTGATCTCACTCTCTGCAAAGTCCATGAGACCGATGGTGGAAGACCGTGCGGGTAGTACCACGGACCTTGTAGCTTGACACAGGAGGATTTTACGATAGCATTTCGAGAGAATTACATGCCAAAGATTTACATGGATCGGAAAATGAAAGAATTCTTAGATTTGAAGCAAGGCAAGCTCTCAGTGGCAGACTATGAGATAAGATTCAATGAGTTAATGGGGTATGCGACCGCACTGATTCCGACTGAGCAGGATAAATGTAGGTGGTTTGAGCAGTTTTACAGAACTCCGGGCAGCCTCGATCAGAATAGGGCAATTATTGAAGGAAAGTCAGAGAGAGCTCAGGCAGGAGGATAGAGGAAAGAGGCAGAATGAACCTCATGCTGATTCTGGCAGAAGTTTCAGAAAGCACCAGAACAGATCATCTCGATTCCAGTCTAGATCGAGACAATTTGGATTCCATGGAAGAGCTAGATTTGTTCAGTCTGGAGGAGGCAGAGGACAGATGTCGGCCAGTCAGTCGCAACAATTTCCTGAGAGTGAGCATTTGGTAAAAGACATGGTGGTGAGTGCTGGAGGATATCAGGAGCATGTTTTCGATGTGGCTCTTATGAGCATCAGATTAGGGATTGCCCTGAGTTGTTGGAATCACAGTCTGAAGCTAGAGGAGGAACTATGACTGAGGTCTCAATTCAGGAGAGCAGAGCTGGCAGATCTGTACAAAGAGGCAGAGGTAGAGGTCGGACTCAGTCAGCAGGGCCCAATGTCAAGACTGAGGTGCGGAGCAATCAGCCGCAAACTCAGGCCAGGGTCTTTGCCGTCACCAGACAGGAGGCACAAGACTCCCTAGATGTGGTAGAAGGTGTGTTGAATGTTTTTAATTTTGAAGCTTATGCACTGGCAGATCCGGGATCTACCCATTCATTCATCACCCCGCATCTGGCATCTAAATTGCATTGTGAGCGAGAAATCTTGAAATGTGGGTTAGTAGTGAGCACTCCGGTGGGTAACAACGAGGATCGGTGAGGTATGTAAGAGGTGTATAATTCGGATTGATCAGGCAGAATTAGTAGCTGATTTGATCATATTGCAGTTGAGAGAGATAGACCTCATCTTAGGCATGGATTGGCTCACTGCTCATAGGGCATGATTGAACCCAAGTTTATTACATAAATTGGCTACACTTTTGCTATCCTTAATGTGCTTTTTGACTCTTAATTTATAATTTTTGTGTTTTAGTTAGTCCCTTATATGAGTTCACACTTTATACAATTTGACAGTAGATTTGTCACAAATTGACATTGATTTTCCAAGTAACATTGATACTGCAAATTGTCATTTGATATTGTAGGGAAAAAGAGAGTCAAAAGCATCAAGGAAGTAGCACGCCGCAACGTATCACGAGTGCACGCCGCGACATGTGCAACTCAAGGACGCATGCCGCGGCCTCAAACTTACCTCGCCGCGGCGAGAAGATCAAATAAGCATTGCGGTATCTAATGTCACCTCGCCGCCAATGAGCTTAATTAATTCTCGTAATCCTCTCCTTTGTTTTAACCCGAACCGTGTCAATCATTTATAAGCTATGCTATTTTTTAGGTCAAAGAGAGTCATACTTTGGGGGACATCGTGGAGGCTGAAGACAGACGATTGATCTTTCCACCATCATTATCCATTTCTGTCATCGCCATTCATCAGCTTCGTTTTATTGCCACCGCCAGTCTTGCTAGCTATGGGTGATCTCTAGTCTTTATCAGTCGAGAGAGATTCCGAAGTCATGAGCAGCTAACCACATTTCTTCTTGAATATGTAACCATGGCTTGAGTTCACCGGTTCTAAAAGGGAGTTGATCTTACATCGTCTATGTTTATTTGCATGTTGTAAATTCCTGAGTTAGGGTTTACTGCCTGTATTTAAATTAGCTTGGTTATAGTTTAACCAAGTGTTGAACGATGTCTTGTGTTATGGATTGATTAATGGAGAACTTTGGTGCTTAATATATGAAGTCTCATATATGTCGATGGTGATTGTGTTAACCTTCTTTATCTGCCTAGTTGTGTTTGATATTGAGATTATGCTTGAACCATTTGACCGATTGCATTACTTTGTCCATTTCACACACTAAGGTGCATTTAACAAGATTTTAGTTAACTGAGTTCGTTGATTAAAATCTTGGACCTAGAGAGTCCTTTAGGGTTGATATTTCGAAACTCAGTGGATTTTACTTCCCAGAAATTATTTTGAACCGTGATAGCCTGCGCCCATTTTCAAGAGGGTTTTTATCCATATGATTTCAGTCTGATTTTGTTAATTGCATCATTTACAAAATTTCAAAAATATTCTTTTATACTTTTTGTCCAGTTTTGATTACTTTACCAGTTTTGACAAAAATACTAAACCCCCATTTTATCAACTTTCATTGCAATTTTTGACATTTAGGCTAGTTTAGACCTTTTTTACTTGGTTCCAGTTAAGTGAGACGACCCGAGAATTGCAACCTATACCGCAATCTTGGAACTTTTTATATTTGACCGGTTTCCAAGGATCGAACGTAAGATCGAATCGACAGAGCCACGATTAGGGCAGTGATGAATTGTTATACTAAAGAGGTAGTGTTTGAATCTCCCAATCAGCCGAGAGTGGTTTTTCGAGGAGTTAGTCAGGTAGTGCCAGCCCGACTAATTTCTTTTCTAAGTGCTTTGAGATTGATCCGAGGTGGATGTGAGGCTTATCTGGCCCACATAGTTGACACTCGGAATGAACAAACCATTCGGGATATTCCAGTTTTTAGAGAATTTTCAGATGTGTTTCCGGCTGAACTACCGGGATTACCCCCAAATAGGGAGACGGAGTTCACTATTGATATTGTTCCAGGTACCGCTCCTATATCAATTCCTCCATATAAGATGGCACCTGTTGAACTGAAGGAATTGAAAACTCAACTACAAGAATTGTTAGATAAGGGGTTTATCAGGCCTAATGTGTCACCTTGGGGAGCTCCGGTTTTATTTGTAAAGAAGAAGGATGGAACTCTAAGATTATGCATTGATTACCATTAGTTGAATCGGATAACAGTTAAGAATAAATATCCATTACCGAGGATTGATGATTTGTTTGATCAGTTACAAGGAGCTCAGGTGTTCACAAAGTTAGACTTAAGATCAGGATATTACCAGCTGAAGATAGCTGAGGCGGATGTTCCCAAGAGTGCATTTAGAACCGGATATGGGCACTTGAGTTTTTGGTGATGCCTTTTGGTTTGACTAATGCTCAAGCGACAAAGATTTATGGCTTTGATGAATAAGGTATTCCAACCTTATTTAGATCAGTTTGTAATTGTCTTTATTGATGACATTTTGGTGTACTCAAAGTGTAGAGAAGATCATATGGCTTTGTCGAGAATGGTTCTTGGTTGACGAGTGAAAGCAGTTATATGCCAAGTTCACTAAGTGTGAATTTTGGCTTAATCAAGTAATATTTTTGGGTCACATAGTGTCTGGACAAGGCATTCAGGTAGACCAAAAGAAAATTGAAGCAGTAATGAAGTGGGAGGCTCCGAAGAATGTGTCTGAGATCCAAAGTTTTCTTGGATTAGCCGGGTATTACAGAAGGTTTATCGAGAGGTTTTCACTGATTTCGGCCCCTTTGACAAAACTTCTGAGAAAGAATGTGCCGTTCAGATGGAGTGATGATTGTCAGAGGAGTTTTGAGGAGCTTAAGCATTGGTTGACTGCGGCACCAGTGTTAGCTATTCCGTCTGGCTCGGGAGGTTATGTTGTATACAGCGATGCATCACATCGGGGTCTAATATGTGTTCTAATGCAGCATAGTAAAGTAATAGCTTATGAATTAAGACAGTTGAGGTCTCATAAACTTAATTATCCAGTTCATGATCTGGAACTTGCTGCAGTTGTTTTTGCTTTGAAAATTTGGAGACACTATCTCCATGGAGAGACATTTCAGGTGTTCACTGATCACAAAAGTTTGAAGTATCTGTTGAGCCAGAAGGAGTTAAATATGAGACAGAGGAGATGGTTAGAATTGTTGAAAGATTATGATTGCACGATTGAGTATCATCCTGGCAAAGCTAATGTTGTAGCTGATGCTTTGAGTAGGAAATCATATAGCAGTGTGGCACAAGTGCAGGTATCGAGGTTACCTAGCCTAGTTCAGTTAAGGGCACTGAATGTTGATTTGAGTTTGGGGCATAATGATACATTGATAGCTACCTTGAAGTTGAGACCTGTTTTGGTTGATCGTATCAAAGAGGCTCAGAGTAGAGATCCAGATTTAGTGAAGTTAATTGAGAAGCTGAAAGTGAATCTAGATTCTGAGTTTGAAGTGAGAGATGATACCTTGAGGTTAAAGCAGACATTATGTGTGCCAAATGTTGATAATCTGAGGAAAGATATTTTAGAGGAAGCTCATTTAGCAGCTTATGCTATGCATCCTGGTACTACCAAGATGTATAACACATTGAAACAGCATAACTGGTGGCCTGGTATGAAAAAGCAAGTAGCAGAATTTGTTTCCAAGTGTTTAACTTGTCAGCAGGTCAAGGCTGAGCATCAGGCTCCGGCAGGAAAATTGCATTCGTTACCCATTCCGGAGTGGAAATGGGAACACATCACGACGGATTTCATTATGGGTTTGCCTAGGACTCCAAGGCAACATGATGCCATTTGGGTCATTGTGGATAGACTGACCAAATCGGCTCATTTCTTACCAGTGAGGGAGAATTATTCTTTGGATCAGTTGGCTCAGCGATATGTGGATGAAGTTATGAGGTTACACGGGGTTCCAGTGTCCATAGTGTCAGACAGGGATCCTAGATTTATCTCGAGATTTTGGGGTAGTCTACAGACAGTTGTGGGTACCAAGCTGAGTTTCAGTACAGCCTTTCATCCTCAGACAGATGGTCAGAGCGAGAGAACGATCAAGACTGTCGAGGATATGCTCAGAGCTTGTGTTTTGGAGTTTCAAGGAGCATGGGATAAGTATATAGCTTTGATTGAATTCGCCTACAATAATCAGTATCATAGCAGTATTGGTATGGCTCCATATGAGGCGTTGTACGGCAGGAAGTGTCGTTCGCCTATATATTGGGATGAAGAGGGTTTACGAATTATCGAGGGCCCAGAATTGATTCAAGATACAGTTGATAAGGTGAAATTAATCCGTAGCAGAATTAAAATGACACAAGATAGACAGAAAAGCTATGTGGATCAACACAGGTGAGATATGAAGTATCAGGTTGGTGACAAGGTATTTCTGAGAGTATCACCTTGGCGAGGTGTCTTGAGATTTGGCAAGAAGGGTAAGTTAAGTCCGAGGTATATTGGTCCATTTGAGATCATTGAGAGAATTGGACCATTGGTTTATAGGTTAGTCTTACCTTCGGAAATGGCTCAGATTCATAATGTGTTCCATGTGAGTATGCTTAGGCGATATCGGTCGGATCCAACTCATGTGATACCGACTCAGGAGATTGAAGCCTCTAGTAATCTGAGTTATGTTGAGGAACCTGTGAAGATCATTGGCTATCAGAATAAGCAATTGAGGAACCAAGTGATCCAATGGTGAAAGTCCTTTGGAAGAATCATTCGAGTGAAGAAGCCACATGGGAAACGGAAGAGCACATGAGGAGTCAGTACCCCTACCTATTTGATCATTTAGGTAAGAATTTCGAGGACGAAATTTTTTTTAAGAGGGGAGAGTTGTAACATCCCGTTATCCATGTTAGGGCTAGAATTGTGAATTATGAGAATTTTGTGAGAAATTAGGAAAAATGAACATCATGCATTATTAATTGTGACATGCACATTTTTGCACATTTATATGATTGTACATGCATTCCTTGACATTTCCGGGTACAATTGAATTATTAAATTGTGATTAAAATGTGTTTTGGTGATTTTGATATTATTTAAGACATTTTGGGATTTTTAGTGAATTTTGTGAAAATATTGATTTGTGGGCCAATTATATTGTGACAATTGGCATCATATAATTGGGACAAGTGGCTATTATAGGCAGATGACTTATGGCTTTATAGAGTTAGGACACTTGCAAGGCATGCAAAGTGTACGGATTCTTAGAGTTAATTTTGAACTAGTGCAAACGTTCTTCTCGGTGAAGAAACACTTGCCATCCGAACGCTAGTTTTGGAACTTTTGATGCTTTGATTTTCTCTCCTTGCGGGATATTATAGTCGAATCAAGTAAGTTATTATTATAAATGATTTTTTATGGAGATGAATGCATGCATGTGAGGTTATGGAAGCTAAATTTCAGTGATGAATGAACTAGATGGTCGAATTTGTGAAATGGGAATGTGTTCAGCAAAGTAGGAAATGAGATCTGTTTAAATTGAAATGAGTTACAGAAGAGTGCCTGAAAATCTATGAATGTATACACTCTGTTCGGGTTTTGAGATAGTCGAAATGATACATGCATGCTTTGTGTCCTTTTTTTATCAGTAAAAGTGAAGTTGATGTTTAAGAATGAATCTTGAGTTTGATCTTATGTAAATGTTTCGAACCGGATTAGGAGTTAATTGGAGTTAAGTTTTAGAGATTATTTTGGGTATAGAAGTGAAAAATCTGGAAAAAAGAAATCGGGGAAGACGAGTTGCAGAACCAGACGTCGCGACATGTTTTTATTTATTCGTCGCGACGTGTAGCTTATTTTGTTTATTCGTCGCGACGTCCATTTTCTTCCTCACCGCGACATTCATTTTCTTCCTCTCCGCGATGTAGGTGACCCTCCCCCTTGAACTCGTCGCGGCGAACGTTGTAAAAATCCCGAGAAAATTGATTTTTTGGGCTGTTCGTCGCGACCTCATATTTTCCCCACGTCGCGACGAGCACCCATCCTTTGATTGCTCGAATATGCTTTCGTATTTTGACCAGAGACATATTGGGTGATTCTTGATTCCCTGTAAACATATTGGGTGATTCTTGATTCCCTGTAAACTAGAGACATAGAGCTATAACCTTTATGAATAAATAGAGTTTTAATTATGTCTCTAAGAGTTTCAAATGTTGGTTAGAATTTGAGGTATAAATTTTGCTGGAACTTATGAACCGTCTGGAATACTTTGAGGATATATCTTGGTATAATGATCCAAATTAAATGATTTTGGTGTCCTTAGAAAGCTAAGAAATGGGAGAACAACTTTACAGAAGGAAGTTTTGTCTAATTTGGTCATTTACTTTATCTAATTTAGTATGGAAAGTTGACCCGCATATGTTCTATAGGAAAAATCTGAAGTGGTCAATGAAGCTATGAAATTATTTGACATTGTTTGGTCCAATTCAATTGTAAGAATTCATGGTATTAATGAGGTCTTTGATTCCTAAACGATTTTTGATAAGGATCACATTATTGCACCTCATAATTTTCATTGAACATGCATTGTGCATACATTCTATACATTGATATTTTTATGAAAGAACATTTGTGCAATTGTGCAAAGTGTGATAATTGTGAATGTGTTTTGCCTATTTTAGAGGAGCATATCGGACGCCAATCGGACATTGCCGGACCATCCAGGCAATAGCTTATTGGAGCGTACTGTGAGTCAACCTAGATGTTTTCCTAGGATTGATTTAATCTGATTTGTTTAAGCTTCCAATATTATTTTATTGCTTGCGATTTAATTATGAATTCCGGACTTCAATTGTCCAAGGAGATCAATATTTTGGAATGTATTAGAAGTGCTCTGATTGTGACTTTGTTTGCTATGGAATTCTGAACGTGATTATGAATGTTATGTGAATCCTCAATGAAAGTTGAATGCCGGATTTAGATCCGATGAATATTAGTTTTGTTGAATATGTGATTGTGATACATGCCATATTTAGATTGATGCATTTCATAAAATGCATGCTCAGATAAAAGCGTTGTGACTTGAATTGCCCATATGAAGCGCTTCCACGTAGAGCTTTGCTCCGTGATATATGTGTGTGCATGTAGAGCTATGCTCCGTGATTCTATTCTAATTGAGCCCTACGGGCCAGCAATTGTATAAGTATGTGATAGGAATTCAGTCACAACAATAAGAATGAATGTGAGTCTCATATGCATATGTATTTGTTCATATATGATCTGTTTGGCAATGATTGAATGTTATACTCTATTGTATGAGTTTTGAATCATAAATGTATCTGTTTATAAATGTTTGTGTAATATATGATGTGTGCTTATGATCCGGTGAATTCATCGATGATGGTTCACTCATGGAGTTTGCAAAACTCATCAAAATTTGCAATGTGGCTTTTCAGGTACGAGTCAGGAGACCTAGTTCCTTAGTCAAGACTTAAGAAATCTTTTGGATAGAGTTATGGCTCAGAGGTCTTTCAGCTGATACCAGAAGTGTTCTAGCCTTATTTTTGACATTTTGTTGGATATTGTATATGTAGCACCCCACTCCCGCTAGACTCGAACCCGATATCGATGGTGATATCCGAGCCCGTGACCCGCGAGGGTGGTATGCTAGAGCAGACCATGCAGTTTTTAAAACTCATTATGACATCTTTTTTTTAAACACTCGAGTGTGCGGAAATCAATAGACAATTTGGGGCCCGCGATATGGAAACATTTTAAATCAAACACTATTTCAATAATCAATTCACAATACAATATTAATCGGTTGGGGCCTCTAAAATAACAAAGACAATTCATAAATCGAAAGAATCAAATGCGGACATGAGACCGATCCCGACTGAACTCGACTTGTCATAGAATCATACTCCCGTTTGTCTAACGGGGTACTAGCCAAATCCTGAAAAATAATTGCAATGTTGGGTGAGTTTGCGAACTCAGTGAGAAACCATCATCGATGGTTCACTCAAATCATGCATTACGCAAATTGCGTACAGCACGACACAATAATATTCAATTAACATCATTATATAACAATTTATGAGTCTATAATACATGATATTAAGTAGCAATTTACAATAGCATATAACAGCTTTACGATTACATCCCAATTTGAGAAATCATGGCATCACGTAATCATCAATGTCATACAACAATAATTTATGTGTATACAATGCATATGTGACTCTTTTCGATTATTCAAGATTGTGCCCAAGTGCTCACCAAGATTCAATGGGGACGCGTCGTGATTTCTCCCTCGGGCTCGAGGCGTCGATCAAGATGATGTTCGAGCTCGAGGCTCTTTTCAAATGATAATAGCACTTGGGTCACATTTCCATTATCGATCACGCATTTATGCATGCAATGCAGTGTTCAGTAATTCAATGTATGGCTATAAAAGCCCAGTATTACATTCCTCAGTATCATACAGTAATCCAATCCAATACAGTAGTCCAATCCAATACAGTAGAAACATGTCATTCGATCATGTATAATTCAGTAATCATGCAATTTCACATTGGCAAGTAACTTCACGTTGAGCAATTAGACAGTCAGGAATTTGAGAAACCAACTAGGTTACTCACCTGTTACTTCCAAGCTACTGCCTGGAAGTTCCAGCAATGTCTGTGGAATGACGATCCAACGGCACCTCTATAACAGTAAAATACAGTCCCATTACTAGATGCTCAATTAAACAATTCAGTGATGCATACGTCTCTATGAAATTATGTACAATGCATGTTCACGATTTTTCCGGCGCTAAAACCCAATTTTGAACTCTTATGTCCCATTCCAACTCTTCGCTCAATTGATCGACAATAATTGATCAAATCTTAAAATTCAGTTCAATTACCTCAATTCATACTCCCTATAGCAATTCCCTATCCATTGGGTCAAAACCTCTATTGAAAATCCCAATTAAAATTCCAATTGTCTCAATTCAATACTTAGGTCACACTATGAACCATAATTGACCTTATTCTCTATGAATCAATACCATTTAAATAAATTCCAATTCCCATAATTATCCTCAATTGTAGACCTCTTTCTCTAGTTCATAACGATTCAGGAATTACCTCAATCGGAGGTCTATACCATAAGTTATGCCCAATAAACAAACACTCATTCAATCAGAAAAGCCCCTTTCGTCGCGACCTTGCGACTCTCGTCGCGACGTATACGGGTCGCTCGCCGCGGCGTGCATCCTTTTCCCGCTCGTCGCGACGTAAGCCAGAAGGCTCGTCGCGACGTGCATCCAGGCTCTCGCCGCGGCATCCCGCTGCGCTCGTCGCGGCGACCACCAAATTTTCTCGTCGCGACGTGCTACTGCGCCACCTTCTTCTCCGATCGATTTTTCGCCATTAATGCTATTAAAACTCAACATTTAACACCCTAACTACTCAATCTAACCCAATACATGCCATAAATGCTCAAACAACCAGTAATAACAACATTAAAGCCATAAAAACTTACCAATCGAAGATCAAAACCACAAATCACCGTAACCCTAAAACTTTCTCAAATCAACGATTAATCAACTCTCAATCCTTCTCAACCTTCATCAATCACAATAAACCAGTTAGGCTAGCATAAGGAGAAGAAAACCATAAAGAAAGATCAAAGAATCCTCACCAATGAGGAAGGAATCGAGATCGTAGTAGAGAAGAGAAGGAGAATGCGATAATGCCTTAGGTAAAATTCCCAATTTCTCAAACCTACCTATTTATAGACATAGGTCTCCAAATCAGTTCAAATTTCAGTCTCTAAATTTCAATGGCTCAACATTTTAATTCCTAACAGTAAAACTCTAATTTTTCCATCGCCATTGGACAATTCTTTTAGTACTATCTGAATAATCGATTCATCACTCCAAAATTTCCTATCCGGTATTTTCTCCGAATTTCGAAAATTTCCTATAAGCCACTATCAATTATCAATTACACTTAGACCATTCTAAATCAGTCATTCGAACCCACTTACTCCCAATTCTCGATTAATCAATCCTAATCCGATCGGTTTCGATTCATAATCCAATCAATTCATACTCACAATAAAATGCGGAAAATCATGAATGCATGTACCTATGAATAAATGCATATGTAAGAAACCTGCTTTCTATGATCGAGGCCAAGAATATGTTCAATCGGTAAATGCAATGAAACCTATCAGTCCGTCCCAATTACCCAAAATACCCTTGCTAACAGTAACGGGATGTTACAATTCACCCCTCCTAATAAAAATTTCGTCCTCAAAATTTCATATACGATTAATCAAGAAGGTAAGGGAGTCTTTTTGATCATTGCCTTTCTGATTTTCATTTTCAATTCATCACTTCCAATTATCAATAACACTTATATCGGATTCTAACAATAATTCCTAATCCTGTCTATGTAACATTTTGGATCCGAATCATCTTTTAGGTTTTAACTGTCTTACCGATCTAATCACACCACAATCCAAATTATCTCATGCATTGACAATTTTTCACATTCAATATCACTATATAATGCTTATCAGACGCATAAACAGTATTAACACCGTTTTCCCACATTCACACATAAGAGTCGCATTCATGAACTTTTCCCCATTATCGCCCCTTCCTTTCTGAGTTGTGACTAAGCGCTTAATAGTAACAAAATTCAGACACACTTAGGGAGTAGGAGAGTCCTCTGGGTATGCACTGACTCCCCTCGAGCTCAAGGCTCGGTTCAGTAACAGTAATCGCATTTTAGGCAAGTAGGAGAGCCCTCTGGGTATACACTACTACCCGCTCACATTAGGGATAGGAGAGCATCAGTAGCAGCTCCAGTCACGACCATTATTTATTAACCAATTATGGAATTCATTATCACAATTTTAAGGCGTTTCACCTTTTTCTCGACCCACATTCAGTCATATACATATATATAATGCACATGCTCAATGTATCACAATTCACATTGTCACTAAAACCCATTTATCAAAATATACACAATATCATACAGTCACAAAATCACATTGCAGTCCAATCCAATTTATCATAATCACACATATCACATAGAGGTCATTTCATCGCGAATTTAGTTTCCCTACTTACCTTGTCTCCATCTATACATTTTGGCCAAGGCAGTACATTTCGGAGCATTTCATTTTTCATTTATCAGATCACATCCCCTTAGAATTAAAACACTAATCTCATAGGATTCTAATAGCCTCGATCTACTCAAATCATTACTCTTTTACTTGGATTTTCGTAATCCCCATTACAAATTCATTTTACTCATTAACACTGTTCCATTGGTATTACCCATACAACAATTGTTATGTTCTCAATCAGTCTGAACTATACGTCAATTTCATGTCCCTAAAAACTTCACAATACCAGTTTGACTTAGGTTCCAACAGTCAAGTCTGTTGACTATTCACACATGTAATCAGTCACACATACAATCTTTCGGATTTTCTCTCTAAATTACCAATTTCTCTTTCTTTGAACTCTTACTATAGCATAAAACTTCGATAGGATATCACGCCTACCTCTTAATTGACTATACATATCACTTTCCTCAACAAGGGAGTTATTTTCAATTCCTATATACAGTTTACAATTTCTACATCCTCACTTCGGGTTTTGCCAATCCGATTTGATGCACAAATAATACTTTCTTTTGCCCCTTTTTGACAACTCAACTATTAACACTCAATAATACACTAGATTTGATAACCTTATTGCCCAAATTTTGATCTTCTGCCACTGAATTTTTTTTCTGTTCAATCCATTGAATTGCACCATTAACTTAGTTTGAAGAATCAGCCGCTTAATCCTTTTTAAATCATTCAAATATATGAAATAACTCAATCGTTATCGATTTGCATATTCATAGACATCTCCAAACTATTTCTGTACGATTAATGTCTCCAAGCTTTTTAAGCCACACTCAGTATAAAAGAATTCAAATCATCAATCATAATATTGCCCATAGAATTATATTTGTCCCAAGGTGCATAAAATAACTTTATAAAATTTTCAATAGATCACATCATAACCTTTATTGGGACACTTCAAGAATATTGCAAAATTTCCAATTTAAAGTTTACACGATCAATACTTGGGCTGAACATTTCTCCAAATGTCTCTTTTATGATCATCAGCCATACTATTCACACATTTTTCCTCAAACGTTTTTTTCGAAAGTAAAGCCAGAAAATCTTTGACACTTTTTGGCGATCCAACATTCGATCGCTTCTAAATAACTCCAATTCCCGAATACAATATTCCTTGTAATTTCACATTTTATCAACACCTCTATCATCATTTAGTCTCCCTATGCCATACTCGTACTAATTCATCCGCTATTCATTCAATCAGATTTAGATTCACTCTTATGAAATTTACATAATAACCAATTTCCTCAACTGTGCCAACTTATCTTATTCACTTTTCAAATGCATTTAATCAATCATCGATGCTCATAGTCGCTTTCCAATTTAAATACAATTGAGACACTTTACTTTTCAGTAGTACACTAAATTCCTTATACCCATAATCAATTCATATAATTCTCTCAATGTCGATTATCTCTAATGAGGAGAAATTTTCTTATAACTTTCTCAGTTTCACCGTAACACATTTTGACACATGTTCCTTTACCCTAATTTCTCCACATAATCTGATTTATTTCCATCATTACCAACGGGGTTGGCAACACATTCATCATATCAAGTTTTGTACTCTCAGAACACAATTTCACAAAATATACTCGAACATATACTCTCCTCATATTCGCAATTAATATTTCCTTGATATTCAGTAATTCTCTTACATAATCAAAATCATCCCACTGACGTAATGTACACTTTTCAGTAACATAATTTATCTCTGTACTTCATTTCGAATTTATCTCTTCGACGGTTACTCTCAAATCAATTCATCAGATCAACTAAACCTTATCAATCATTAATACTGTTCATAGAACTTTATCACCAACTATTTTCATCACTATATAAATATCACCACTTTCATAATACCTCGAGAAAAATCAATTTCAACTATGCATAATATCCCAATAAGAGCAGTTCATGCCATACCTTACAAAATCGTAACATCCCTTATAATGAGGCTCGCAGGCACTTAGACAATTTCATTTACTCTAATATCTTGACATACATCGCTATAATCATCACATCTTATCCGCAATGTATTCACATCAATTTACCCATTCATAGCACATATTACTAAAGACACCTTAATCTCATTTAATTCTAGATAACCTTTCTTTTGGTACCAGTTCTCGATCATGGGGCTTTGTTGAATTCATGACCTCTTTTATTCTCGCAAGCTCAATACCGATGCTAACATCATTAATAGTCTCACTTCTTTCTCAATTGATCATTACAAGCATTCTCATGCCTTACTCTAACTCATCTTGAACTTGGGGCTACCAGAACTATGATCGAAACTTATTTCATAGGCCCCTGATTACCTCCTATATCATATTCACGATATTATTCATTTATGCTTAATCATTTCACCCATGATGGTGATTCCACTATCAAATGTACACTTACAAGGACAATCTAATCTAAACTCAAAGAACCTTCCTGTTTACACCCGCCCTCGCTCATGAGGATCATATACAATTTCCATTCATTCACAATTGATCATTATAAGTACTTTCATTTCTTATTCAAACCCATACAAAATTTTAAACAATACGATCATCTCTTAACTCACTAACTGCTTCCCATGCCATCTCCACAATTATAAGACAATTAAGCTTAATATTTCCACTTGCCATGGGGCTCCCATAATCGGGTGTGCATTTACTTAGGCAAATCAATTAAACCCGAACACCTTTTTCATCTACCAATTTCATTGTCTTACATTTCAATCTTTTCATTATTGCATTATACCCATATATTTCCGCACTCAAATCAATATCACATATATGAAATCATTCTTGATTTCTCACTAACATAATCGATTCACAGTCATAAATCATTATTCATAACTCTTGTCACGGCAATCAGTCTCAATTGTAACTTCTCTATATCATGAAACACTTTATTTTCATCCACTTTATACACTTGAACTCTTTCCATTTCTACCATATTTCTATTTTCCTCTATCAATGCACAACTATCACTTCATTCCAATCCGCTATACCCATATAACTCTAATATTGTATCTCACAATAAATCCACCGGTACCAGTACACTAATCTTCCTTTCTATCACATTCTCACACATTATCATTTTCTTCACTATTTTAACCGCTTGAACGACTAAGACACACTCATGCATGTGACTCATATACTAGACTAGGGATCAGTTGTCACTGTCTGCCGTGACATGACTTAAATGCATGTACTCGACACCTTTTTCTCAGAATGCCCATGTAAGATTGTACTTCTGGGCTCTGATACCACAAATGTAGCACCCCACTCCCGCCAGACCCGAACCTGATATCGATGGTGATATCCGAGCCCGTGACTCGAGAGGGTGGTATGCTAGAGCAGACCATGTAGTTTTTAAAACTCATTATGACATCTTTTTTTTTAAAACACTCGAGTGCGCAGAAATCAATAGACAATTTGGGGCCCGCGATATGGAAACATTTTAAATCAAACACTATTTCAATAATCAATTCACAATACAATATTAATCAGTTGGGGCCTCTAAAATAACAAAGACAATTCATAAATCGAAAGAATCAAATGCGGATATGAGACCGATCCCGACCGAATCGACTTGCTTTGTTGAATCATACTCCCGTTTGTCTAACGGGTACTAGCCAAATCTGAAAAATAATTGCAATGTTGGGTGAGTTTGCGAACTCGGTGAGAAACCATCATCGATGGTTCACTAAATCATGCATTACATAAATTGCGTGCAAAGAGACGCACAAGATAATATTCAATTAACATCATTATATAACAATTTACGAGTATATAACGGTTCTGAGATAAGTAGCAATTTACAATAGCATATAACATTTACGAGATTACATCCCAATTTCTGAGAAATCATGGCATCACGTAATCGATCGGTGTCATACAACAATCATTCATGTGTATACAATGCATATGTGACTCTTTTCCGCTTATTCAAGATTGTGCCCAAGTGCTCACCAAGATTCAGTGGGGACGCGTCGGTGATTTTCCCCGGGCTCGAGGTCTTGGCCAAGACAAAGGTTCGAGCTCGAGGCTCTTTTCAAAGGATAATAGCACTTGGGTCACATTTCCATTATCGATCATGCATTTATGCATGCAATGCGATGTTCAATAATTGATGTATGGCTATAAAAGCCCAAAGATTACATTCCTCAAGATATCACAAGAATCCAATCCAATACAAGAGTCAAATCCAACACAAGAGAAACATGTCATTCGATCATGTATAATTCAGTAATCATGCAATTTCACATTGGCAAGTAACTTCACGCTAAGCAATTAGACGATCAGAATTTTAGAAACTAACTAGGTTACTCACTGTTACTTCGAAGCTCTTGCTGGAAGTTCCAGAATGTTCGTGGAATGACGATCCAACGGCGCCTCTATAACAGATAAAATACGGTCCCATTACTAGATGCTCAATTAAACAATTCGATGATGCATACGCCTCATGAAATTATGTACAATGCATGTTCACGATTTTTCCCCGCTTAAAACCCAATTTTGAACTCTTATGTCCCATTCCAACTCTTCGCTCAATTGATCGAAAATAATTGATCAAATCCTAAAATTCAGTTCAATTACCTCAATTCATACTCCCTATAGCAATTCCTCATCCATTGGGTCAAACCTCTATTGAAAATCCCAATTAAAATTCCAATTGTCTCAATTCAATACTTAGGTCACACTATGAACCATAATTGACCTTATTCTCTATGAATCAATACCATTTAAATAAATTCCAATTCCCATAATTATCCTCAATTGTAGACCTCTTTCTCTAGTTCATAACGATTCAGGAATCACCTCAATCGGAGGTCTATACCGTAAGTTATGCCCAATAAACAAACACTCATTCAATCAGAAAAGCCCCTTTCGCCGCGACCTTGCGACTCTCGTCGCGACGTATACGGGCCGTTCGCCGCGGCGTGCGTCCTTTTCCCGCTCGTCGCGACGTAAGCCAGAAGGCTCGTCGCGACGTGCATCCAGGCCCTCGTCGCGGTGAGCACCAAATTTTCTCGCCGCGGCTAGGCACGCCAAACGTCGCGACGTGCTATTGCGCCACCTTCTTCTCCGATCGATTTTCCACCATTAATGCTATTAAAACTCAACATTTAACACCCTAACTAGTCAATCTAACCCAATACATGCCATAAATGCTCAAACAACCAGTAATAACAACATTAAAGCCATAAAAACTTACCAATCGAAGATCAAAACCACAAATCACCGTAACCCTAAAACTTTCTCAAATCAACGATTAATCCACTCTCAATCCTTCTCAACCTTCATCAATCACAATAAACCAGTTAGGCTAGCATAAGGAGAAGAAAACCATAAAGAAAGATCAAAAAATCCTCACCAATGAGGAAGGAATCAAGATCGCAGAGAGAAGAGAAGGAGAATGCGATAATGCCTTAGGTAAAATTCCAATTTCTCAAACCTACCTATTTATAGACATAGGTCTCCAAATCAGTCCAAATTTCAGTCTCTAAATTTCAATGGCTCAACATTTTAATTCCTAACAGGTAAAACTCTAATTTTTCCATCGCCATTGGACAATTCTTTAGTACTATACATCAATCGGGTCTGTCACTCCAAAATTTCCTATAGGGCATTTTCTCCCAATTTCTCGAAAATTTCCTATAAGCCACTATCAATTATCAATTACACTTAGACCATTCTAAATCAGTCATTCAACCCACTTACTCCCAATTCTCGATTAATCAATCCTAATCCGATGGGCCAGTTCAGAATCCAATCAATTCATACTCACAATAAAATGCCGGAAAATCATGAATGTATGTACCTATGAATAAATGCATATGTAAGAAACCTGTTTCTCTATGATCAGAGGCCAGTAACATGTTCAATCGGTAAATGCAATGAAACTTATCAATCCGTCCTAATTACCCAAAATACCCTTGCTAACAGTAACGGGATGTTACAGTATAAGCTTTTATGCTTAGTCTTTTAGTGGTATCAGTGTAAGCTTTATAAATGAAAGGATTTGAATGGTTTTTAAAATTTAGTGACTTTGAGTGTGTTAGATGATGCCATGTGTGGGTTGGATTGCCATGTGTAAGTCGGATATGTTTTTGCTCCAACATACCATTATCATAAGGTGTGTACTTGAATGTCCTTCGGGTGTTCGGGTATTTGCCTTATGGTTGTGGGATGTTGCAAGATGTGCTCGGGCAAAACATCAAAATTAAGTTTAAAGATCCAAACATTTACTCAATTTCCCTATTTTCCAAGACTATATAATCATATCCAAAGATGAATGACTTTCAAAAATCATAGCAAGAAATCAACATTTGAAGCTTTTACTTATGATCAATCAACATTCAATACCTTTAAAAACTAAGCAATCTAATGTTAGATTTGGAAAATGTGTTTATATAGTCAACACCGTTCATGGTCATATCATTCCACAATGTTGCATATCATTTAATTTCTCTACCACAAAGATTCCTAAGAAAAATCATGAATCAAAGCAATTTTTAAGGTTGTAATATGGGCAAAGGTAAGGTGAGATGTTGGGTAAAGTAATATGAAAGCCATTAAAGCTAGTGAAACAAAGCAACACTCAATGTGACATCAGGTGAAAAAAATCACCATCCCCTCACAATTGTGTACATCAACTATGTTGATTGTAAAATTGACGTTTCACCACTCAAACTCAAGATCTCACACACAAATCACATGAAGCATATATCACTCAAAAAAATTGATCATAAATAGGATTTGGTAACCACAGGGAGTGACCATTGAAAGCAACATCCACCTCATATTCAACATACTCAAGTAACCTATTCAATACAACTTGAGGGGGAAAGATTAATCATAAATGAATTTTCAACACATATGCACTTCCTCCTTGATATATTTATTAAAAAAAATTCATTCTTTTTCATTCTTTCTTTCTTTTTATTTTACTTTATTTTATTTTATTTTGCTTTTCTCTTTTCTTTTCTTTTCTTATGAAAATTAAAAGAAACTACATCAACATGAGAATTTCAATGATAATACATAAAATAACATCCCTGTTGGATCGTGTATAGCCTAAGTATTCACAATACATTGCGGAAAAGACCATACAACAACATGAAGTATAATCAAAAATACTTAGGATGTACGAAAATACCTTTATGTCGTGGGTGGGTTGATTCTTTTCGGATTCCAAGACACTGCAATGAGCGAATGCCCTCTACCGGTATCCACACGAGTATGCACGATTAGAGCTACGGTTAAGGTGTGCTCGCACATCCTGAAACACTTTCCGAACGCCGCACGTTTTTCCTCTCGGATGATGGCTAGGGTGTTGGATCCCGTTACCGGAACCCAACTACATACGCAGAACGGAAAACGAAGCAAACGAAAACGAAGGGAAACGGAAATTTCGGATCGAAATTTTGGATTGAAATTTCGAATCGGAAACAAAATGCGGAAGCCGGGAATCGATATCAAAAGCAAATCGGATCGAATACCAAATCGCCGAAATACGAAACAAATACGGATCGAATACGAATTAAAACTTACCTTTCTCCCTCTTCTTTTTCCCAAAAACGAAACTCCTTCTCCATTCTTCTTCTTATTTTCTTCTTCCTTTTCTTCTGAATTTTTCAGCCACTTTCGTGGCTTTTAATATGCCAAAAACGACATCACCATATGTGTTTCATTAATTGATGGTCAAATGACCAAATTGCCCCTCCATTGCTACTTTATGGCTACAGAAAGCTCTTAACATAATCTACAAGTTTCATGTAGATCACTTTATCAAATTTTGCCTCAAACAAAAGTCAACTCTCAAAGTCAAACATTCTCTCTCCAAAAAGTCAAACTTTCTAAATCCCTCAAATTTTCACACTTTTTTCTTTTTAATTCAATCAACTCATCCACTTTCCTCTCATAATCCATATAAATTCATTCAAATATTAAAGTCCTCAAAATTAAACAATTCATTTCTCATAAATTTTTCTTAAGTTCATCAAATTTCCTTAAATTCATTCTCATTCTCACCAATTCTTTCTCACTTTAAATTCATTTTAATATTTCTAATTTTCATCAAAAGTTCGGGGTCCAACATTTCTCCCCCTCTTAAAAGAATTTCGTCCTCGAAATTCACACTTACTTAAACTCCAAGTAACACATTCTCGCATAAATTTCTTTCTAAATAAAAATCATCAAGCACTGTCTCACTAATTTCTTTTCAAAGCTCATAAGCAATCACTTTTTTCTTTTTAATTCAATCAACTCATCCACTTTCCTCTCATAATCCATATAAATTCATTCAAATATTAAAGTCCTCAAAAATAAACAATTCATTTCTCATAAATTTTTCTTAAGTTCATCAAATTTCCTTAAATTCATTCTCATTCTCACCAATTCTTTCTCACTTTAAATTCATTTTAATATTTCTAATTTTCATCAAAAGTTCGGGGTCCAACATAGGGTTTCGTGTGACAATCGTGTCTCACTCTAATGAGACCTAAGTTTCTCTATTTATAGAGAAACCCTAATCCCATTGAAGCCCAATAAGTTTCGGCCCATTATATCTCATATAATAAAAGCCTGACAACTTAATTCAATCTAGCCCAATAAATATATTTACATATATTTATTCAATACCTAATAAATTAGGCCCAAGAGAATAAGCCCAAATCACATCACTCTTTGTGTGCGACCCTGTAGGCTCATTTCATGTTGGCAATGGGCTTGATCACACTTCAAGGCCCATAAGTCATAAGCGGTCTCTAGCAAGACATTATGACTACCCAAATCAAATGAGGATCAATAATTTGATTTAACCTGTAACCATGGTTATAAGCTCAGTCCTTTTGTAACATGATATCAAGATTAATCACAAGGCATGGTACATGTCAACCTTTGATTAATCATAGTTTCTTGATCCCTAAGTTGACTGATTATAATAAATGACATTGATGACTCCTCATCAATTCATTTGAACACGACCATGCATTTCTTCAGTCACACTTGTCAAGAGACCCAAATGATATCTCTCTCATTTAAAAGAGGTACAAATCCCATCTACGTCATTCACATCCCTCCGCATGATTCATTTGATGTCCAACATAAGACTACTTGTTATTCGGTTAAGAATAACTTTGTCTAATATCAAAAAACCGAATTTCTCATATAGGGAACCGTGATGACTTCAGGTCAAAGGACTAAAGTCAAACTATATTAAGAATCACTAATGACATGAAACCAAGTAGTATTCTTTATGTGGGTCGGTCCAATATATGTTCTCTAACATATATCTATGTTTCTAATTTGATATCTCATATCCATGATCAGTAAAACGGGATCATCAACAAGAACACATACTAGCCTTAATTCATTATTGTTCCACCAATAATGATTGACCAGGGACAGTCTAGAATAGTCTTATAACGCTTATGGTTTTACTATCAAGTCACATACTTGATGATATAAGTCTAAAACCATTCATGGAATGTAAATCACATTACATAAACGAAATACATGCATATATGAAAGGAATACCTCATAATATATTATTAACAAGTCATAATGTTAATACATGAATCACATATGTCCATTAGTCCAGGGCACACTACTAACAATCTCCCACTTGCACTAGGCCCAATTGATCAGATATCGAATACCCATAGACCTCGTATGACTCTCATGTTTAGGTTGTGGAAGAGGCTTAGTAAGTGGATCGGCAATGCTGTCATCTGTGCCCACTTTGCATATCTTCACGTCTCCTCTCCCAATGATCTCTCTAATCAGATGGAAACGTCTGAGTATATGTTTGGATCTATGATGTGAGTTTGGTTCCTTAGCCTGTGCTATAGCCCCATTATTATCACAATAAAGGTCTATAGGAATTGCAATGCTTGGAACGACTCCAAGCTTAGTAATGAACTTCCTGAACCATACAGCTTCCTTAGCCGCATCTGAGGCAGCAATGTACTAAGCTTCAGTTGTAGAATCAGCAACAGTATCTTGCTTTGAACTTTTCCAACTCACTGCACCTCCATTCAAACAAAACACAAAACCTGATTGCGATCTAAAATCAACTATGTCAGACTGAAAACCTACATCAGTGTAAGCATTTATAACTATCTCTCCTTCAAGTCCTCCATAAACTAGGAACATATCCTTAGTTCTTCTCAAGTACTTAAGGATATTCTTAACTGCTATCCAGTGACTCTCACCATAATTAGATTGGTATCTACTTGTTATGCTCAAAGCATATGAGACATCTGGTCGAGTACATAACATGGCATACATGATAGATCCAATTGTAGATGCATATGGAATCTTAATCATGCGCTCAAACTCTTTATTTGAAGTAGGACAGTCCTTTTTAGAAAGCTTGATTCCATGTGACATAGGCAAGAATCCTCTCTTGGAATCTTGCATACAGAACCTTTTTAGTATCTTATCTATGTTTGTACTCTGACCTAGGCCTATAAGCTTTCTTGATCTATCTCTATAGATCTTAATGCCTAAAACATAGGCAGCCTCACCTAAATCTTTCATTGAGAAACGATTCCTTAACCAAATCTTGACACTCTGTAAGATCGGAATATCGTTTCCAATAAGCATTATGTCATCAACATATAAAGCTAAAAAGACAACAACACTCCCACAAACCTTTTTGTAGAGACAAGGTTCATCTTCATTCTTGATGAATCCAAACTCTTTGGCAACTTCATCAAAACGAAGATTCCAGCTTCTTGATGCTTGCTTTAATCCATAAATGGATCTTTGAAGCTTGCACACCTTTTTTGAATTATTAGGATAGACAAAACCCTCAGGTTGTATCGTATATACATCCTCAAGTAAGTTTCCATTAAGGAAAGCCATTTTGACATCCATTTTCCATATCTCATAATCATAGTATGCAGCTATGGCAATAAGAATTCTAATGGATTTGATCATGACCACTAGAGAAAATGTCTCATCATAATCAATTCTATGAACTTGTTGATAACCTTTATCAACAAGTCTTGCTTTATAAGTGTGCACATTTCCATTCATGTCGAGTGTCTTTTTGAAAACCCACTTACATCCAATGATCTTCAAGCCATCAGACGGATCAATCAAAGTCCAAACTTGATTGCCATATATGGATTGCATCTCTGCTTTCATGGCCTCTAACCATTTAGCAGATTCTGGACTTTCCATAGCTTCTTGATAGATTGTGGGCTCATTATGATCGATGAGCTTCACATTATCATCATCAGTAATGAGAAATCCATATCTCTCGGGCTCATGGCGAATCCTATCAGCTCTATGTAGGCCTTATATTGTTGAAGGCTGCTCATCAACAACTTGTGAGCTCGCTTCAATCTCCCTTTCAGGCTCAATGTCATTTTGTGAAACTTGAATTTCTTCAAATTGTACTTTACTCCTACTGTTTCCTTTGGAAACAAATTCCTTCTCTAAGAAAAAACCATTTTGAGCAACAAACACTTTGTTCTCTGATGGGATGTAAAAGTAATATCCTTTAGTTTCCTAAGGATATCCCACATAAAATCATTTTTTAGATTTGGGTGCCAACTTGTCGACAATTGGACTCTTCACATAAGCCTCACAACCCTAAATCTTTAGAAAAGATAAATTGGGACGCTTCCCAGTCCATATCTTATAAGGTGTCTTTTCTACAGCCTTTGAAGGAATACGGTTTAGTATGAATGCTGCAGTTTCTAAAGCATATCCCCATAAATATTTTGGAAGATCAGTTTGACTCATCATTGATCGAACCATATCTAATAGAGTTCGATTTCTCTTTTCAGAAACACCATTACATTGAGGAGTTCCTAGAGGAGTCAATTGTGAAAAAAATCCACAATCCTTAAGATAATCATCAAATTCTTGGCTTATGTATTCACCTCCTCAATCAGATCGAAGGATTTTAATTGTCTTGCCAAGCTGATTTTGTACTTCATTCTTATACTCTTTGAACTTTTCAAAAGATTCAGATTTGTGCTTCATTAAATAGACATAACCATATCTACTGAAGTCATCTAAAAAAGTAATGAAATATAAATAACCTCCTCTCGCTGAAATGTTAAAAGGACCACATACATCGGTATGTATAAGTCCCAATAGCTCATTGGCCCTTTCCCCTTTACCTGTGAAGGGGGCCTTTGTCATCTTACCTAGTAAACAAGAATCACATGTCTCAAAAGATTCAAAAGAATCAATGAATCCATCTTGATGGAGTTTTGAAATGTGTTTTTCATTTACATGGCCTAAGCGACAATGCCAGAGATAGGTTGGGTTTAAATCGTTAGATTTAAACTTCTTGGTATTTATGTTATAGATGGGCTCATTTGTAACAAACTCGCTGTTCAGAGTATAAATGCCATTTAATTGACGCAAGAATGCCATATAAAATGTCATTCTTATAAATGGAAATACTTCTATTCGCAATAGAAAATTTAAATCCATCATTCTCTAAACAAGCAAAAGAAATAATGTTCCTACTCATAGTAGGTACATAATAACAATTCTTAAGTTCCAAAATGAGTCCAGTAGGCAAAATAAGATCATAAGTCCCCACGGATAAAGCAGCAACTTTTGCTCTATTTACCACGCGCAGGTCGATCTCACCAGCCATCAATCTTCTAGTCCTTCTTAGACTCTGCACATTAGTACAAATGTGAGTTGCAGCTCCAGTATCTAATACCCAAGATGCAGAAGGAGTAAAATTAATCTCTATCATAAAAATACCTGAAGAAATAGTCGCACTATTCTTCTTTTCTTTCAGCTCTTCCAAATAGAGTTTGCAGTTCCTTTTCCAATGATCAGGTTTATTGCAGCGGAAGCAAACTCCCTCCTTGGGTGCCTTAGTCTTAGCTTTGGGCTTGGGCTTGGACTTAGGTACTTTACCTTTGCCCTTCGCTGTGCCCTTCTTCTTGAAAACCTTTCCCTTTTGAACCACAAGGACTTCATTGGTGATCTTAACCTTTCCCTTTAAGTTCTCTTTAGCAATTTTTAGCATCCCATGCAATTCATCAATGGACTTCTCCATATTATGCATGTTGTAGTTAAGAATGAACTGATCATATTCATCAATCAAAGATGATAGAATAAGATCAGTTGCCAATTCTTGACTAACAGGTGCACCTAATTTCTCAAGATGATGAATGTAACTCTTCATCTTGAGAACATAAGCACTCACGGATGTGCCAGGAATCACCTTGCATGAATTCAATGCCTTAGTGGTTCTAAACCTCTCTTAGCGTGCTTGCTCTTGAAACATAGTTTTCAATTGAGCAAGCATGTCATAGGCTTCTATTTCCTCTAAATCCTTCTGAAGGTCAGAGATCATGGAGCCTAACATAAGGCATGACACATCCGTAGAGTCGTTGATATGCTTTGTGTAAGCATCCTTTTGAGCCTTAGGTGCATTTGCTGGTGGTTACTCAGGAATGGGTTCTTCTAAGACATAAAGTTTTCTTTCTTGCTTGAGAACAATTCTCAAGTTCCTATACCAATCTAGGAAATTTGTTCCATTAAGCTTTTCTTTCTCTAAGATAGATCGTATAGAAAGGTTGGTGGATGGAGAGGCTATAATCTACAAAATTATGCAATAAGTGTCAACATTCTAGTTATTAAGAGGTATTAACTCCCACTCAAATTAATAACCCTCTATTTAAAATGGGAGAAACAAGATCCATATTTCACTAAGTCCTAAGAAAGCTTTGGCTTAACACTCAAGACTTAGTTATTTAGGTAGAAAACTCTTTTCAATTACATCACATGTAACACTTGATGGGTTTATGTTAAAATACATCTTACGTACTGCATGTATGAAAAAACCCAATCTTATGCCCTAAGCCCAAAACCGTTTTGATAGCTTAGTTAAGTTTAACCATACTTTACCTATGAATAGCACCATTATTCAAATGTCTTCCCTAGATGATCCCCACATGCCTTGCTTTGGCAAAAACCCACATAAGGATAAGCTAAAGATAAACATGGGTAAAGTTTTATGGAAGGCATATAAACTTAATATTATCATGAGGGTCGTTCTTAGTACATTATGAAGGTTACTAATCCTATTAGTAAGGGGTTTGTACTATGCGAGTTCTAATCCTATACTACAACATACTTGAGTATATATATATTAGAAGCATAGAATAGTAATTTACACATGAATATAAATATTCAAATAATATAAATAAACACATGTAAAACCACCCAGAATATATAACACGTAACGAATAAACACGCATAACGAACACGGCGGTCCTGAAATCATATCACATATGAAGATCGTTTGCCCTCCTAGTATCCTTGTCCAACATGGATACTTGTGGTTTCCTATTCCAACTCCATGTCTTACATGATAGAAAACCTAGCAGCCACCACCTATGCATCTTCGGCCATAACCCTAGACGCCACCTTGAAGGAAGTTTCGGTCATCATCATATGTCATGGCCGAATGATATCTCTCTCATTTAAGAGAGGTACAAATCCCATCTACGTCATTCACATCCCTCCGCATGATTCATTTGATGTCCAACATAAGACTACTTATTATTTGGTTAAGAATAACTTCGTCTAATATCAAAACACCGAATTCCTCATGTAGAGAACCATGATGACTTCAGGTCAAATGACTAAAGTTAAACCATATTAAGAATCACTAATGACACGAAACCATGTAGTATTCTTTATGTGGGTCGGTCCAATATATGTTCTCTAACATATATCTATGTTTTTGATTTGATATCTCATATCCATGATCAGTAAAATGTGATCATCAATAAGAATACATACTAGTCTTAATTCATTATTGTTCTACCAATAATGATCGACCAGGGACAATCTAGAATAGTCTTATAATGCTTATGGTTTTACTATCAAGTCACATACTTGATGACATAAGTCTAAAACCATTCATGAAATGTAAATCACATTACATAAATGAAATACATGCATATATGAAAGGAATATCTCATAATATATTATTAACAAGTCATAATGTTAATACATGAATCACATATGTCCATTGGTCTAGGGCACACTACTAACAATCCCGACATTATAATGAACCCACCCCTACACTTATACTTTTGTATGTCCACAAACTCAATGATTACAATTGCTCCACTAGCTTTATGGCTTGGGTAAGACATTTGGTTAAGTTTAAAGCATGTAATGTGGTTTATACACAAAGAATAGGTTAAAAAAGCTCAAGAAGGCGTAATAAGGAAAAAATCATGTTAATAAGGTAGGCTATATGGCTAATGTAGCTCAAAAAAACAAAGAATGCCTAATCATTTTCATGTTAATGCATATGATAAGAATGTGATCTTGAATAGAAAATCAAAGAAAAATCAAGATGTACATGTCATGAAGGTCACACATTATCACAGGACAATGAGACTGATATAGATGTGTCAGTCTATAAAGGCTCAAAATCTCACTGGCTTTGTCTACCACTAGTCACTACTTTTCTAAAGATAATGCACATTGACCATTCACAAGAGTAAAAATACATGCAAAAGTTGCTATAAAATTCTCTAGTTATTTCATTTACTACTCATGACTATATAATCTTAGAAGCAATAAAAAATGAGAAATTGTTTGTTTATTTGTTTGTTTTATTCTTTATCTCATTTTGATTGAAAACTTAAAAACAAGCAAGAATCAACCTAAGATAGAAACACACATGCAAATAAAAATTAATGCAAAAATGTAAAAATAAAATTTACTTCCATTAGGTTGCCTCCCAAGAAGTGCTTTTGTTTAGGGTCGCTAGCTCGACTCCATATTTCCTCCTCACATGAAAAAATTGTGATCTTTAGGTAGTCTGCTGAGTTTTTTACATACCCTATTGAATTTACTGCATATCCCATTGAAGTTGAATATTGTTAGCACTAGAATTCTTGATAAAGTCATCCAAAGATGTACCTGAATCGTAATAAAAAGCTTTTGGAACATACCAGAATTGTTGTATGTCTTGCATACTATCAAGGAAGTAATTTTGTGGGTTATCTCATCCATAACTAAAATTAAGTTGATCAGTCCAACCTTGGTTATAGGATTAAGAATAAGAGTTGTAAAAGAAATTACTTTCATCCATTTAAAATTTTTAAATCACAAACATGAAACAAAAAAAGAAAAGATCATGAAATAGCTAAAAAGAAACCAATTATGAATAAATATATACAAAACAATAACTAAATTCACAAACAAAAACTAAAACATCGCACTCTTTGGCAATGACGCCAAGAATAATAATGAGTCCTAACACTAGTCAAAATAAACTAGACCTACTACTATAACAGTGATGAGTTTACGTTGATCCCATAAAGAGTGTTCAGTTATCTTCTGAAATGAAATCAATCAGTGTTGGACCCCGGTCCTTGAGTGAAAATTAGAAATGTAAATATGAAAGCAAATGAATGTGTTGGTGTATAAATGGTGTTATAAATGTTATTTGTGCCTTAATGAGATATGGGTTTACGCAAGGATAGTGAGTTGAGAAACCCTTAGTATGAATTATGGTCATATATGTGAGATATTATGCAAGAGTAAGAGAGGAAATTAGGTAAATGACATGATGCTATTGAATGTAAGAAATCATATGAATTGAGGCTGAGATTTGGATGAATTCCAAATGATAGTTAAATTGTTAAAAATGATGTGTAATTAAGAAAGTGAAGTTAGGATGAATGTTAAATGTGTATTTTGATTTGAGGGAAATTAAGGAATGATTGAAATAGAATTGTGATGGGTGTCGAATCCACCAAAAATAAATCCCAAACACCAAACGAAAATAAATTGCGCACAGTGGTAAATGGGGTCGATCCACAGAGAATGGAATAATTGATTCTATTTAAATGCCAAAGAACGAATGAAAATAATTAAAATGGGGGGTTTAGAGTTTTCTACTAAAACTAATAATTGAAATAACAACTGATAAAAGATTAACGCAAATTAATAAAACAATAACCAACAAAGAACGCAAATAAAATTGATAAACTCAATAAACAACGACTTAGCAGAAATTCCTAATTATGCTTAGACCACGATCATCGACTCAAATATTTTCTTTGGTTTAATAATAGGTTAGCTATAGTTACCAACTACCTCTGGCTCCCTCGTTTCTTCTTAATTTTAGAATAGTTGCAGAAACTCCTTTGACTATTCCCTAATTAACTAATAACCCCTTCGAGACTCTCTCCGAGATTCAATTAATTAACAGCATTAAATTCTAAAGAAACACTAACCCTAATCGACCACGACCGACTCATGCTTCATCTAGTTAGATCGCAAGTTCCTCCACACAAAATCGACAAGTACTATGCCCTAGTGCCAATTGCCACAAATACCAATCACCCAGTTAGACTCCACCAAGTAAATCGGTTGGCGATATGTAAATTAACTAACTCTACAATCAGCCTCAATCGCAGTAATCAATTAATAAACAATAACAAAGAATCGTAAAGCGATACGAATATTATAAACCAAATATTAGGAACAATAGTCTCACGAGTCAAAGCATAATAGTTGGAATTCTGACTAAAACAGATTAGCTACTCATACGGAAATTAAATCTAATAAAGTTCTTAATCAACATAGTCTAAATAACAAAGGAAAGAAGAAAACTAAGAAAGTCTCCCTAAAACACGCCGCTGTCGGTCCAAGAACAATGGCTGCGCCCATTCCTCTTCACCCATAAGCCTCTGCGTCAAATTTTACGCCGCCAAATGACCCGTGTCAGTGCCGTCACTTCCTTCTTCTCCTAGGTTTTTCTCCTCCTTTTTAATTGCCATGGGCCCCCTCTTGATGGCCTCTTTTTCTAAACAACGTGGGCCCTTTTCAATTAACCAAAAGCTCCTCTTTTGGGCTGCCACGTTGCTTTCCCAACAGAATAAAGATCCCGTATGCGTGACCACGGATAGGCTTCCTGCAAGGCAAAGAGTTGTTCAGATAGAATTCATCCTTGATTTTAATTGTTGTTTTCCTCTTAAATTCCCACGTTATGCAAAGATTGTAATTCCCTACAAGGAAATATTAAATCAAATTAAGTCTTAATAATTGCATCAACAAGAGGAATAAAAAGGAATAATTAAAACATAAATATTAGACAAATATGCACTTATCAAATCTCCCCACACTTAGACGATGCTTGTCCTCAAGCATAAAAGAAGACCAAGACACAATGAAAAACCGCGCCACTCAATGAAACATGCACAGAGGTAATGTAAACTAGGAATGAGAGCGCAATCTTGTCCCAATGTCAATGAAATGTCAAATAAATGCAACAAATTTCCTACACGAGAAGACACAAGCCTGAACTCAAATTGAAACGCATGCATGAATTACCGAATTTTAATTAAAAACCAATCAAGCCTAGAAAACACACTTCACTTATCAGGTGGTTAGCATATATGAGGAATTCAAAATTTATGTGGTAGTCATGGGAAGATCGGGTTAATCTTAATTACTTAATTAGGTGTTTTTAGCTATAATTTGCTTGGAATTGTCATTGGCCTTTTTACGCGAATGCAAACATTTGTGATGAATGTCATCCGGTTACTCGGTCAATCACAACGCCAAGTGGCTTTAGCCTTACTCGTAATTACTCAAATGCTTGCAACTTTTTTTCCTTTTTTTCGAGTAATCGGAGGAGTAGTTGGTTGCCTCACACGCCATAGTTGTTAGAGACCTTTTACGTGAAAGCAAACATTTGTGATGAATGTCGCCTGGTTACTCATTCCGTCCGACCTTTAGACGGATTTTGGCTTCACCACAACCACCTTTGGTGATTGGCGAACGAATCTAACACCTTTTATTTTTATTCTCCATTCCTTTCTCACCATAATTTCCCACATCAATCCAAAGTTCAACACATATACCAACTCAACTTCTAAGCTTAACATGACTCTAGACAAGAAAGGCACCGATTAATCACACAATTTTTTTTTAAATTCTAACCAATTAACTCAGGCTCGCAACTTCAACATATAGGACAAAACCATTAACATTTAATTAACATTAAGCAACAAGGGACTCAATCATACTCTCGACTCCTTTAAAACAATCCACCATTACCTAAGGCACAACAATTTATCAAGCAAAAATTGGAGCAAAAGAGGATTTTTTTTTTCACGGCATCAACAGCTAAAAGTCCAAAAATACCAAAAAGCAACGAAGGGCACATCCTAAAGTAATGCATCAAACAAAAACAGCATGCATCTCAAAAACTAGAAATCACCCTCCCCACACTTAAAGCATGCGTTGTCCTCAACGTAAAAGTAAATGAAAAGGTAAACTGAGGACTTCTAACTGAGAGAAGATGAGGGCTTATACGTGAGCTCGTTTAGGCATCCCGCCAGTAGGGTACAGCTAGTACAGTGAGGGACGAGAGCCAACATATGATCATATAAAGGACTCCTGACAGCGGTAATCCAATAACTCCGAATTGATCCAATGCCGAACCTCCTGAAAGACACAGGGAAGGAAAGGAAAATATCAAAACAAAGAAAGAAGGAAACAAACGAAACAAAAAGAACATAAAATAAAGCAAAAGAAAGGAAAGAAAATAAAATAAAATAAAATTGTGGGCTGCCTCCCATTAGCGCCTCGGTTTAACGCCCTAGGCTCGACGATCCTCGTTCGATGTTAACCTCGTCTCGATGTTGGAAATCAGCAATGGTCCCACCAATTGCCTCCCCAGCACTCTCAAGCACTCTAACTAGTTTCTCCTCTTCCGTGTCGTCGAGCACTTTGGATATGATCACGGCGAGTCTCACCATCACCTAAATATGCGATTTCAAATGCTCGAGAAGCGTTTTGAGCTCCGACTTTGGGGCCTCATCAAGTATATCATCGAAACTTCGACCGATCAAGAAATCTCTTAGCTCCATCAATGACATCCTATGACACAAAGCATAAATCAACTCATCATCATAATTTAAAGCAAAACCTCATGAGTCAAATCTTCAATGATATCAACATTATAAACACAAGACACATCTTCAACACGTTTCATGGCATCATAAACATTGAATTTCACCACTTTACCATCAAACTCTAAAGTTAATGAACCACTATGCACATCTATCTTTGCCTTAGCCGTGCTAAGGAATGGCCTACCTAACAAGATATCAGAAGACTCAGATGAACTATCATTTCCCATATCAATAACAAAGAAATCAGCAGGAAAAATTAATCCATTAACTTGAACTAGCACATCCTCTAAAACACCTTCAGGATAGACAATCGATCGATCCGCCAATTGAATTATAACTCCAAAGACTAGTTAACGGACCAAGACCTGTGGAGGTATAAAAGCAGATAAAGGCATCACATTAATAGAAGCCCTAGGTCACACATAGCTTTACTGATACCAATGTTCCCAATTTTGCAAGGAATGGAAAACATACCTTGGTCGCGACACTTAGGAGGTAGTTTCCTCTGTAAGACAGCTGAAACATTCTCCCCCACACTCACCCTTTCATTACCTGTTAACTTACGCTTGTTTGTGCATAATTCCTTAAGGAATTTGGCGTAGCGCGGAACCTGTTTAATGGCCTCGAGGAGTGGGATGTTTACTTCAACTTTTTGGAACAACTCCATGATGCTCTTATCCTCCTTTTCCTTCTTGTTCTGAGCCAGTCTCTGCGGGAATGGTGGTGGAACCACTAAAGGTTTGGGTTTTTGATAATTTCCAGTTGGACCCGAATCCTGTATGTGGTCACGTGTAAGCTCCCTTTCAGCCTCCTGTTCTGTCTCTGCGCGGGAACCCTGGGCGTGGTCACGTGTAGGGTTCTTGTCGACTGGGAATTGCAATTCCTTACCATTTCTTAAGAAAATCGCGCTCACATTATGCCTCGGGTCGAGTGTCTGAGAAGGCAGCTTGCCTTGAGTCTCCATTCTGCTAACGGAGGATGCTATCTGACTCATTTGAGTCTCTAGGGTCTTCATGCTCTCTTCTAGCTTTTGGAATCTGGTTGCAGTGTCCTGTTGAAATTTTGCAGTGTTAGTAGCTAACATATGGACAATTTCTTCAAGAGGCTTACCTGAGCCCGAAGGCTGTTGCGGTGGTGGTGGTAGTCCGTGATAGAAGTTCTGTTGGTTCGGTGGGTTGTTAGCATAACTGAAATTTGGGTGGCTCCTCCAACCGGGATTGTAGGTGTTTGAATAGGGATCAAACTGCCTCTGTTGGAACCCAATAGCATTCACATTCTCCGATATTTCATCGTAGAGTGTTGGGCACGCATCGGTTGGGTGAGCTAGGCTGGTGCAGATGCCACACGCCCTCGCAGGTGGAGGAGTACCTACATTCAATTTCTCGACCAAAGTTGTTAGCAAAGATTTGACTTCATTGAGAGAAGTAACATTTACCTCATTCACCCTTCGCGGTATATCTTGCCGAGCAACCGAATTGTCGACGCTTGTCGCCATGGTTGATATCAACTCCGGGCCACTGGGTTTTACCGACAATGGCCCCACCACTTGCGGCGCCCATCATTCTCAAGGCCCATTGGAATAAGACCCTCGTAGAAATATGGATGATCAATTGTTCGGATATGCCATCTTGCGGGCAGCTTGCCAAAATTCTCTTGTACCTCTCCCAAGATTCGTAGAGGTTCTCCGAATCCTTCGCTTAATGCCACATATTTCACGATGTTGGCGGCTCGGGATGCTGGGAAATATTTTTCTAGAAACTGTCGGGACATCCCATCCCAAGTGTTGATTGTCCCTGGAGGTAGGTAGTAGAGCCAATCCTTAGCTGCATCTTGTAGCGAGAATGGAAAAGCTCTCAGTTTGATTTGGTCCTCCGTGACATTGCGGGGCTTCATGGAAGTACAAACGAGGTGAAATTCCTTCAGATGTTTATTCGGATCCTCGTTCTCCAATCCACGGAAGGTGGGCAGCAAGTGGATGAGTCCGATTTCAATTCAACCCTTCAAGTTCGGAAAATCTATGCACGCGGATCTTTGCGCTTGATGGGCCTACCAAGTCCGGAGAGTTCATAAGAGCCATATCCTCAAGCGTGATCACGGTTAAGCTTCCCATCGTCATTGCTGTTCAACTTCAATCTCCTCTTCGTACTCCGTTTTAGTGTCCGACTCAACCGGGGTCTGTAATCCACGAGCTTCTCCTTGCTTCTTCCTCTGTTTGCTCAACTTCCTTAGCCTTTTAGCAGTCTTTTCAATCTCGGGGTCGTACAAGGTGGAATCTCCCGTACGAATGTTCCTAGGCATAAAACAAAACAAAATCAATTAGTTACCAATCCCAAGAACGGCGCCTAAAATTTGATGGGTGTCGAATCCACCAAAATAAATCCCAAACACCAAACGAAAATAAATTAAGACAATGGTAAATGGGGTCGATCCACGAGAATGGAATAATTGATTCTATTTAAATGCCAAAGAACGAATGAAAATAATTAAAATGGGGGTTTAGAGTTTTCTACTAAAACTAATAATTGAAATAACAAGCGATAAAAGATTAACGCAAATTAATAAAACAATAACCAACAAAGAACATAAATAAAATTGATAAACTCAATAAACAACGACTTAGCCAGAAATTCCTAATTATGCTTAGACCACGATCATCGACTCAAATATTTTCTTTGGTTTAATAATAGGTTAGCTATAGTTACCAACTACCTCTGGCTCCCTCGTTTCTTCTTAATTTTAGAATAGTTGCAGAAACTCCTTTGACTATTCCCTAATTAACTAATAACCCCTTCGAGACTCTCTCCGAGATTCAATTAATTAACAGCATTAAATTCTAAAAAAACACTAACCCTAACTGACTACGCACTGACTCATGCTTCATCTAGTTAGATCGCAAGTTCCTCCACACAAAATCAGACAAGTACTATGCCCTAGTGCCAATTGCCACAAATACCAATCACCCAGCTAGACTCCACCAAGTAAATCAGTTGGCGATATGTAAATTAACTAACTCTACAATCAGGCCTCAATCGCAGAATCAATTAATAAACAATAACAGTAAATCAGAAACAGTACGAATATTATAAACCAAATATTAGGAACAATAGTCTCACGAGTCAAAGCATAATAGTTGGAATTCCCCGACTAAAACAGATTAGCTACTCATACGGAAATTAAATCTAATAAAGTTCTTAATCAACATAGTCTAAATAACAAAGGAAAGAAGAAAAACTAAGAAAGTCTCCCTAAAACACGCTGCTGTCCAGTCCAAGAACAATGGCTGCGCCCATTCCTCTTCACCCATAAGCCTCTGCGTCAAATTCCTTTTACGCCGCCAAATTTGTGTGTCCGTCACTTCCTTCTTCTCCTAGGTTTTTCTCTCTTTTTAATTGCCATGGGCCCCTCTTGATGGCCTCTTTTCTAAACAACGTGGGCCCTTTTCAATTAACCAAAGCTCCTCTTTTGGGCTGCCACGTTGCTTTCCCAACAGTAACAAGGATCTCTGCGTGACCACGGATAGGCTTCTGTCAATGCAAAGAGTTGTTCAGATAGAATTCATCCTTGATTTTAATTGTTGTTTTCCTCTTAAATTCTAACGTTATAAAGATTGTAATTCCCTACAAGGAAATATTAAATCAAATTAAGTCTTAATAATTGCATCAACAAGAGGAATAAAAAGGAATAATTAAAACATAAATATTAGACAAATATGCACTTATCAAATTGGCCAAAGTCGCCTTCTTTGAAGTTTTAGCTTGTTCTTGTATCTTTCCAACGAGACTAAGTATGCGAGATTTCGAGATCGGAGTTAAGAGTTATACTTGATACAAGTTATGATGTTATATAAGATTTATGTTAGTGACAGCTTTGATGACATGTTTGAGAATTGTGGTTTTGATGAACCAATTTAATTGAGATTTGAGAATTTCATGAATTGAATGAGTTGCTTGAATTGTTATGAAGTGTTTAGGCTTTTGAATAAGTGAATTTGTGGAGATTATAAGTGTATATGATGTTAGTTTGGTTGTGAGAAACATGGGAAAAAGGTTTGAATGGGTTTGGAAAACCCATGTCCGTTAAACGGACATGGGAGTCCATTTAATGGATAGCCTCGGGTCAAAAGGATCCCTCCCCTTGCTCATGTCCATTAGGCGGACATGTATGTCCGTTTAACGGACATTCTCGGATGGTTTGATACTCTTTAGGCCGTATGTGTCCGTTAAACAGACACGAATGCCCGTTTAACGGACAGCTACGGGTCAACTGGTGAAAATCACAATTTTGACTATATTAGAGGCCGAATCTTGCTTCGAGGCCTCTAATACAGTTTTAGATCTTGATGTTATCTTTAAAATGAAATAAGAAAGAAGTCATTTGGATATTTTTGTAAAAAGTTATGGCATTTTCTCCAAAAGAGTTTCAAATCGATTTTGAGTTTGAACATGTTGAGTTGTTTTGATCATAACTCGCTCATCTGACCTCGGATTAAGGCGATTCTTGAAGCATTGAATTCCTAACAAATGTATCTTTCTCTCCATGAAAATGTGTATCAATTGGAGTTGAATCGAAAGAGTTTGATTGAATCATATGAGAATCGGAATGATTTGTTCCATTCTGATCTTGCTAATTTCCTTCCTTATCCGACTTTGTTAAATCTTTTGCTTATATTTTTTCCGTCCGACATCCGAATGACTTGGTTCTTGAAGCGTTAGATTCCTAAGATAATGAAGTTCATGATTATGTGAAAATTATGAATTTTGGAGACTTAATTGAGCAAGATTATTTGAATCAAAGTGATACAGGAAAGTTTCTGAATATAGTTCTGTATTTTGTGAAAGTCGGGATCTGTGGAGATCCGATTAAAGCGAAGTTTGAGGCAAAACAAAGTTAAGACATGGGGCTACAATTGTTATGAAGAAATTAAATTTCATTTTAGCCTTTAAGAATGTGTTTTTGTGGAAGGAGTTAATTGCTAGAAAATGTGTTAGCAAATGACGTGTCCGACATGTTTGGACTATAACTTTTGATATAATGCTCCGAATTGGATGATTCTTACGCATTATGAAATTAAGACAATAAGGAACAACTTTCTGGAAGAAAGTTTTAGTAAATTCTTTCATTTTGATGGTGAAAACAATGTCCTAAAGTAGGATAAATTTCAGGGGCAGTTTTGGAAGTTAACTTAAAGATTAAAGTTTATAGGCATATGGGGAAGGGCAAATTGGACTTTTAGCCCTCATTAATGTGCTGGCACTATATAAAGGGGCTGATGTTCTGTGGAGGAAGGAAAAAGACACGAAAATTAGAAAGAGAGAAACAAAAAGAAGGAAAGAAAGAAGAGGCTATCGTGGAGAAGAGGGAGAAGAAGGAGAGAAAAGTTAGGGCTGAATTTTTGGAGGTCTTTAAGAGGGATTTCCAAGATGCTCAAGAAGGAAAAAATGTGGAGAATGAAGAGAGCTTCATCTTGGGCTAAGCTATGTCAAAAATGGAGAAGAAAAAAGGTAAGAGAACTTTATGAGCATTGAGATTTTCTTGGGTTTTTGGTTGATTTGGCATGAGATGGTTATGGGTTTGTGGTTTTTGAAGTTAGATTTGATGTTTATGTCTTGGGTTATGTTTAATTTTGGATGAAAATTATTTAGAACTTATGCCAAATTATATGAGTTGGAGATTTTGAAAGATTGTGATATAGATAGGTTGGAAACCTTATGGGTTTGTGAAATATGATGGTTATGATATTGAATTTTGGGTGGATATGTTTAGGTAATTTTAAAGTGGAAGAACCAAGGAAGCTATGGAAAATTTATGATTGGATCGAGCTTATGACATGGAATTTAAGGTGGGTTTCATGTTTATAGTTGAATAGTAAGCCATTAAGGATTTTTCCAAATTGAAGGAATAAAATGATTTCAAATATTTTATGATTGTGCATGAGTTGTTTTAAAATGATTTGAAGAATTGGTTTATATGTGTTCATATACTCCATGAATTGAATTTGAATTGATAAATTGTGAATTGTTGTGAACGTGCAAAAATGCATTGTGATTATGATTATGTTATGCCATTGAAATTGTGTCATGGCATTTTGATTGGAATGGAAAGAAGGAAAAGAATATGAAAAACATGAAAGCATTTCATTACAATGAAATGAGTTTGAGCATTGTTATGTGCCTTGTTTGGGTGAGAGAGGAACCGTTCTGTTAAAGCCTTCTCCTGGCTGGCCGCTTGTGCCACACGAGATCCAAAAAGTGGACTCGTTTTGATTCACGGAGTAAACTTCGGTTTCTCTGTTCCGTTCACGGAACCTCTCGAGCTATTTGATTGTGCATTTGCATTTGATGTGTTGTGATGTGATGAAATTGAGTAGTATGCTTTGAAGCAAAAATCTCATCAAATGTGTTTTGATGCATTGAATCATGATTTATGAAGTTTCTAAATTTCTTGACAAATTGTCAATTTGGGAAATATGTGTTACATGAATTTTTCAAAGAGAGTTTTTACAATGGAAATGAACAATTTCAATAGTTTTGCTTATGATTGGTTATAAGCATGTTACCCACGGGCTTTTTAAGCTCACCCCCTTCATTCCCATCCTCAGGTGATGAGAAGAAGACCGGGTGAAAAATGAATGAGAGTTTCTGTTTATACGTGATTCCATTGAATTATTGTCAAGATTTGAATTATTGTACATTGTGTACTTTGGGTTATGAACATTGGTAATTGGTTATGGCCTGGAATGCCATTAGTATAATGTAAGCGTTTAATTCGTGATGTATTCGGATTATGAAATTGTATAAGAACTTGAGTTATGTAAATTGAGTAGAGATTGATTATGATTTGGATTGTGTATGAATTGTATTGCATTATGAGATCTGTATATTGATTTGGGGATTGTGTGTTTGAATGGATTATAGAAGTGAAAGTAAGTCGTGAATGTATAAGTTTATGAATGTGTATTGCAGGTTTTGGGTTAATGAAATATAGCCGTTATGCTGCCCGATTTTGTAGGGTAGTATAGTGGTATATGTATTAAGTGTTATTGGCAAATAAAGAGAATGACAAGTTTTGAATTTATTGATGAGATGTGGTTTGGACATGAAGAATCAAGTAAGTGGGATTTTGTTTAGAATTAATTTCAAAAGGGAAATGATATTGTTTTGATTAGTATGAGCTTTGAACAAAGATGAATAAGAAGAGAAGGAATGAAAATAAGAAAAGAAAATTTACTCGAATCGGATAGATTAAGCTTAAGGTTTCCAACGCAACGCGATAAGCTTTCTAGTCTTTCACTTCGGATGTCGACACTTGTTTAAATTCGATTAAGCAATTTGTTTGCTTCGATCCAATTCGTTTTCGATTTGAAATTGATTTGCTTCAATTTGTTCGTTCCGCTTCCTTGTTATCCGTCTTTCGTTTCGTTTTCCGATTGGGGTCGGTCTTCGGGATCGGGTCCCTACATTTGTGGTATCAGAGCCCAGTAATATGATTTTACTGGGGCGTATGTATGTAAGTGGTAAGTATGAGATATTAAAACATGTTTGAATGGATATAATTGACTTAGTGAGCATGTGAACATGATGTATATGTCTTTGTCATGAATAATTTGAAGAACCTATGTGATGGTCTGATTTAGGTGAAGAATCATGATTGAGTTAAAGATTATGATAAAGGAAGTTAAGATCATAAATTCATGGTGAATTTAGAGGATGTGACTTCGAATTTATGTGAGATGCAAATATGAATCTTTAAAGATGAGTTGATGATAGGAATGTATATATAAATTTGATCATTGTCATATGTGAAGAAATAGTTATTTGATATGATAGTGATGATTCAATCTCATAAAGAAGTGAAAATTTGTGAATAAGATAAGAATATGGGTGATAAGAAATTTGATTGAATTTAGGTTTGTGATAATGAAATTGAGATTTGAAATCATGATGAATTGGGATAAATGAATATTGTTATCCTTTTGTGAGAGGAAAGTGTGAACATTTGAAAAATGAGATAAAGTGATAGAGACATATGTATAAGAATTACAAAGGATTGGTTTGAATGATGAATTGGTCCATGTTAGGGTTCATTAAGAATTGGACCATTAATTTATGTCCTTGGGTTGAGGAATATGGATTTCTGGATGTAGTGAGTTAAATATATGTACTTATGGAAATATGATAGGAGCTATTGGTGTGTGAATATGATATGGATGGTATATGATATAAAAAGTGAAAAACATTGTGACTATGTGTAGTGAGGATTTGAATATGTGAATGGCTAAGATCATTTGGAAGACATGATTTAAGAGAATGTGTTACATAGTGATTATGAATTTCGAGGACGAAATTTTTTTAAGAGGGGGAGAAATGTTGGACCCCGGTCCTTGAGTGAAAATTAGAAATGTAAATATGAAAGCAAATGAATGTGTTGGTGTATAAATGGTGTTATAAATGTTATTTGTGCCTTAATGAGATATGGGTTTATGCAAGGATAGTGAGTTGAGAAACCCTTAGTATGAATTATGGTCATATATGTGAGATATTATGCAAGAGTAAGAGAGGAAATTTGGTAAATGACATGATGCTATTGAATGTAAGAAATCATATGAATTGAGGCTGAGATTTGGATGAATTCCAAATGATAGTTGAATTGTTAAAATGATGTAATTAAGAAAGTGAAGTTAGGATGAATGTTAAATGTGTATGTTGATTTGAGGGAAATTAAGGAATGATTGAAATAGAATTGGCCAAAGTCACCTTCTTTGAAGTTTTAGCTTGTTCTTGTATCTTTCCAACGAGACTAAGTATGTGAGATTTCGAGATTGGAGTTAAGAGTTATACTTGATACAAGTTATGATGTTATATAAGATTTATGTTAGTGACAGCTTTGATGACATGTTTGAGAATTGTGGTTTTGATGAACCAATTTAGTTGAGATCTGAGAATTTCATGAATTGAATGAGTTGCTTGAATTGTTATGAAGTGTTTAGGCTTTTGAATAAGTGAATTTGTGGAGATTATAAGTGTATATGATGTTAGTTTGGTTGTGAGAAACATGGGAAAAAGGTTTGAATGGGTTTGGAAAACCCATGTCCGTTAAACGGACATGGGAGTCCGTTTAATGGACAACCTCGGGTCAAAAGGATCCCTCCCCTTGCTCATGTCCATTAGGCGGACATGTATGTCTTTAACGGACATTCTCGGATGGTTTGATACTCTTTAGGCCGTATGTGTCCGTTAAACAGACACGAATGCCCATTTAACGGACAGCTACGGGTCAACTGGTGAAAATCGCAATTTTGACTATATTAGAGGCCGAATCTTGCTTCGAGGCCTCTAATACAGTTTTAGATCTTGATGTTATCTTTAAAATGAAATAAGAAAGAAGTCATTTGGATATTTGTGTAAAAAGTTATGGCATTTTCTCCAAAAGAGTTTCAAATCGATTTTGAGTTTGAACATGTTGAGTTGTTTTGATCATAACTCGCTCATCCGACCTCAGATTGAGGCGATTCTTGAAGCATTGAATTCCTAACACGTGTATCTTTCTCTCCATGAAAATTTGTATCAATTGGAGTTGAATTGAAAGAGTTTGATTGAATCATATGAGAATCGGAATGATTTGTTCCATTCTGATCTTGCTAATTTCCTTCCTTATCCGACTTTGTTAAATCTTTTGCTTATATTTTTTCCGTCCGACATCCGAATGAATTGGTTCTTGAAGCGTTGGATTCCTAAGATAATGAAGTTCATGATTATGTGAAAATTATGAATTTTGGAGACTTAATTGAGCAAGATTATTTGAATCAAAGTGATAAAGGAAAGTGTCTAAACATAGTTTAGTATTTTGTGAAATTCGGGATCTGTGGAGATCCGATTAAAGCGAAGTTTGAGGCAAAACAAAGTTAAGACATGGGGCTACAATTGTTATGAAGAAATTAAATTTCATTTTAGCCTTTAAGAATGTCTTTTTGTGGAAGGAAGTTAATTGCTAGAAAATGTGTTAGCAAATGACGTGTCCGACATGTTTGGACTATAACTTTTGATATAATGCTCCGAATTGGATGATTCTTAGGCATTATGAAATTAAGACAATAAGGAACAACTTTCTGGAAGAAAGTTTTAGTAAATTCTTTCATTTTGATGGTGAAAACAATGTCCTAAAGTAGGATAAATTTCAGGGGCAGTTTTGGAAGTTAACTTAAAGATTAAAGTTTATAGGCATATGGGGAAGGGCAAATTGGACTTTTAGCCCTCATTAATGTGCTGGCACTATATAAAGGGGCTGATGTTCTGTGGAGGAAGGAAAAAGACACGAAAATTAGAAAGAGAGAAACAAAAAGAAGGAAAGAAAGAAGAGGCTATCGTGGAGAAGAGGGAGAAGAAGGAGAGAAAAGTTAGGGCTGAATTTTTGGAGGTCTTTAAGAGGGATTTCCAAGATGCTCAAGAAGGAAAAAAACGTGGAGGATGAAGAGAGCTTCATCTTGGGCTAAGTTATGTCAAAAATGGAGAAGAAAAAAGGTAAGAGAACTTTATGAGCTTTGAGATTTTCTTGGGTTTTTGGTTGATTTGGCATGAGATGGTTATGGGTTTGTGGTTTTTGAAGTTAGATTTGATGTTTATGTCTTGGGTTATGTTTAATTTTGGATGAAAATTATTTAGAACTTATGCCAAATTATATGAGTTGGAGATTTTGAAAGATTGTGATATAGATAGGTTGGAAACCTTATGGGTTTGTGAAATATGATGGTTATGATATTGAATTTTGGGTGGATATGTTTAGGTAATTTTAAAGTGGAAGAACCAAGGAAGCTATGGAAAATTTATGATTGGATCGAGCTTATGACATGGAATTTAAGGTGGGTTTCATGTTTATAGTTGAATAGTAAGCCATTAAGGATTTTATCAAAAAAAAGGAATAAAATGATTTCAAATATTTTATGATTGTGCATGAGTTGTTTTAAAATGATTTGAAGAATTGGTTTATATGTGTTCATATACTCCATGAATTGAATTTGAATTGATAAATTGTGAATTGTTATGAACGTGCAAAAATGCATTGTGATTATGATTATGTTATGCCATTGAAATTGTGTCATGGCATTTTGATTGGAATGGAAAGAAGGAAAAGAATATGAAAAACATGAAAGCATTTCATTACAATGAAATGAGTTTGAGCATTGTTATGTGCCTTGTTTGGGTGAGAGAGGAACCGTCCCGTTAAAGCCTTCTCCCGGATGGCCGCTTGTGCCACACGAGATCCGAAAAGTGGACTCATTTCGCTTCACGGAGTAAACTTCGGTTTCTCTGTTTCGTTCACGGAACCTCTTGAGCCATTTGATTGTGCATTTGCATTTGATGTGTTGTGATGTGATGAAATTGAGTAGTATGCTTTGAAGCAAAAATCTCATCAAATGTGTTTTGATGCATTGAATCATGATTTATGAAGTTTCTAAATTTCTTGACAAATTGTCAATTTGGGAAATATGTGTTACATGAATTTTTCAAAGAGAGTTTTTACAATGGAAATGAACAATTTCAATAGTTTTGCTTATGATTGGTTATAAGCATGTTACCCACGGGCTTTTTAAGCTCACCCCCTTCATTCCCATCCTCAGGTGATGAGAAGAAGACCGGGTGAAAAATGAATGAGAGTTTCTGTTTATACGTGATTCCATTGAATTATTGTCAAGATTTGAATTATTGTACATTGTGTACTTTGGGTTATGAACATTGGTAATTGGTTATGGCCTGGAATGCCATTAGTATAATGTAAGCGTTTAATTCGTGATGTATTCGGATTATGAAATTGTATAAGAACTTGAGTTATGTAAATTGGGTAGAGATTGATTATGATTTGGATTGTGTATGAATTGTATTGCATTATGAGATCTGTATATTGATTTGGGATTGTGTGTTTGAGCTGGATTATAGAAGTGAAAGTAAGCTGTGAATGTATAAGTTTATGAATGTGTATTGCAACTTTTGGGTTAATGAAATATAGCCGTTATGCTGCCCGATTTTTGTAGGGTAGTATAGTGGTATATGTATTAAGTGTTATTGGCAAATAAAGAGAATGACAAGTTTTGAATTTATTGATGAGATGTGGTTTGGACATGAAGAATCAAGTAAGTGGGATTTTGTTTAGAATGAATTTCCAAAAAGGGAAATGATATTGTTTTGATTAGTATGAGCTTTGAACAAAGATGAATAAGAAGAGAAGGAATGAAAAATAAGAAAAAGAAAAATTTACTCGGAATCGGATAGATTAAGCTTAAGGTTTCCAACGCAATGCGATAAGCTTTCTAGTCTTTCACTTCGGATGTCGACACTTGTTTAAATTCGATTAAGCAATTTGTTTGCTTCGATCTAATTCGTTTTCGATTTGAAATTGATTTGCTTCGATTTGTTCGTTCCGCTTCCTTGTTATCTGTCTTTCGTTTCGTTTTCCGGTTGGGGTCCGGTCTTCTGGATCGGGTCCCTACAATCAGTGCTTAGGTTTAGGGAGTTTTTGGTTAATTTGAAATAAGAAAATAAAAAGAAACTAAACTAAGAAAAACAAATAAAAAATAAAACATGCAAAATGATGAAAGTGGTGAGATTGTTAGGAATCTAGTTCATTGGTTCTATCTTGACCTATACCCTAATTAAACATATTTCAATGATTTGTTGTTCTCAAACCTTTCCTAGAAACTATTAATTATAGGTTAATCTATTAACCTGAGTTTTCTATTAGCTTATGTTCAATCAAGATACGATCAATTTAATAAGAGAGAAAGAAACAAGAAAAATATGAAAGGGATGCTTATTGGGTCGTCAGTGTCGAAATTACCTTTAAACTGACATCTGGAAGCTACCCCTCTATGGGTATTCTTATAGTGGAGAGCTTACCTCCCTCTTTGTGCTCTCCCGAATTTCCTGAAGCTCACTATATTGACCCCACAGAGAGTACATATAAAGTTGTTGAAATGAAATTAATCAGAATTTAGGTTTGGGGGGGGGGGGGGAGGTCTTGGTTTTAAAAATAAGAAAATAAAATAAAGCTAAACTAACTAACAAAAATAATTTTAAAAAATGCAAAAATGATGAAAGTGTTGAATTCGTTAGGAATTTGATGCTCTAGTTCTATTTTGGCCTATACCCTAATTAAACATATTTTAATGATTTGTTATTCTCAAACCTCTCCTAGCAACTACTAATTGTGGGTTAATCTATTATCCCAAGTTTTCCCTTAGGTTGTGTGTAATCAATATACGATCATTAATTAAATTTAGCCACTGGATAACCTAAGATATGATCTCTAGATTCAATTGGGCAATTGCATTGTGAATTAGGAAATTTGATTAATCAACACAACAACCACATACAATGAGTCATTTAACCAAGGTTATGTTATCCATAATGATTACAGACCATTAGTTACTACAAATGAATTTCAAATATAACAATTGCGAATTATATAAAAATTCTAGCTATAGGTTTATACAGACAACTGAGCTATGCAATAATATGGTAATTTATACACAAAACCTAAATCCAAATGCCTAGGATAACATAATTAATTGAATAAGAGAGAAAGAAACAACAAAAATATGAAAGGAATGGTTATCTAGGCCGTCGGTGTCAAAATCACCTCCAAACTGAGGATGGGAAGCTACTATGTCTTCTCACGGTGGAGAACTTACCTCCCTCTTCATACATTCCCAAAGCTCCCTAGGTCGATCCCACAAAGAGTGCGTGTAAAGTTGTTGAAATGAAATTAATTAAAGTTTAGGTTTTGGGGGATTATGGTTTTGAAAATAAGCAAACAAAATAGAGCTAAAATAAAAAATGAAAGCAATTTAAAGAAAATGTCCAAAAAAGATGAAAGTTGTGAATTCGCTAGGAATTTGGTTCTTTCATTTTATCTCGGCCTATACCCTAATTAGACATATTTTGATGATTTATTATTTTCAAACCTCAACTAGAAACTATTAATCGTAGGTTAATCTATTAACCTAAGTTTTCCCTTAGGTTGTTTAATCAAGATACAATCGTTAATTAAACCTAGCTGTCGACTAACCTAGAATATGGTCTCTAGATTCAATTAGGAAACTACATTACTAATTAGGAAAACTAATTAATCAAGTTAAAAACCACATATAATGCGTCATTTAAACTAGGTTATGTTATCCTTAATGATTACAAATCATAAGTTGCTACAAATGAATTTCAAATATAACTATTATGGATTATATCGAAATTCTAGCTATGGTTTCATACAAACAACCAAACTATACGATAATACAATTATTAATACACAAAACTTAATTCCATAAGCCTAAGATAACACAATCAATTCAATAAGCGAGAAAGAAACAACAAAAATTTGAAAGGAATGCTTATCTGAGTCACCTATGTCGAAATCACCTGCGAACTAGTGTTGAGAAACTACACCGCCATGGGTTTTCTTATGGTGGAGAACTTACCTCCCTCTTTGTACTCTTTTGAAGCTCCCAAAGGTCCCTATGTTGATCCAACAGAGAGTGCGTGTAATGTTGTTAAGATGAAATTAATCAGAATTTAGGTTTTGAGGGGGTTTTAGTTTTAAAAATAAGAAAATAAAATAAAGCTAAACTAATTTTAAAAACAATTTAAAGTGCAAAAATGATGAAAGTGGTGAATTTGTTAGGAATCTAGTTCTTTGGTTCTATCTCGGCCTACATTCTAATTAAACATATTTCAATGATTTGTTGTTCTCAAACCTCTTCTAGAAACTAAGTTTTCCCTTAGGTTGTATTTAATCAAGATACGATTGTTAATTAAACCTAGCCATCGAATAACCTAGAATATGATCTTTACATTCAATTGGGCAACCATATTATAAATTAGGAAAATCGATTAATCAAGACAACAAGTACATACGATGCATCGTTTAACCTAGGTTATGTTATCCCTAATGATTACGAACCATTAGTTGCAACAAATGAATTTCAAATATAACAATTATGGATTATATCAAAATTCTTACTATGGGTTCATACAAATAATTGAACTATATGAAAATATGATCATTCATTCATAAAATCCAAATCCATATTCCTAGGACAACACAATCAATTCAATAAGAGAGAAGGAAGTAATAAAAAATGAAAGGAATGCTTATTCGAGTCATCGACGTAAAAATCACCTCTAAATCGGCATCAAGAAGTTACCCCTCCATGGGTCTTCTCATGTGCAGAGCTTACCTTCCCTCACTTGGGCAACACATTGTCCTCAATGTGAGAAGAATAAACAAAAAGACAAAAGGTGGGAATAAACATAAAATGAAAAAAGAAAGGGTTAAAACACAAAATCGTCATAGTGACTGAGGTGGTTATGGTGAGATGATGATGTTGGAGGTGGAATCTACACTTCTTGAGTAGCAAAGTATTTCTGAATGCTTCGAATGTCTCATCGTTATCTTTTTTGCTCCTTCGCGATCTCCTTTAACACCTTACTAGCCTGTGCGAGTTCGTTCAGCAATTTCTCGCATCTAACTACTTCTTCATCTCCTGAATTTTGTTGCTGTGGAACCGACCTTGAGCTGGCTTGACCTGCCTTGGTTTTAAGATGAGATTTTGCGTTGATATCTTGAAGTTCCATATTGTGGGACTTCAAGATTTTAACTCTCGTCAAGTGATGAGCGTTTAGAAACTCAAGATGATAGACAGTTAGTCTACTGTAATGGACAACATAGTAAACAACTAAAGGCATAACTAAATACCCCATGCCCAAATTATTTCTTTTCTTATGTAGAGTAGCATTAATTGCATTAAATATATAGGTAGAGGCGCAAATTGGATGCTATGATCCATGCACCATAATATGAAAAGTTCCTTTGTTGAATGCTTGCTAGTTTTAGTTTTTTCAAATATAGTTTGACATATGAATTTGTACAATAACAAGTGTTCAGGGCTTCTAATAATATTATTGTGGGCATTTTTAGCGCCAAAACTCTCTAGCTTAGTTAGTTCAGTGCAATAGCGGGTGGCATAAAAGTCATCGTGCTAGTCCATTATTGTTGATTTGGGGAACTCACCTATTTCACACAAGATTTTGTATTTTAAACTATACAATTGACCCCGCAACTAAAACCATAGGTCTTTAGAGTTGTTTGATTCATGTTGAAGAGTTGTGAAGAATTCTAGGGTTAATTCCCCCTAAATAGGATAATTAAATCGCAAAAATTTATCTTAATGAATTCTTCCTCCTACGGCCTCAATCCTCTCGCTCAATTCTATTATTTTTAATATATCAAAATCGAAGTATTTAGGCACACTTATTTTCTTAAGATTAAGGGTTTGGAATTGGTTACCTCCCTCCTCTGAGAAGATCGAGAAATGTGCACTGTAATCTGCTACCTTGTTTCATTGTCCACGGCCTGATAATTGGACTTTCCCATTTGGTTGGGTGCACTTAACCATCTGCTGGATGCATGGTCCCACTGGATTGATAGTTGTGAAAAGTTTAGAGAGAATTGCAAACTTGAAGATGGGTAGAGAGAAATGAGAGGAGTTGAGTTCTTAGGTTTAAAGAGAGAGTGCAAAAGTGAATGGTGTAAGAAAAATTAGGTTAAGTGTAAATATATAGGGTAGGAAGGGTATAAAGGCTAAAATTGGAAGAAAAAAAGCTAAAATTTGCGCATACCATGTTTTCCCCGCTGCAGGTCACGATTATAGCCTGGAATCAGAACAGGCAAAAAAAAACAAAATACAAAAACCTATTTACTACAAAAGATGGGATAAGAAAATGGTAAAAATCGTAGGTTGCCTCCCATACAACGTTTCTTTTACTGTTAGTAGCTTGACATACTTCTTTTGCTAATGATGGTTTGAATGAGTTGTGTAATGGTCGTAAGTCTCATAAATTGCAAATGAGCCACTAAACTATGATTTCCACCACCCTTCTTCTTGATCCTCTTCTTCTGCTTATTCCTACGAGATTGTGGCTTTTCAGGTGGATCCGTATGATAATCAATATGTTCAACTCTCGATGAGACTTGGTTCTCTTAATGATATCTACGGAATTGTGAGAACTTCTTCTATCATTATACACGTTAAAATAAACATTCTCATTATAATTGTAACATCCCGTTACCCTTGATGAGACTTGAATTGTGTATTATGAGAAATAATTGAGAAATTAGAAAGTTCAATTCATGCTTATGCTAAATATTACATGCATATTTTTGCACATTAATATAATTGTACATGCATTCATGACATTTTCTAGGTATAATTGAGTTATTAATGCGATTAAAATGTGATTTGGCATTTTGGGTAATATTTCGGTTATTTTAGAATTTTTGGTGAATTTTTGGAAATTTGGTGTAATGTTGGACTAAAGAAAAATATTGAATAATGGGAAAATTATGTTCTGACATGTAGCATCCTATAATTGGGAAAAATGGCTTATATATATAGTGACACGTGGCAGTGATGTACATATGACATATGGCTTACTTATATGGTGACAAGTGTAAGATATGCAAGGAATCCACATTATTATGTTTTGAAAAACCCTAGGAAGAGTGACGGTAGCTTTGGAGCTTCTGAAACATTTTCTGCTTGGTGTGTTCATCACCGATCATTGAGTTAAGCAAGTAAGTGATTTTTAAATGATGTTTTAATGTGTAAATGAATACATGCATGTGAGGTTAGAGGAGTGAATTTTCGGTGATGAAAGAACTAGATGAGGCATTTTTTAAAGAAAACAAAAAATGGGTTGTTGTCTTTGTACATGCATGCATCGTTTTTTTTGTGCCTGACTATAAGCTTGATTTTTGAGTTATGTTTCAAATGAGTTAGAGGATTGCTTGCAAGTTATTGGAGTTAATTGATGTGAGATTAAGTTTTAGTAGTAGAGAGTGAAATTTAAAAAAAAATCTGGAAAGTGGGTAAGACAGGTCAGTAAACGTTCGTCGCGGCTCATCGCTGGTTCACCGCGGATAAATCTTTTTAGTTCGCCGCGGCGAGAACACTTGAGCTTGCTGCGGTGAGAACACTTGAGCTCGCCGCGGCAATCCTTGCAAAACTTCCCGAGAAAATCTGGTTTTTGGAGTGCTCGCCACGGCCATCTTTTTGCTCTCGCCGCGGCCACCTTTTTTGTCCTCGCCGCGGCGAAGTCCCTCCATTGACATCTCAAACATACATTAGTTGTTTGACCATAACTTTTGATGTAGATGTCCAAATGAGGTTATTTTTTATTCTTTGTAAACTAGAGACATAGGGCTACAACGTTTGTTAAGAAATGGAGTTTTAATTCTGTTTTTAAAAGTTTCATATTTTTGTTGGAATTTGAGGTAAGAATTATGTTGGAACTTAAGAACAATCTAAGATATTTTGAGTATATTTCTTTGTATACATAACCAAATTAAACGATTTTGGTGTCATTAAAAAGCTAAGAAATGGCAGAATAACTTTTCAGAAGGAAGTTTTGTCTAATTTAGTCATTTACTTTATCATATTTAGCATGGAAAGTTGACCCATATGTGTATTAGAGGAAAAATCTGAAGGGGTCAATGAAGTCATGAAATTGTTTGACATTGTTTTGTTTCGATCCAATTGTAAATATACATGGTATTAATGAGGACTTTGATATCTGAATGATTTTTTTGATAAGGATCACATTAGAGTACCCTAGAATTGTCATGAACATGCATCGTACATATTCCATATTCACATGTGCATAAATGAATGCTTAAAATTGTGTAAAATTATTAATGTGTCTGCAACGTATTGCATAAATGGGTTGTGCAGGTTAAAATTCCACAGTCAGACGTTTCCAGAATTCAAATGCTAATCTGGAGCGTACTGTGAGTAGACCGAGATGGTTTTATTTCATAAATTATTCTGTTCTTTTTAAATTTGTATTAATTGACTACTGAATGTTTATATAAATGGTGATAGATTGTTGGATTCCGTACAGAAGGTCCGATGACTGTGTATTGGGAAGCTATGCTATAAAAGTGTTACTTGTATGTGAATTTGAGACCTACGTGCCTATGATGGGATTAATTGTGACATATGGGATTGATTGTGATATATGCTGATTAATTGTGGCATATGCATTTCATTCATGAATGTATAATCAGATAATGATAGTTGTGACCGGAGCAGCCATCGATTAGAGCTTAAAACTCAACGAGTGTATTTGAGCCTCGAGCTCAACAGTGATTTAGAGCCTCAGACTCAATGTTTAATGAGCCCTATATGGGACAGTTCAGGCGCTCGGTCACAACACCATAATAATTGGAACAGTGTCACATGAACATTTTATATGCATTTGATTAAATATGCTTGATTGAGTGGTAAGAAAAATGCCTTATGCTTATGTGAAATAAATGTGTTTTGGATGCGCATTATACGAGTGATAAGTGTCGGACTTCAATCCGATGACAAATGGGTTTTGATTGTGCAATTGCTTATGTATGGGATAGGTTTCTCAACTCTAATGTTGAGTGTCGGACTATGGTTCGATGACATGTGATAGTGAGTGTATGGGATTGCTACATTTTATTGCATAAATGTATGAAATATAATGGCTGTTGTGACCAGAGTCGCCACCGATCAGAGCTTTAAGCTCAACGAATGAAAATGAGCTTCAAGCTCAAGTGATTCAGAGCCTCAGGCTCAACGTTTAATGAGCCTTGTATCCTCCAAACGGATAAGGGACAGTCATTAATGAGCCCTACATAGGACAGTTCAGGCACTCGGTCACAACAAAATAACAAATGAAAAGTGAGTCTCATGTGCATTGCATATGCGTAATAAGAATGATTGAGTGTATCGAAGGTGACTAATGTGAATGTGAATTGTAAAATAATGTGAAATGTGATATGAAGTGAGATTCGTGAATTATGTATGTTATGTGACTGGGTGAGCCATCGATGATAGTCAATCACTAAGTTCGCAAAACTCACCCACAATTTGCAATTATTTTTCAGGATTTAAAGAATACCCCGTTAGGTAGACGGGGTATGATTCTGCATACAAGGGAAAGCTAGAAGTCGGGATCAGTTCACATCTGCATTGTGTCTTTTTCTGTTCGCATTGTATTATATTATCCGTAGATCATTGTATTTTGTGTTTTTTGAATATATTTGTGTGTAGAACTTTCTTCTTGGAACAAAGTTTTAATGTGTTTTGTTTTTGGAATGTGCAAATTGAAAGTTTGGTATTTGAACACAAATTTGGCAACTTTTGTAAATGAAAAGGTTTCTGAATAAAAGTGGGCCTAAATGTGCAATTATTGATTTGCACGTATGCTCGAAACAAAAATATATATACTGAGTTTTTGACTAAGTGATGTAGCACGCCACTCTCGTGGGACACGGACTCTGATATCACCATCAGTATCAGGTTCAGGTCAAGCGAGAGTGGGGTGTTACATTTATGTGGTATCAAAGTCCAGAAGTACTATCTTATATGGGTCGTTTCTAAAACATGGGTCAAGTTACATGCATTTAAGTCATGACATAGTAGACAATGGCAACTGATCCCTAGTCTGAGTTGCATTTATATGAGTCACATACATGAGCATTTGTTACGTGTTTGAATTGATGGAAGTAGTGAGAAGAATGATGATCTGTCTGACTATGAGAAAATGAAAATTTGTGGGTATTTTAGAAAGGGAAAATAATATATGGTTAGATATGACAATAATGATGTAATGTATTTGTATTAGTGGATGTATTATGGAATACAATATCGATATTGTATTGGGGTAAGATATCCCCAAATGTGATATAGAGGTGAATGCATTGTCATGGATTGATTGAGGAAAGAAACGATATAAAGATGAATGGCGAGATTTGACGTGTACAAGCCAAGTTGAAAGAAAACAAAATTTTCTATGACTCTGAGAGGTCATATTTGAACTTGAAATGGTTGTCGGATAAATGTGATATGAGTTATGATTCACTATAAGAATATGTTGGTGGAATTGCGATCAGAATTTTAGGATGATTATGTATCTATAAGTCCAAATTGACTGTGAAAATACGTATGTATGACGAGTAGTGGAAATTGGAAGATGGGATAATGATAGTAAGAATTGTAAAAGTTATCATGATTTAGTTAATTTGATATTTTGTGAGCACATTAATAATGGGATCACTATAACAAGTGTGAGAATCGAGCACATAAGAATTATATGTGTGGAGATGATATAGGAATTAATTTATGATATATGAATTATTGATAGTCATAATTCCCATAACTTAAGGTCTGCGATGAACTAGAGTAATGCATGAAAATGCTTATAGTGATTGATCGAGGATAGATTGAGAATGTTAAACATGTTATTGTGTGTGATGAATTCGAGGAAAAAGAAGAAAAGTGTTTTCCTAAATCAAATGAGATTAAGATATTCTGAGCATAAGTTATTAATTAATAAATTGTCTTAAATACATCTCGAGATAAGATGTAATGACTATGAATAGTTGAAATTGACATTTTGGGGTACTAAGAATGTTTGATAAGCAATGATGGGAATAGTTGATTGATAAGGATTAGATGAACAATCTAGTTGATAGTAGCAAGAAATCTTCTTTGGAAGAAGAATTTCACCGAATAAGGTTTAGTATATCAGATGGGTTACTGTTAAGAATGAACGAAAATGGAATAAATTAAAAGAAGAATATTGGAGCTCTATTCCTAACGAAGACTTAAGCATAAGATGTAAAATATGCTACTAAGAGAGTGTATGTATTTTGTTTGAGATAAAGTATCCAACTATGTGATTGGATTTTGGAATTTGAGGTGACACTCTTGCTAATGTGAGGAGAACTTAGGCCCACATTACATTATATGAAAAATATGTTCTTGGAATACAAATTGATTTGATGAGTGTGTTGCCCACACAGGAAGTTAAGTTTGTGAGTGTATTGAAACAAGTGGAGAAATTAGTAAGAATGGTTCAACATTGCAACAATGTGAAATTAGAGGAAATCGTACGAATGGAAGAATCATTCGAGTAAGTAAGTAAAAATATGAGAAAATATTACGTCATTAGGGAATTAAGTGCGTAAGGAATTACGAGAACTAATCATGGGAACATAGAGTTTGGGTGATATTTGTTAGAGTTAACAATGCCCCTCAAAGTGTCATGGTATTGAAGAATAAAGAGATCCAATTTTGTTTGGATTGATGAGTGGCTATGATCATGGATGATATCTTAAATGTATTTGAAGAGTTGAAAGGAATATTTTGATTACTTAAGAAAATCTATGGTTTTGAACGTAAATAAAATTTTGTTTGTGCATTAAAGTGAAAGCTATGTGAAGCATATTTTGTTATTTGATACATATCATATAATGCATGTTCTGATAAAGGTGTTGTGATTAGAGTAGCCAGTCTAAAAGAGCTTTAAGCTCAGAATTCTACACATAGAGCTTTGCTCCATGATTTTTGTAACACCCCACTCCCGTAAGACCCGAACCCGATATCGTTGGTGATATCCGAGTCCGTGCCCCGCGAGAGTGGCGTACTACATCAGTCGATTTAAAACTCAGTATACATTTTTTTTCTTTTTGGAGCCATTAATTCAACGTTAGCGCGGCAAACACAGTAAGTAAATAAAACCCGTGTTCAATATAAACTAGTTTCAGTTATTACAGTCATCCAGTAATAATTTACAATCAGTCAATGCAGTAAAACATTAAAACCACAATGGGCTCAGTAAAAATACAAAGCCTTGTTATACAGTGATTGCGGAACACAATTTACTAAGACACTAATGCAGACGCGAACTGATCCCGACCTCTAACCTTTACTCGTCTCGGAGACATACTCCGTGTCAACCGGGTATTCTTCAGACTGAAAAATAGATGCAAATTTTGGGTGAGTTTTGCGAACTCGGTGAGAAACCATCATCGATGGTTCTCCCAATTCATGCATCATATAAGCATGATACAGTACTCATTCCATAATTATACAAAACACACGATTGAAACAATCACAGTACAATTACAAGATCTGAGATCTCGTATCAAAGATATAAAGAACCGGTCAAAACATTGCCAAATATTCATCCAAGATGCAATGCACATGTGACTCTTTTCCAGTTCATTTCAGATTGTGACCGGCGCATAATGTGATCAAGATAGACGCGGCGTGGGGAGAATCATCTCCGTCGAGCTCAAGGCTCGGTTCGAGATATCGAGCTCTGGCTCGATTCGATCTGATGGCGTCTCGGTTCACAATTTTCCTTTAACGATGTGATGCATTTGTGCATGAATGCACATGTCCCATAGCAGTTAACATGATGATACACAGTCCAAATACACAGTATAATCATACAATCCAATTAACAGTTGCCTAATGCTTATTTCACAGTCAATGGAGCCACATATAACCATATAATCCCGTAGGCGATCAATTCACAAGTCATAATCCACGTAATCCCCGTAGGGCAATCAAATCACAGTTAACACATAGATTGGAATAACCAACTAGGTTACTCACCTATTAACTTCCGCGCTAGTGCCGGGAAGTCTCTGCCAAGTCCGTGGAACGACGGTCCACTTGAGCCTCTATAGCAAATTAAATGGATAACCATTACCATCGGTATAAATGACTAAACAATGCACATGAAATCAGTAAAATGTGTATAATGCATATTCATGGCAATCCCGGCCCTAATCCAATATTTTCCCATAACAAAATTCCCTCAAAAATTAGAAGTCCATTGGCGTTGACAGTGCGCAAATCGGACCTCTATAGGTCCCCAATTAAATAAAACAGTGGTTACATGTTCCGTCAATAGGGGCTACGTCAAATTCCCGTCTAAAAATCCCGAATCTCTCAGAAAATGAAATTAAATATTCAATGAATCCGATGCCTCAAGAATCAGGTCAATCGGACGTCGGACGGAAAAGTTATTCATAAAAGAAACCAAAACTCAACAATTTATATTTTTATATATAACCCTTATTTCCCCCTTTATTTTCTGATTTCCAACCAAACTTCCAACACCCATAACTCTTTCTACACATTTCTGAAAAATGTAAACTATACCTTGTTGGAAAGCTTATGAAAAGCTCTACAATTCTCAAGAAGACCATAAAAATCAATTCCAACCCTAAGGGTGTCAAATATCCCATCAAACCTTCTGCCTACTCAATTCCCATTAACACAGGGCAGTACATTGACAATTTCATAACTCACTGATTCTTTAGAAATAAATTACCACAAAAATATGGTCACTAAGTTCACAATGTCCTCAACAACTTTCATGAACAATCCAAAATCAAATTCTATTTCTAAACTAGTCAATTAATTCACCTAATGTTACTGTCTCTGAAATCCTTCAATGTGGGCAGTAACCTTACAACAAGCATAACTCCCTATATACAAGTCAGTAAAATCAGAACTCTATATCCCTGAAAAGATAACATCTCAAACTTAAATTTTCATGAAGCACTCAACATCCAATTCGATCTCTAACAATTTCAAAACTGTTATGGAAGTTTCTGTTATGATCAGCCATTCATAACCTAATGTAGGGTCAGTTTTTGAAAAATCATAACTCCCAATTCTGACTTCTAAAAATTACACACCATATATCATTTTCAAGGTAATCTCTTCCTCTACAACTTTTCAGAAGCTCACTCATACCAATTCAGTCCACATAAAATGTTAAAATTGCCTCCAATCAGTAAACTCACAAAATCACACTTAAGCTAGGTTTCATCCAAAATGCTCAAAACCAGTAATTAGTAATCAATTCATATCTCCCAATATACAATTCTAAAAATAGCAAGATCAGTAGCAATGGAAAGATAATTCAATATTCTACAACTTCCATGAAGACCATTTTCCCTAATTCCATCTCAATTAATTCATAAAAATCAACAAAACTCAGATGTCATGGTTGCGGTTACTGTTCACAGGCAATGGAACAGTAACTTTCCATGCAAAAATTCACCCTTCTATCATTGAAATTCAACAACACCTATTTCACACTAAATTGAAGCCAACATTCCAAAGTTTCAGTGGCCACTAACCTTACCTAATTTTCATTTCTACACAATAATTTATGAATAAAACAGTAACATCAATTTCAACTCTAACTTTCCAGATTTAATGTTAACCTTAGTTCTAACATTTCCAATGCCTTTTTCACATCACTAGACATCCAAATAAATACAAATTAAATATCACTACAGTCATACATATACTAGGGCTAATACTGAAAAATTGGCAACACTAAATTCCTCAATTCATATACTTAAATAATCATCCATATTCAATTCAAATTCAAACCATATCACTACTTTCAATACATCATCACCTAGCCTTATACCCATTTCTTCAAACCATATTAATCATCACTTTCATGCATGCATGAACCTAATAAAGGCTCTAAACCTTTTATTAATCACCCCTCACTATCATGGCATTTAATTCTAATAAAAGCATCATCAAACATCATATGAAACTTAAATTCTTTTACTTACCTATTAGCTTCCAATCCTCACTTCTTCTCTTCAATTCTTTCCTATGCTTTCAAACTAATCCCACCAAGACCAAGCATGCATCTCCTCATCATCTAACTTTGGTGGAATAAAGGATAAGAGGTATTGAATTTATGGAGAAAGTTGAAAGAAGAGAGCAAAAGTTGATGGAGTTTGTGTAGAGAAGTTTGGGTTTGGATGAACAAGAACAAAGGTATTAATTTCATCTTTTCTTTCTTTTAAAGCAAGCAAAACCGAGAGAATGGAGAGGAAATGCATTTAATGTAACTTTTTAGTGGCAACTTCTCATTGGTCCACTTTTATAGGAAAAGTCAAAATATTATTTTTCTAATTCAGATCAAAAATTTACCCCAATTAACTCCAATGACCCTAATTTCAGTCCCAAAATAATATACCCAATAATACAGTATCATTTGGTAGCAATTTTCGCTACCGAAAATCAACCGGTTCGCCACTTGGCGATTTTATCCGGTCTGGGACTTTCCGAGAATTTCCCCGAATTATTTTTTTGAAATTTAATGAAATTGTAAAGCACATAACAGTGCACTCCAAATAATTTTTCAAACACGAAAATCACCTTTTCTAACACAAAAACACGTTTAGGCGATTCATCGGCGATTTTGCGATGCGAAAGTTTCTTCGAAAATTTCAGAAAAATTCCTATAAATCCCAAAAATGTAAAACGCTCAATGGCGCTTTTCGAATAATTTTCAAATCCCATAACCACGTTAATCACAATAAAATGCCGTTAGGCCCAATTATCGGAATGTCATGAATGCATGACCAAGCGATTCAGCGTGTACAAATTCCACGAGCACCGATGCCAAGATACCGGACACTACTCATACATCCCTATTAGTCTCATCCTATGCCAATTTTACTATTTTACCCTTCTAGGAGGGGGTGGGATGTTACAATTCTCCCCTCCTTATAAGAATTTCGTCCTCGAAATTCTCAGTCAACGGTTCACTATGACCGTTATCACATGATTCTACATATCCCATACACCTTTCCACTTAATGATTCACTTTCCGAATGATCACAGTAACCACTCTCAGTCAGTGGTTCAGTTACTAATTTGGCTAACTCGTTATCACTTAGTACCGTAGACGGATTCGACAAGACTATTAGTTGACGATCTCATTTTTCTTAGCTATCTCACTTGCCATTTCTAGAATTGTCACTATCTTTGGTTTCGATATTTGACTCAGTTCAGTATTTTCGAACCTATTCACTTATCACATTTTATTCCTCTAATACCTTTTTCCCACAGTGTCATATATTCCAATTCGTATTCCATTGAGGACATCTCCATGTCTTTGGTACCTCCCTTAATCACGTCAGGGAAGATTTACATTCTTTTTGTACCAATACAGTGACATTTAATTCCAATCAGTAATAATGTTCCTAATGCAGTCATTTATTATATGCCATTCACTTTATATTCAAATTCGATTCGCGTTAGACAATTTCACTGTTCTATAGTATTCACACACTTTATCCGGATATACAGTTTACTCTGTCTCATTTGTCCGATCCGATTCCACTTTAGCTAACCATGCAGTTTTCTCAGTCACTTTCCGTTTTCTCACACATTTTAGTCTCAAATCCATTATGGTCTTTAACTCCCAAGAGGCAATCGCATGCAAAGGTAACAAGATATTCCTCCAAAGGAATCAAAACTCTATAACACGACCATAATCAAACTTTTTTCCTATTGAAAAATCAAACCTATAAGTACTTGAATCAATAATCACTTCATTCTATACCCACAGTTATTCAATTTCACTTTTAGCACGATTACTAGAATGTCTAGTTTTATTTGTTCAATTTCTTATTCTTATCGGCACCCATACTTCTTCTTTAAAGCCTCCCATTTTTTTCTCATCCAATACCATGCTCCCGATTACACTTGACTCTTCAGATTCAGGATGGCAAACATTAGTTTGCTTCTTGAACTAGTAACCTTTCTTACCTTTGTCCAGTATCACTAGATCTACAACCTCAATTTTCCAGTAACACTTCATCATTACCCATAATCTACTTGACATTTATTGAAAATCCCAATATTTGTAATCTGTTCATTGCAATATTATTTATTTCCCCATTTGAATTTAGTAGGCAGAATTTCAGAACTGTCAGTATAGTAGTCATTGATGCCCGTCCTTTTCCTCGAATTAACACAATGTATCATTATAGAAATCAAACGTCTCCAATACCATTGATCAAAGTCAGTTCAATTTATTTCATACCCCTTCAACATATTGTCTCAGTTCAACACACACTGCCCACTCTTCCAGTGTATGCTTATCATCAGTATCGGATTCCTCAATTAGTCATATAGTTCTTTTCACTTTTCACTGTTCAACACTTCCAAACACATTCTGTCTCTAATCACAGTTACTACCATTTGCTTACCTCGCATAAATCCCTATTAAGGTCTTATTGACTTTACCATACATCTTTTACCCTTTTCATTGAGTCCACAATTAGTGTATCTGCAATTTCTTTATGAAGGTGTCACTACATCACCTCATTGTCAGTTTCCCTTTTGAACCTCTTGTCTTCATTCATTTACTCTTTTCATTTTCTCTTCTCAACTGTTTTCATATCATTCATATCAACATATGTTAATACCTTGTCATCCATATTTAAACCTCCAAAATTTCCATTTTATTTTCAGTTTGGGACTCTTTTATTCTTCGTTCCAAATCTGGATTCCTCAACAGTTTTGCATCATAAATGGAGATCGATTCACTTCACATTGCAATAGGATTACCTCCAATTAAAATTTCACTCATGTTGGATACTTTACATTTCTATACACACAGTGCAGATAACCTCCACAGTATGAGCTATGACCCAATTTCACTTTTAATTTTGTCCATACTTCTATCCGTTTAACCGTTAGTCTTACTACCATCTTTATCTTGTCCACGAAAGTCTCATCAATCAATTATTATACCTAATTTCTTTTCAATCATTCTACACTATACGTACTATCTCAATCAGAACACTTTTATGCCATAATTTAAATATCAGAACATTCCTTACACTAAGGTTCCTTGTGTCAGTCACATAAACATTTTCTTTCACACTTATTCTGTAATCTATACCACAGCATTTTATCCGGAAACCAATTTGTAACCCATACAATTTAGACTTCCTTAAGATTCCTTTCATACAGGCACACTTAGTCTACTCTTGTCTTACTTTAACCCATTAAGAACTTCACACTTATAATCACTCTAAACATTTACCGCTCATTTCCTCTATGGTTTCCATATATTTGTAACATACATTTCATTAATCACAATCAACATTACTGTCCAATAGATATTACCAACAGTAAATCGACTTAAATGCAATAACTCTTTTCATATACCACTATTATGGTTTCATTTTTCAAGATCTTTATTTCATTCTCCCCGTATCATTAAACTGTATGTCTCATTCCCATATCCGTTACGTGCAACTTGACCTTGTAAGGTCATATCAACTTGGCTTATCAGCTTATGATCATTACTATTAGTTTTTTTTTTTTGCTACTTATCTCCTATTTTCCTCAAACAATCTATGATCGGGTGGTCACAGTCCCCAATACCCGACAAAATCGTTGATACAACTCCATTTTATCTCTATCTATATGCCTATCCATTTACCATTTTTGTGTCCATATACACCTTTTCAACAAATTCAGAATTTCCCGATACACCATCAGTGAAACTCATCTGTCTGTCTTTTTCCTTTATGATTTTATCATACGAATTTCCAAACTCGTAGCACAATAGTCACATAACCATTTCAGTCTCAAGCTTATGCGGTCCAGGTCATAACCATTTCACAAATTCTTCAGTTTATCTGTACACTTTTACCTCACTCTAATAGGCACTGGGCATCTTACTTTTTCAGTTCTTTCAGTTCTCAATAGGCCGTTACAGTACTCTATTGAGCTTCTTTCCATTTCGCTATTATCTTCTGCTTATAATATCTACTGATCTCTAACTCGAATACAGTGAATCAAAATATGCCCGATTGGACCATCTACATTTTTCTCAGTTCCAATATTTCCCATTTCATGACATATACAGTCAGAACTATAATTTCCTAACCATCCCGGGCTTTTAATTTCACTTAGATCTACTATAACCAATATGCTTCCCATATCTCTAATGGACCTCTCCAAGTTCTCAACATCTTCATTTTTCTGTCACCATAATATTGTCAATTTAATTCGGAAATTCTTAATTAGTCTAGGCCAACACAGTCATTCTGCTATCACATACGAGGGTTTCTAACCCAGTACAATATCAATCTTCTTATCCATTTTTCCTTTGTCCTTTCCTAAGTGATTATCCCCTTTTAGGGATTTACACTCTAATCCAGTCTCACTCTTCTCTCACTTAGTCACTTGACACTTATGCACCCGTAGGATTTATCCTCGTGCGATTCGGACTAGGATCGATTACCACGATGCGCAACGACGCGACTCAAATGCATGCAACCTATGTTCCAAGCGTGCCCAGATACATTTCGTACTCTGGGCTCGATACCACCTAATGTAACACCCACTCCGTAAGACCGACCCGATATCGTTGGTGATATCCGAGTCCGTGCCCATGAGAGTGGCGTACTACATCGATCGATTTAAAACTCAAGATACATTTTTTTCTTTTGGAGCCATTAATTCAACGTTAGCGCGGCAAACACAGTAAGTAAATAAAACCCGTGTTCAATATAAACCGGTTTGATTATTACGGTCATCCGGTAATAATTTACAATCAGTCAATGCAGTAAAACATTAAAACCACAATGGGCTCAAGAAAATACAAAGCCTTGTTATACGATGATTGCGGAACACAATTTACTAAGACACTAATGCAGACGCGAACTGATCCCGACCTCTAACCTTTACTCGTCTCTACATGAGACATACTCCCGTGTCAACCGGGGTATTCTTCAGGAACTGAAAAATAGATGCAAATTTTGGGTGAGTTTTGCGAACTCAGTGAGAAACCATCATCGATGGTTCTCCCAATTCATGCATCATATAAGCATGATACAGTACTCATTCCATAATTATACAAAACACACGATTGAAACAATCACAAGACAATTACGATGATCTGAGATCTCGAGCAAGTATATAAAGAACGGTCAAAACATTGCCAAATATTCATCCAAGATGCAATGCACATGTGACTCTTTTCCATTCATTTCAGATTGTGACCGAGCGCATAATGTTGATCAAGTATAGACGCGTCTGGGAGAATCATCTCCGTCGAGCTCAAGGCTCGGTTCAAGATATCGAGCTCAGGCTCGGTTCAAAGATGATGGCGTCTCGGTTCACAATTTTCCTTTTAACGATGTGATGCATTTGTGCATGAATGCACATGTCCCATAGCGATTAACATGATGATACACAGTCCAAATACACAGTATAATCATACAATCCAATTAACAGTTGCCTAATGCTTATTTCACAGTCAATGGAGCCACATATAACCATATAATCCCCGTAGGGCAGTCAATTCACAGTCATAATCCACGTAATCCCCGTAGGGCAATCAAATCACAGTTAACACATAGATTGGAATAACCAACTAGGTTACTCACCTATTAACTTCCGCGCTAGTGCCGGGAAGTCTCTGCCAAGTCCGTGGAACGACGGTCCACTTGAGCCTCTATAGCAAATTAAATGGATAACCATTACCATCGGTATAAATGACTAAACAATGCACATGAAATCAGTAAAATGTGTATAATGCATGTTCATGGCAATCCCGGCCCTAATCCAATATTTTCCCATAACAAAATTCCCTCAAAAATTAGAAGTCCATTGGCGCTGACAGTGCGCAAATCGGACCTCTATAGGTCCCCAATTAAATAAAACAGTGGTTACATGTTCCGTCAATAGGGGCTACGTCAAATTCCCGTCTAAAAATCCCGAATCTCTCAGAAAATGAAATTAAATATTCAATGAATCCGATGCCTCAAGAATCAGGTCAATCGGACGTCGGACGGAAAAGTTATTCATGAAAGAAACCAAAACTCAACAATTTATATTTTTATATATAACCCTTATTTCCCCCTTTATTTTCTGATTTCCAACCAAACTTCCAACACCCATAACTCTTTCTACACATTTTTGAAAAATGTAAACTATACCTTGTTGGAATGCTTATGAAAAGCTCTACAATTCTCAAGAAGACCATAAAAATCAATTCCAACCCTAAGGGTGTCAAATATCCCATCAAACCTTCTGCCTACTCAATTCCCATTAACACAGGGCAGTACATTGACAATTTCATAACTCACTGATTCTTTAGAAATAAATTACCACAAAAATATGGTCACTAAGTTCACAATGTCCTCAACAGCTTTCATGAACAATCCAAAATCAAATTCTATTTCTAAACTAGTCAATTAATTCACCTAATGTTACTGTCTCTGAAATCCTTCAATGTGGGCAGTAACCTTACAACAAGCATAACTCCCTATATACAAGTCAGTAAAATCAGAACTCTATATCCCTGAAAAGATAACATCTCAAACTTAAATTTTCATGAAGCACTCAACATCCAATTCGATCTCTAACAATTTCAAAACTGTTATGGAAGTTTCTGTTATGATCAGCCATTCATAACCTAATGTAGGGTCAGTTTTTGAAAAATCATAACTCCCAATTCTGACTTCTAAAAATTACACACCATATATCATTTTCAAGGTAATCTCTTCCTCTACAACTTTTCAGAAGCTCACTCATACCAATTCAGTCCACATAAAATGTTAAAATTGCCTCCAATCAGTAAACTCACAAAATCACACTTAAGCTAGGTTTCATCCAAAATGCTCAAAACCAGTAATTAGTAATCAATTCATATCTCCCAATATACAATTCTAAAAATAGCAAGATCAGTAGCAATGGAAAGATAATTCAATATTCTACAACTTCCATGAAGACCATTTTCCTAATTCCATCTCAATTAATTCATAAAAATCAACAAAACTCAGATGTCATGGTTGCGGTTACTGTTCACAGGCAATGGAACAGTAACTTTCCATGCAAAAATTCACCCTTCTATCATTGAAATTCAACAACACCTATTTCACACTAAATTGAAGCCAACATTCCAAAGTTTCAGTGGCCACTAACCTTACCTAATTTTCATTTCTACACAATAATTTATGAATAAAACAGTAACATCAATTTCAACTCTAACTTTCCAGATTTAATGTTAACCTTAGTTCTAACATTTCCAATGCCTTTTTCACATCACTAGACATCCAAATAAATACAAATTAAATATCACTACAGTCATACATATACTAGGGCTAATACTGAAAAATTGGCAACACTAAATTCCTCAATTCATATACTTAAATAATCATCCATATTCAATTCAAATTCAAACCATATCACTACTTTCAATACATCATCACCTAGCCTTATACCCATTTCTTCAAACCATATTAATCATCACTTTCATGCATGCATGAACCTAATAAAGGCTCTAAACCTTTTATTAATCACCCCTCACTATCATGGCATTTAATTCTAATAAAAGCATCATCAAACATCATATGAAACTTAAATTCTTTTACTTACCTATTAGCTTCCAATCCTCACTTCTTCTCTTCAATTCTTTCCTATGCTTTCAAACTAATCCCACCAAGACCAAGCATGCATCTCCTCATCATCTAACTTTGGTGGAATAAAGGATAAGAGGTATTGAATTTATGGAGAAAGTTGAAAGAAGAGAGCAAAAGTTGATGGAGTTTGTGTAGGAGAAGTTTGGGTTTCGGATGAACAAGAACAAAGGTATTAATTTCATCTTTTCTTTCTTTTAAAGCAAGCAAAACCGAGAGAATGGAGAGGAAATGCATTTAATGTAACTTTTTAGTGGCAACTTCTCATTGGTCCACTTTTATAGGAAAAGTCAAAATATTATTTTTCTAATTCAGATCAAAAATTTACCCCAATTAACTCCAATGACCCTAATTTCAGTCCCAAAATAATATACCCAATAATACAGTATCATTTGGTAGCAATTTTCGCTACCGAAAATCAACCGGTTCGCCACTTGGCGATTTTATCCGATCTGGGACTTTCCGGGAATTTCCCCGAATTATTTTTTTGAAATTTCCTAAAATTGTAAAGCACATAGCAGTGCACTCCAAATAATTTTTCAAACACGAAAATCACCTTTTCTAACACAAAAACACGTTTAGGCGATTCTGGCGATTTTGCGATGCGAAAGTTTCTTCGAAAATTTCAGAAAAATTCCTATAAATCCCAAAAAATGTAAAACGCTCAATGGCGCACTCAGAATAATTTTTCAAATCCCATAACCACGTTAATCACAATAAAATGCCGTTAGGCCCAATTACCGATAATGTCATGAATGCATGACCAAACAGTTCGCGTGTACAAATTCCCTGAGCACCAGTACTAGTATACCTGGACACTACTCATACATCCCTATTAGTCTCATCCTATGCCAATTTTACTATTTTACCCTTCCAGGAGGGGGTGGGATGTTACAATTTTTATTTCTTTCTGAGCCTAATGGCCAGTAGGCACTCGATCATAACAAATAGTATCAAATTTGAATATTTTGTAATATGTAATGATGTTTCACATCAGAAATTAAGATACACCTTGTTGCAGCATACCAAATTGATCTTGTATGCATAGAGACAACTAAAGTCTCATGAGTTAAATGTTGGATGCATAATTTGAAATTTTATGAAATAGCAATTGCTTTGAGAGCTTGGAGACACTATTAGTGTAGTGCAACATTTTGGATTTTATATTCAGATCATTAAAGCTTGAGTTACTGCTTGAGTTGAAAGAATTTTATACAAGATTGAGACAATGGATAGAAGTATTGAAGGACTATGGGTGTTCAATGAATTCTAACTTGGTAAAACTAGTGTACATATTTGTTGTTTGACTAGAAAATTCAATAAAGGAATAGTACAAATTTAGATATTGTGATTACTAAATCCAGTGCAATGAAGGGTATAGAATATTGAGTTGACTTTTGGCCAAATCAAAGTACTGTTAGCTAACGAATGTAAAATCAGTTTTGCATGAGTAGATTAGCAAAGCCCAAACTGAGGATTCAGAAATGATGAATTGTATTGAGGAATAATGAATCCGAATTTTGAGTTTGAACGAGAAAAGAGTGTCTTGTGATTGTAATATGATATAGGTGTGCAAAATAAAGAGGATTGAGTAAAAGATTGTTAGAGATAGCACAAATAACAACCTATGCTATACATCCTAGTAGGAATTCGATGAAATAATGTTGATAGATATGGATGTATAAAAAAAAAGGGTGATCACATGTAATTATTGCCAACAATTTTAACTGTTAGAGATATGTTTAAAGTTTATATGTTAGGGTTCATAGAAATATGAGGTCAATGCTTAGTTTTAATTGACTTGAAGCACAACAATCAATATCACAGTGATATCCTTCGAAGCCCATATAGGATGTTATACAACAGAAAGAGTCGACCACCTTTATATTTGGGTGAATAAGGCCTAAAAATAGTTTAAGGCCAAAAGTGATAGGAGACGTTTATGATAAGTGAAATTGATGTGTATTAGAATTAAGTAACTCAAGAAAAATGAATGAATTTAGTGGATCAACACCAAAGATTGGAAAAAAGTGAGGTAGGCACATGAGTTAAATGTATTAACACTAAAGAGATGTGAATTATCAAGTAAGAGATGAAGTGTTTTGACAGTATCACTTTGCCAAAGTGTGCTTAAGTTAGGAAAAAGGGTGAGTTAAGACCGACAAGAAATTGTTCATATGAAAGTTTTATAAGAGAGGGACCGTTAACATGAGTTTGTAACACCAACAAAGAGGTCTTATATACGTTAAGTATGATATGTGAAAGTTATAAGAAATAGTGATATGATCTGATCCAGATGTAATGTGGAACGAGAAGTGAAAATTTTGGAATGATTTGAAATATATTGAGACAGACAAGATTGTGTGATATCTGAATAAGTAACGGGAAAAGCGATTGATTCCATTGACTATAATCAAGTTAAAGAAAATGTTCGAATGATAGTGCCAAATGGGAAATAGTAAAGCTTATGATGAAAACATGCCCCTACCTATTTGATCAAACAGATAAGAATTTCGAGGACAAAATTCCTTTAAGGAGAGGAGAATTGTAACATCCCGTTACCCTTCATGAGACTTGAATTGTGTATTATGAGAAATAATTGAGAAATTAGAAAGTTCAATTCATGCTTATGCTAAATATGACATGCATATTTTTGCACATTAATATGATTGTACATGCATTCATGACATTTTCCGGGTATAATTGAGTTATTAATGCGATTAAAATGTGATTTGGCAATTTGGGTAATATTTTGGGTTTTTTAAAAAAATTTCTGAATTTTTGGAAATTTGGTGTAATGTTGGACTAAAGAAAAATATTGAATAATGGGCAAATTATGTTCTGACATGTAGCATCCTATAATTGGGAAAAATGGCTTCTAGATATAGTGACATGTGGCAGTGATGTACATATGACATATGGCTTACTTATATGGTGACAAGTGTAAGATATGCAAGGAACCCACATTATTATGTTTTGAAAAACCCTAGGAAGAGTGACGGTAGCTTTGGAGCTTCTGAAACATTTTATGCTTGGTGTGTTCATCACCGATCATTGAGTTAAGCAAGTAAGTGATTTTTAAATGATGTTTTAATGCGTAAATGAATACATGCATATGAGGTTAGAGGAGTGAAGTTTTGGTGATGAAAGAACTAGATGAGTCGTGGTTTAGAGAAAACAAAAAATGGGTTGTTGTCTTTGTACATGCATGCATCTTCTTTTATGCCTGACTATAAACTTGATTTTTGAGTTGTGGTTCGAATGAGTTAGAGGATTGGTTGCAAGTTATTGGAGTTAATTGATGTGAGATTGAGCTTCGGTAGTAGAGAGTGAAATTGAAAAAAATCTGGAAAGTGGGGAAGACAGGTCTGTAAACGTTCGCCGGGGCTCATCGTTGGTTCACCGCTGCTAAATCTTTTTAGTTCGCCGCGGCGAGAACACTTGAGCTTGCCGCGGTTAGAAAACTTGAGCTCACCGTGGCAAGAACACTTGATCTCACCGCAGTGATCCTTGCAAAACTTCCTGAGAAAATCTGGTTTTTGGAGTGCTCACTGCGGTCATCTTTTTGCTCTCGCCGCGGCCACCTTTTTTGTCCTCGCCGCGACGAAGTCCCTCCCTTGACAACTTGAACATACATTAGTAGTTTGACCATAACTTTTGATGTAGACGTCCAAATGAGGTGATTTATGATTCTTTGTAAACTAGATACATAAGGCTACAACTTTTGTGAAGAAATGGAGTTTTAATTCTATTTCTAGGAGTTTCAAATTTTTGTTGGAATTTAAGGTAAGAATTCTGTTGGAACTTAAGAACAATCTAAGATATTTTGTGTATATTTCTTTGTATACAGAACCAAATTAATAAGAAATGGGAGAATAACTTTGCAGAAGGAAGTTTTGTCTAATTTAGTCATTTACTTTATCAGATTCATCATGGAAAATTGACCCGTATGTGTATTAGAGGAAACATCTGAACGGGTCAATGAAGTCATGAAATTGTTTGACATTGTTTTGTTTCGATCCAATTGTAAATATACATGGTATTAATGAGGACTTTGATATCTGAATGATTTTTTGATAAGGATCACATTAGAGTATCCAAGAATTGTCATGAACATGCATCGTACATATTCCATATACACATGTGCATAAATGAATGCATAAAATTGTGCAAAATTATTAATGTGTGTGCAACATATTGCATAAATGGGTTGTGCAAGTTAAAAGTCCACAGTTAGACATTTCCAGAATTCAAATGCTAATCTGGAGCATACTGTGAGTAGACCGAGATGGTTTTCTTTCATAAATTGTTCTGTTCTTTTTAAATTTGTATTGATTGACAACTGAATATTTATATAAATGGTGATGGATTGTTGGATTCCGGACAGAAGGTCCGATGACTGTGTACTGGGAAGCTATGTTATAGAAGTGTTACTTGTATGTGAATTTGAGACCTACGTGCCTATGATGGGATTAATTGTGACATACGTGGTAATTGTGACATATGGGATTGATTGTGATATATGCTGATTAATTGTGGCATATGCATTTCATTCATGAATGCATAATCAGATAATGACAGTTGTGACCAGAGCAACCATCGATTAGAGCTTAAAGCTCAACGAGTGTATTTGAGCCTCGAGCTCAATAGTGATTTAGAGCCTCAGGCTCAATGTTTAATGAGCCCTATATGGGATAGTTCAGGTGCTCGGTCACAACACTGTAATAATTGGAACTGTGTCACATGAACATTTTATATGCATTTGATTAAATATGCTTGACTGATTCGTAGGCAAAATGTCTTATGCTTATGTGAAATAAATGTGTTTTGAATGCGCATTATATGAGTGATAAGTGCCAAACTTCGGTCCGATGACAAATGGGTTTTGATTGTGCAATTGCTTATGTATGGGATTGGTTTCTCAACTCTAATGTTGAGTGTACTATGGTTCGATGACATGTGATAGTGAGTGTATGGGATTGCTACATTTTATTGCATAAATGTATGAAATATAATGGTTGTTGTGACCAGAGTCGCCACCGATCAGAGCTTTAAGCTCAACGAATGAAAATGAGCTTCGAGCTCAAGTGATTCAGAGCCTCAGGCTCAACGTATAATGAGCCCTACATGGGACAGTTCAGGCACTCGGTCACAACAAAATAACAAATGAAAAGTGATTCTCATATGCATTGCATATGCGTAATAAGAATGATTGAGTGTATCGAAGGTGACTAATGTGAATGTGAATGTGAATTGTGAAATAATGTGAAATGTGATATGAAGTGAGATTCGTGAATTATGTATGTTATGTGACTGGGTAAGCCATCGATGATGGTCACTCACTGAGTTCGCAAAACTCACCCAAAATTTGCAATTATTTTTCAGGATTTGAAGAATACCCCATTAGGTAGACGGGAGTATGATTCTGTATACAAGGGGAAGCTAGAATTCGGGATCAGTTCGCATCTGCATTGTGTATTTTTCTATTCGCATTGTATTGTATTATCCGTAGATCATTGTATTTTGTGTTTTTTGAATATATTTGTGTGTAGAACTTTCTGCTTGGACAAAGTTTTAATGTGTTTTGTTTTTGGAATGTGCAAATTGAAAGTTTGGTATTTGAACACAAATTTGACAAGTTTTGTAAATGAAAAGGTTTCTGAATAAAAGTGGGCCTAAATGTGTGATTATTGATTTGCACGTATGCTCGAAACAAAAAAATATATACTGAGTTTTTGACTAAGTGATGTAGCACGCCACTCTCGTGGGGCACAGACTCTGATATCACCATCAGTATCGGGTTCGGGTTAAGCGGGAATGGGGTGTTACAATAATGAAGTCCGTGGGAAAGGTAAATTTTTCCACCTTAACAAGAACATCCTTGATTATACCTCTTGGATGGTGAATTGATCGATCAACCATCTGCACACTCATTATGGTTGGTATTATTTCTCCTAACTTTGTCTTTTGTTATAAAGTGTAAGGCATCATACTTATGCCAGCTCCTATGTTTACAAAAGCCTTATCCTCTTTGACATTACCTATGGTGCAAGGAATGTAAAGAACCCCTAGATCATTTTACATCCACGTTCGTGTTGCCATTTCATTATAGTTCTTCATGCTTCCTACTTCACTCGCTAACTTTTCCAACTGCTTTCTGTTGATTAATCTCTCTTGTATGGATTCCATAAGAATGAGTTATGTTTTTAGATGCTTTATTACCTCAAGGACTTCATTCAACTCTATTTCTTTTGACTTCTATTGTGCTAGAGTAGGGTATAGAATTTCAGATCGATACTCCTTGATTTCCTTTAGGTTATGTTCATTCAGTAGGAAATTTTTATCGACTCTTTTATTTTCTCTTTCCCTATCTTCTTCAGCTAGGTTGAGCTTTTGCTAAGTGGCCTAAGCGATAACTATGATTCTTTCCTTTAGGTTTGATTATGTGCAGATAGTGCATCTGCCTACTGGCATATTTGGATTTCCATGTCACGGATGGAGGATGCATGATTCCTTATCACTTATTGAGATTTTATTCCAATCTTTTATGCACATCATCCATGCTTCCAATCTTATCCAAGATTTTTTCTAATTTGGCATCCATAGAATTAGGTTTCTCTTTGTTGGAATCTAGAAGGCCCAGAAGGTCAGAATTGACCTCCAACATTTTTTACTACGAAAATTTTAGGTGATTCTTCTACCTAGGATTATACGTGTTCGAATAGGGGTTGTTCCCTCCGCCACGACCAAACTGTGCTCCTATATACTTAAATTGCTCTGTTTCATTACTATACATTAGGAAGCAATCGATGACTGATAGGTGCTTAATTGATTATCAAAGTATTCCATAACACTTAGTGATTATTGACATGAAATTGCTTAAGATACTCACTTTGACTCATAGGTGATTTTATGCACAATTCAGAAAGCAAAGAAATTAAAGAGAGTAGAAAGCACGATATTTGAGCCATTTTTAGAAGACTAATACTCACTTGTCTATAGGGAGCTTTAAAAAGAAAGTTCAAATACAAGAAAAATGGGAAAATAAAGAAGTAGAAAACTTGCATAACTATGCATATTTTTGCATGGGTTTATGCAATGTGAATTTTATGGAAAATAAAGGAGTAGAAGGTAGTAGCTAAGAAAAGATGAAGCATGAAAGTACAGGCAATTGGTGGACAAAAGCACGTTAAAATGACGTGCATCTGGTGGAAACAAATGGAGCAAAACAGTAACACACATAGAAGAAATAAGGAAAAATGTGTTGGAGTTATGTAAATATAGTGCCCTGGAAAGCAAGTATATTTACATGTAACTTTATCTTCTTCAGTTACAGTTTTGTAATAAAAATATTTATTATTAATAAAACAAAAGAGTTTGGTTTTATCTGTATGAGCATTATATATCTGGTCATAAGGTACCAAGATTCATTTGTAAGTAATATACATATACATAGAGATGTATGGGAAACATGTATATTATTAGAATCAATTAATTGATTCACAGTTGAATAATCAAGTTGGTCGTTTGATTATGGTTTAGGCGTAGTGTTGCGATTTATCTCCATATAAGTAAAGGAGTTTACTTAAAGGGAATGATGAGTTTCATATCATGATAGTAGTAGACTATCGATAATGGCACTATTAAATGAATTGGAATCAAGTATGTTTTCAAGAATAAAGTGGGCGTTACTTTAATCTTAAAACATACAACTTAAGCATTCGCTTATTATGAACCACAATCTTGATGAGTGGTGAACTCATATGTGTTTCATTATAATTCTTGATATGATCGGAATGGATTTTTACAGGTATTAATCCGAGGTTGCATGTTGGAATTATTAATTGAAACATGTATCGAGGAACATTCACTCAAATAAAGAGTTTATAGTGTTATCATCTCTTCTAGATGTTTTAAGGAGATTTGGTGATTAAGCTGGCGCCGATAGTTTGATGGACTAGCTACCCATCAAGTCTTAACACTAAGATGAGATCTTATGTGTTAATCACCATATAAAGTAAAATGAGAGATCTAGAAGGAAAAACCAACATAAGGGCAAAACGGTAATTTTACCCTTTGTTGTGCGGATGGCTATAATAAGGTTCTAAATAGGGTTTGCAATTGGACATATTCTCATAATATTTAATAATTCAAGAGTTCAACTAATTGTCTTTAGTGGAATGACATTTAGTTAATAAGCTAGAATTAATTCCAATGAGATTGAATTATTTCTGGGCTTGTTGGAGCTTGAATTATCAAAGTCCAATAAGATTCCCCACTTGGCTTTAAGGAAGGTTATCAAGCTAAGTAAGAAGTAGTTTGGAGGCTTTAGAAGTCCATAATTGAATGATGGGCTTATACTAATTAATGGTTAATTGGAAGCCCATATGTTCATTTAGAAATGGGCTTGTTTTGGTTTAATGTAATTGATTAGATTAATTATATTAAAACAATTTTTTTAAATGGAGAAGAAGCAATTTCGAAATTGTGTTAGGTTAGATGTGTAACCACACATTTGACATTAAAATACTAAATAAAGATGGTCTTTATTATGGTTCATCATTATTAAATGGAGTTATGAACTTACCATTAAATGGTTTAATGGTTGGCTTTTAATGTTGGCATGTAACCTATTTGCATTCATTAGATTAAAGATGAAAGATGTGCATTAGATGGACCATCTTCCTTCTTTCTTCTTGCCAAAACCGAAATGGGTATTCAATTATAGGTTATGGTCTTTTCAAATAGCCATTTTAAAGATAAATGAAGTAAGTCTCATTTATTGGCTATTTGATGAGTGATTAATGTAAGAAGTGATGCATTGGATGCCTCTCATTCTTTCCATTCATGCATATTTCGAAATTGAGATGTAAGAAAGTGTGCTTGCATGGTTTTTAGCATTTCTCTCCTTTCATGCAAGGTAGAACCGAAATTCCTAAGTGAAAGAATTGAAAGAGTTTCAATTTTGGTTCTTCTTCTTCTAAAAAAATCTCCTCCAAATATTTCTTCTCCTTTCCCACCAAAGGATTTTGTTAACCTAGTTGTTCTTGAAGAACAAGTGGTAAATCTAATTGGTTGAGGATACTACAACAAGGAAGAAGATAGATTGCTAAAGGAAAAGACTCAAAGGCAAAGGATTTGGATATAAGAAGGAGAGGATAGTGCAAATGAGGATTTAAAGTCGTGGCGAAGGAGTCGGTAATTCCTTTTATCTTGTTCTTGGTTTTATTATCCTTATACCATATCATGTATGGATTAGCATGTTGATTTGGATATATTGCTTCCGCTGCAAGATGATTTCTTAAAAAGTTTTGAAATCTGGATTAGCATGTTGATTTGGATATATTGCTTCCGCTGCAAGATGATTTCTTAAAAAGTTTTGAAATCTATCGTTTCTCTATACTAAGCATGCTTTCTTTTCCGATCCAACAATTGGTATCGAGCGGTTTTCATGCATGATTTCGGTTCCTATATGGTGGATGCATGGGTTGGCAATCTTTTATGTATACTGCATATTTTATGTGATAAAATATATATGGTGTATGTTGCTCTTTTGTTTGTCCATAGAAGTTAAATTTTATCTTGTAAGATTTCTTCATTTGGTTGTAACAAGGAGGGTGGTCTATCATCACCATGTTTCCTCCTTGGTTTCTTTTTTCTATTTTATTTGATTTTGTAATGTACAAATTGATGTAATGATGAAGAAGGAGCAACCATGGATTGAAGAAATGGAAAGGTAAAATTTTCGATGTATCCTTTTGTGTTTTGGCATAAGTTTTGTGAAAACTAAGTTGCTGGAATTTTTGTTTCAATGAATCATATTTCAGTTATGATTGGAAAACAAGTGCTGGTTTTTTGTTTCAAAGAATCCAATTTCGGTTTTGCTAAAATACTAAGTGCTGTTTTTAATTTTCATAAAATGAGTTTCGGCTTTAATAAAACAAGTGCTGGGATTTTTTGTCAAAACAAAGATTTGGTTTTCTAAAAATCTAGTGCTGGAATTGTATTTTTCAAAATGAAAAAATTCTAATTTCATAAATGCCATTACATTTTGTTTACCGAATGGGCCGGATCATGTTAGCGAAGAGTTCGAATCGGAAGATCCAAGTTCAAGAAGCATATTTTGGGCCTAAAAGGCTTGTAATTATTTTATGTTTCTAGGATGGACAATCAAAAGTGGCTTTATTAGTTCATGTGATGAATGGAGAAATGAATGCTTGTAATATGTGATATTATGTGATTGCATGTCATTTAGAAAATTGCCAACCCTAGGCCTTGCCATGCATTCATTATGTATAAGATATATAATGAAACAATATAGGATGGATAATAAATTGCATCTAGACAAGATGGTATTTAAAACTTAAAGCCCAAAAAGATTGAGTGGGAGAGGATGCTCCTGTGAGAGTCCACGGTCTCCAAATGATGGCCCGTTTGCATGTGGTGAAGTGTTACTCCCCATCGGAGGGCATGGATCCTAGATCTTGCATGGTTTGGGTCTCCTTAAGGATAAGTCCACTTAATGATAGCAAATGTGACCTCCCACCGAGGCATGATTTGTAGGTATCTTTAGTGAATGAATCAAATGGTTATACACTCAACATTTTTATCAATAAACTTCCCACCGTAGCTCTGTTGGTAAAAGTATGGACCAAATTAAGACGCGTTTCTTAAAAATTGAGCATGAGATGCTTGGTAGTTTTTGAGTGGGAGGGTCCCAGTTTTTCTTTTAATAGATAAGATGGCCCACCGTCACTTAATCTCGTTATAGATAAGAAAAATAACCGTCAGATAATGTTTTAAATTTTTTAAGTTTTGTTAAATCTATCATCATGCATACATGCATCATGATTTTATACAAAGTTCCATAAATTGTTGACTAGTATGCTCATGTTTTAATAATTTATATTCTCAGACATAATCAACCACAAAATGAATCCACTCACCCTGCTCTTGACTAATAACAAATTGGAAAATGGAGACAAGTTTAATGAATGGAGACGTAACCTTGACATTGTTCTTCAATATGAACGTATTTCATGGGTGTTAACTGAAAATGAGCCTACACCTCTAAGTGGAGATGCAACTCCTGAGCAAGTCCAACAACATAAGCGTTGGCAGAATGCTGACAAGACTACTAAGTGTTATATTCTGGCTTCTGTCAGCGGCATGTTGCAAAACCAAATTGCTTGTATGAAAACTGCTAGTGCAATGGTCCATCACCTACATGAGATGTTTGGTGTGAGGACTAGGTCTGCAAGAGTGAAAGCTATCCCAACCTTTCATAATCTCGCATGTAAAACAGGTGAAGCAGGTGCGGGATTACATGATGAAGGTAATCTCTGTGGTCACCGATTTGAGATGCTTAGGCGGATATGGATGCGGACACGCAGATGATTATGATCATCAATAGCTTAAACTCTTCTTTTCAGCAGTTTAAGTTGGACTATAAGCTCAAAAGAAGGATTACACCTTGAGTGAGTTGATGAATACCCTCCGAGCACGGAGGAAATATTGAATATTAAGGCTCATGGGCGGAAGCTAATGTAGCTTCTTCTTCTAAGCCCAGTGTAAGGGCAAGGAAAGAAGAAGGGTCCAATGAAAAGAAGGCCCAAATAGGGTCAAGGCCAAACCCATGAAAAAGAAGGCCAAAGAGAACATCAAAGGAAAGTGTTTCCTTTGTGATGAGATGGGCCCTGGAAAAGAAAGCATCGATCTACCTAGAGTCCCTCAAAAGCAAACAAGGTATGGGCTTCCTAAGTTTGTTAGGAACTAGAAATGTGGCGATTTATCTACTTCTTGGATATTAGATTCAGAGCCACTAACCATGTTTGTAATTCTTTCGGGGTTCCAATGAAGGAAAAGACTTCCTAAAGGCCGTTTCAAGTTGAGATAGCAGATGGTTCCTATGTTTCAGAGAATCGATGGGAGTAGTTATCTTGGACTTTCTAGTGGTCATAGGTTATATTTGGAAGATGTTTATTACATGCTAATGATTGTAAGGAACATGATTTACATTTTTGGTCTAATAAAATCGCTATTCCTTATATTTTGAAAAGATTGTTTCAATATATGAGAATAAGGATTTTATTTGTGAAGCGATAATTAAACAGGATTGTTTTTATAGAACCTATGAAAGGCTCACTAAACACCACGTAATTGATAAAACCAAGACAATCCAATATCTCTAGCATTAATTCAAAGTATCTGTGGCATCTAAGGATGGGTCATATCAATCGAAAAGACTTGACAAAGCTAGTAAAGGATGGGATCCTTATGGGCTTAGATAGTGATCCATTACCCACTGTGAATCTTGTATTGAAGGAAAAATGACAAAAGCCTCATTTCCTTCTAAAGGAAGCAGATTTGAATCCACATTGGACATGGTACATCTTGATGTGTGTGGGCCCATGAATGTATAAGCTAGAGGAGGTTATGAATATTTCATAACTTTTATAGATGATTACTCAAGACATGGCTATTTGTATTTGATGCATAAAAGAGTGAATCTTTTGAAAAGTTCAAAGAATTCAAAGTTGAAGTGAGAAGCAACTTGGCAAGCCATTAAAACGACTTCGATCGATCGAGGTGGTGAGTATTTATCCGAGAGTTCCAGAATATTTAATTGACAATGGAATTATTTCCAATTTGTCGACTCCTCGTATACATCAATAGAATGGTGTAGTAGAGGAGAAATAGAACTCTATTGGAAATGGTAAGATCAATGATGTCCTATACTAGCCTTCCAGAATCGTTACAGGGATATGCCATACAACGGCAACATATCTTCTTAACTTTGGTCCATCCAAATCGGAGCCTAAAACACCTAGGGAGTTGTGGATCGCCGAGTGCCTTCATTGAGGCACTTGAGGACTTAGGGCTGTCCAGCCCATGTTCTAAAGCCCTGAATCCACAAAGATGGAACCAAGGTCGAAGTATGTTTGTTTGTAGGATATCCTACGGAACTCGAGGGTACTATTTTTACGATCCTCATGATAGGAAGATATTTGTGTCGACAAATGCAAACTTCTTAGAGGAAGAGTTTGTGAGAAATCACAAAGGAAGAAGTGAAGTAGTACTAAAGGAGTTAGCAATTTCATCCAAACCAAGAGTTGTTTTGGATATGATGAGAACAAGATGTCGAAATGGATTCAAGAGTTGAATCGAAGTGCAACTGAACATCAAGATGTGCCTAGGCGTAGTGGGAGGGTTGTGAGACAACCAGATAGGTATCGGGTTTTGGAGAAGGCTTAATTGCCATCTCGGACCAAGAAGAAACAGATCCGTTCACGTATACACAAAGCTATTAATGATGTTGATGCGGGAAAATGGCTCAAGGCAATGGAATCGAAAATAGATTCTATGTATACTAATGAAGTTCAGGTCCTTGTAGATCTACCACCGTGTCTAAAAACCATAGGGTGTAAATGGATCTACAAAGGAAAAGGGATCGGATGGAAAGGTAGAGACCTTACGCCTAGATTGGTAGCTAAAGGCTATACTCAAAAGGAGGGTATAGACTACGAGGAGACTTTTTCTCCGGTTGCTATGCTTAAGTCCATCAGGATTCTTTTGGCCATAGTAGCCTATTTCGATTATAAAATATGGCAAATGGATGTCAAGACCGCATTTTTGAATGGAGATCTTGAGGAGACCATTTATATGGCCCAACCAGAAGGATTCATTGAGCTAGGTAATGAGCATAAGGTTTGCAAGTTGCAAAGGTCCATTTATGGACTTAAGCAAGCATCTAGGTCTTGGAACATTAGGTTTGATAAGGCTATCAAAACCTATGGGTTCATACAAAACCTAGATGAGCCTTGTGTTTACAAAAGAATACAAGAAGGTAAGGTTACTTTCCTAATCCTGTATGTTGATGACATTCTACTCATTGGGAATGATGTGGGAATGTTATCTGCGGTTAAGGGATGGCTGAATGAACAGTTTTTAATGAAGGATTTGGGAGAGGCTACCCATGTTCTAGGGATCAAACTTATAAGGGATCGTAAGAACAAGAAGATAGTTTTGTCTCAACTAACCTACATTGAGAATATGCTCAATAAGTTCGCCATGCAAGATTCCAAGAGGGGTTTCACTCCTACTAGACATGGAATCAAACTTTCAAAGGAACAAGCACCTAAAACCCAAGACGAGGTTGAACGCATGCGTAACATTCCATATGCTTGGCAGTTGGTAGTTTGATGTATGCAATCTTGTGCATTGGACCGGATATCTCATTACGCATGGGGACCGTAGTAGCGATTTCAGTCCAATCCAGAATGGAACATTGAATGCGGTTAAGTGTATACTTAAGTATCTTCGTGGGGACGAAGAACTTAATGCTTGTTTACTCTGGAAGTAATCTTATTCGACGGGATATCGGATTCGATTTCCAATCGATGTTGATTCAAGGAAATCAACTTCGGTTCTATATTTACTTTAGGAGGTGGAGCCATAGTTTGGAGGAGTGTCAAGCAATCTTGTATTGCGATTCGACTATGGAGGCTGAGTATGTTGCTGCTTGTGAAGCAACAAAGGAAGCAGTCTGGCTCCGGAAGTTCCTAAATGATTTGGAGGTAGTTCCAGAGGCAGAAAAAGCCATTACACTTTATTGTGATAATAGTGGGGCAGTGGCTAATTCTAAAGAACCTCGGAACCACAAAGCGCCAAACACATTGGCGTAAAGTATCATCTCATAAGGGAGATAATACAACGTGGAGAAGTGGATGTGGTAAAGATTCCTACAGAGCAAAACCTTGCTGATCCGTTCACAAAGACATTGACTCAAAAGAGCTTTGAGGGTCACCTAGAAGGGATGGGAATGAAGGATATGTCAAACTTGCTTTAGGAAAAGTGGGAGATTGTTGGAGTTATGTAAATATAGTGCCCTGGAAAGCAAGTGTATTTACATGTAACTTTATCATCTTGATTCTGATTTTGTAATGAAAATATTTATTATTAATAAAACAAAAGAGTTTGGTTTTATCTGTATGAACATTATATATCCGCCATAAGGTACCAAGATTCATTTGTAAGTAATATACATATACATAGAGATGTATGGGAAACATGTATATTATTAGAATCAATTAATTGATTCACAGTTGAATAATCAAGTTGGTCATTTGATTATGGTTTAGGCGTAGTGTTGCAATTTATCTCCATATAAGTAAAGGAGTTTACTTAAAGGGAATGATGAGTTTCATATCATGATAGTAGTAGACTATCGATAATGGCACTATTAAATGAATTGAATCAAGTATGTTTTCAAGAATAAAGTGGCCGTTACTTTAATCTTAAAACATACAACTTAAGCATTCGCTTATTATGAACCACAATCTTGATGAGTGGTGAGCTCATATGTGTTTCATTATAATTCTTGATATGATCGGAATGGATTTTTACAGGTATTAATCCGGTTCTGCATGTTGGAATTATTAATTGAAACATGTATCGTGAGCATTCACTCAAATAAAGAGTTTATAGTGTTATCATCTCTTCTAGATATTTTAAGGAGATTTGGTGATTAAAGCTGGCGCGAGAGTTTGATGGACTAGCTACCCATCAAGTTTTAACACTAAGATGAGATCTTATGTGTTAATCACCATATAAAGTAAAATGAGAGATCTAGAAGGAAAAACCAACATAAGGGCAAAACGGTAATTTTACCCTTTGTTGTGCGGATGGCTATAATAAGGTTCTAAATAGGGTTTGCAATTGGACATATTCTCATAATATTTAATAATTCAAGAGTTCAACTAATTGTCTTTAGTGGAATGACATTTAGTTAATAAGTTAGAATTAATTCCAATGAGATTGAATTATTTCTGGGCTTATTGGAGCTTGAATTATCAAAGTCCAATAAGATTCCCCACTTGGCTTTAAGGAAGGTTATCAAGCTAAGTAAGAAGTAGTTTGGAGGCTTTAGAAGTCCATAATTGAATGATGGGCTTATACTAATTAATGGTTAATTGGAAGCCCATATGTTCATTTAGAAATGGGCTTGTTTTGGTTTAATGTAATTGATTAGATTAATTATATTAAAACAATTTTTTTAAATGGAGAAGAAGCAATTTCGAAATTGTGTTAGGTTAGATGTGTAACCACACATTTGACATTAAAATACTAAATAAAGATGGTCTTTATTATGGTTCATCATTATTAAATGGAGTTATGAACTTACCATTAAATGGTTTAATGGTTGGCTTTTAATGTTGGCATGTAACCTATTTGCATTCATTAGATTAAAGATGAAAGATGTGCATTAGATGGACCATCTTCCTTCTTTCTTCTTGCCAAAACCGAAATGGGTATTCAATTATAGGTTATGGTCTTTTCAAATAGCCATTTTAAAGATAAATGAAGTAAGTCTCATTTATTGGCTATTTGATGAGTGATTAATGTAAGAAGTGATGCATTGGATGCCTCTCACTCTTTCCATTCATGCATATTTCGAAATTGAGATGTAAGAAAGTGTGCTTGCATGGTTTTTAGCATTTCTCTCCTTTCATGCAAGGTAGAACCGAAATTCCTAAGTGAAAGAATTGAAAGAGTTTCAATTTTGCTTCTTCTTCTTCTAAGAAAATCTCCTCCAAATATTTCTTCTCCTTTCCCACCAAAGGATTTTGTTAACCTAGTTGTCCTTGAAGAACAAGTGGTAAATCTAATTGGTTGAGGATACTACAACAAGGAAGAAGATAGATTGCTAAAGGAAAAGACTCAAAGGCAAAGGATTTGGATATAAGAAGGAGAGGATAGCGCAGCGAGGATTTAAAGCTGTAGCGAAGGAGTCGGTAATTCCTTTTATCTTGTTCTTGGTTTTATTATCCTTATACCATATCATGTATGGATTAGCATGTTGATTTGGATATATTGCTTCCGCTGCAAGATGATTTCTTAAAAAGTTTTGAAATCTATCGTTTCTCCATACTAAGCATGCTTTCTTTTTCCGATCCAACAAAATGCAAGCACAAAAGTAGGAAATGAAATTAGCAAGGAAGAAAACACGCTAGCAGAGTGGGAAACAAGGAGCCCAAAATGATAGTGCGGATGATAGGCAGCAGAGAAAACAAAAACAAGTCCGCGTTTCATGTAGACAACATCTGTATTCAATGCAGATGTAGGGAGCCATTTAAATTGAAAACAATAGTGTAGAGACAGGACGGTTTTAAAGATAGTGAGTAGTAGGGGTGGACCAAAAAATAATTTACAAAATAGAACAGTACCGCAGAAGAGAAGAAAAGAATAGTAGCAAGATTTTGAGGGTCTTTAGTTGGGGTCATTTCAAGAAGGCTGAAGCATTTTTCAGGAGAGACCCATAAAGGGTTAGATGTCTAGACATAAATTCGGAGATGACATCGACACTGACGACCTAGGTTAAGTGTATTTTATTGTTTTTGTTATTTCTTTTTCTTATTAGAAATTGATTGTGTTATCCTCTGTTAATTGATTTGGATTTTTTGTATGGATAATTGTATTCTCATTATTTCTTGGTTATTTGTGTATAAACCCATTGGATATTATGAAAAGATGATTTTAATGTGTTCATTGGATCATTTATTTGCAAACTCATCGCTAGAATTTCGATATGATCCGTAATTGTTATGTTGAAATTCATGTGTAGTGACTAATGATTTGTAATCATTAAGGATAATATAACTTAGGTTAAATGACACATTATATGTGGTTGTTGCCTTGATTAATCAATTTTCCTAATTTGTAATGTCACTGCCTAATTAAATCTGGAGATGGTATCTTAGGTTATTCGATGGTTAGGTTTAATTAACGATCACATCTTCATTAAATGTTACCCAAGTGAAAACTTGGGTTAATTATTAACCCACGATTAATAGTTGATAGGGAAGGTTTAAGAACAACAAATCAATGAGATATGTTTATTCTGGGTTTAGGCTGAGATTGAACCAAAGAATTAGGTCCCTACTGAATTCTCTACTTTTATCATTATTTGCACGTTTTAAATTTTTTTAAATTAATCAAGCTTTATTTTATTTTCTTATTTCCAAAATCCAAAACCCCTAACCTAAGCACTGATTAATTTCATTTCAACAACTTTACACACACTCTTTGTAGGATCGACTTAGACTCACCACTATTACAGAAGTAGTTTAGTTTACGTTGATTAGCATTATGATGCACTATCAATTTTGGCACCATTGCTAAAGAGTGCAGTTTTGGAGTTATGTAAATATAGTGCCCTGGAAAGCAAGTGCATTTACATGTAACTTTATCTTCTTCAGTTACATTTTTCTAATGAAAATATTCATTATTAATAAAACAAAAGAGTTCGGTTTTATCTGTGTGAGTGTTATATCTCTGGTCAAAAGGTACCAAGATTCTTTTGTAAGTAATATACATATACATAGAGATGTATGGGAAACATGTATATTATAAGAACCTAAATTAATTGATTCACAATTGAATAATCAAGTTGGTTGCTTGATTATGGTTTAGACTGTAGTGTTGCGATTTATCTCCATATAAGTAAAGGAGTTTACTTAAAGGGAATGATGAGTTTCATATCATGATAGTAGTAGACTATCGATAATGTCACTATTAAATGAATCTGGAATCAAGTATGTTTTTAAGAATAAAGTGGGTCATTACTTTAATCTTAAAGCATAAAACTTAAGCATTCGCTTATTATGAACCATAATCTTGATGAGTGGTGAACTCATATGTGTTTCATTATAATTCTTGATATGATCGGAATGGATTTTTACAGAGTATTAATCTAGTGTCTGCATGTTGGAATTATTAATTGAAATATGTATCAGGGAACATTCACTCAAATAAAGAGTTTATAGTGATATCATCACTTCTAGATGTTTTAAGGAGATTTGGTGATTAAACTGGCGCCAGTAGTTTGATGGACTAGCTACCCATCAAGTCTTGACACCAAGATGAGATCTTGTGTGTTAATCACCATATAATGTAAAATGGGAGATCTAGAAAGAAAAACCAACATAAGGGCAAAACGGTAATTTTACCCTTTGTTGTGCGGATGGCTATAATAAGATTCTAAATAGGGTTTGCAATTGGACATGAAATATTTGTTCTCATAATATTTAATAATTCAAGAGTTTAACTAATTTTCTTTAGTGGAATGGCATTTAGTTAATAAGCTATAGTTAATTCTAATGAGATTAAATTAATTCTGGGCTTATTGGAGCTTGAATTATCAAAGTCCAATAAGATTCCCCACTTGGTTTTAAGGAAGGTTATGAAGCTAAGTAAGAAATATAAATGGAGGTTTTAGAAGCCCATAATTGAATATTGGGCTTGCTCTAATTAATGGTTAATTAGAAGCCCAAATATACATTTAGAAATGGGCTAGATTTTGGTTTAATGTAATTAATTAGATTAATTATATTAAAACAAATTTTTTTAAGAGAGAAGTAGCAATTTCAATTTTCTTAGGTTAAATGTGCAGCTGCACATTTGACATTAAAATGCTAAAATAAAGATGGTCTTTATTATGATTTATCATCATTAAATGGAGTTATGAACTTACCATTAAATGGTTTAATGGTTATCTTTTAATGTTATTGATCGTCGGCTTATCGTTCAATATTAAAATTGATCCTCAGAAACCGGTCAAATAAAATTTATACCAAGGATTGCAATACAGGATGCAACCTCGGGTCGACTCTCAAGGAACCAAAGGTACTAACCGATCCTAGACTAGCCTAATATTTGAATGATGCATGCAATTAAAGCAATAAAAAGGGGGTTTGATTTGATCTTTAAAATTAAAGAAAGCTAAGTATGAAATAAACGCTTTTGAGATTTTTGAAAGGCAAGACAAATTGAAATAATTAAGATTGAAAACAATTTACTAAAACTCTCCTAAAATGTGGCTCGTCATCATCGCTCAAAATAATGTCGGGTTTGAAATCCACTAAATTTCAAAGCTCAACCTTAATAACTCGTTAAGTCCAAAATTTAACTAATCAACTCGATTAATTAAATCTTGTTAAAACCTTAGTGTATGGTATGAAATGATTCATGCAATAAATCAATCGATAATAACATAACCAACTTAACTAAACACAACTAGGCAAATTAGGTTAATTAATGCAAAATCGATCGATATACATGAGACTTCATGTATTCAGGCACAATATTCAACACAAACCAATCCATAACATAAATCAAAGTTTAACATCTTACTAAACTATAGCAAGATTCATTCGGTCATACAATGCAATCTCCAACTCGGAGTTGTTACAAAAATACTGTAAATCTAAAACTAAGATCGACACCCTCAAGCTCATGAAACTCGCATCGTTGCTACATCTTCAGGAGATCCGACGCCATAGCCACGCATGACACCGGCAGACTCCATTACGGCTGGAAAATCTACTCGGTTCATGACTCCAACGACGAACAGATGAATGTGGTGACGGCAAAGGAAGATGGGACAAAGAAATTAAAGCGGACGTCGAAATGTGGTGGTAGCCGAATCTGCAAAATAAAGAAAACAAAACCTATTAAATCTGCGGAGAAGACGAAGAAGAGTGTTACCTCGGGATTGCGGCCTCTTCAATTTAACCTAAAACGGAAGGTTTTATAGGAGCTGAAAGCGGGCCGGGTCGGAACAGTGCGAAAATTTGCCATTTAAGTGTCGGGTATCCGACATTCGTCGCGACGAATGAAAGATGTTCGTCGCGACGAATACTAAATGGTCACTCGTCGTGACTAATTAATTTATACCAAATTAATTTGTCGCGACGAATGGGAGTGTTAGTTCGTCCCGACGAATGGATGGCTTCTCACGACGTGTTGGTGTTGACTTTCTCTTGTTGACTCCAATTGTTCCTACAAAAATACAACACATTTGCAGTATAATTGTCCCAATAAAAGTTATGCAGAAATTAATATCAAATCACAACAAACTACTGACAATATGCAAATTATAAAAGATCGATATGAGGAACCAATTTAAGCACAAAAATCATGAATTAGGAGCCAACAAGTGCATAATTACTTAAGAAAACATGGCCAATTTATAGTATAAATTTGGTCCAATCAAATTCCCCCACACTTAAACCTTTGTACTCCTGAACAAAGCTTATAAGAGTCAAAAAGGTACAAGAGTAAAAGAAAATTCTGCCCATGCTCAAACAACAACCAAAATTGACTCAATCCACTTTATCAGAATTCTAACGCAGCAAATTGAAAGAGTGCTAATAAAACAAACATTGAAAGAATTTAAGCACAAGAGATTGAACAATGAGAATCACTCAGATATGGTGTTTACGCCGTCTCACTTGTATAGTAGGGATCTTTTCTCTCAATCTGCTTAATACATCTCCTACCATAGGCTTGTATCAATTTTATTTCTCCACTACAAGGACTATCATTTTGAAGATCAAGAGGTCTTTCAGGGTTGTAATGAGCGGAGGGCTAGATGAATGGATGAAGTGAAAGAAAAATATATGAGCATGCGCACTAAATGAGGAATTGATTTCAACAGCAAAACTAAAATACTACACTAAAATAAATTGAATACACACACTTTTTTTTTCACATTGTGACTATCTCATTTTGAGATGCTAATCCCTTTTTGGGATGCAACACATTATGATCCCTTTTCGGGATACACAAGACTAACACTTTTCATTTTTCAACACTTTTTTTTTTAACCAAACACAGACTACCGACATCATCTTAATATGTATGCAAATGCTCATAACAAAAAGGCTCAAGGGGCTAGCAAAGGAAAAAGTGTTTAAGGGTTGGTGTTTGGGGAAATTTGAAAGAAAGAACGCCTCTATCATATCCACAAAAATCTAGTCCATCAAGCTTTGAGTAAAAATTGACACAAGTTCTAGAGAAGAATGAACTAAGCAGATGCACACACAAAAATATAGAGAAAAATTTGGCTCGAATATCCTTCCAACAAAGTTTTTGTCTCAATGATCAATCTCAAGTCTTAAAAACTTAAAATGCTACCTTGTTAGCATGCTCCCATTTACTTTGTTTTGAAAACTTCAAAAGTTAAAATTTTTTTTGCCAAAACCAATTATCGCTCAAGAATGGAGAGCATTTTCAAAACTCAAGTATCGGTTTGAAACTTATAAGGGTTTTGCATGCAAGGGCACAAAAGAACAAGTGCAGAAAATGTTTTGATTGAGTCCAAATTTATCAAGAAAAGCAACGGCCCACAAAATTATGCACAAATTTTAATAGGTGTACAATGCAAAATATAAAAGGGAACGACTCCCCCACACTGAAACATGGCATTGTCCACAATGGCAAGAGGCCTGTAATAGAAGCATGAAACAACTAGAACACAAAGAGAACGGGGATATATCATTAAGCTCAAAATGTGTGGCTGAAAAGAAGGATCCGAAGAAAAACAAAAGATATTAAGAAACAGAAAATACAGCAAAAACAAAAATAACGAAAGAAAAGAAACAGTCTAAACTACGCAGGAGGATCATCCTCAACGGGCGGTTCGGGAGGGGCAGCGACACGAGGAGCACGAAAAAGAAGGTGAGGCGGAACTATAGGGAAAGAGTTAGGAGTAGCCGTGACCGAAGACGGAACGGGTGACTGAAGACGAGCGGTAATTATGTTCTGTATGGAGCGGAAGGTCTCGCGATCAGCCTCTAGTTGAGTCTCAAGATGACGGATATTGGCTCGAAGCATGGCCACCTCGGGAGAAGCCGAGGCAACTACAGTGGAGGAGACTCACGAGAGTAATGCGGAAGAAGCAAGAGGAGGAGGTTTCTCGCTCGCTAGCATTGTGAGTATGAGACATGATTCTGTAATTACAAATAATAGAAGCCAAACTTAGCCCTCAAAATCATACAGAATCACCGCCTCGCCGTGACTAACCCTCGGAAGTCACGACGAATCGAATCGCAGCCATTCGTCATGATTTAATAGGAGTGTCTGCTGCGACGAATGGGCTTCTTCGTTCTTCGCGACGAATTATGAAGTTCGTCGCGGCGAACGGCGATTCTGTAGCCACGCAAAGCGAAAAGCGCTTCCAGGGACCCAAACTAATCATGAACCAACGAAAAGGAAAAAGAAATGAAAGAGGCTTACGAGAGTCGACAGTGGAGGGAGAATTTGAAGGAGACGACTACGGAGCAAATGAGAGCAGAGGTGGCGAAGAAACGAGAGAGTGAGGGAGAAAAAGAAAGAAGAGGAAGGAGAATAAATAGTGTGGGAGAGGCAAACACAAGGGCGCGAAAGGAAAAAGACGGAAAGGGTCCCGAACAAAAGAGATGTCCAACGGTCCAGAGGGGCAAAGATGGTCGTATTCGCCGCGACGAGGCAATCGCTAGCCGCAGTGAATAAAACGCAAAACCCTACATTAGCCTCGGCGAACAGCGAAGTTCGCTGCGGCGAGTCACCCAATACATCCCACGTAGAACTAACAAAGGGTAATCAAATGAACAGAATAGAAAGGGAAATCCTACCTAAATACATCTAAATTTATTGATTGGGTCTTTCCCCCACACTTAAACAATGAATCACGATGATAAAAATTTGCAACAAAAGCAAAGACATATAATGAGATAAACAGTGAGGAAAGAAGTAAACGATAATTACGGCGGTTGAGGAGTCCCATGATAGAGCTTCGAGCAGATGTCCATTGACCTGAAATCGTGCGCCAGCTTTGTTCTCGCAAAAGTTCTATCATACCAAAATTATGTACTTTAACTACCACATAAGGCCCTTCCCAACGATGATTGAATTTGCGAGTTTGAATGTGAAGCGTAGCTTTATATAAGAGCACTTTGTCGCCTTCCTTAAAAGTCTTTCGAGAAGAATCTTGTCATGTATCGTTTGTCCTTTTCCTTGTAGAGCCGAGAGTGCTCATATGCTTCAAGTCGCAACTCCTCTAATTCTTGCAGTTGAGTTTCCTTTCCATTCCCGATAGGTCAAAATCCATGTTGCATTGTTTACCGCCTAATAGGCCTTATGCTCTAGCTCCACGGTGTAAATGATGTGCCTTGCCATAAATCAACCAAGATGGGGACATTCCTATCGGGATTTATAAGCAGGATACGCCCACGTTGCTTTTTCTAAACGCAGACTCAATCCTTTTAGAGGCTTGACTATCCTTTCCAAAATGTGCTTAACCTCTCTGTTCAAACTTCGCTGACCATTGGTTTGTGGGTGGTAGGCGAGAGACCTGTGGGTAACTCCAAATTTGGAAAGCAAGTTAGTAATAATCCGGTTGCAAAATGGGTTCCACGATCGCTCACCACCGCTTGGGAATTCCAAATCAACGAAGATATTGATTTGAGGAATTTAGTGATGCGTCACGTCATCTTGTCTAGTCGATGCAACCTCGATCCATTTCAAACATAGTCCACTCCTAAGAGAATATACACGAACCCGAACGATGGGGAAGCGGTCCCATGAAATCGATACCCCAAACATCAAAGATTTCGCGAGAACATCATTGGTTGTTGCGGCATCTCATGGCGCTTCCCTAACCCTCCAAACGTTGACACTTGTCGACGCTGGCAAAAATGAAAAGAGTCCCGAAAAATTGTAGGCCGAAGAATCCTGAATCCAAAACTTTTCTAGCCGTTCTTCTAAGACCGAAATGTCCCCATGCACCATGGAGTGGCAAGTCGATAGTATGTCATTGAATTCCTCGTTAGTGACACATCGATTTAATTACTTGGTCATCGCATATCTTCCAAAGGTAAGGCTCGTCCCAAATGTAATGCCGAGCTTCACTCTTCAATTTCTGAGCCTGCCCCCGAGTCATACAGACAGGGGTGAAATTTATCATTAAGTAATTGACAATATGCGCATACCAAGGCTCCTTGAAGCTGCGGCACAGTGATGTAATCCGAAAAGAATCACAAATCGATCGGAAGAGTCTACTCCTTTAGTATCTTGTGGTAGTCCGCTTTCAGATGGTCACTACTTGGCTTTTGCGGCACCACTCGATCTTTAATCTCAATATCAAACTCTTGAAGAAGTAAAGTCCAACGGATCAATCTGGGTTTCGATTGTGGCTTTGTCAAGAGGTACTTAACAGCTGCGTGATCGGTGAAAATGATGACATGGAAATTAAGCAAATACTGGTGGAATTTTTCTAAAGCGAAGATTATTGCAATGAGCTCTTTCTCAGTTGTGGTGTAGTTGGCTTGAGCTGGATCTAAAGTTCTGGACGCGTATGCAATAACTCGAGCTAACTTCTCCTCATGTTGTCCTAACATAGCTCCCACAGCATAATTGGAAGCATCACACGAAAGTTCAAAAGGCAAATGCCAAACAGGGGCAACCAGAATAGGAGGGGAAATGAGTTTGGCTTTAAGTGTATCAAAAGCCTTTTGGCATGAAGCATCAAACTCAAATTTCTCATCCTTTTGCAAGAGTTTTGAAAGAGGAAGGGCGATTTTGCTAAAATCCTTAATAAATCGCCTGTAAAATCCTGCATGACCTAGGAATGACCTGATATCACGGATGCAGGTAGGATAAGGCAGGGAAGATATGACTTTGATTTTAGCTTTGTCGACTTCAATCCCTTTCTTTGAAATCAAATGTCCAAGCACAATACCTTCATTTACCATAAAATGGCATTTTCGGTTAAGGATCAAGTTCTTCTCGATGCATCTCTTAAGAACTTTAGTCGTTAAAGAGACAGAGTCGAATGAATCGCCGTGAACTGTGAAGTCATCCATGAAGACTTCCATACTTTCTTCCAAAAATCGCAGAAGACGACCATCACACAATATTTGGAAGGTAGGGGCATTACATAAACCAAAAGGCATCTTGCGACACGCAAAGGTGCCAAGGGACAAGTAAACGTGGTCTTATCTTGGTCCTCGTGCAATGGGTACTTGAAGTAACCCAAAAACCATCTAAGAAACAAGAACGCGATTTCCGCTTAACCTTTCTAGCATCGATCGATGAATGGCAAGGAAAGTGATCCTTTCTAGTGGCGTCGCTTAATTTACGATAGTCAATACAAACTCGCCACTTAATTTTGCACTCTAGTAGGGATGAGTTCATCCTCTCATTTTTCACCACAGTGATCCCGCTCTTTTGGGAACCACATGAATGGGGCTGACCCATTCACCGTCGAGATAGGATAAATAATCCCAAAGACTTAATGACTTTATGATTTCCTTTTTACTACATCCGTGATTAGCGGGTTCAATCTTATTTGGGGTTGCCTTTACCGTCTTGGAACCCTCATTCAACAATATCCTATGAGTGCAAAGGGCGGGCTAATCCTGGTATGTCCGCTAATGACCACCCTATTATGCGCTTATGCTCGTCAACACTTTCAAAAGTTGCTTTTCTTCAAGCTCGATAATGAATTTGCAATTATGACCGTAATTTATTATTGGGCTCGTAAAAGCGTATTTCAATGAGTGAGGTAAGGGTTTTAGTTCTAACTCTGGGGGTTGTAAAATGGAAGGGACCAACTTAGGAAGTTCAAGGGAGAAAAGGTTTCTGCATTTTTCTGGACAATTGAAAGGAGCAATCGAAGAATTCTCTTGGATGCCGAGCGAACACAATTCAAGATTAGACGACTTACCGTGCAGATCCTTATCAGATTCTGACTGAGTAGAAAGAACGCTAAGCATGTTAACTCCAAGGAGTGAGTAATCCTCATGTGGGTGTTTCATGGCTTCAGACATCTTTGAAGCTTATGGATCGATCACCTACCTCCATGGTGATCTTCCCTTCCATCATATTGATATTTGTACCAGCTATCCGAAGGAAGGGTCGGCCAAGAATCAAAGAAGTGTCCTGCACAACTTCAGAAGACATATCTAGAACATAGAAATCTGCAGGAAACACTAATCCTTTAACCTGAACTAAGATGTCCTCAATAATTCCCACTGGATGGCGGAAGGATCTATCAGCCAACTGTAAAACTACCGTGGTAGGTTTTATGCTTTTAACGCCTAGGGCTTCATAAATGATTTGGCATGACGTTAATTGTCGCCCCAAATCCAATAATGCTCTCCCAATTGTTACCTTTCCTATAACACAAGGAATGGTAAATGAGCACCGATCCCGCACTTGACCGAATTTGGGGCTTGAATAAAGCCGACACATTCGAACTCACCGACACGTTCATTAGGCCTAAATTTTTGCTTGTTCGCACAAGTCCTTCGTACTGGCGTGGGCGGCACTTTCTTAATCAAATCTAGCAGGGCACATTGACTTCAACCTTCCTAAACAGTCAATAATTTCCTTTTCATGTTTTAGCTCATTGACCTTCTTGCTCATCGATATGAGTTCGGAAAGGGAGGTCCTTTAAGTCGACTTCCTTCTTGGTGGTTCATTTCGCCGATTTATCCTTATCGGTTCTTCTTCCTAATATGCTCGATGATTGCTCTTTATCCTCAATTGTTGATTGCTTCTTGTTTCTCAATTCTTCTTCGCGATCACTCTCGATCGCATGACTTGCTTCTCTCTCACTTGAGGCACTTCTTCAACCTCAATTTCCTCGGTGCATTCTTCTTCTTCGTGAATGTCGAATGCACTTTCTTTCCACTCCTCAACTCAATTGCATTTAAACTCTTCGGGTTTATTACCGTGTTGGAGGGAATGGTTCCGCTACTCCTAGCTTGGTTGTCACTCAAATTATTAGACAATTGAGTGACATATGAGTTCAAGTTCTCTGCCTTGGTCTCCCATTGCTCCATGCGTTTCTCCAAGGCACTAAAGCGGGCAGCATTCTTAGCGGAGTCCTGTTGGATGAGGTTTGCGATGGCGTTGAATTGAGTAGCTGTCGAAGTTCGTTCCTCTTTCATCAACGTCATCATACTATGCAGCAGTTGGTTGGTGTCCTCCTTTGGTGACGGTGGTTGTTGCACCGTCAACGCTTGTTGATCCTGGAACTGGTTTGTAGATTGACCAGCTCCACTCCCTTGCTGAAATCGGTTTGGTGCTCTTTCCGCGTTATTCCTCCAGCTGAAGTTAGGATGAGATCTCCATCCTTCGTTATATGTGTTGGAGTACAGGTCCCACTTAGAATTTTGTCTGCTTGGGTAGACCGCAGACACTTCTTCATACCTTCCAGGACAGACGCTGGAAATGTGCATCACCGATCCATTAAGATTCGCAATCGGGTGCGACGATTCGATGGAAGGTGATGGGCGATGCACATTCAAATTCTTAAGTTCACCAGGATCGAGGATAACTGGGAAGTTATCCGATGTTCAAAGGAATCTACCTTCGATTCCAGGCTCTCCATTCTCTTAGTTTGAGCTGTCATGGCTCCTACTTCATTCACATTCCTGGAATCGCGGACACTATACTGTTGATGATTCAGGGCCATTCTCTTTATCAGGGCCCAAGCTTCTGGCGCGGTCAGGTCAATCCACGAACCTCCCGACGCAGCATCCAACATTCCTTTCTCTTGATTCTTCACCCCATCATAAAAATATTGAACCAATTGTTCATCAGGGATCTGATGATGGGGGCACCGAGACAACAGATCTTGGAATCTGTTCCAAAAATCATATAAGGACTCGTCATAGTCTTGCTTGGCAGAATAAATTTCTTTCCTCATTGACGAAGTCCTCGAGGCTGGAAAATATTTTTCCAGGAAAGCTTTCCGCAAGTTGGCCCAACTGTGATAGGCATTCGCAACATGCCTTGGGAGACTCATGTACCACTCCCGAGCCTTTCCTTCTAGGGATAAGTGAAACACCTTCCACAAAGACATGATCTAGGGAGCTCTAGGTTTCATGCTTTGACAAATCATTGTCGGTGCTTGCAAATGCATGTAGGGATCTTCTCCCGCCAAACCGTGAAATTTGGGAGAGAATTGATCAATAGCCCTTAACTTCAAATTCACGCCGAAGTTCGGGCAGTCATGTGAAGGGGTCATAATTGACGTCCGAGGTCGTAGCTTCTCTGATCGTTCTACGCCTGTTGTTCCCTATGTTCTCATCGACTCTTTCCTGATCACCATTTAATCCATGATCTCCGTTCCTAGGTTGGTGACCGGGAAATTCTTGATGCTCAGCCATTTCTCCTACTTGATGTTCTAATGTGTTAGGGTTGCTTGCTCTCTTTTGTCTTTCCTACGCCTTAAGTATCGCCGATTTCAGGTTGAAAATGAACTAACCTAAGTCTACGGGCATGCACAAGAGAAGTTCACCTAAGATAGCTCACTAAAACGACAATGATAGCAAGGTTTAATTCACTCGTGTTCGCCGCGACGTGTAAGAACTTCTGCGTGAATCGAGTAAAATTGTAACTTTCGCCGCGGCGAATATATGAACTCGCCGCAATGATCGATGAACTCATTGTGATTTAACAATGAACTCGTCACGGCCAAGAAGCATGCATCAAGCAAAGCAAACGAAATTAACTAAAAATTAAGCACAATAAACAAAAACAATCGACTAAACACTTAGAACAAAGCGTAATGAAATCACAAATGTAATTAACACTAAAAACACTTAAGGTAATGTAAATTAAGAATGAAATTATGCAATGCAAATAAAATGCAAACAACAAAATTAAAATCAAAACAAACATCGCTAACCTCAAGAACCAATTAATTTGATTCCCAAGAACGGCGCCAATTTGATCGCTTCGCTTATCGCTCAATATTAAAATTGATCCTCGGAAACCGTCAAATAAAATTTATACCAAGGATTGCAATACAGATGCAACCTCGGTGGACTCTCAAGGAACCAAAGGTACTAACCGATCCTAGACTAGCCTAATATTTGAATGATGCATGCAATTAAAGCAATAAAAAGGGGGTTTTGATTTGATCTTTAAAATTAAAGAAAGCTAAGTATGAAATAAACGTTTTTGAGATTTTTGAAAGGCAAGACAAATTGAAATAATTAAGATTGAAAACAATTTACTAAAACTCTCCTAAAAATGTGGCTTGGGTCATCATCGTTCAAAATAATGTCGGGGTTTGAAATCCACTAAATTTCGAAAGCTCAACCTTAACAACTCGTTAAGTCCAAAATTTAACTAATCAACTCGATTAATTAAATCTTGTTAAAAACCTTAGTGTATGGTATGAAATGATTCATGCAATAAATCAATCAGATAATAACATAACCAACTTAACCAAACACAACTAGGCAAATTAGGTTAATTAATGCAAAATCTGACTGATATACATGAGACTTCATGTATTCAGGCACAATATTCAACACAAACCAATCCATAACATAAATCAAAGTTTAACATCTTACTAAACTATAGCAAGATTCATTCGGTCATACAATGCAATCTCCAACTCGGAGTTGTTACAAAAATACGACAGAAATCTAAAACTAAGATCGACACCCTGAAGCTCATGAAACTCGCACCGTTGCTACATCTTCAGGAGATCCGACGCCTTAGCCACGCATGACACCGCGAGACTCCATTACGGCTGGAAAATCTACTCGGTTCATGACTCAACGACTAACAGATGAATGTGGTGACGAAAAGGAAGATGGGACAAAGAAATTAAAGTCGGACGTAAATGCGGTGGTAGCGAATCTGCAAAATAAAGAAAACAAAACCTATTAAATCTGGAGAAGACGAAGAAGAGTGTTACCTCGGGATTGCGGCCTCTTCAATTTAACCTAAAACGGAAGGTTTTATAGAGCCGAAAGCGGCCGGGTCGAACAAAGGCGAAAATTTGCCATTTAAGGGTCGGTATCAGACATTCGTCATGATTTAATGAAAGATGTTCGTCGCGACGAATACAAAATGGTCACTCTTCGTGACTAATTAATTTATACCAAATTAATTTGTCGCGAAGAATGGGAGTATTGGTTCGTCCCGACGAATGGATGGCTTCTCACGACGTGTTGGTGTTGACTTTCTCTTGTTGACTCCAATTGTTCCTACAAAAATACAACACATTTGCAGTATAATTGTCCCAATAAAAGTTATGCAGAAATTAATATCAAATCACAACAAACTACTGACAATATGCAAATTATAAAAGATCGATATGAGGAACCAATTTAAGCACAAAAATCATGAATTAGGAGCCAACAAGTGCATAATTACTTAAGAAAACAGGGCCAATTTGTAGTATAAATTTGGTCCAATCAGTTATGTAAACCTATTTGCATTCATTAGATTAAAGAAGAAAGATGTACATGGGATCAACCATCTTCCTTCTTTCTTCTTACAAAAACCGAAATTGATAAATCAGTTTTAGGTTATGGTCTTTTCATATAGCCATTTTAAAGATAAATGAAGAGAGTCTCATTTATTAGTTGCTTTATGATTGATTAATGAACAATTGATGCATTGGATGCCTCTCTCTTCTTCCATTCCATGCATAACTGGATTTGGTAGTGTAAGAAAGTCTTCTTGCATGTTTATAGACACACTCTCTCCTTTCATGCAAGGGTGAACCGAAATTACCAAATGAAAGAGTTTCATTTTTGGTTCATCTTCTTCTAAGAAAATCTCCTCCAAACATTTCTTCTCCTTTCCCAGTAAAGGATTTTGTTAACCTAGTTGTCCTTGAAGAACAAGTGGTAAATCAAATTGGTTGAGGATATAACAACAAGGGGAAGATAGATTGCTAAAGGAAAAGATTCAAAGGCAAAGGATTTGGTTACAAGAAGAAGGAGAGGATAGCGCAACGAGGATTTAAAGCTGTAGAAAAGGAGTTGGTAATACTCCTCATCTTGTTTATGTTTTTATTATCCTTATACCATATCATGTATGGATTAACATGATGATTTGGATTTGTTGCTTCTGCTACAAAGATGATTTCTAAAAAGTTTTCAAATCTACCATTTCTCCAAATATAGCATGCTTTCTTTTTCCGATCGAACAATTAGTATCAGAGCCAGTTTCTAATGCATGATTTCGGTTCCTATATATTTGATGCATTGGTTGACAATTTTTTATGTGTATGCTGCATATTTTTATGTGATAGAAATATATATGTTGTATGTGTTGCTCTTTTGGTTGTCCATAGAAGTTACAATTACCTTGTAAGATTTCTTTTTTTTGGTTGTAACAAGGAGGGTGGTCTATCATCACCATGTTTCCTCCTTGGCTTCATTTTTATGTTTTATTTGATTTTATAATGTACAAATTGATGTAATGATGAAGATGAAGCAACCATGGATTGAAGAAATGGAGAGGTAAAACATTTTGGTGTATCCTTTTGTGTATTGGCATAAATTTTGTGAAAACAAAGATGTTGGAATTTTGTTTCAAAGAATCAAATTTCAGTTCTGATAAAATATTAAGTGCTGGTTTTTATTTTCATGAAATGAGTTTCGGTTTTAATGAAAACAAGTGCTGGAATTTTTTGTCATAATAAAGATTCGTTTTTCTAAAAATCTAGTGCTGGAATTTTGTTTTGCAAAGTGAAAATTTTCAGTTTTTATATATGTCATTATATTTTGTTTACCCAATGGGCTGGATCATGTGAGTGAAGAGTTCGAAGCGGAAGATCCAAGTTCAAGAAGAATACTTTAGGCCTAAAAGGCTTGTAATTATTTTATGTTTCTAGGATGGACAATCAAAAGTGGCTTTATTAGTTCATGTGATGAATGGAGAAATTAATGCTTATAATATGTGATATTATGTGATTGCATGTCATTTAGAAAATTGCCAAACCTAGGCCTTGCCATGCATTCATTATGTATGAGATATATAATGAAACAATATAGGATGGATAATAAATTGCATCTAAACAAGATGGTAATTAAAATTTGAAGCCCAAAAAGATTGAGTGGGAAAGGATGCTCATGTGAGAGTCCACGGTCTCCAAATGATGGCCCATTTGCATGTGGTGAAGTGTTACTCCCCATCGGAGGAAATGGATCCTAGATCTTGCATGCTTTGAGTCTCCTTAGGGATAAGTCCACTTATTGATAGCAAATGTGACCTCCCACCTTGGCATGGTTTACAGGTATCTTTAGTATATGAATAAAATGGTTAAACACTCAACATTTTTTATCAATAAACTGCCTACCGTAGCTCTGTTGGTAAAAGTATGGACCAAATTAAGATGCTTCTCAAAAAGTTGAGCATGAGACGCTTGGTAGTTTTTTTAGTGGGAGGGTCCTAGTTTTTCTTTTAATGAATAAGATAGCCCACCGTCACTTAGTCTGTTATAGATAAGAAAAATAATCATCGTATAATGTTTTAATTTTTTAAATTTTGTTAAATCTATCATCATGCATACATGCATCATGATTTTATACAAAGTTCCATTAATTGTTGACTAGTATGCTCACGTTTTAATAATTTATATTTTCAGACATAATCAACCACAAAAATGAATCCTCTCACCCTACTCTTGACTAATAACAAATTGGAAAACGAAGACAATTTTAATGAATGGAGACGTAACCTTGACATTGTTCTTCAATATGAACGTATTTGATGGGTGTTAACTGAAAGTGAGCCTACACCTCCTGGTGAAGTTTCAACTTCTGAGCAAGTCCAATAATATGAGCGTTGGCAGAATGCTGACAAGATTACTAAGTATTATATTCTAGATTCTGTTAATGGCATGTTGCAAAAGAAAATTCCTTGTATGAAAACTGTTAGTGCAATTTTCCATCACCTACATTAGATGTTTAGTGTGAGGACTAGGTCTGCAAGAGTGAAAGCTATCCAAAACTTTCATAATCTCAGACAGAAACCTGGTGAATCGGTGCGGGATTATATGATGAAGGTAATCTCTGTAGTCACTGAGGCTGAGATGCTTGAGGCGGATATGGATGCCGACACACAGATGATTATGATCATCAACAGCTTAAACTCTTCTTTTCAGCAGTTTAAGTTGGACTATGAGCTCAACCGTAAGGATTACACCTTAAGTGAGTTAATGAATATCCTTCAGAGCACGGAGAAAATATTAAGGCTCATGGGCCAAAAGCTAATCTAGCTTCTTCTTCTAAGCCCAAGGGTAAGGGAAAGGAAAAGAAGAAGGGTTCAATAAAAAAGAAGGCCCAAACAGGGGTCAAGGCCAAACCCATAAAAAAGAAGGTCAAAGAGAACATCAAAGGAAAGTGTTTCCATTGTGATGAGATGGGCCATTGGAAAAGAAATTGTCCAATCTACCTAGAGTCCCTAAAAAACAAACAAGGTATGGGTTTCCTAAGTTTGTTAGGAACTAGAAATGTGGCAGATTTATCTATTTCTTGGATATTAGATTCAGGAGCCATTAATCATGTTTGTAATTCGTTACAGGGGTTCCAACAAAGGAGAAGACTGCCCTAAAACCAGTTTCAAGTCAATATAGCATATGGCTCCTATGTTTCAACAGAATCAATGGGAGTAGATATCTTGGATTTTCCTAGTGGTCATAGGTTATATTTGAAGGATGTTTATTACATGCCTATGATTATAAGGAACATGGTTTCTATTTTTTATCTAATAAAATCTAGTTATTTCATATATTTTGAAAGAGTTATTTCAATATATGAGAATAAGGATTTTATTTGTGATGCGATAATTAAATAGGGATTGTTCTTTATAGAACCTATGACAGGCTCAGTAAACACCACAGAATTGATAAAACCAAGACAATCCAATGTCTCTAACATTAATTCAAAGTATATGTGGCACTTAAGAATGGGTCATAACAATCAGAAAAGACTTGACAGGTTAGTAATGGATGGGATCCTTACGGACTTGGATAGTGATCCATTACCCACCTGTGAATCTTGTATTGAAGGAAAAATAACCAAAGCCTCATTTCCTTCTAAAGGAAACAGATATGAATCCACGTTGGACTTGATACTTACTGATGTGTGTAAGCCCATGAATGTACAAACTAGATGAGGTTATGAATATTTCATAACCTTTATAGATGATTACTCAAGACATGGTTATTTGTATTTGATACATAAAAAGAGTGAATCCGTTGAAAAGTTTAAAGAATTCAAAGCTGAAGTTGATAAGCAACTAGGCAAGCCATTAAAACAACTTCGATCGGATTGAGGTGGTGTGTACTTATTTGGAGAGTTCCAGCAATATTTAATTGACAATGGAATTGTTTCCAATTTGTCAGCTCCTCGAATACCTCAACAGAATGGTGTAGCAGAGAAGAGAAATAGAACTCTATTGGAAATGGTAAGGTCAATGATGTCCTACGCTAGGCTTCCAAAATCGTTTTGGGGATATGTCATACAAACGGCAACATATCTTCTTAACTTTGCTCCATCCAAATCGGTGCCTAAAACACCTAGGGACTTATGGACTGGCCGAGTGCCTTCATCTTTGTGGATTCAAGCTTTAGAACATGGGTTGGGCAGTCAATGTTGGACCCCACCCCCCACACCTGGGCTAGCATTTCCCACCCAACGTGTGTTTGCAGGTTATACCACGGCGGGTGTTTGCGAGTTATCTGTGACATCCAACCCAATCGATCTTGTCCTTTTTGGTCGGTGAACCTTGGCTCGATGGTGAGGCGCCCACTTAAAGTGGAACAAAACCTTGAGGTCTTGGGTCGAGCCGTGGCTCACCTTGACCAAAGAGGACAAGATCGAAGGTTGAATCTGTATAACCCAAGCAAACACCCGCCGTGGTATAACCTGCAAACACACGCTGGGTGCGAAATGCTAGCCCAGGTGTGGGGGGTGGGGTCCAACATTAAAATTTTTCAAAAATCTAATTTTTTTCAACACATTCACATATCCACATAAATTCATGTAACACATCTAATGCAATTCACATCATCAATTTGATTACGAACCAATCAAATTCACAATAATGTATGCAATAACTTCTTTTAATCATAAGAAAAATCAAACTTATTCAGGTTCACTTTTCCAAAACATTCATATAATTCAAACTGCATTTTCATAAAACTTGTTCCGAAAACCCATTTTTCAAACATTTCCATAAACAATAATTTATCAAAAACTTTGCTTCTTAAATTATCAAATATTCATGCTTAGCTTAAAATTCAATAAATAAACATACTACCCACATCAAATCGCTGCGAGAAACTTGTTCCAAGCTTTAATTTGGCCATTTAAACTTTCTTTCTTCCAATTGAAAATTTAAGAAGCAACGTTTTTGATAAATTATTGTTTATGGAAATGTTTGAAAAATGGGTTTTCGGAACAAGTTTTATGAAAATGCAGTTTGAATTATATAAATCTTCTCTGTATCGTTCCAATTTTATCATAATTTTATCGGATGTCCCTTCGAGGACATCCGATAAAATTGGAACGATACAGAGAAGATTAGCATGGCCCCTGCGCAAGGATGACACGCTCAAATCCGAAAATGGTGGAGAAAATGATAAGTGAGAGAAAGTACAAGTTTTGAATTTTTGATGAGTTTGTTGGTTGGTTTAGTTTAAGATGGTTATGGAATGAGTTTTTCTAAGGTTAATTGAAGAGAATAGGTTATGATTATGTTTAATTTTGGATTAATTGTAAATTGGAGGTTTTGCCCAAATTTGTGAATTGGGGTTTTTATAAATTGATGCTTTAGATAGCTTGGATTAATGATGAATTTGAGGTTTCTTAAGTCAATTTTGATGTTTATGCCTTAAGTGAGGTTTAATTTGAAAAATGATAAATTGGGGGTTTAGGCCAATTGTGGAAATTGGGGATTTTCTCTCCAATAGCTTGAGTATGTGAGGAATTGATGAATTCCTAAGTCAATTGAAAGATTATATGATTTATGATGTTTAATTTTGAATAATTGTGTTTAGGACTTATGTCAAATTTTGGAGATTTTGGGATTTTTAGAAATTTGTAAATTAGTGAGTTAGATCGTTTGAAATTATGGTAAATTGGTGAATTCCTAAGTTAATTTTGAAGATTATGATATTTATGATGTGAATTTGGATGATTATGGTTTAGGTTTTTGTTAATTTGGAAGAGAGAGAGAAGCAACGGTCAAATTGAAGCATTGGACAAGTTGCTTGCATGGAAATAAGGTGGGTAGCATATTTATATTTTGATTTGTAAGCTATACATGTTGTAAGAAAATTCCGGGGTGTCCATCACATGGAAACAATGCCGAAAACAAAACTTTTTGTTAGGAAGTTCAAAGCCAGGATCAAGTGTATGTATAAATAGTCAAACCATAACGATGAGAAAGCCTTTAGAAAATCCAATCTCTAACGGTCATCTCACTCTTCTTCAAGAAACCTCCAAGGTTGAACTCCTTTGCCAGGAAGGCTAACTAAAGAGATCTAGCTAGATCTTTCTTTAGTCTAGCTAGCTGGGTCAAAGGAGTTCAACCTGCTAGGTAGCTTGAAGAAGAGTGATACTGCTAGAGACGGTCCTTCGTCGTTATGGTTTGACTATTTATACATACACTTGATCTTGGCTGGAACTTCCGAACAAAAAGTTTTGTTTTCCGTGATTGTGTCCATGTGATGGAAACCCCGGATTTTCCTACAGTGGTATCGAGACACTTGTGTTGTATAAACAGTTAAAATGATAACTAGGTCGGAGTTCCTTTGTGAATTGAGCTGTGTAGCATGCTGCCTATGTATATTTCGAAATCTGTACAGAGTTAGGGTTTTCGAAATTTTCTTGCATATACCTGCTCATGAGATGTTGCTGAATGTGTCTATAAAAGGAAAAAATTTATCAATGTCGTTTGATATGGTTTTGCTAATTTAATTCCCTAAGTTTCGGATGCTGTCCTGTTGAACATTTCTGAAACAGGTATACTTTTAAATTCGAGAATAAATTCTAGAAAAATTGTTTTTCGGATGGGTTTTCACCGACACGTCCCTAAGATGTTTTTTAATGTCTCTGTGGATGTAAAAATGTTTTCAAGGTGATTTAATATTTATTTCCGAATTTATTGTATGCTTCTGGGAATGTCTGTTTGGAAAAACACAGATTCTGTTTCGGCTAGATTGCTCAGGTTTGATGAGTTTTTGTTGGAAATAAATCCTAAATAAATTCATGGAGCATGTTGTGAACATTTACTAACCTCTGTTAGTTTCTCAGAATTTATTGAAAGTGTTTCAATGATTATTTCGAGCAAAAGTCAGAGCTTGGCAGTTTTGAGAAAGTTGCTGGGGCTGTTTTGTTTGAAATGATTGGTTGTGTATTTCTGAATTCCAATGCCTTGAATCATTTTTAATGTGATTAAAAATGTGTTATATTGATCTGGTATGCATGCCAAAATGAGATTCTTGAAATTTGGTTTCCAATAATTTTTGGATGTCGAATAGGTCACTTTAGCGTCTCGTTAGATTATTCCGTTATCTTGGTTATTTTGGCCGTCGCAATTTTTGTGACAAGTGCCGGAGTAATCTTGATAACGTGTAGCCTACCTAGAGATACTTAGCATGATAATTTGATATTCTTAAAATTATGTGGAAATCTAGTGATTACTAGTGATTAATCGGTTTCAAGTTTTTCCTATATAGTTTGACTATATGGCATGCATGATTTGATGAAAATGTTTCATTAGCACATTAATATAAAGGTTTATATACTTGTTATATTGGTGTTGTGAATTGGGAATGCTTGGATTGACAATTAGCCGACTAGATAGCAATTTTCCTTGTGTAAGGCGACTTCTTCAGTTGGATAAGGCGACTTACATGTGCAAGAGTCGTATAAGGCGACTTGTATATTGATACAAGGCGACTTGTACATGCGCAGCAGCATAAGTCGACTTGCATTGGATAAGTCGACTTATATCATGCCTTGGCGGGATGATGGATGATTTTCGGTATAAATTCAATGTGATTGATGCAATGCCCTAAATTACTCCAGATAGTCATGGTGACTATAATCCCATAGCTTGAATGAGACCTGAATTGGAAATCCCTCCTCGTAATATGAAAACCAACGTCTTCCATTAATATGGTAAGAATCAGAGTTCTTCTAGGGTTGAGTTGTTGAGCTAACCTCAAGCTCATTCTATACGAATATGTTCGAACCATGAAAATAAGATTTTCGGATTAATGGGTCGGTTTTTCTAGAAGCGTTGATTTGTTGAGTTAATCTCAAGGTCAACGTGGACAGAGGCGAAGTTGGGTAGTGTACATCAGATGTACGCGCATCAAGTGTTGATAACCCAATGTTTGTGCACACATCAACCGTTGATAGCGATCGATAGTTGTGTCTAAGATGTATCGGTATGTACGATACCTCCGAGACATAAGGTGGCTTGTTGAGCTAACCTCGAGGTCATTCTTAATGTCGGTTATCGATGATGCAATTGGTATGGTGATACTACCGATTGACCTAAGAAGTGGCTTGTTGGGCAAACCCAAGGTCATTCTTAGCAATGTCGGATATCGACCCACTAGGACATTTGTCACTTTGTTTCTTGGATTCATAATGAGGGTTATGGATTCTATGAAACTAGTGGGGCTATATGCATGTCATTTAAGTCCTTATGATCATGCATTTAACTTAAATCCTGCATTTAAGTCTATTTTATGATCTTTTTCTCTCTATGGTTAGGTTGTTTGAAGATGTCTTCGGTGTGAACTTGCGCTCACTAATGGACTCGAACAAATTATCTGGACTTAATTTTCTTGATTGGTGAATGATGCGAAATTGTTCTCGGATCGAGGAACAAACAATGTTCCACTTCCGATCCACTTGTTGTTGATGTTTGATAGAGATCGAGAAAGTAGGAAGAACGACAAAAGAAAACCAAAGGTGCGCCCCAAAAGGAACACGCTTCCATTGTGGCAAGGCAGCCACCGGGGCGGCTGTAAAGTCTATCTCGAGTCCTGAAGCGTAAGAAGGCATCGGATGCCTCGACTTCTTCGATATGTTTGTCATTGAGGTTATCTTGTTTACGATCACAACATATGGGTATTAGATACGGTTGTGGCTCACATATGTAATGATATGCAGGGCCTCAGGGATAGTAGGCAGCTCATTAAGGGAGATATGGACCTACGTGTTGGTAATGGAGCAAAAGTTGCTGCATTAGCCGTAGGGACTTATGTTTTGACACTCCCCAGTGGGCTTGTACTCAAATTGGATGATTGTTATTTTGTACCTGTTTTAACAAAGAACATATTGTCTGTTTCTTGTTTAAATAGAGCTGGTTTCCATGTAACTTTTGGAAGCAATGGTTGTTCTATTAGTTTAAATTGAATGCTCTATGGTACGGGTACATTATGCAATGGTATTTACATATTAGATATGTCACATCCAATTCTGAATGTCAATGAAAAGAAAAGACATAAAAGAGATAATTTAAAATCAACTTACTTATGGCATTGTCGCCTTGGCCATATAAATGAGAGAAGCATCGCTAAGCTCCATAAGAGTGGGAGTTTAGGGTCATTTGATTATGAATCATATGACACATGTGAATCTTGTTTGTTAGGCAAGATGACTAAGTTACCTTTTAAAGGAAAGGGTGAGCAGCGATTGGATTATTAGACCTAATACATTCGGATGTATGTGGTCGATGTCCATCCATGCCGAAGTGGTGATCGTTACTTCATTACCTTTATCGATGATTATTCTCGATATGGGTATCATGTCGATGAGATACAAATCAAGCGTTTGAAAAGTTCAAACAATTGAAATGAAGTAGAAAAACAACTTGGGAAAAGTATTAAGACATTACGATCGATCGTGGTGGCGAATACTTAGACCAAGTTTTGGATTATCTCGAGATAATGGAATTTTATCTCGATCGACTCCACCTTACACACCTGGCCCAATGGTGTGGCGAGAAGGAGAAATCGAACCTTCTGGACATGGTTCGATCTATGATGGGCTTTACGATTACCAAAATCCTTTTGGGGTATGCTTTCGAGGCAATTTGTTTACTTGTTAAGCGAGTTCCATCAAAGACAGATTGATGTTACTCCATATGAGATGTGGACTAACAAGAAACCTTATCTTTCTTATTTGAAAGTTTGGGGTTGTCCCGCTTATGTGAAGCGAACAAAGTCGATAAGCTTGAAGCAAAGTCGGCAGTGTCTATTCGTAGGATATCCTAAAGAAACAAGAGGATATCAATTCTACCTCACCGAGGAACAAAAGGTGTTTGTTTGATGCATGCTGTCTTTAGAGAAAGAGTTTCTTTACAAGAAGGCGGTGGGAGCAAAATTGAGCTTGAAGAAGTTCAAGATGCTCGGACGGAACACAGATCAATCGTCTGAACTCAAAGCGTAACTCATCTGAGATGAGGTAAGATTCAACCTTCTACTACACACGTAATTGTAGGTCAAGTAGGATCGCTCTGTTCCCGAGAGATATGGATTTCGTGAGTGAACAGAATGACGATTGCTCATAGAGGATGATGAGCATACCACCTATGAAGAGGTTACGAAGAGTTGAGTGCGAAAAATGGCTTCGTGTTATGAAATCTGAAATGGATTCCATGTACGAAAACCAAGTATGGAGTTTGGTTGATGCACCTGAAGGGATAAAACCTATAGGGTGCAAATGGGTTTTCAAGAAGAAAACCAACATGGATGGTAATGTGATTACCTATAAAGCAAAGCTTGTGGCTAAAGGCTTTCGACAAAGACAAGGAGTTGACTATGACGAGACCTTGATCGAAGAGCAATGCTTAAATCCATTAGGATACTCCTAGCCATTGCCGCTCATTATGATTATGAGATATGGCAAATGGATGTGAAGACAGCTTTCCTGAATGGAAATTTGAGTGAGGATGTGTATATGACACAACCTGAGGGCTTCATCTCCTATGATGGCGAAAAGGTATGCAAGCTTCGAAATCCATTTATGGATTAAAGCAAGCATCCAGAGTTGGAATATCCGTTTGATGAGACAATCAAAGAGTTTGGTTTCTCACAAAATCCGGATGAACATTATTGTAGAAAAGGTTAATGGAACCGCAATCGTATTCCTTGTGTTATATGTAGATGACATATTGTTACTAGGAAGCGATGTCTCAATCTTCGCAATCAAGAAAATTTGGTTGTCAAACAATTTGCCATGAAAGACCTTGGAGAAGCAACTTATATCCTTGGGATAAAGATTTATAGAGATAGATCGAATAGGATGTTTGGTCTTTCACAATCAACGACATAGACAAGATGCTAAAGAGGTTTAGCATGGAGCAATCAAGAGAGGGTATCTTCCCATGTCTCATGGGATATCGCTCTCGAAGTCTATGTGTCCTAAGACACAGATGAGAGGATGCGCATGAATATGATCCGTATGCATCTGATAGGATCTATCATGTACGCAATGCTATATACGAGACCCGATGTATCATATGCTCTAAATGTTACGAGCGATACCAATCGGATTCGGTGAGGTCCTTTGGGTGGTGTCAAGAATATCTAAAGTACTTGCGAAGAACTAAGGATATTTTCTTGATATATGGAGATGGAAATCTCAGTGGCGCGGCATCTGATGCAAGTTTTCAATCGATAAGGGCGACTCGAGGTCCCAATCAAAGTTACGTTTTCACTTGAATGGAGGAGCGGTCATTGGAAGAGTTCCAAACAAGAGACGACGGTGATTCAACGATCGAGGCAGAGTACATTGCAAAGCATCGGATGCAACAAAGGAAGCGATTTGGATCAAGAAGTTCATTCTTGAACTTCGTGTAGTTCCCAATGTGATGGGCCCATCTGATTGTATTGTGACAACAATGGAGCTATCATGCAGCGAAAGAACCAAGGTCACATCAACGATCCAAACACGTACTCGCCGATACCATCGATTCGGAGATCATTGCTCGGTGATGTCACGATAGAGAATTCCAGGAGCGAATATTGCGATCCGTTGACAAAGCCATTGTCACAAAAGAATTTTGATTCTCATGTACTCGCTATGGTATTAGATACCAAGGCGATTGGCTTTAGGTCAAGTGGGAGATTTGTAGGTGTAAAGTCGACTTGTACCATCGTAAGTCGACTTATGCTTTTCGATCTTGATAAGTCGCCTTGTTCACCAGTGTAAGTCGACTTATGTATGTCCAGTACCATAAGATTGTTAGAGTAGTGCCCTAAAGGCAATCCCCTTTAGCACATTTTGTTCATAGTCATGTACAGACTTTATGAATAAATAAAGCAAGGCATATTTCATTTATTTGATGTTCATTTTGTTATGAATTGATGTTGATCTTTAATCAAATTAATGAAGTCCATGATATATGACATAGCATGAAGGAAATTATGATGTGATCATACTACTGAGATTCCTATCATGTGCAATTATGTCAGTATCTAAATTATCCCTAGTCATAGGATTAACGAGACTGGACATTGTTAATCCGGATAGACTAGCACATGTCATATTCCTTGATTGGATCAAGCAGTGGATCTCAGAAACTGTAAATATTGAGATATTTAGATTTGACATGTGGATGCTTACTAGTGGTAGTAAGTACATTGGATGACCTGCCATGAAATCATCACATGGGTATTCTATTATAATGTCAGTGATAATCTCATCATAGCAATGGTGCAACTATCCTTAGACTTGAGGTACTCAAGGATATCTTGGATACTGATTCTGTGCTTTGACTTCATTCCTTGTTGCCTTCCAGAGGTCGCTCATAGGGTGGTGCTTGGGTACAGTTTGAGGTATTCGAAGGTAATTGAGTAGCCAATAAAGGATTCACCACTTCTGGAATAGCAGAATAGATACCCATAACTTCTTGTCAGGATCATTACTTGGAAGTCTTTGGCGCCGGAGCACACCCGTGTCATGAAGAGGGTCTTCATGGACATATAAAGTAATGAGTCCGGACGAGACCCGATATCACTTGGGCTAGACTCAGTCTAGTGAGAGTTGACACTTTGACCATACTCATAACCAAGTGGGGTATAGGATGGTGAAAGGACGAATTGCACGGTAATTGTCTATGGAAAGGTTCGTGATCTGGTTCCTGATGAGCTCGGGTTCATTAGTCAAACCAATTACTTTTCGGTCAATTAGGGGTCATGATGTGTTGCTAGACGCCGCTCATGACTTGCTTAGATTAAGTGTTAATCTAAGTGGCCAACATAACCGGGAACCTAATGGGTCACACGCATAAGAGTGACTCGAAATCAGTAAAATAGTTTTGGATAGTGATCGATATCCGGAAGCAATAGGATTAAATGGATCCCGATGAGATTGGAATATGTCCGATGTGATCGTGACATCGACATTCTTGAAAAGGGTCTCAAATCGATTTTTGATCAAGGCCCGCCAGTTGGTAGGGCCAACCCCGATGTGTTGGACCACTTCAGCAACTATATATATCAATTAATTAATTAGATTAATTAATTAATATATATGGACATGTGTCATTACCTAATGGGAGGAGATGAAGTTTGAAAAGTCAAACTTCATCATTAAACCATTTCTTTAATGGCTTTATCACCCACTTACGTGGGGCTCTCCCATTCGAAGCCTTTTATATGCCCTTTAATGAGTTAAAGGAACATATGAGAAGCCTTAAGATTGAAGGAATTCGTTGGATTGCTTATGGGAGAAGATAAAGTGATGACTAAGTCACTTTTGACTAAGTCAAAGATGATGATTAACTTCATTTATTAATGGGTTAATAGCCATCCACGTGAACTCCTCCCATCCAAGCCTTTTGATGGTCTTTAATTAATTATAAGACATGGAAAATAAGGCTAAGCAAGAGAAGGCCGTGGCTTTTGGAGAGGAAGAACCGAAACTTCATGGTTTAGGGTCTGCTTATTTGATTTTCAAGGTTCCTCTTCATCTCTCTCTCATCTCCAAGCTTGTTCCTCAAGGTTTGATCACTTGCTATCCAAGGCTAAGGTAAGATCTAGCAGTCTTTTCCTTAGTCTAGCTATTCCCGGTCAAAGGGTTTGTCCGGTTAGGTTTCGACCTCTGCGTGGATACCGTTAGAGACGGTCTCCTTTGGTCGTTATGGTTTGACTATTTATACATACACTTGGATCCTGGCTTTCGGGAACTTCCCGAAACAAAAAATTTTTGTTTTCCGCATTGTGTCCATGTGATGAACACCCCGGGATTTTCCTACACATGTAATTTTGAAAAATTAAAGAAAGCAAATTTGAAAATTTTAAAGAAAGCAAAAATTGGATTTTTGATAAATTGTTGTTTTTGTAAATGTTTGAAAACAATGTTGATTAATGTTTGGAAATATGATTTCTGAATGATTTCGAAGAAATTAGTACAAGTTTAAATTCATTTGTTATAAATGCATTATTGAATTATGCACATTGTTGAAAACATTGATTGAATGATTTGATTGTTGAAATTAGTATTTGAATGATGAATTGATTGAATTGTATGCATTATGTGAATGTGTGAAAAATTAAGATTTTGAAAAGGGCCTTCGGGCAATTTCGAATTTCTGTTTTTTCTTATGTGTTATGTGGGTTTGGTCAGGTCCTTATGAGTCAGTGCACTGTCTCTATTCGTTTATAGCCTTCTCCCTACTGCCCGCTAGTGGCACGGAGCTCCAATTTCGGATTCCCTTCACGGCTACACTGAACCGCAATGCGGGAAAGTGTAGTACGTTCTATCACTGTTTGCCTGGGACCATTATCTTGAGAATGCCTGATGCGTTCATTTTGGACCGAACTAGACCATTCTGATATGTTACGTGTTTTGATTTGTTTCTGTGTGCTGCATTCATGTTTAAAAAAAATTGATAAAGGAAAAAAAAGTGACTTTTGCTATGAAAAGTTTGAAAAATTGAAAGGTTTGAGGAAACCGTTTTGAAAAGTTACAAAGTTTGAAAAATTAGCCCTTTTGGCAAAAAGCTTGTGAAAGAAATGATTTACCTTGTTGTCAATTTATAAATGTGTTATCCACGAGCTTTGAGCTCACCCCCTTTCATCCCCATCTCCAGGTATTCGAGCAGGAGATCGGATGAAAGATGGTCAAGACATCAATTTCGATATTTGTATAAGTTTGGATTTTAGTATGGATATGTATTTTGGGCTTGGAATGCCATTGAGTGTGTTGTGTAAGTCATTCTAAGAATGTTTTATGAGTTCTGAACATGTGTATTTAAGAAAGTTATGGAAGAGAGTTGAGTATAACGTATTCGATTTCTGGAATTGTGTCATTTATTAATGGTTAATTAGATTGAATTGTCATTTATGAATGATGGGGATTATATATTGATTATAAATATGATGATTGTGATTTGGATATAGATAATGAGATTGTTGTGTTGACTATTTGAGAATTATGGAAGTATTAGGTATAGACGTGTGTTTTACTGGTGTTTGGATTCCGGACAGGAGAGTCCGATGACTTTGTATGATTGGATTTGGTTTATAGAAGTGTGTTTTTGCCTTTGCAGATTTTTGGGCTGTATAAGATACAGCCGTTATGCTCCCCGATTTTTGGTAAAAATCGGGTTAAGATAAGAATAAGAATAAGAAGTTAGTTTGTTAACGATAAGTGTTTAGTTCAAAGATGAAATTTTAAGTTATTGCATGATTAAGAAGAATTAAGTGAATTGAAGTTTGTGCGAGGATGAGTTTCCAAAAAGGAAATGATATGAATGTGATTGCTATAAGAAAGAATGAATAAGAAAAGAAAAAGAAAAAAAAAATATACCGAATTTCGGATATGGATAGTCTAGGAATTCCAACGCGACGCTTTTCTCTGTTCTTTGTTTTCGGATGTCGGATTTGTTTGCTTGGGTTCGATCCAGTTCGTATCTGCTTTCGATTCGTATTCGATCCGTAATTGTTTCGTATTTTGGCTATTCGATAATACGATTTCGATTCGTTTTGTGTTTTGCCCCGCTTTGTTTCGCTATTAGATCTTATTCGTATTTTCGTCCGTTCTGTTTGCTTCGTTTTTCGATTTACTTCCGCTTTCGTTTCGCGTTATCCAATCGTTCTTGTTGTTTTCCGTTCTGCTCTTCCGGTCGGGATCCGGTTCCCAGATCGGGTCCCAACAGTCAAGGCACTTGAGGACTTGGGACTGCCCAACCCATGTTCTAAAACCTGAATCCACTAAGATGGAACCAAGGTCAAAAGTATGTTTGTTTGTAGGATATCCTATGGCAACTCGAGGGTACTATTTTTATAGTCCTTAGGACAGGAAGGTATTTATGTCGACAAACGCGACCTTCTTAAAGGAAGAGTTTGTGAGAAATCACAAAGGAAGAAGTGAAGTAGTACTAAAGGAGATAGCTATTTCATTCAAACCAAGAGTTTTTTTGGATATGAAGGAACAAGATGTCGAAATGGATTTAAAAGTTGAATCGGAAGTGCAACCTGAACATCAAGTTGTGTTTAGATGTAGCTAGAGGGTTGTGAGATAGCCAGATAGGTATCTAGGTCTAGGAGAAGGCTTAATTGCATCTCAGACTAAGAAGAAACATATCCCATTACATATACACAGGTTATTAATGATGTTGATGCAGGAAAATGGTTCAAGGCGATGGAATCAGAAATAGATTCCATGTACACTAATGAAGTCTGGGTCCTTGTAGATCTACCACCAGGTCTAAAAGCCCTAGGGTGTAAGTGGATCTACAAAAGGAAAAGGGGATTGGATGGAAAGGTAAAGACCTTTAAAGTTAGATTAGTTGCTAAAGGCTATACTCAAAAAGAAGGTATAGACTATGAGGAGACTTTTTCTCCAGTTGCCATACTTAAGTCCATCAGGATTCTTTTGGCCATAGCAACTTATTTCGATTATGAAATATGGCAAATGGGTGTCAAGACCGCATTTCTTAATGGGGATCTTGAGGAGACCATGTATATGGCCCAACTAGAAGGATTCATTAAGCCAGGTAATAAGCATAAGGTTTGCAAGTTGCAAAGGTCCATTTATGGACTTAAGCAAGCATCTAGGTCTTGGAACATTAAGTTTGATAAGTCTATCAAAACCTATGAGTTGATACAAAACCTAGATGAGCCTTGTGTTTATAAAAGAATACAAGAAGGTAAGGTTACTTTCCTAATCCTATATGTTGAAGACATTCTGCTCATTGGGAATGATGCGGGAATGTTATCTGCAGTTAAGGGATGGCTGAATGAACAATTTTCAATGAAGAAATTGGGAGAGGCTAATTATATTTTAGGGATCAAAATTATAAGGGATCGGAAGAACAAACGGATAGCCTTGTCTCAATTAACCTACATTGAGAATATGCTCAATAAGTTCGCCATGCAAGATTCCGAGAGGGGTTTCACTCCTACTAGACATGAAATCAAACTTTCAAAGAAACAAGCACCTAAAACCCAAGAACAAGTTGAACACATGCGTAACATTCCATATGCTTCGGTAGTTAGAAGTTTGATGTATGCAATGCTTTGCACTAGACCGGATATCTATTACGCAGTGGGACTGGTAAGCAGATTTTAGTTCAATCCAGGAATGGAACATTGGACTGCAATTAAGTGTATACTTAAATATCTTCGTAGGACGAAGAACTTCATGCTTGTTTACTTTGGAAGTAATCTTATTCCGATAAGATATACAGATTCTAATTTCCAATCAAATGTTGATTCAAGGAAATCAACTTCTGGTTTTATATTTACTTTAGGAGGTGGAACCATAGTTTGGAGGAGTGTCAAGCAATCTTGTGATTCGACTATGGAAGCTGATTATGTTGCTGCTTGTGAAGCAACAAAGGAAGCAGTCTGGCTCCAAAAAAATTTAAATAATTTGGAGGTAGTTCCAGAGGCGGAAAAAGTCATTACACTTTGTTGTGATAATAGTGGGGCAGTGGCTAATTCTAAAGAAGCTCGGAACCACAAAAATGCCAAACATATTGAGTGAAAGTATCATCTCATAAGGGAGATAATATAACGTGGAGAGGTAGATGTGGTAAAGATTTCCACATAGCAAAACTTTGCTGATCCGTTTACAAAGACATTGACTCAAAAGAGTTTTGAGGGTCACCTAGAAGGGATGGGAATGAGGGATATGTCAAACTTGCTTTACGGCAAGTGAGAGATTGTTGGAGTTATGTAAATATAGTGCCCTAGAAAGTAAGTATATTTACATGTAACTTTATCTTCTTCAGTTACAGTTTTGTAATGAAAATATTTATTATTAATAAAACAAAAGAGTTTGGTTTTATTTATGGGAGCATTATATATCTAGTCAAAAGGTACCAAGATTCTTTTGTGAGTAATATACATATACATAGAGATGTATAGGAAACATGTATATTATAAGAATATAAATTAATTGATTCACAGTTGAATAATCAAGTTGATCGCTTGATTATGATTTAGACTGTAGTGTTGCGATTTATCTCCATATAAGTAAAGGAGTTTACTTAAAGGGAATGATGAGTTTCATATCATGATAGTAGTCGACTATCGATAATGACACTATTAAATGAATCTGGAATGAAGTATGTTTTTAAGAATAAAGTGAGCCGTTACTTTAATCTTGAAACATACAACTTAAGCATTCACTTATTATGAACCATAATCTTAATGAGTGGTGAACTCATATGTGTTTCATTATAATTCTTGATATGTTCGGAATGGATTTTTACAGAGTATTAATCTAGTGTCTGCATGTTAGAATTATTAATTGAAACATGTAATAGGGAACATTCACTCAAACAAAGAGTTTATAGTGATATCATCACTTCTAGATGTTTTAAGGAGATTTTGTGATTAAACTGACGCCAGTAATTTGATGAACTAGCTACCCATCAAGTCTTAACACCAAGATATGATCTTGTGTGTTAATCACCATATAAAGTAAAACGAGAGATCTAGAAGGAAAAACCAATATAAGCATAAAATGGTAATTTTACCCTTTGTTGTGCGGATGGCTATAATAAGGTTTGCAATTGGACATAAAATATGTATTATCATAATATTTAATAATTCAAGAGTTCAACTAATTGTCTTTAGTGGAATGACATTTAGTTAATAAGCTAGAATTAATTCTAATGAGATTAAGTTAATTCTAGGCTTATTGGAGCTTGAATTATCAAAATACAATAAGATTCCCTACTTGGCTTCAAGGAAGGTTATCAAGCTAAGTAAGAAATATAAATGGAGGTTTTAAAAGCACATAATTGAATATTGGCCTTGCTCTAATTAATGGTTAATTAGAAGCCCAAATGTACATTTAGAAATGAGCTAGACTTTGCTTTAATGTAATTGATTAGATTAATTATATTAAAACAAATTTTTTAAAAGAAAGAAGTAACATTTTCTGTTTTATTAGGGTTGAATGTGCAGCTGCACATTTAACATTCAAATGCTAAATAAAGATGGTCTTTGTTGTGGTTTATCATCATTACATGGAGTTATGAACTTACCATTAAATGGTTTAATGGTTATCTTTTATTGTTAGTAACCTATTAGCATTCATTGGATTAAAGAAGAAAGATGTGCATTGGATGGACCATCTTCCTTCTTTCATCTTCCAAAACCGAAATTGGTAGTTCATGTATAGTTTAATTGTCTTTTCATATAGCCACCTTAAAGATAAATGAGAAGAGTCTCATTTATTGGCTACTTTATGATTGATTAATGAACGAAGTGATGCATTGGATGCTATTCTCTTCTTCCATACTATGCATAACCAAAATTGAGTGTGTAAGAAGGTGTTCTTGCATGGTTTGACTCTCTCCCTTCTTTCATGCATGAGTGAACCGAAATTAGCAAGAGAAGAGTCTCATTTTTGGTTCATTTTCTTCTAAGAAAAATCTCCTCCAAACATTTCCTCTCCTTTCCCACTAAAGGATTTTATTAACCAAATTGTCTTAGAAGAAAAAGAGGTAAACCAAATTGGTTGAGGATACAACAACAAGGAGAAGATAGATTGCTAAAAGGAAAACATTCAAAAGCAAAGGTTTTGGATACAAGAAGAAGGAGAGGATAGCGCAGCGAGGAATTAAAGTTGTAGCAAAGAAGTCGGTAATACTCTTCATCTTGTTTATGTTTTTTATTATCCTTATACCATATCATGTATGGATTGGCATGATGATTTGGATATGTTGCTTCCGCTGAAAATGTGATTTCTAAAATGTTTTGAAATATACCAGTTCTCCAAATATAGCATGCTTTCGTTTTCCGTTCCAATATTCAAGTCCCATTTTTTCTCAATCTTCATATGTGTCACTTGAGAGATAGAATTCCTTGTAATTTGAAATTTTCATCATTGATCTACCATGGTGAGTAGAGAGGGAATTTTAGAGTATTTGATACTCTGACATAACTCTTTCCCTAACTGAATAATGTAGAGAATGAACAAGCTATCACATGGACTCCAAATTCAAGTGGTAAATACTCTATCAAATCATATCATCATATCCTTGCTAAGGGATTAACTAAAGTTCCTTGATCTACTCCTTTATGGAAAAATTTCTTAACTCCTAAAGCCTATTTTATCACCAGGCTTGCAATTAAGAATAGGCTCAGGACCAAAAGCCAATGGCATGGCAATGCTGATACAATTTGTGTTTTATGTAAGATGGCAGTGGAGGATAGAGATCACCTTTTTTTTTTGCAGATTCTCAAAAGCATTCTAGAGTAAGATCTTACATATGATCCCAAGTAACAGTTATACATATAATTAGAAGCAATCTCTGAGTTGGGCTACCAGAAACTCTAAGAAGGGTATGCCTAAGATGATTCTCTCTTTATCACTAACATTTATTCCCTTTGGAAGGAGAGAAGCTAGAGAAGGCTTACAAACATAGAAGAAGGGAAATAATAGCTAGCAAACAAGATTATTAACTGGATTAGATCAACCTTAATTGTTAAAATTTTGGAGTTTACTCTCTCTTCAGACATGAAGTGTGGATGAAATCTAAAATGTTAATCATCATGTTGTTCTAGATTGTTAATTCCTAAGCTTATTTTACTTGTCTGTAGTTCATTTGCCTTGAATTAATTGTAATGTTGTATTACTTTTACCTATAGTTAATGCAATATTCATTTATAAAAAATTCTTAGGTTGCCTCCCAATTAACACTTAATTAAAGTCATTAGCTTGATATGCTCTTTACATTTACGTTCAACCTGAGTTTATAATAAGTGCTTTGTTTCACTCGTGTCACCTAATTTTAGTTTTGTAGCTTATATTCTTTAAGCTTTATGTCTTCTATCATTTGTTCCTCTCCACTTCTTCATCCTCTAAAGATTCAACTACACCTAATCTCATAAAAGAGCTTCCCTCCATTGGATTCATTAATACCTTATTCATATTGAAGTTCACTTGTTCATCACCAATCTGAAGCATAATGCTGCCTCTATAGATATCTACTAAAGATTTTCCAATGTTCAAAAAGTGTTTACTAAGAATTAATGGACTATCTTGATCCTCTTTAAAGTCTAGCATTACGAAATCTACATAAATAATAAAACTTTCCACTTTAAAAAGCACATCCTCCACTATGGCAAATGGTTTCTTTATCTATTGATCCGCCAACTGAATAAGCTTGGAAGTTGGCTTCACATCTAGTAACCCAATTTCTTGAAAATTAACAAAGGCATAAGATTAATACTTACACCTAAGTCACATAAACATTTAGAAAACTCAAAATTACCAACTATACAAGGCATAGTAAAACTCCCTAGATCTGTCAATTGTGAGGGCATGTGGTTACTAATTAAGAAGCTGCAACTTTCTATCATGGCAACCATTTGATTGTAATACTAAGTCCACTTAGTTGATAATATTTCTTTAAGGAACTTTACATACGTGAGTATGGTCTTCAAGGCTTCCACAAAAGGTAAGGTAATTTGTAATTTCTTTAACTTTTCCATGAATGTTGCAAATTTAATATCCAATTTGTGCTTATAAATTCTTTACTGGAATGGTATTTTCAGTGTGTAAGGCGAAGGAGGAACATAAGAAGGATCCTCATTCTTCACTTCTTCCATTTTCCTCTTCACTTAGTCTTCTATAAGGTGGGGTTTTTTTTAGTGGTTCTTCCAGTTATTTCCCACTCCTAAGTGTGATATCCTTAAATTGATCTTTTGTGTTTGCCTTGATATTGCTTGAGAGGCTCTCCACACTTCTTGTAGATAATACATTGGCAAGCTAGCCTACTTGAACCTGTAGATTCTAAATAAAAGAGTCATAATTATTTGTTAATTGTCGAATTGCCTTTCCATCCTCGTGATCTTATCTATAAGCTTGTCCAATTTTAAGTCATTTGTACTAGATTCATCTTATTGAAATGTCGATAGACCTTAATTTCTCAACTAAGTCCCTGCATTATTAGACCTAAAGAATTTCGAGTGCTTCTTTCACCTAGGATTATATGTGTTCAAGTAAGAATTATAGCTCTTTGACCACATTGTGCTCTATTGAAGTGGAATTGTTGCATGTTGTTTTTTTTTAATAAGAAGCAATCAGTTGTGATATGACTCTCTTATCCATATAACTTGCATCTGTGTTGAATTGCTTTAAATGGAGAGAAAGAGGTGGTTTTTAGGCTGTTTAATTGCTTGGGGAGGTTTTCGATTTTAAGTTATAATGTTGTCACTAAATCTATAGTAATCATTCCTTTTGGATCTTAGAAGGTTAAATATTTTTGACTTCGTTTTGATATCAAAGATAATTATTGTTTTCCATCTCTTCTAACAGATTGTGTGTCGCTTGTGTTGGATCGCGTACGGTCCGAGTATTCACAATACACTGCGGAAAAGATCATACAACAACATGATGTATAATCGTAAATACCAAGAATGTAAGAAAATACCTTATTGTCGTGGATAGGTTGCTTCTTTTTCGGATTCCAAGACACTGAAAAAGCGAATGCCCTCTACCGGTATCCACACGAGTATGCACGATCCAGGCTACGGCTATGGTGTGCTAGCATGTCCTGAAACTCTTTCCGAATGCCGCACGATTTTCCTCTCAGATGGTGGCTAGGGTTTCGTGACAATTGTGTCTTACTTCTAATGAGACCTAAGCTTCTCTATTTATAGAGAAACCCTAATCCCATTGAGGCCCCAATAAGTTTCGACCCATTATATCTCATATAATAAAAGCCCAATAACTTAATTCAATCTAGCCCAATAAATATATCTACATATATTTATTCGATACCTAATAAATTAGGCCCAAGAGAATAAGCCCGTATCATATCACTCTTTGTGTGCGACCCTGTAGGCTCATTTGATGTTGGCAATGAGCTTGATCACACTTCAAGGCCCATAAGTCATAAGCGGCCTCTAGCAAGACATTATGACTACCCAAATCAAATAAGGATCGATAATCCGATTTAACCTATAACTATGGTTATAAGCTTAGTCCTTTTGTAACACGATATCAAGATTAATCACAAGGCATGGTACATGTCAACCTTTGATTAATCATAGTTTCTTGATCCCCAAGTTGACTGATTATAACAAATGACATTGATGACTCTTCATCAATTCATTTGAGCACGGCCATGCATTTCTTCAGTCACACTTATCAAGAGGCCCAAATGATATCTCTCTCATTTAAGAGAGGTACAAATCCCATCTATGTCATTCACATCCCTCCGCATGATTCATTTGGTTTCCAACATAAGACTACTTGTTATTCGGTTAAGAATAACTTCGTCTAATATCAAAACACTGAATTCCTCATGTAGGGAACCGTGATGACTTCAGGTCAAAGGACTAAAGTCAAACCATATTAAGAATCACTAATGACATGAAACCATGTAGTATTCTTTATGTGGGTCGGTCCAATATATGTTCTCTAACATATATCTATGTTTCTAATTTGATATCTCATATCCATGATCAGTAAAACGTGATCATCAACAAGAACACATACTAGCCTTAATTCATTATTGTTCCACAAATAATGATCGACCAGGGACAGTCTAGAATAGTCTTATAACGCTTATGGTTTTACTATCAAGTCACATACTTGATGACATAAGTCTAAAACCATTCATGGAATGTAAATCACATTACATAAATGAAATACATGCATATATGAAAGGAATACCTCATAATATATTATTAACAAGTCATAATGTTAATACATTAATCACAAATATCCATTGGCCTAGGGCACACTACTAACAGCTTGCACTGGTCATTGTGGAATTCCTTGATGATTGGTGTTGAACCCTAGCCTCATGAATTTCATAAGGGTCCTTTGCTCTCTATGATTTATTTCCTCCACCATTGTTTTTTTCTCTCGTTTTGGCGTTTAACTCTTCAAATTCCTCATTCTTGCCTTGTGATGTCTAGATTGATATGTCTTTTACTTTGCATCCAAACTTCCCTCTCTTTTTTTATATTTTTTGGGATTAGGTACCTTAATCACATAAGAAATGGTAACAATTCCTTAAATCAAAGGAAATCAAATCATCCTAATTCTAAAATCCCCGTAAGTATAATAATAATAGAACCCTTAATACCCACAAGTATACAGATTGTATCTTGTACTATAAGAGGTTATCGTTCTCAGGAGGATTATACATAGATAAAAATTTGAACTTAACTTTGTCTAAGGTACTTAAAATTTGATTCAACTTAAATTTAAATAGAAAAAATTAAAACAAATAATAAAACAAAGCAAGTAACCAAATAATAGTGAGTTGTCGATGAAATTAGGGGTTTGATCCAAATTGAATAACTTAGGAACTATTCTTTCCTTAATTTGTTTGTTACTGTGGGTTCAATTTATGTTTGATTATAGATTTCCTAAGGTATTGATTACTCTCTCTCAAGATCTTATCAATCAACCATAATTGAACACTAAATTTCTATATTTGCAATCTCTCAATTCACAAAACTATCCATATTATCTTCAGTTAGATCTGAAGCTATCTAATAGATAATCAATTTCATAACCAAGATCTTTGTTTGATTGATCGTTAATTTGATAATTATGGGTTCATTAAATTGCCAACTCTTGTTGTTGAACTTAACACTGATTACTTTGACTCACTCTCTCGATTTGTTGTCAAGTTTATGCATGAACAATTATTACAAGCATCTAGAAATATATTGAATTCAACAAGGAATAAAGTAACAAAATAAATCTAGAATAGTTCCTAATTTGAGTTTAGAACTCATAGAAAATTTTAACATCAATAAAATCATATTACACGTTAAGGATAATGAAAGAAACTAACAGGACAATAGAAAAAAATGTTTAATGTCTTGATCTAGAATGCTAGAATTTTTTATGCTCTTCCTGATCTCTCCACTTTTGTTCCACTTTCATGCAATGTCTGGTACATTTTTTGTGTTTTTCTTGTACTTAAATAGTTTTTGATGCTTATAGGGTTCTTTTTAGGGTTTCCCCACTTAATTTGGTTCCCAAAATAGCCCCAAAATGTCAAAATTACAAAAAGACTCACGAGCTGGAAAAGTTGAAATTTGTTGGAATTGATGTCTGTCACACTTGTCACGATCATGACTTCTAGTGTCACGATCATGACGTACTTCAATGCTTCCAATTGTTCTCTTTTCTTCAATTTTTTATTTTCGTACACTCACAAATACATCAAACACCCCTTGAAACATAAAATTAAGGTCCAATTATTTGTCTAAACCCAACAAACACTTAAAATACATGCACACAGTAACAATAACATAATTCTAAGCCTATACACATGATAATCATCTAAGAAACACATAAAAACACAATTACAAATCTAGCAAAACATAATACAATCTATATATATCAGCTTTTTTGACAAAACATATTTTGGATAAATATCTACTGGTTGTGTATAATCATTCTTCCCTTATCAAGCAAAGGGCTAGGATTAGTTAGCTTAATAAAGGTGATAAATACACTAAATTTTTATTTAATACTTTGCTGGCAAGAACGAATAAAAAAAATATTTGTTCCATATTATCCAGTGAGGGTACAGCTTTATGGGATAAAGATTCAATCCTCCAAGAAACTGTTAAATTATTTTCCACACTTCTATAATCTACTAATGCTTCTGGTCCTTAATCTACTTCCTAATGAGTTTCATCACCTAAAGATTCTCTGCAGAGATAGCAACTATTTTGATTAAACTAGTTGAATATAATGAAATATTGCATATAGTTTTTTTTATGGATAGGAGGAAAGCCCCTGGGTGTAATGGGTTGAATGATTTTTCCTTTCATAAACCCTAAGATGTAATTGCTAAGGATATTAAAGATGCAGTACATGAGTTCTTCTCAAAAGGCAAACCACTAAAGGAACTCAACAAAACCTTTCTCTACTTAATTACTAAGTTCCTATTATGCTACTTTTAATGATTATCGACCAATATCATGCACTAATTTTCTCTACAAGATTATTTACAAAATCCTACCTACAAGACTAAAGAATGCAGTTAAATTCATTATCAATGACAATCAAGGAGACTTTATAGAAAACAAACAGATTGGTGATAATATATTGTTAATTTAGGAAGTCCTAAAAGGCTACGTAAGAGGTAATTCTCCTGCTAACTGCTCCATCAAAGTTGATTTTAATAAGGCTTTTGATAGAATAAACTGGGATTTCATGTTGCATATGTTGGAAGTACTTGGTTTTCCAAGACAATTCAATCATCGGGTTAAAGAATGCTTCTCTACTGCATTTTGGTGAATGGAGGCCCATGTGTGATCTTTAAAGGTGCTAGAGGAATAATTTGGTGAATGGACGCACATCTGTGATCTTAAAGGTCCTAGATTAATAAGGCAGGAGATCCTCTATCCTACTACCATTTCATCTAATGCATGGAATTTCTAACTCTTCTTATTAAACAGAATGTTAATACGAACCCCAAATTCAAATATCACTTCAAATATAGTGAAGTGGCATTAACCAATTTGTGTTTTTCAGATGACCTGTTATTGTTTTGCAAAGCTCATTAAGATTATATCTAAACATTGGTGGACTCCCTCCAAGAATTTAAAAGATTATAATGATTGGAGTTGAATTTTAACTCTACATCAACATAAATGGAAACTATCATTGTTAGAATTACTGGTATGATGTATCTGGAACTACCTATTTCTATAAGAAAGTTGAACTTCAATGGATGCTTTCTTCTTATTGTAAAGGTCCAAAAAAGACTCTCCTCTTAGGTGAACAAATCTCTTTCATATATAGTTAAACACCAGTTGATTAAGTTTGTTCTTTCTTCTTTGCATATCTACTAGAGCTCTCACATTTTTCTATCAAAAAGACTTATCAAGTTGTTAGAAAAGACGTTCAGAAAATACATGTGGAGAACTTTGGAAGAGAATATGTGTTAAACAAATTCATATGGACAGATATTTTCACACCTAAGGAAGAAAGGGGACTGGGAGTCAAACTTATCAATGCTACTAACTCTACCTTGATATTGAAAAGTTTATGGTGGATCTTGGAAAATAAAGACTCTTTTTGGATGAAATGGTTGCCTAGTTATTTTCTGAAAGGAAAAACATATGGATGGTGTATAAAAGTTGTTCTTATTCTTCATTTCTTGGCATTTTTCCTCAGCTAAGAGATCAAGTTAAACATGAAATTTTCTATAGAGTGGTAAATAGGAAAGAACTTCTGTGTGGTATGATAATTGGACTAATTATAGATAATTAATTCAAAATTTTGAAGCTTCTATAGTTAGGCTACAAGACACCTTAGTGGATAAAGTTTCCATGATGATAGTTGATAATAATTAGGAGCTGCCTCAAGAGCTCTAGAGATACAAACTTGATTATTCTCCAAGTATAGCTAACCCTAATAGGTAGTATTGGAAAGGCAAGTCGATTAATCTATCCAACAAGGTATGTAGGGATTTAATACGAACTTAAAATTCTAGAGTTCCTTGGTACAAAGTTGTTTGGAATAAATCCATCTAAAACCTCATTCTTGCTATGGTTGATTATGAAAAATAGATTGAGTAAAATGGATAGATTAAAAATTTTGCTATTAAATAAAATATGCTCCTAATGCATGGAGTTTGATGAAACCATGGATCACTTATTCTTTGAATGTCACTTTGCTACTGGTATTTGGAATGAAGTTAAAAGGCTATATTAGTGGAACCTTCCAGCAATTTCTTTCTCTAAAATAATCCAATGGATGTTGGATCACCTTTTAGGTGAATGTGAATGCAGCACTGGATACTTGTATGCAACGGATATGGAAAGAAAGAAATAACAAAAGATTCAAAAACAAGTTAGCTACATTGAAAAAGACAACTTCGCTTATCAAGGAGATCCTAATGATAATTAACATGGTCAACTGATATCTTGGAAAATCTAGCTTTTGCTTTCTTGTATTAGTAGCAATCTATTTATCCCTGTAAAGAGGATAGTATTCTAATTTTTGCAATTTCCCAGAAGGAATGATCTGTAATTATCTCCATTCGCTTCCTATTAATATATTTCTTTAATTGTTTTTAAAAGTCCAACTTAAGTTAATGCCTGGCTATTTAGTAGAGAGAGGATCACAACTTTAAAATTGATTGCTCACTTCCTATTTTGCTAAATCTTAGTAAAATAAGTCGATAAATACCAATTCTCAACTAAAACCTTATTACAGGTGATTGTGAGCTATTAATTGGGAGTCAGGAGGAATTCCTCCTTGTGCTTGAATTTTCTTTGATTTTTTACCAATCAAAACGTATAATTAATTTTTATTTAATTAATTAAATAGGTTCTACTGCTATCATATAACAGTCACTAAAATTTTTATTTGCACACTCTAAAACCTTAAAAGAGGTTTTACTTAAATGTCGGGTATAAAACTTAGGCTCCTAAAATTTAACAATAAGTTCATCTAATCTAAATATCCAGTTGCATTCTCCAAAATGCTAAATTTCTGCAAAACTTCGACCAACCCAAACGCTGACCATTACATAATTTTAACGGCAACCAATATGGTTGTTTTTTCTGTTAGCCTACTCTACCCACCAGCAAAGCTGGTATCGCTGGCCACGGCAAAATACATCAACGATAAACACACAAAATTTTACCTTCTTAGGACTAAATCATGTATAAAATTAACAATTCTACTGAATGGTGAACTTGATTCCCTGCTTAATTGATGCTTCAGCTTTTCCAAGCCTTCCTTCTCCAATTCGGACAAGGGTCCCAACCCCAGAACTTCTTCAACACCATTCGTCCCGAGCCTCACCTGAAAGGATAACCACAGAAAATACAGATGAAATTACATGACCACCAAAGATTAAGATAGCTATAGGAACAATACATATGTAAACATAAAAAGATATACAAAAAATACATTCATATATATATATATATATATATATATATTGATAAAATCTGAAAATAGTTATATGTGCACCAATTAGGAGGTAATGAATATAGCAGAATGTATAAACATGTACATCCCAGAAAAGCACCATCAAGACCTATACATAGCCAAATTGTGTTATGTCTTATAGCCTTGTGTTACTGCATGGACAAGTTCACGTTTAAATGTACAACTACACAACTTCTGATGGGATAAATCCATGTTAATCCATACAATGAAATATTTCTAGCAACCTAAAGTGGAGAAACTACACTGGATTAATACATAAGGCTATACATATTAAAAAATGAGTCAAGTAACTGTTGATTGAACACCCACAATAGCACTAAGGAAAATCATAACTAACATGCCAAGAAAAAAGGTTGAATGATTGAGTAAAATAAAGATGAAAAAACAACAAATCACTGAAAGGACAAGTTTACTTTCAAATAGTAATTAAATAAACCTGCAGCAGGAACATACAATCAACAACATAGCTGATAAAGCAACAAATCACCTATGTGTAGGAAAATTTCAGTGTCGTGCATCACATACACGAGGTGCAGAAAAAAAAATTGTTCCGGGACTTTCTTGAAGTCCAGGATCTATGTGTTTATACAAAGAAGTACTAGAATTCTCAAACCATAACGACCAAAAAAGACTATCTCTAACGGTATCCACGCAGAGATCGAAAAATCTAACCGAATCAAACTCTTTTATTCAGAAATAGCTATAATAAAGAAGACAGTGCTAGCTCTTAGCTTGATTCTTGAAGAGCAACGTGAAGGAGGATGAAGCTTGGAAGAGGAAGACGATGAAGAGAGCTTCGGTTGATATTTAAAAAACATATTTCTAAAATGTGTTAAAATCATTTTATCTCACGATCATCTTCCCTTTCAAGCTTTCGTCTTTGTCTTTTATGAATTTTGTCTTTTATCCATTAAAGACATTTAATGCATCTTTAAATTAAAGTCTCTCCTCCCTTATCATACACGTTGCCATATATATATATATATATATACTGAAGTGGTCTAATCATATTGGAGTCAGTCCTACTGGGTCTTGGGTGTTGAAAAATATTGGAGACCTATTTTAGCAATATCGATGTCGCAATTTCATCGGGACATATCCCGATCTCATAGGGATCTATTTGGTTCTATCGCTCTCCATATAATGGATCTCTATTCAAAACCATTTTACGAATTCTTCGAGTCACTCTTATGCGTGTGACCCATTAGGTTCCCGGTTATGTTGGCCACTTAGATTAACACTTAATCTAAGCAAGTCATGAGCAGTGTCTAGCAACACATCATGACCCCCAATTGACCGAAAAGTAAGTGGTTTAACGTGTTAGAGTAGTGCCCTAAAGGCAATCGCCTTTAACGCGTTTTGTACAAAGTTGTGTACAGACTTTATGAATAAATAAATAAAGGCATATTTCATTAATTTGATGTTCATTATTTATGAACTGATTTTGATCAATAAGCAAATTAATGAAGTCCATGATATATGACATAGCATGAAGGAAATTGTGATGTGATCATACCATCGAGATTCCTATCATGTGCAATTATGTCAAGATCTAAATTATCTCTAGTCGTAGGATTCTTGGCTGGACATCGGTAATCCGGAGAGACTAGACATCTCAAGCTCCTTGATTTGATCAGCGGTGGATCTCGAAGCTGTAAATATGAGATATTTAGGGTTGAGATGTGAATGCTTACTAGAGGTAGTAAGTACATTGGATGGCCTGCTATGAGATCATCACATGGATGTCCTATTCTAATGTCAGTGATAATCTCATCATAGCAATGGTGCAAGTATCCTTAGACTTGAGGTACTTAAGGATATCTTGGATACTGATTCTTTGCTTTGACTCCATTCCTTGTTGCCTTACACAGGTCGCTCATAGGGTGGTGATTGGGTACCGCTTGAGGTATTCGAAGGTAATTGAGTAGCCAATAGAGAATTCACCACTTCTGTGATAGCAGAAAATGATACCCATGGCCTCTTGTCAGGGTCATTACTTGGAAATCTCTGGCCAGAGTTACTATGTCATGAAGAGTGTCTTCAGTGACATATAAAGTAATGAGTCCCAGGACAAGAACTGATATCACTTGGACTAGATTTGACGTAGTCAGTCTAGTAAGAGTTGACACTTTGCCCATACTCATAACCAAGTGGGGTATAGCATGGTGAAAGGACGAATTGCACGGTAATTGTCTATGGAAAGGTTCGTGATATGGTTCATGATGAATATATGTTCATTCGTAAAACCAATTACTTTCCGGTCAATTAGGGGTCATGATGTGTTGTTAGATACCGCTCATGACTTGCTCAGATTAAGTGTTAATCTAAGTGGCCAACATAACCGGGAACCTAATGGGTCACACGCATAAGAGTGATTGGAGAATTCGTAAAATAGTTTTGCAGAGATCGATAAATGGAGAGCAATAGGATTAATTGGATCCCGATGAGATTGGGATATGTCGATGAGATCGCGATATCGATATTCTTTGAAAAACGTTTCGGTGGTTTTCCATAAGGACCTTTAGGACCGACCCAGTGTGTTGGATCATTTAAAGATTATATACATATATATATATATTATTAATTAATTAAATAATTAATATATATATATATATGTAATATATAAACATGGATGGATGAAGAAAGGAAAGAAAGCTTCTTTTATATGCCTTGTCATTAAGTGTATTTAATGACTAGAAAGAACCTTTTCCATACACTTTTCTTGAAAGAAAGCCAAGATCATATGATCTTCTGGCATTTTTATATGAAGAAAGATTAAAAGTGTTAAGGAAAAGGTTTTGATAAAAGAAGCTTCTTCTCCTTTCTTCATCCATCCACGTTTACACACACACACACACACACACACACACACACACATATATATATATATATATATATATATTCTTTAATTAATTAATAATATATATATGTATATAGCTGCTGAAGTGGTCCAGTCACACTGGGATCGGTCCTACCTGGTCCCGGTATGGAAAAACTACCGGAAACGTTTTTCAACAATATCGATGGCGCGATCTCATCGGGACATATCCCAATCTCATCAAGATCCAATTAATCCTATTGCTCTCCATTTATTGGATCTCTGTCCAAAACTATTTTACGAATTCTCCGAATCACTCTTATGCGTGTGACCCATTAGGTTCCCGGTTATGTTGGCCACTTAGATTAACACTTAATCTGAGCAAGTCATGAGCGGTATCTAGCAACACATCATGACCCCCACATGGCTGGAAAGTAATTGGTTTGACGAATGAACATATATTCATCATGAACCATATCACGAACCTTTCCATAGACAATTACCGTGCAATTCGTCCTTTCACCATGCTATACCCCACTTGGTTATGAGTATGGGAGAAGAAGCTTCTTTTATATACTTAGTCATTAATGCATTAAACGACTAAAGACAAAAATGCTAAAGGTGGATGAGCATCGTGTGTGACATGTGGCTTGAGAAGAGAAGATCAATTTAAAAGACCAAAATGAGTTGATCTTCGTGTGAGGTTGGATGAAAGGGTTTTGTGAAAACCTAAAAGAGAAATTGTTTTCTCCTTCATCATCGATCAAGCTCTCCTTCATCTCATCTTTCAAGCTTCTCCTCCATCATTTCTCAAGCTCTCCAAGGACAAAGGTAAGAGCTAGCACTCTTTAATTTGTTCTATCTATTCCCGGGTCAAAGGGTTTGTCCCGGTTAGGTTCTCCGATCTCTGCGTGGATACCGTTAGAGACGGTTTCCTTTGGCCGTTATGGTTTGAGTTTGTTATATAGTCACATGGATCCTGGCTTTCGGGAAGGTCTCGAAACAAAAATTTTTGTTTTCCGCACCGTGTGCATGTGATGCACACACCGGGATTTTCCTACAGTGGTATCAGAGCCACTTGTGTCGTATATAACGAAGAAATCATAACAAGGTCGGAGCTGCCTATTGCTTGTAACGATGATGCATGTTGACCGTGTTAATTTCGAATTCAGTATAGAAATATATTTTTCGAAATTTTCTTACCCAGATGGGCTCATAAGATGTTGTTGAATATGTCTGTGGAAGACCAGAATTTATCAATGTGATTTGATATGGTTTTGCTAATTTATTCCCTAATGTTCTGGTTGATGTGTTTGTGCACATTCCTTGAACAGGCATGCTTGTAAATTCGATAATAAATTGTAAAAAAATTATTTTTTGGATTTTCTTTCACCGAAATGTCTCTAAGATGTTTATGAATGTCTATGTAGATGTAAAAATGTTTTCGAGGTGATTGACTATTTATGTTAGAATTTATTGTGTGCTGCTGGGAATAACTGTGTTGAGGAACACAGATTCTAGATTGGCTTTGTTGCTGAGGTTGGATGAGTTTTTGTTAGAATTAAATCCTGAAAAAATTCATGGATCATATTGTGAACATGTTGTAACCTCATTAATTTTATCAGAATTTATTGAAATTTTTTAAATAATTGTTTCAAGCAAAAGACAGAGCTTGGCAGTTTTGAGAAAGTTACTGGACCTGTTTTGTTTGAAATGAATGATTGGGTATTTCTCAATTCCAATGCCTTGGATCATTTTTAATGTGATTAAAAATGTGTTAAATTGATGTTGTATGCTTTCCAAAATGATTTTCTTGAAATTGGGTTTTCAAAAATTTTCGGATGTCAAATATGTCACATTAGAGTCTCGTTAGTGTATTTCGTTGTCTTGATTGTTTTGGCAGTCACAAATTTTGTGACCAGTACCGAAGTAGTCTTGACGAAGTGTAGACTACCTAGAGATACTTAGGGTGATAGTTTGATATTCGCAAAAATATTTGGAAATCTCAGTGATTAATAGTGCATTAATCCATTTCAAATTTTTCATGTATAGTATGATTATACATGGTAAGCATGATACAATGAAAGTGTTTCATTGGTACATCATAGTAAAGGATATTACACTTGGTATTGTGAATTGGAACTGCACGGATTGAGAAATTAGCCAATTAGAAAGCAATTCCACATATATAAGTCGACTTACACATGCATAAGTCGACTTGTATTCTTAGGTAAGTCGACTTACACTTGCATAAGTCGACTTGCTCGTGCACATAAGTCGACTTGCACAATGGTATAAGTCGACTTGTACGTTCACAGTAGCATAAGTCGACTTACACAAGTCGACTTACAACATGCAAAGGTGGGATGATGGATGATCAAAGGTATAGACTCAATGTGATTGATGAAATGCCCTAAATCATTCCATATAGTCATGGTGACTATAATCCTATAACTTGGAGAAGAAGAAGATGATACTAGAGCTTGAAATCCCTCACACATAATATGAAAACTAACGCCTTCCATTAATATGGGGAGAAACAGAGTTCTTATAGAGTTCAGGTTGTTGAGTAAACCCAAGCTCACTCTATACGGATATGTTCGAACCATGAAAATAAGATTTTCGGATTAATGGGTCGGTTTTCACTAGAAGCGTTGATTTGTTGAGTAAATTCAAGGTCGACGTAGACAGAGGCGAAATTGGGTAGTGTACATCAGATGTACGCGCATCAAGAGTTGATAACCCAATGTGTGTGCATACATCACGAGTTGATAACACTAGTCGATAGTTGCATCTATGACACAATTGGTATGACCGATACCTGCCGATTGATCTAAGGTGACTTGTTGGGTAAACCTAAGGTCATTTTAGTAATGTTGGCTATCTATGATGCAATTGGTATGACTGATACCTACCGATTGACCTAAGGTGGCTTGTTGGGTAAACCCAAGGTCATTTTAGTAATGTCGGATATCGACCCACTAGGACATTTTGTTATAATATTTTTTGGATTCGTAGTAAGGGTTATGGATTCTTTGAAACTAGTGGGAGCCATATGCATGTCATGCAAGTCCTTATGATCATGCATGTAATTATATTCTAACATTCTTTATCTCTTTCTCTTTAGGTTGATTGAAGATGACTTCCAATGTGAATTTGTGCTCACTTATGGACTCGAATAAATTAACTTGACCTAATTTTCTCGATTGGCTGAGAAATCTGAGAATTGTTCTCAGATCTGAGGAACTGGGCTATGTCCTAGATGTTCCACTTCCTGATCCACGTGTCGTTGATGCTTCTGATGAGGATCAGAAAGCTTATCGTAAGCATCTCAAAGACAGTGACATGGCTACCTGCATTATGCTCGCCTCGATGTCACCAGAGCTGCAGAAACAGCATGAGTCTATGGATGCTAATACCATAGTGTTTTATCTTAGGGAGCTTTTTGATGAGCAAGCTCGGTCTGAAAGGTTCGAGACCTCGAAGCTACTCTTCACTACTAAGATGACTCCAGGTTCATCTGCAGTGCAGTATGCACTAAAGATGAATGGGTATATTGAGAGGTTGGTTGTCTTAGGTTTTGTTGTGGATTATGAATTAAGTGTTGACTTAATTCAAGTTGGATTGTCTGATAGTTATTCACAGTTTGTGTTAAACTATCGGATGAACCAAATATCCACGGCAATCCCTGAGTTGATCAATCTGCTCAAGACAGCAGAGCAATCTATCAAGAAGGATAGTAAGGCAGTGCTTGTGGTGGACTCTTCTTCTGGTTCCAAAAAAAAGAATCTGAAGAAGAAAAGGTCTAAGAAACCAAAAGGAAGTGCAGCCAAGAAGAAAACCAAAGCGCACTAAAGAAACTTGCTTCCATTCAGGCAAGACGGCCACCTAAGCTTAAACTATAAAGTCTATCTGGAAGAATTGAAGCGAAGAAGGCATCGATGCCTCGGCTTTCTGGTATGTTAGTCATTGAGGTTAATATCTGCTTTACGACCATAACATATGGGTATTAGATACCGGTTGTGGCTCACACATATGTAATGATATGCACGGGGCCTCGGGGACGATGAGATGCTCATGAAGGGAGAGATAGACCTGCGTGTGGGAAATGGAGCAAGAGTTGCTGCATTAGCCGTAGGCACTTATTTTTTGATACTCCCCAGTGGGCTTGCAATTAAATTGGATAAATGTTATTTTGTACCTGTTTTAACAAAGAACATATTGTCTGTTTCTTGTTTAAATAGAGTTGGTTTCCATTTGACTTTTAGTAACAATGGTTGTTCTATTAGTTTGAATGGAATGCTTTATGGTACTGGTACATTATGCAATGGAATTTACATATTAGATATGTCACATCTAATTATGAATGTCAATGACACGAAAAGACATAAACGAGATAATTTAAAATCAAGTTACTTATGGCATTGTCGCCTTGGCCATATAAATGAGAGACGCATAGCTAAGTTCCATGACAGTGGAAGTTTAGGGTCATTTGATTATGAATCATATGACACATGTGAATCTTGTTTATTAGGCAAGATGACTAAGTTACCCTTTAAGAGAAAGGGTGAACGAGCGACTGGAGTATTAGACCTAATACATTCAGATGTACGTGGTCCGATGTCCATCCATGCCAGAAGTGGTTGTCTTTACTTCATTACCTTTATCGATGATTATTCTCGATATGGGTACTTGTATCTGATGAGATACAAATCTGAAGCATTTGAAAAGTTCAAACAATTCAGAAATGAAGTAGAAAACTAACTTGGGAAAAGTATCAAAACATTACGATCCGATCGTGGTGGGGAATACTTAGACCAACAGTTTTTAGATTATCTCAGAGATAATAGGATTTTATCTCAATGGACTCCTCCTTACACACCACAGCATAATGGTGTGGCTGAGAGGAGAAATCAAACCTTGTTAGACATGGTACGATCGATGATGGGCTTTGCAAAGTTACCAAAATCCTTTTGGGAGTATGCACTCGAGACAGCTGTTTACTTGCTAAACAGAGTTCCATCAAAGATAGTTGATGTTACTCCATATGAGATGTGGACTAACAAAAGACCCTATCTTACTCATTTGAAAGTTTGGGGTTGTCCTGCTTATGTGAAGCGGATACAGTCAGATAAACCTGATGCAAAGTCTAACAAATGTTTCTTTGTAGGATATCCTAAAGAAACAATGGGATATCAATTCTACCTTGCTGAGGAACAAAAGGTGTTTGTTTCAAAGCATGTTGTCTTTTTAGAGAAAGAGTTTCTTTTACAAGAAAACAGTGGGAGCAAAATTTAACTTGAAGAAGTTCAAGATGCTCGAACAGACGCAGATCAACTGCCTGAACCTGAAACTGTGATTCATACAGATGAAGTAACAGTTCAACCTTCTACAACACATGAAATTAGTAGGTCACGTAAGATACACTATGTTCCCGAGAGATATGGATTTCTCGGGAACGAACAAAATGACGTATTGCTCATAGAAGATGATGAGCCTACTACCTATGAAGAGGTTCTGAAGAGTTCAGAGTCTGAGAAATGGTTTCAAGCCATGAAGTCTGAAATGGATTCCATGTATGAAAACCAAGTATGGACTTTGGTTGAGGCAACCGAAGGAATAAAACCTATAGGGTGTAAATGGGTTTTCAAGAAGAAAACCGACATGGATGGTAATGTAATTACCTATAAAATAAGGCTTGTGGCTAAAGGTTTTCGTCAAAGACAAAGAGTTGACTACGACGAGACCTTCAGCCCAGTAGAAATGCTTAAATCCATTAGGATACTCCTAGCCATTGCCACTCATTATGATTATGAGATATGGAAAATGGATGTGAAGACATCTTTCCTAAATGGAAATCTAGCTGAGGATGTGTATATGACACAACCTGAGGGCTTCACCTTCTATGATAGCGAAAAGGTATGCAAGCTTCAAAAATCCATCTATGGATTGAAGCAAGCATCCCGGAGTTGGAATATCTGTTTTGATGAGATAATCAAAGAGTTTGGTTTCTCACAAAATCCGGATGAATACTGTGTGTATAAGAAGGTTAGTGGGATTGCAATCGTATTCCTTGTGCTATATGTAGATGACATATTATTTCTAGGAAACGATGTCTCTATGCTACAATCAGTGAAGATTTGGTTGTCCAAAAAATTTTCCATGAAAGACCTTCGTGAAGCAACTTGTATCCTTGGGATAAGGATCTATAGAGATAGATCAAAAAGGTTGCTTGGTCTTTCACAATCAACGTACATAGACAAGATGCTGAAGAGGTTTAGCATGGAGCAATCCAAGAGAGGGTACCTTCCCATCACTCATGGGATAACACTCTCAAAATCTATGTGTCCTAAGACACAAGATGAGAGGATGCGCATGAATATGATCCCGTATGTATCTGTAGTAGGATCTATCATGTATGCTATGCTATGTACGAGACCCGATATATCATATGCTTTAAGTGTTACGAGCAGATACCAATCAGATCCTGGTGAGGGTCACTGGGTGGCTGTCAAGAATATCCTCAAGTACTTGCGAAGGACTAAGGATGTTTTCTTGGTATATGGAGATGGAAATCTCCAAGTGAGCGGGTATACAGATGCCAGTTTTCAATCTGATAAGGATGATTCTAAATCCCAATCAGGTTATGTATTCACACTAAACGGCGGGGCGGTCAGTTGGAAGAGTTTCAAACAAGAGACGACTGTTGATTCAACAACCGAAGCAGAGTACATTGTCGCTTCGACGCAAAGAAAGGAAGCGTTTGGATCGAAAGTTCATTATCGAACTTGGTGTGGTTCCTAATGTGATGGGCCCATGATTGTATTGTGACAATAATGGGGCTATTGCGCAGGCGAAGAAACCAAGGTCTCATCAACGATCCAAACACGTACTTCGCAGATATCATCTGATCAGGGAGATCATTGGATGAGGTGATGTCTAGATAGAGAGAATTCTCACATAGCATAATATTGTTGATCCGTTGACAAAACCATTGTCACAGAAGAATTTTGATTCTCATGTACTCGCCTATGGTATTAGATATCAAGGCGATTGGCTTTAGGTCAAGTGGGAGATTGTTACAGTAGTGCCCTAAAGGCAATCGCCTTTAGCGCATTTTGTACAAAGTTGTGTACGACTTTATGAATAAATAAAGAAAGGCATATTTAATTAATTTGATGTTCATTATTTATGAACTGATTTTGATCAATAAACAAATTAATGAAGTCCATGATATATGACATAGCATGAAGGAAATTGTGATGTGATCATACTACTGAGATTCCTATCATGTGCAATTATGTCAGTATCTAAATTATCCCTAGTCGTAGGATTACTGGCTGGACATCGGTAATCCGGAGACTAGCACATCTCAAGCTCCTTGATTTGATCAGCGGTGGATCTCGTAAACCGTAAATATGAGATATTTAGGGTTGAGATGTGAATGCTTACTAGAGGTAGTAAGTACATTGGATGGCTGCTATGAGATCATCACATGGATGTCCTATTCTAATGTCGTGATAATCTCATCATAGCAATGGTGCAAGTATCCTTAGACTTGAGGTACTCGAGGATATCTTGAATCGATTACGTGCTTTGACTCCATTCCTTGTTGCCTTACACAGGTCGCTAATAGGGTGGTGATTGGGTACAGCTTGAGGTATTCGAAGGTAATTGAGTAGCCAATAGAGAATTCACCACTTCTGTGATAGCAGAAGATGATACCCATGGCCTCTTATCAGGGTCATTACTTGGAAATCTCTGGCCAGAGTTACTATGTCATGAAAAGTGTCTTCAGTGACATCTAAAGTAATGAGTCCCAGGACAAGAACTAATATCACTTGGACTAGATTTGACATAGTCAGTCTAGTAAGAGTTGACACTTTGCCCATACTCATAACCAAGTGGGGTATAGCATGGTGAAAGGACGAATTGCACGGTAATTGTCTATAGAAAGGTTCGTGATATGGTTCACGATGAATATATGTTCATTCGTCAAATCAATTACTTTCCGGTCAATTGGGGGTCATGATGTGTTGCTAGATACCGCCCATGACTTGCTCAAATTAAGTGTTAATCTAAGTGGCCAACATAACCGGGAACCTAATGGGTCACACGCATAAGAGTGATTCGGAGAATTCGTAAAATAGTTTTGGACAGAGATCCAATAAATGGAGAGCAATAGGATTAATTGGATCCCGATGAGATTGGGATATGTCCTGATGTGATCGTGACATCGATATTGCTGAAAAATATTTCCGGTGGTTTTTCCATACCGGGACCCGGTAGGACCGACCCCAGTGTGACTAGACCACTTCAGCAGTTATATACATATATATATATATATATATTATTAAATAATTAAATAATTAATTTATATATATGTGTGTGTGTGTGTGTGTGTAAACGTGAATGGATGAAGAAAGGAGAAGAAGCTTCTTTTATATGCTTAGTCATTAATGCATTAAATGACTAAAGACAACAATGCTAAAGGTGGATGAGCATCGTGTGTGACATGTGGCTTGAGAAGAGAAGATCAATTTAAAAGACCAAAATGAGTTGATCTTCGTGTGAGGTTGGATGAAAGGGTTTTGTGAAAACCTAAAAGAGAAATTGTTTTCTCCTTCATCATCGATCAAGCTCTCCTTCTTCTCATCTTTCAAGCTTCTCCTCCATCGTTTCTCAAGCTCTCCAAGGAAAAAGGTAAGAGCTAGCACTCTTTAATTTGTTCTAGCTATTCCCGGGTCAAAGGGTTTGTCCCGGTTAGGTTCTCCGATCTCTGCGTGGATACCGTTAGAAACGGTCTCCTTTAGCTGTTATGGTTTGAGTTTGTTATATAGTCGCATGGATCCTGGCTTTCGGGAAGGTCCCGGAATAAAAATTTTTGTTTTTCGCACCGTGTGCATGTGATGCACACACCGGGATTTTCCTACATAACGAATGAACCCGTGATCACCACGAACCATCTTGTGAACCCTCTTATAGATAATTGCTGTGCAATTTGTCCTTTCACCGTGCTATACCCCACTTGGTTATGAGTATGGGCAAAGTGTCAACTCTCACTAGACTGACTACGTCAAATCTAGTCCAAGTGATATCAGTTCTTGTCCTAGAACTCATTACTCTATATGTCAATGAAGACATTCTTTATGACATATATACTCAGGCCAGAGATTTTCAAATAATGACCCCGACAAGATGCCATGAGTATCATCTTCTGCTATCACAAAAGTGGGAAAACCTCTATTGACTACTTAATTACCTTCGAATACCTCAAGCTGTACCAAATTACCACCCTACAAGCGACATGTGTAAGACAACAAGGAATGGAGTCAAAATACAGAATCAGTATCCAAGATATCCTTGAGTATCTCAAGTCTAAGGATACTTGCACCATTACTATGTTGAGATTATCACTGACATTAGAATAGGACATCCATGTAATGATCTCATGGTTGGTTATTCAATGTACTTACTACCTCTAGTAAGCATTCACATCTCAACTCTAAACATCTTATGTCTACAGTTTTTTAGATCCATTGCTTGATCAAATCAAAGAGTTTGACATGTGCTAGTCTATTCGGATTCACAATGTCCAATTTCATTTATTGGGCACCTATTCTGGAGCCCAACTCTTAATCGGAACCATATAGCGTGAGCGTAATCCAATGAAGTCTCCTTAACCATCATCGATTCCTCTTCTTACTGTGATACCAAACAATGTTGGATACCATACATATAGGATCCCGTTTTTGAAGCCCAACATTCAAAGACCATTTATGTTGGACCCCAAACTTTGAGTGAAAATTAGAAATATGAAAATGAAAGTAAATGAGTTTTTTTGTATATACTTTTTGTTATAGATGATTATGATATTGATATGGGTTTATGTAAAGATGATGAGTTGAGGAACCTTAAGTAAGAACTATAGTGATATATGTGAGATCTTATGCAAAAGCAAGGGGGGATATTGGTGAATGGCATAATGCTATTAAATGTAAGAAATCATATGAATTGAGGCTGAGATTTGGATAAATTCCAAATGATAGTTGAATTGTTATAAATGTTGTGCAATTAAGAAAGTGAGGTTGGCATGATTGTTGAGTTTTGCATGTGGATAAAAAATGTGTATGCTGATTTAAGGGAAATTAGGGAATGATTGAAATAGAATTGGCCAAAGTTGCCTTCTTTGAAGTTGTAGCTTGTTCTTTTATCTTTCCAACGAGACTACGTGTGCAAGTTTTCGAGATCGGAATTAAGAGTTATAGTTGATACAAGTTATTATGTTATATAAGATTGATGTTAGTGACAGCTTTGATGACATGTTTGAGATTTGTGGTTTTGAAGAACCAATTTAGTTGAGTTTTGAGAAGATTGTGATTTGAATTAGTTGTTTCGATTATTATGAAGAGTTAGACATTTGAATAAGTAAATATGTGAAGATTATAAGTGTATATGATGTTAGTTTGGATGTGAGAAGCTTTGGAAAAGGTTAAAGAGGTTTTGGGAAACGCATGTCCGTTTCTGTTAGACGGACCTTCTCAGGTCAAAAGGACCCTTTGTTGTGCCTATGTCCGTTAGACGGACATGGATGTTCGTTAAACGGACTTACTCGGATGGTTTGGTGCATTTTGGGCCGTGAATGTCCGTTAAACAGACATGCATGTCCGTTAAACGGACATTCACGGGTCAGCTTGTGAAAATCACGATTGTTAACACTTGTGGAGGCCGATTTTGATTTTATGGTCTTCATAAGAGTTGTAGATCTAGAAGTCTAATTTCTAATGGTTCAAGAACGAAATCAATCCGATCTCTATATTGAAAGTTATGACATTTTTTCCAAAAGAGTTTCAAATCGATTTAGGGTTTGAACATGTTGAATTATTTTGATCATAACTCACTCATCCGATCTCGGATTGAGGTGATTCTTCAAGCAATGAATTCCTAAGACATGTATCCTTCTCTCCATGAAAATTTGCATCAATTTGAGTTGAATTTAAAGAGTTTGATTGAATCTTATGATAATCAGAACGATTTGTTTCATTCTGATCTTGCTATTTTTCCTTCCTCATCCGACCTTGTCAAATCATTTGCTTATATGTTTTCTGTCCGACATCCGATTGACTTGGTTCTTGAAGCGTTGGATTCCTAAGACAATTAATTTTATTTTATGTGAAATTGTGAATTTTAGAGTCTTAATTGAGCAAGATTGTTTGAATCAAAGTGAGTCGGGAAATGTTCTGAACATAGTTCAGTATTTTATGAAATTCGGGATCAGTGGTGATCCGATTGAAGTAATTCTTGAGGAAAAATAAAATTGAGACATGGGGCTACAATTGTTATGAAGAAATGAAATTTCAACTTAGCCCTTAAGAATGCCAAATTGTGGAAGGAAGTGAATTGCTAGAAAATGTGTTAGTAGAATGATATGTCCGACATGTTTGGACTATAACTTCGGTGTAGTGCTCCAAATTGAATGATTTTTTAGGCATAATGAAATTAAGACAAGGAGGAACAACTTTCTAGAAGGAAGTTTTAGCAAATTTGTTGGGCCCCGATTTGCATTAAGCATGTTTTAATTTATGTTTGAGGATTAATTTAAAAATTTATTTTGTTGGACTTAATTGAGGTTTATAGTGTTTAGAGGGATGGAAATTAAATGGTGGGATTAGTATAAATTAGAGTTGAATTAGTTGGTAGTTGTTAGAATTTAGAAGGACTAAAATGGCTTAGGGGCAATTTAGGTAATCCACTTATGGTTTTAGAGGTTAAGGCTTTGAAGGAAGGTTACTTAGGTCCTTTTAAGTCCAATTAAAAACAAAAAGAAGAGGAATGCATAGAGGAATCGTTCATGTGAGGTAGAGGAGTAAAGTTTGTAAGGAAAGGTATGGTTCTAACCAAAACTACGTAGTTTTGGATAAGATGGAGCTTAAGTTGTAAGTTAAAAAGACAAGTGTTAGGGTTGTTATAGGAGAATCACAAAATTTCTAGAGAAAATGAGAGGGAGAGTTTCGAAGAAGAAGAAGAAGAAGAAGAAAGAGGCTAGGTTTTTAGGATTTTCTTGCTTATTAAAGGGTAGTTGAGTGCTTAAGAAGGAGAAGAGAAAAAAAGGATTAAAAGTTTCATCAAAGCCTAGAGAGAGAGAAATTTTCGTGGGTCTCTCATTAACGTAAGAAAAATGTGAAATTCTTTGGATTTATAAGTAGGTTTTGATGCAAATGGCTTAGGTAAGGTTTGGGTAAAGTTAGATAGGTTTAATTCCATGTTTTCTCCCCTAGGATTGTCTAATTTTGGGATATCTCGTGTTGATTGGGTTCTTATTTTCTTAATGAAGGTGAAGAGAAGTTATTAGAGCAAGAAGCAAAGTCAAGTGTCTAAATTCAAGGCTAAAGGATTAAGGTGGGTAATTTCTTAATAATTGAGTTAATGAACTTGTTAAAGTTCTATAATAAATGCTATTAAATACTATTGAATTCTTTTAAATGAATTATCAATGTTGCTTGCATTTCTTGAAATGGTTTGAATTTGTATAAGATGTAAAAATTGTGTATAATTGTTTGACAAGTGAAAAAGAGATTTGAATATGTGATTTGAGCAATTGTGTGAAAGGTAGGTTGCAATGGCCATTGATGGCTAATGTGTATGAAATGCATGAATGATGTGATATGCATGTTTCTATGGGTTTAAGGTGGTCCTTTATGTGATAGATGCACCTATATAGGCTTCTCTCGCCTGCCCGCTAGTGTCCACGGAGTTCCTCACGGACTCCCTCATGTGTTCACGGCTACACATGACCGTTTTGCGGAAATGTGTAGTACGTCCTGTTGGACCCACCCAAACCAACTTATGCGTGACTATGTTATATGCTGTCTAAATTGTTCTTGTATGATATATTGTTTTGTATTTGCCTTTGATCATTTGATATTAATGAAGAATTGCTTAATGATAAAGATGCTTTAGTTCAATTGTTTGAGAATAAAGTGCTAAAGGATTTTGGCCTGTTTATTCTTAATTATTAAGCTTTTACCCACGGAACCGTCGAGCTCACCCCCCATTTTCCCCTCCACAGGTCATGAGCGAGAAACCGAGACACCATGTTGGGCCCCAAATTGTTGTTATTGATGTTATTAAGCATGAATTATGTTAATTGTATGATTTGTTGCATATTTTGATTTAATTGGAAGTGTTAGTAGAAAATTAAGAATTATTTGAGTTTAGTATGGAATAAGTGATTATGAAAGGGGGAATAAATGTGTGAGGGCATTATAGGAAGTTCACTTAAGATGAAGGGATTAAGACTTTGCATGGAAGGGCATTTTAGTCCTTGTATCTTCATTTAGGGCTTAGAGGGAAGGAGTTAGAAGAAGGAAAGAAAAGAAAGAAAGGAAAAAGAAAAAGAAGATAGGAAGAGAAGAGAGTTACGGTGGAAGAGAAGAAAAAGAGGAAAGAAATAGGGTTTTGCCATTCTTGAGGATTTCGAAGGAATTCAAGCATCATCAAGTAAGTATAACCTTATTTCTTCTTGTTTGGGTTGGATGAAACCCTAGAATAGCTTAGAATGTGTAGGTTTCGGTTGTGGAGAAGTTTATGGAAAAATGGTTAAATCTTTTAGGGTTGATGATCATGTTGTTGTTATGAATGATTTTGAGGTTAGAAATGAAGTTTAGGAGGTGTTTTAATGTTTAGATGTGTTTATTATTGAAAGATGGGAGGATTATGGTTGAGAAAGGTGAAAAAATTGAGTTTCAGAGCTTTCTCGCCGTCGCATGTCGCGACTTGCGGATGTGCACGTCGCGGCGCGCGCGCTCGTCGCGACGCGCTCCATCTTCTCGTCACGGCGAGCGGCCAATTTCCTGCGGCAACATGCTTTGTTATTTTGAGCATAACTTTTGATGTAGATGTCCAAATGAGGTGATTCTTTTTGCGTTGTAAATTAGAGACATAGGGCTATAAGTTTTGTGAAGAAATGAAGTTCTGATTCAGTCTCTAAGGATATCCAATTTTGGATGGAAGTTGAGCATAGAATTTATGTTTCATCATAAGTTATAGTTTGAACTGTTATAGTATGACTTTCCGATTTCTACACCAAATTGACTGAAATTTTGGTTATTTGGTTAAGGAAACCAAGTGAGGCAAGAGGATCAAGAGGTTCAAGAGGAAATTCATTCCTAGGCAAGAACAAGCAAGGATATCAAGGTGGGTTCATGTTTATAATAGAGTAAATAAGTTACTCATTGTTTTGTTCAAATCAAGAAAGATTTAATGCTTTAAATTGCATCATCAATGATTGCATCACATGCTATTATGGGATAATTATATTTTGTTATATGATTTGCATTCATGATTTATGAAAAGGTTTTCAAAAAGGGGTTTTTCTCCTTTCACGAATACATGTACATGAAATCATGTTTTACGAAATATATGACAAGCAAGTTTACAAGCAAGAGCCAGTTTGGCAAACAAGTTTACAAGAATTTGCATCATGCATGTTATGTGGGTTTGCGGTATGCCCCTCACGAACAGTCAAGTGTACATTGACTCACGAAAAGGCTTCTCCCGTCTGCCCGCAAGTGGCACAGGATTTCTCACAAGGATTCCCTCACGAAACTATGTCTACACACAACTATTTCGATGGGAATGTATAGCACGTGATGAATCAGGGACTAACCCAAACCATCATGTTACGTTATGTTATGTTATGTTATGTTATGTGATCATGATCGTTTATTATGTTTCATGCATCATGAATTGTTCAAGAATCAAGCATTTTTCAAGATAATGACTCATACATGCTCAATTGCTATGATTTTAACAAGTACCACGGCAATGAGTTATTTTTGATTACTTTTGCTTATTTCTATATTATGAATATGTTCTCACGAGCTTTATAGCTCACCCCCTCTAATCTTCCCCATTCAGGTGACGAGAAAGAGACCGAGTGAGTCACGAGTTATGGCAGCACTCCATTTTGTTACATTTACTTCTTTTCAATGTTATATTTTTGGAAGTCAAGGCTTTAGTTACATTTCAAGTATTATTGGTTCAAGGGTATTTTGTATTTTTGGCTCTTGAACTCAAAGCTGTAATTTGGATTGAGATGTTCTTAGAGCTTTGTAAAACTCATCTTTTGGATAATGATTTATGGATATGTTTGTTTTAAATCAAATGAAAGTATGTTTCAAGTTTGTTTCCAGTGGACCCATTTAGCTTTTGAGAGTCTTTTGCCTTAATCATTTCATTAACATGTTTCGCCCACGCATACAGCACCATGCTCTCATGTCCGATGTTGGGCTCCGGCAGCGGGGCCTAACATGTTGTGGTATCAGAGCGCCTAGGTTTTTGTCTAGGCCTGCATAGCATTGCTTTCAAGGACTTGCATTGTTTTACATGATTTGAACTATTTTTGTATGCTTTGGGAATTGTTTTACTTGAACTAAAGTTTTCAATGGTTTTATATTGAAGGAGTGAACATGCCACCTCGAAAGAGAACTCGAGGAGCTATGACTTGATCTCATTCTCGTCAAGGGAGCACGGATGAATCCCATGTTCCACAGGATGCTGGGACACATTCTGCTCTTATTTCGGACGCACCTAGTTTGCAACAAGAAGTGCCTCCTCCGCCTCCTCCTATGCCTCAGGGAAATCCCATGGATCCGAGTTTTTTTCAAGCCTTTGCTCAGGCTTTCACGTATGCCATGGGTCAGAGATCTCAGATGCCGATGTCACCCAGAGAGCGAGTGGGCGATGATAAGCTCCGTAAGTTTGGGGCTATGGATTTCAGTGGGACGACAAATCCAGAAGAGGCTGAAGCCTGGTTGAAGAGGACCGAGAGGGTTCTAGTTCAGATGAGATGCACAGATGAGGAGAAGCTAGACTATGCAGTCAGTCTGTTGCAGGGTGACGCACTGCATTGGTGGGAATCAGTCCCTCACAGTCAAGTTGTGCCACCGGTGTTGACATGGAGAGACTTTGGGGAAGTATTCAGAAAGAAGTATTTCTCCAGAGTCTATATGCAAGATAAGGTCAGGGAATTTCTGAACCTCACTCAGAGAGACATGAGTGTGAGCGAGTATGAGCTGAAGTTCACATAGCTTTCTCGTTATGCAGTCAACATTGTGGCGACAGAAGAAGACAAGTGTCGTAAGTTTGAGGGAGGTCTTCACTTGGGGATCAGGGAGAAAGTCTTGATCCACAATTTCTGCGACTACCAGCAATTGGTGGATGCTGCTCTCCAGGCTGAGAAACTGGAGAATATCAGAAATGAAGTAAGCAGGAAGAGGAGGAACAGGGACCAGTCTTTCAAGAAAGGAACTAGTGCTCCAATGCCTGAGAGGAGCACAAGGAGCTTTCACAGTCAGAGTGAAGTGGGTAGCAATGGGGATACCAGGGATAAGCAGGTGAGGGCAGTATCAGGGCAAGCCTCTAATGTGGGAGGCCCAGGAAGAGCAGGAAAGAGCTGGTTCACCAACCCCTTATGTGACCAGTGTGGGGAACGTCACCAGGGAGAGTGTCTCAAGTTGCTTGGAGTCTGTTTCAGATGTGGAGAGAAAGGGCATAAGTTCGTGGACCGCCTCGAGCACAAAACAGAAGGGTCCTGATTTCAAGCTCCAGCGTGCAGTAAACAGATGGGAACCGGCCGATTCATCGAGGTAGGCGCCTGGGACTACAAGGAAGGTTATTCCTCCAGGAAGGCCAAGGGGTCAGGCGCCGGCAAGAGTTTTTGCCATGACTGGGGAGGAAGCTACAGCTGCACCTGAGGTGGTCACGAGTATGGCTCCATTACTTGATTCAGCAGTATTTGTTTTGATTGATTCTGGTTCCACGCATTCATTTGTTTCTGCAAGCATAGCATTGCATGGTGTGAATTCTGTGCCTTTGGATAAACCTTTGCTTGTTAGTACTCCTTTAGGGAGGAGTGTTGTTGGACCCCGTCTCCAAGGCCCAACATTCGAACCCATACAAGCATGCATAAGCATAGAGGACCCAAAACCGACACAAAATTGGCCACAAAAGGAGAAATCTTGAAATAGAAAAATTTAGCTTTGTATTTTTAAGAAAATATGTTCCTTACGCTCTCACGGTTCCAACGCCACTGAAATCGTTCAATTCGGATTTGAAATGAAAAAGTTATGGCAAAAAATGCTATCTTAAAGAAAACAGTGAAAACAGTCCCTCTACCGACTTCATGTAAATATTTGAAAACTTTAGAGGCAAAATTACTGATCGGCTCCTTCATAAAAAGTGTAGATTTATGTCTCTAGTTTCATTTAAAACAAGAATCGCCTCAACCTGAGCCCTATAGCTCCAGATATTTAAAAAATTTTGAAGTATATTCAGAAAGAATCAGCCGACCTCTACACTTTGTTTCAAAACACCCTTTTCAATTTAAAATAAATACTGGAAAATCAAGTGTAAAAAGATATAAAAATTTCTTAGAAATCTATCGGTTCGAAAATCAGCTCAATCGGAGGTCTATGCAAAAAGTTATAGCCAAAGGAAGGGAGAGGGGTCGGTCGGCCAAAACCGACCCCCAAATGACGAGTAGCGACCAGCGCTCGCGCGCGGGCGGGCGCCCATGCCGAGCGCCCATCGCTCGGCCGCTTGGCCGAGCGATGGCTGTCGGGCTCTATTTCCAGACTCCGAGCTCTGAAACTTCTAAACCTCATAACTTTTCACTCCGAGCTCCAAATTAGACACGGTCGGAGGCGTTAGAAAGCTAAGAGAAAAATATATATTTTTCAAGAAGGATCCAAAGACTAGCTCGGCCATTAAGGGAAACAAATTTTTAACACAAAGGCCGATCGACTAGCTCTCCCTAACAGCATTAGAACTTGCGACCTCCATAACTTTTGACCCAGAACTCCAAATTTAACAAAATTAGTGTCTATGGAAAGCTAAAAGAATTATCTACAACTTTCATGAAGACCACTGACCTATATTCCAACTCTATATGGGTCAAAAGTGGACTCAAAGCTTCTGCTACCAATCTGTCACTTTGACAGCACCTACATTTAATTCCAACGACTTACACCTACCAATTTAACTCCTCTTAAATAGTTCATAAAACCTCCTGAAGAGCTCTACAGCCCGGCAAACAACCTTAACAATATTAAATGATCTCATACTACTTGTACCAACCCAGAAATTGCAGAAAACACAGCATACCCAAAATTCTGCAAGACTTTCACAACTCACACACCATAGCAAATTTTCCAGCAAGTTCTCCCAAGACAAAAACCCAGCAGAAACCCAACAGCAACTCAAACACAACCTTCATTCCACATCTTCTACCCAAACACATGCATTAACTACAAGTAACACAATTATACAAAAGGGAATACTTGTTCTCTTCATTCTCATTTCTAATCCAACCAAAAGTGCATTTATAGCTTTGATTACATAACAACATATTCATCATGATTTAACACCAAGTACAAAATACAAAAGATGCTCCATGCTTTTTATGCTTGCAAAGCTATCCCAAAAGTGAGTCACTAACTTAATGCAAAAATATCTAAAGTCTTGGAGTTTTCCCGATGCCTTGCAAGGTCCGATGCTAGACTTAAGCTTTTGCACCTGTGGAGGGAAAATGGGGTGAGCTAACACTACTCGATGGCTAATACGCCTATAGCCATCGTAATGAGTCATGCAACACATATATTCATACATATAGTCATGCATATATCAAACAATCCTAAAACATTCACAGAACATCATTTTCGGCGTAACAAACATTACATTACATAAAGCCTAACATGACAACTTTATCAATTATAACACTTATGATGCATCATACACAACAAAGTTTGAATGAAAATGCACAATCACATGGCTAGAGAGTTTTCAGAACACAACGAATAAACAAAGTTTATAAATAAACACAACGAGTCCGATTTCTCAGGATCTCGTGGCCACAAGCGGGCAGCCGGGAGAAGGCTAGGTCAACGTGCACGTGACTATCACAACGGGGTTCTCTCTTGCCCACACACACAAATAATCTATGCTCAAATAGTTTCAGTCATAGGTTTCTTCAAAATTTTCAAGTATGCACAATTCCATACTTTACATAATTCCATACTTTACATTTCTTTCAAAGACAAGATGCCACATTTAACATACATATCCAAATATTCATCGGAAATCAACTTTTTACACAAATATAAAACAAAGCACATAAGCATACAAGGTCACTCATTACATAATGACTATAAACGCATTACCCACCTAAAATGTCGAAAATATGAGTTCACAAATGTCCTTTCTCTCTCTCTTGAGTGAGGTTTCCTTGGTTCCCTTCAATAAAACACATTTCGATTTAATTTCGAAACTCATCGGAAAGTTATAACATTCAAGAATCAAAGGAAAACTAGTAATAATCTCAAACCTAACCTATCTATAGCCCATTTAAGCTAGAATAACCAAAACCCTAGCTTAGGAATCACAAAACCACTCATCTCTTCTTTCTTTCTTCATTCCTACACAAACCCTAACCTTCATTTCATCCCATTTCTTGAATCTAACTCAAAGGAAGATAGATACTTACCTTAAGCTCTTGATTTCTCTTCCCTTTTTCCACTTTTCTTCTTCTTTCTCCTTCTCCTTGGGCTTAGCCGAATCTTCTCTTCTTCTCCCTTCTGTTTTCATGTTTTCTCCTCTTTGCTTCTAAGGTATACGACCACTTCACTTCCTCTAACTCATTCACTAGTGTCTAACTTAAATCCCTCCAAAACTATGTAGTTTTGACATTCCCCTTACATAAAGGCTTTTGGGCCTCCACCTCCCAAGGCCTACTACCACCAAACCCACTTATTCTAATCCTCCTTCTTCATTCTAACAACTCTTTAAGCCCACTCCTCCAATAGGCCCATTCTAATAATCTAACTCTAATTTCTAATTCCCCTTTTTAATACTACAAAAATATAAGACTCATCCTTCAAAATATATATTGAAACAATTTAAGGCAAAAAAAAATTAAGGGATAAACAAAAGATAATTAAATAAATAAGTGAAAATAAAGAGAAAAAATTTCAGGACCCAACAAGTGTGGTGATCAATCAGGTGTATGAGCAGTGTGAGCTTTTCTTTGATGGTGCTAGGTTGGTAGTAGACTTACTACCGCTAGACCTAAGAGGGTTAGATGTTATTCTGGGAATGGATACTATGGAAAAGTATCTGGCAAAGCTGGATTGTGGTCGGAAAGAGGTAGAGTTTGATCTGGGTAACGGTGAGACGGTGATCTTTAGAGGGGATAGGAATACACCATCGCCAAGACTGATTTCAGCTATGTTAGCTGAAAGAATGATGGGCCAGGGGTGTGAAGCTTTTTTGGCACACGTTGTGGATGCCGGTGTGATTGAAGGGAAGTTAGAAGATTTTTCGATTGTGAGGGAGTTTCCAGATGTGTTCCCAGATGAATTGCCCGGTTTGCCGCCGGTGAGGGAAATCAAGTTTGCCATTGACTTGATTCCCGAAACTGCGCCTATTTCGATACCGCCATATAGGATGGCTCCAGCTGAGTTGAGGGAGCTGAAGGAACAATTGGAGGAACTGTTAGAGAAGGGGTATGTTAGACCGAGTTCGTCTCCTTGGGGAGCACCGGTTCTGTTTGTTAAGAAGAAGGATGGTACATGGCGAATGTGTATTGACTATAGGAAACTCAACAAGGTGACTATTAAGAACAAGTATCCTCTGCCACAGATAGATGATCATTTGATCACCGCAGGAGCACGGTCTTCTCAAGATTGATCTCAGTCGCTATCATCACTCATAATTAAGGAGTCGATGTAAGCAAGACAAAGATTCGAGACTCGATATGGGCATTACGAAGTTTTGGTTATGCCATTGACGACCAATGCTCCATTGCTTTCATGGATCTCATGAATAGGGTCTTCAAGGAGTTTCTGGATCAGTTTGTCATAGTGTTTATAGATGACATTCTGGTGTATTTTAAGAGTGAAGAAGAGCATGAGGAGCATCTCAGGATTGTATTGCAGACTCTTAGGGAGAGAGAGCTTTATGCCAAGTTCAACAAGTGTGAGTTTTGGCTTCATGAGGTGACATTCCTTGGACATGTGATTTCGCAGGATGGTGTAGATGTTGACCCGAGGAAAGTTGAAGCAGTGGTGAATTGGCATGCACCCAAGACAGTGACAGAGGTGAGGAGTTTTCTGGGCCTGGCAGGTTACTACAGGAGGTTTGTAGAAGAATTCTTCATGATAGCTACTCCGATGACTAAGCTGTTGAGGAAGAATCAGAAGTTTATCTGGAGTGATGAATATCAGAAGAGCTTTGAGGAGCTCAAGCACAGATTGACAAGTGCTCCAGTTCTAATTCTGCCTTCTGGTGATGAGGGCTATACAGTGCATAGTGATGCTTCGAGGAAAAGTCTAGGTTGTGTATTGATGCAGGGAGACAGGGTGATAGCTTATGCTTCAAGGCAACTGAAGCCATATGAGTTGAATTATCCGACTCATGATTTGGAGTTGGCAGCAGTGATCTTTGCCTTGAAGATTTGGAGCCATTATCTTTATGGAGTTCAGATGAGGATCTATACTGATCATAAGAGTCTCAAGTACTTGCTAAGCCAGAAAGAACTGAATTTGAGACAGAGAAGGTGGATTGAGTTGCTTAAGGATTATGATCTGATGATTGAGTACCACCCAGGCAAGGCAAATGTTGTAGAAGATGCCTTGAGTAGAAAGTCTTCTATTGCCCATGTTCAGACAGTTTATCTTCCTTTATTGGAAGAGATGGCCAAGCTTAAGATAAGCTTGAAGCAGGAGGAACCAGATTGCCTTCTAGCTAATTTCAGAGTGAGGCCAATGCTCAGGGAGAAGGTTAAGGAGTTGCAGGCACAGGATGCAGAGTTGGGCAAGCTTCGAGAGGAAATTCAGAATGGTAGGATTTCTAAAGTAGTAGTGAGGGATGATGGACTCATGACTATGGGGAACAGACTTTGTATTCCAGATAGCAAGGAGGTTAAGGATGAGATTTTGGATGAGGCACACAATGCGTCTTACGCCATGCACCCAGGTAGTACCAGGATGTACAAAGATTTGAGAGAGCATTTCTGGTGGAAGGGCATGAAGAGGGATGTAGCAGAGTATGTCAGTAAGTGTCTCGTGTGTCAGCAAGTTAAGGCTGAACACCAGGCGTCTTCAGGCAAGTTAAGGCCATTGTTCATTCCTGAGTGGAAGTGGCAAAGAGTAACCATGGATTTTCTGATGGGTTTGCCCAAGACTAGTAGGAAGCATGACGCCATTTGGGTTATTGTGGATCGGTGGACGAAGTCAGCCCATTTTCTGGTAATCAAGCAGACTGATTCGTTGCATGTGCTAGCAAAGAAGTACATTGATGAGATAGTGAGATTGCATGGGATTCCAGATTCTATAGTTTTTGACAGGGATCCTCGGTTCACTTCGAGATTTTGGGGAAACTTGCAAGAAGCTTTAGGCACTAAGCTGAATTTTAGCACGGCTTTTCATCCTCAGACGGATGGTCAATCTGAGAGGACCATTCGGACACTTGAGGGAATGCTCAGGGCATGTGTGTTGGACTTCAAGAGAGCTTGGGATGAGCACTTGCCATTGGTCGAATTTGCTTATAATAATTCGTACCATTCGAGCATTCAGATAGCCCCAAATTGTTGTTATTGATGTTATTAAGCATGAATTATGTTAATTGTATGATTTGTTGCATATTTTGATTTAATTGGAAGTGTTAGTGGAAAATTAAGAATTATTTGAGTTTAGTATGGAATAAGTGATTATGAAAGGGGGAATAAATGTGTGAGGGCATTATAGGAACTTCACTTAAGATGAAGGGATTAAGGCTTTGCATGGAAGGGCATTTTAGTCCTTGTATCTTCATTTAGGGCTTAGAGGGAAGGAGTTAGAAGAAGAAAAGAAAAGAAAGAAAGGAAAAAGAAAAAGAAGAGAGGAAGAGAAGAGAGTTACGGTGGAAGAGAGGAAAGAAATAGGGTTTTGCCATGCTTGAGGATTTCAAAGGAATTCAAGCATCATCAAGTAAGTATAAGCTTATTTCTTCTTGTTTGGGTTGGATGAAACCCTAGAATAGCTTAGAATGTGTAGGTTTCGGTTGTGGAGAAGTTTATGGAAAAATGGTTAAATCTTTTAGGGTTGATGATCATGTTGTTGTTATGAATGATTTTGAGGTTAGAAATGAAGTTTAGGAGGTGTTTTAATGTTTAGTTGTGTTTATAATTGAAATATGGGAGGATTATGGTTGAGAAAAGTGAAAAATTTGAGTTTTGGAGCCTTCTTGCTATCGCACGTCGCGACCTGCGGATGTGCACGTCGCGGCGCGCGCGCTCGTCGCAACGCGCTCCATCTTCTCGTCACGGCGAGCGGCCAATTTCCTGCGACGACATGCTTTGGTATTTTGCGCATAACTTTTGATGTAGATGACCAAATGAGGTTATTCTTTTTCCGTTGTAAACTAGAGACATAGGGCTACAAGTTTTGTGAAGAAATAAAGTTCTGCTTCAGTCTCTAAGGATATCCAATTTTGGATGGAAGTTGAGCATAGAATTTATGTTTCATCATAAGTTATAGTTTGAACTGTTATAGTATGACTTTCCGATTTCTACACCAAATTGATTGGAATTTTGGTTATCTGGTTAAGGAAACCAAGTGAGGCAAGATGATCAAGAGGTTCAAGAGGAAATTCATTCCTAGGCAAGAACAAGCAAGGATATCAAGGTGGGTTCAAGTTTATAATAGAGTAAATAAGTTACTCATTGTTTTGTTCAAATCAAGAAAGATTTAATGCTTTAAATTGCATCATCAATAATTGCATCACATGCTATTATGGGATAATTATATTTTGTTATATGATTTGCATTCATGATTTATGAAAAGGTTTTCAAAAAGGGGTTTTTCTCCTTTCACGAATACATGTACATGAAATCATGTTTTATGAAATATAAGACAAGCAAGTTTACAAGCAAGCGCCAGTTTGGCAAACAAGTTTACAAGAATTTGCATCATGCATGTTATGTGGGTTTGCGGTATGTCCCTCACGAACAGTCCAGTGTACATTGACTCACGAAAAGGCTTCTCCCGCCTGCCCACAAGTGGCACAGGGTTTCTCACAAGGATTCCCTCACGAAACTACGTCTACACACAACCATTTCGATGGGAATGTGTAGCGCGTCATGAATCAGGGACTAACCCAAACCATCATGTTACGTTATGTTATGTGATCATGATCAGTTATTATGTTTCATGCATCATGAATTGTTCAAGAATCAAGCATTTTTCAAGATAATGACTCATACATGCTCAATTGCTATGATTTTAACAAGTACCACGGCAATGAGTTATTTTTTATTACTTTTGCTTATTTCTATATTATGAATTTGTTCCCACGAGCTTTATAGCTCACCCCCTCTAATCTTCCCCATTCAGGTGACGACCAAGAGACCGAGTGAGTCACGAGTTATGGCAGCACTCCATTTTGTTACGTTTACTTCTTTTTAATGTTATATTTTTGGAAGTCAAGGCTTTAGTTACATTTCAAGTATTATTGGTTCAAGGGTATTTTGTATTTTTGGCTCTTGAACTCAAAGCTGTAATTTGGTTTGAGATGTTTTTAGAGTTTTGTAAAACTCATCTTTTGGATAATGATTTATGGATATGTTTGTTTTAAATCAAATGAAAGCAGGTTTCAAGCTTGTTTCCAGTGGACCCATTTAGCTTTCGAGAGTCTTTTGCCTTAATCATTTCATTAACATGTTTCGCCCACGCATACAGCACCACGCTCTCATGTCCGATGTTGGGCTCCGGCAGCGGGGTCCAACACACCGCATCAGGAATGAGGCTTTACTCCGATGCAATTTTGGTTTTTGAAATCATATGTTTGAAACCAAGGCTTTAGATAGCATTTTGGAACTAGCAATGTACTTTGTATTTTGTATCTTGAGACTTTGATGTATTTGGGCTAAAATGCCCTCTAAAGCTTTGTAATAACTTTGAATTTCATGTAAATACAAGATTGTTGAGTTTTAATTGTAATTTATGTAATTTACACATATTTTATACACATGCATCATTGTATGGCTATAGTTGACAAAAGAGTGGTATGAGTTTGTATTGATTTATATTTGGAATGGAGTAGATGACTAGGAGTGCGGTTGTTGCCTTTGAACTATGTTTGGAGATACTTTAAGATTGAATTATGTTGAATGAGGTTGGATATTGAGTTTTATGCAGGTGGTGGAGCTAGGATTGAAGTTTGGTTAGTTGAATTTTCAAGGGAAGTTCAAATTTTTCTAAAATTTGATAGAAACTTCACTTGGGATTTAGTCCCTCTTAGGGTTTGATTTAAATCAGGAAGTCTGTTTGGAGTTTGTAGTAGAGGTTCAGATCTTTCCAATGACATATAATTTGTCTCATTTGGACTTGGGGTTAAGAAGTTATGAGGTTAGGAACACATTCAGTCACTGTTCATATAACTATGTTACTGTGTCATTGGACCTTTTGTGAGCAGTGCCTTTGAGTGGCTTTTTACCTTGCTTAGTGATGAAATTAACATTTGTATCCTTCATGAAAGTTGTAGATAATCTTGTTATCTTTCCATTGAGGTATAATATGTAATTTTTAGGATTTGGAGTATGAAGTTATGATAATTGAAAGATAACAGTTAAAGTCCATTTTGGTTGTTCATATAGTTTATGAATTTATGATAACTTTGATGACAAATGATTGAAATCCATGGTTTGATGAACCAATTAAGTTGGAAATTGCGAAGTTAGTGAGTTGAACTTGGAATTTGATGTATTTAGGTTTTGAAATGAGTAAATTCGAGAAGGGTGCAAGTGTTTAGAGTGTTAGGTTGAAGATTGAGATGCATTGGAAGAGGAATTGGAGTTTTGAGATTGCATGTCCATTAAACGGACATGGATGTCCATTAAACGGACAGCCTCGGGTGCAAAAACACCCCTTATCCTGCCCGTGTCCATTTAACGGACATTCACGGATCATTTAGGCCACTTTCACTCGAACGTGTCCGATGTTCGTTTAACAGAAAGCTACGGGAACGATGCTGAATTTAGAAATTGTTAGAGTCCGAATCGCATTTTTTGGTCTTCATAAAAGTTGTATATATAGATGTCTACTTCCCAATGGTCCCAAAACGAACGAAATCCTATTTATAAATAGAAAGTTATGGTGATCGCTCCAAAAGATGTTGAAATTGATTTAGGGTGTGAACATGATCTATTCTTTTGGGCATAAATCTCTCATCCGACCTCCAATTGAGGTGAGACTTGAACCATTAGATTACTATAACATATATATTTCTCTCCACAAAAATTTGTATCATTTTGAGTTAAATTGAAAATTTTTGCATTAAAGTAAGTGAGAGGTCGATTTGAAGATCATATTTGGAGTATGAGCTCTTTTAGGTTTTTTTAGCATAACTTGAGTTATACAACTCCGTTTGAGGTGATTTTTGTTGCGAAACGAAATTGAGGCATAGAGATAAAACTCATATGAATAAGTTAACCTATTATTTTGGTGTTTACATAGTGTGCACTCGCCACGAATGTGGAGTTACAGCTAAGGACCCTACAAGGTTATAAGCACAAGGTTCATGTTGTTGCAAATTTAATGCCGAAACAAGTTTTCCATCGTGGTGAGGAATCCCTCCCTCGTGGTTTGCGCATCCGGATGTCACGTAGGACGTCGGACCCGTGGTCCACCGGGTTGGGGTTCCAACACTTATGGTATCAAAGCTTTCGATTGAGGTTCGGGTGGAAGGAGAACTTTAGGGTTTTCATGACCTGCATCAAAATAGCATGATTTGTGCTCTTTTGCATTGTTTGAATTGATTTTACATACCTACATGGTGATTTTGACTAAATGTTGATTTTGCATGATTTTGACCGGATTTTTCATGATTTAAATCGTACGATACATTTTGACAAATTGTTTTTGCATGAACTAAAGTTTTTCACTGGTTTTATTTTGAAGGAGTATTATGCCACCTCGGAGTAGAACTTGAGGAGCCCGACTTCGTTCTCGCTCTCACCAGGGGAGCACAGATGAGTCTGATGTCCCGCAAGATGCAAGGACACACTCTGCCCCTGGTTCAGAAGCACCTAGTGTGCAACCTGAGGAGCCTCCACCTCATCCTCCTCCTTCTATGCTTGCGATGGACCCGGAGTTTCTCCAGGCCTTTGCCCAGGCTTTCACCTTTGCCATAGGTCAAGGGTCTCAGGTTCCAGTGCCAGCTCCTATGGTTAGGGGCGGGCAGTATGATAAGCTGAGGAAGTTTGGGGCGGTGGACTTTCATGGTACCACCAATCTAGAGGAAGCAGAAGCTTGGATGAAGAGAACAAAGAGAGTTTTGGTCTAGATGAAGTGCTCTGATGAGGAAAAGCTAAAGTATGCAGTGAGTTTACTGCAGGGAGATGTTCTTCATTGGTAGGAGTCAGTGCCACAGAGTCAAGCTGTGCCACCAGTACTCACATGGAGGGATTTCAGAGATCTATTTAGAAAGAAGTACCTTTTTCGGGTCTACATCCAGGAGAAGGCTCAGGAATTCTTGAATCTGACTCAGAGGGAGATGTCTGTGAGTGAGTATGAGTTAAGATTCACTCAGTTGTCTAGATATGCACCTCATATTGTGACAAATGAAGAAGACAAGTGTCGCAAGTTTGAAGGAGGCCTCCACATGGGCATCAAGGAGAAGGTGATCCTCCATAATTTTCGTGATTATCAGCAGCTGATGGATGCTGCACTCCAAGCTGAGAAACTGGAGAACATTAGGCAGGAGGTGAGTAGGAAGAGGAAGAACAGAGAGCGATCTTCGGGAGAGGGGTAGTGTGCGAAATTTGTCGAGGGTGAGAAGAGTTTCCGTGCATAGAGTCAGGGTGGCAAAGAAGTGCCCTCAGTGAGCGAGCGATTCAGACTGGTCGATCTGAGCTTCCTCGAGAGGAGAAGCAGAAACAGAAAGAAGCGAGATTCGAACCCGTATGTGAGCCTTTGTGGGAATATGCATCGGGTGAGTACCATAAACTTTTAGGTGCCTGTTTCTGGTGTGGAGAAAAAGGGCATCAGATCAGGGATTGCCCTCTGTTGGTTAAAGGGGAAGGATCTCAGCCGCAGGCTCAGAGGAGAGCAGAGACAGTGGGAACGGACCAGCTGGCTGGGGTGGGCGATTCTGGGTCGATGAAGAAGCCCATTCCTCGGGGAGACCAAGAGGGCAAGCACAGTAGGGTGTTTGCCATGACACGGAGGAAGCTGCAATGCACGGAAGTTATTCTTGGTATGGCTCGGCTCTTTCATTCGAAGTGTATGTCTTTGTTTGATTACGGTTCTACACATTCTTATGTATCCGCAAGTATGATATTGCACGATATGCGGTCAGTTCTCTTAGATAATTATCTACTTGTTAGCACTCAGTTAGGGAGGAATGTCATTATGTCAGAATCTTTAGAGATTGCGAGCTTGTGATCGAGGATCTAGTTTGGTAGTAGATCCGCTACCTCTAGATCTGAAGGATTAGACGTTATTATCGGAATGGATGTAATGGAAAAGTATCGGGCGAAGCTTGATTGTGGTCGAAAGGAAGTGGAGTTTGATTTGGGTGAAGGTCGTAAGGTAACTTTCAGAGGGGATAGAAAGTTGACACCACCAAGGCTTGTTTCAACTTTGTTAGCTGATAAACTGATGGGGAGACGTTGTGAAGCCTTCTTGGCATGTGTCATGGATACCAGTGTGAAGGAGAGCAGGGTGGAGGATATTCCCATTGTGAGGGAATTTCCTGATGTGTTTCAAGAGGAGTTGCCCGGTTTGCCATCGGAGAGGGAGATTGAGTTTGCTATCGACTTGGCTCCCGGGACAGCTCCTATCTCTATTCCACCATACAGGATGGCTCCAACTGAGCTGAAAGAGCTTAAGGAGCAGTTAGAGGATTTATTAGAGAAGGGGTTTATTAGACCGAGTTCCTCACCTTGGGGAGCACCGGTCTTGTTTGTTAGAAAGAAAGATGGAACTTGGAGGATGTGCATCGATTACAGAAGGATTAACAAGGTGAACGTTAAAAACAAGTATCTCTGCCTCGTATCGATGACTTGTTTGACCAGCTGCAGGGAGCAATGGTCTTCTCTAAGATTGATCTCAGGTCTGGCTACCATCAACTCAGGATTAAGGAGTCTGATGTGAGCAAGACCGCCTTCAAGACACAATTTGGGCATTATGAATTTTTAGTTATGCCTTTTGGACTGACCAATGCTCCTGCTTCTTTTATGGATCTGATGAACAGAGTTTTTAAGGAGTTTTTGGATCAGTTTGTTATCGTGTTCATCGATGACATTCTGGTGTACTCAAAGAGTGTGGGAGAACATGAGCAACACTTGAGAATAGTATTGCAACGGCTGAGAGAAAGAGAGCTTTATGCCAAATTCACTAAATGTCAATTTTGGCTTCATGAAGCAGTTTTCCTTGGCCACATTATTTCTGAGAATGGAGTGCATGTAGATCCAAAGAAGATTGAAGCAGTGGTGAATTGGCATGCCCCAACGACAATAACAGAAGTGAGGAGCTTTCTGGGTTTAGCAGGCTATTATCGGAGATTCGTAGAGGGATTCTCAATAATAGCTACTCCTTTGACCAAGTTATTGAGAAAGAACCAGAAGTTTGTCTGGAGTGATGAGTGCCAACGGAGTTTTGAGGAGCTCAAGCATAGATTGACTAGTGCTCTAGTATTGACTTTGCCTACAGGAGAAGGAAGTTATACGGTGTATAGTGATGCTTCCATAAAGGGGTTGGGATGTGTGCTTATACAGGGAGATAAGGTGATAGCATATGCCTCACGGCAGCTAAAACCTTATGAGGTGAACTATCCGACCCACGATCTGAAATTAGCAGCTGCGATCTTTTCCTTGAAGATATGGAGGTATTATTTGTATGAGGTTCAAACTAGGATCTTCACAGATCACAAAAGTCTCAAATACTTGCTAAGTCAGAAGGAGTTGAATTTGAGACAGAGAAGGTGGATTGAGTTGCTTAAAAATTATGACTTGTTGATTGAGTATCATCCAGGTAAGGAAAATGTTGTTGCGGATGCTTTAAGCAGGAAGTCTTCCATAGCATATGTCCAAACAGTGTATCTACCGCTATTGGAAGAGATGGCTAAACTCAGAATCAGTTTAAGGCAAGAGAAATCTGATTGTATGATTGCTACATTTAGGGTGAGGCCTATCCTCAGGGAAAAAGTGAGAGAATTGCAAGTTCAAGATGCAGAACTAGGAAAGCTGCGAGAAGAGATTCAGGAAGGTAAGAAGTCCGATATGATGTTAAGTGATGATGGACTCCTGACAGTCGAGAATAGACTTTGTATTCCAGATGTCATGGAGGTGAAGAATGAGATTCTGGATGAGTCGCACAATACGCCTTATGCTATGCATCCAGGTAGCACCAGGATGTACAGGGATCTTAAGGAACATTTCTGGTGGAGAGGTATGAAGAAGGATGTGGCCGAGTATATGAGTAAGTATCTGGTGTGTCAGCAAGTTAAGGCTGAACATCAGGCACCTTCAGGTCAGTTGAGTTCATTATCCATTCCTGAGTGGAAATGGCAGAAAGTGACTATGGATTTTCTAATGGGATTGTCTAGGACCAGTAGGAGGCATGATGCCATATGGGTGATTGTGGATAGATTGACGAAATCAGCCCATTTTTTGGCAATCAGACAGACTGATCCTCTGCACATGTTAGCTAAGAAGTACATTGATGAAGTTGTAAGATTGCATGGGATCCCGGATTCAATTGTATCTGATAGAAATCCTAGCTTTACATCGAGATTTTGGGGCAGTTTGCAGGAAGCTCTAGGTACTAAGTTGAGTTTCAGCACTGCTTTCCATCCTCATACCGATGGTCAATCTGAGAGGACCATTCGGACCCTAGAGGGAATGCTCAGGGCATGTGTGATGGACTTTAGAGGAGCATGGGATGAGCACTTGCCTCTGATCAAATTTGCCTATAATAATTCGTATCATTCGAGCATTCAGATGGCGTTGTATGAGGCTTTGTATGGGAGGAGATGTAGGACTCCAGTGTGTTGGGATGAAGAGGGAGACAGGAAGCTATTGGGTGCAGAATTGATTCAGGTGACAGTTGATAAGGTTAACTTGATTAAGCACAGGCTGAAGGCAGCTTAGGACAGAATGAAAAGTTATGAAGATGCTCACCGGAAGGAGATGGAGTATGAGATCGGTGAGAAATTTTTTCTCAAGACTTCTCCTTGGAAAGTGATTATGAGATTTGGGAGAAAGGGTAAACTGAATCCAAGGTATGTGGGCCCTTATAAGGTTCTGGAGAGAATTGGTCCGTTAGCGTACAGATTAGCATTGCCTCCAGAGCTCTCGCAGATTCATGATGTTTTTCATGTCTCTATGTTAAGGAGATACCGATCTGATCCTTCTCATGTCATTCAAGCTGATGAAGTTCAGTTGAGTGATGACTTGAGTTATGAAGAGCTTCCAGTGTAGATCTTGGATACAAAAGAAAAGGTTTTGAGGAACAAGACAGTGCAGCTAGTCAAGGTTTTATGGAGGAATCATTCAGTTTAAGAAGCCACGTGGGAGCCATTGGAAGCTATGAAGGAGAAGTATCCTCATCTTTTCATTGATCCAGGTAAGAATTTCGAGGACAAAATTCTTTTAAGAGGGGGAAAAATGTTGGGCCCCGATTTGCATTAAGCATGTTTTAATTTATGTTTGAGGATTAATTTAAAATTTTATTTTGTTGGACTTAATTGAGGTTTATAGTGTTTAGAGGGATGGAAATTAAATGGTGGGATTAGTATAAATTAGAGTTGAATTAGTTGTTAGTTGTTAGAATTTAAAAGGACTAAAATGACTTAGGGGCAATTTAGGTAATCCACTTATGGTTTTAGAGGTTAAGGCTTTGAAGGAAGGTTACTTGGGTCCTTTTAAGTCCAATTAAAAACAAAAAGAAGAGGAATTCATAGAGGAATCATTCATGTGAGGTAGAGGAGTAAAGTTTGTAAGGAAAGGTATGGTTCTAACCAAAACTACGTAGTTTTGGATAAGATGGAGCTTAAGTTGTAAGTTAAAAAGACAAGTGTTAGGGTTGTTATAGGAGAATCACTAAATTTCTAGAGAAAAGGAGAGGGAGAGTTTCAAAGAAGAAGAAGAAGAAGAAGAAAGAGGCTAGGTTTTTAGGATTTTCTTTCTTAGTAAAGGGTAGTTGAGTGCTTAAGAAGGAGAAGAGAAAGAAAGGATTAAAAGTTTCATCAAAGCCTAGAGAGAGAGAAATTTTCGTGGGTCTCTCATTAACGTAAGAAAAATGTGAAATTCTTTGGATTTATAAGTAGGTTTTGATGCAAATGGCTCAGATAAGGTTTGGGTAAAGTTAGATAGGTTTAATTCCATGTTTTTCTCCCCTAGGATTGTCTAGTTTTGGGATATCTCATGTTGATTGGGTTCTTATTTGCTTAATGAAGGTGAAGAGAAGTTATTAGAGCAAGAAGCAAGGTCAAGTGTCTAAATTCAAGGTTAAAGGATTAAGGTGGGTAATTTCTTAATAATTGAGTTAATGAACTTGTTAAAGTTCTATAATAAATGCTATTAAATACTATTGAATGCTTTTAAATGAATTATCAATGTTGCTTGCATTTCTTGAAATGGTTTCAATTTGTATAAGATGTAAAAATTGTGTAAAATTGTTTGACAAGTGAAAAAGATATTTGAATATGTGATTTGAGCAATTGTGTGAAAGGTAGGTTGCAATGGCCATTGATGGCTAATGTGTATGAAATGCATGAATGATGTGATATGCATGTTTCTATGGGTTTAGGGTAGTCCTTTATGTGATAGGTGCACCTATATAGGCTTCTCACTTTGCCTTGCTAGTAATACGGAGTTCCTCACGAACTCCCTCATGTGTTCACGGCTACACATGACCGTTTTGCGGAAATGTGTAGTACGTCCTGTTGGACCCTGTTAGAGTAGTGCCCTAAAGGCAATCCCCTTTAGCGCATTTTGTTCATAGTCATGTACAGACTTTATGAATAAATAAAGCAAGGCATATTTCATTTATTTGATGTTCATTTTATTATGAATTGACAGTGATCTTTAATCAAATTAATGAAGTCCACGATACATGACATAGCATGAAGGAAATTATGATGCGATCATACTCTTGAGATTCCTATCATGTGCAATTATGTCAATATCTAAATTATCCTTATTCATAGGATTAACGAGGTGGACATCGTTAATCCGGATAGATAACACATGTCAAACTCCTTGATTGGATCAGCGGTGGATCTCGTAAAGCTGTAAATATTGAGATATTTAGATTTGACATGTGGATGCTTACTAGTGGTAGTAAGTACAATGGATGACCTGCTATGAGATCATCACATGGATGTCCTATACAAATGTCGGTGATAATCTCATCATAGCAATGGTGCAAGTATCCTTAGACTTGAGGTACTCGAGGATATCTTGAGTCTTGATTACGTACTTTGACTCCATTCCTTGTTGCCTTTGAGAGGTCGCTCATAGGGTGGTGATTGGAGTGCGACTTGAGGTATTGAAGGTAATTGAGTAGCCAATAAAGGATTCACCACTTACGTGATAGCGTAAGAGATACCCATAGCCTCTTATCGGGATCATTACTTTGAAGTCTCTGGCCGAGGAGCATACATATGTCATGAAGAGGGTCTTCATGGACATATAAAGTAATGAGTCCTAGGGCGAAGCGATTACACTTGGACTATATTTGATCTTATCAGTCTAGTAAGAGTTGACACATTGCCCATACTCAAACCAAGTGGGGTATAGCATGGTGAAAGGACGAATTGCACGGTAATTGTCTATGGAAAGGTTCGTGATATGGTTTCATTAGTCAAACCAATTACTTTTCGATCAATTGGGGGTCATGATGTGTTGCTAGATACCGCTCATGACTTGCTCAGATTAAGTGTTAATCTAAGTGGCCAACATAACCGGGAACCTAATGGGTCACACGCATAAGAGTGACTCGGAGAATCTGTAAAATAGTTTCGGACAGAGATCCGATATCTGGAGAGCAATAGGATTAAATGGATCCCGATGAGATTGGGATATGTCCCGATGAGATCGCGACATTGACATTGCTGAAAAGGGTCTCCAGCGATTTTTCGCCAGCGGGGCCCGGTAGGCCGGTAGGACCGACCCCAGTTTGACTGGACCTCTTCAGCAAATATATATATATATATGGATATTCGGTGGAACCATGAAAATGGAGAAGTTAAATGGTTTGAAAAGTCAAACTTAATGATTATTTAACATTTCAATGTATTTTAACCCACCAACGTGGATAGCCTCTCCACCAAGCTTTCATATGTGTTTTAATGAGTTAAAATACATATAAGAAGTAAAAGAGAAGAGGCTTGCACGGTGGTTGAAGGAGTAGAATCGAATTGCTTAAGAGTTAAGCCTTTGAAAAATTGTTTTTCATCTTCTTCCTCTCTTCCTCTCAAGTTGGTTTCTACGTCTCCAAGGCTTCAATTGATCATCTTCACTTGCTCTCCAAGGCTAATGTAAGAGCTAGCACTCTTTTCTTTAGTCTAGCTATTCCGGGTCAAAGAGTTTGTCCGGTTAGGTTTTCCGACCTCTGCGTGGATCTGATTAGAGCGGTCTCCTTTGGTCGTTATGGTTTGATTGTTTGTACATACACTTGGATCCTGGCTTTCGGAATGTCCGGGACTTAAAATTTTAAATTCGCACTATGTTCATGTGATGAACACCCGGGATTTTCCTACAGTGGTATCAGAGCCGCTTGTGTTGTATATTCGATCGAAATGATAACTAGGTCGGAATTCCATTGTGAATTGAGCTGTGTAGCATGCTGCTTCTGTGAATTTCGAAATCAGTATAGACTTAGGGTTTTCGAAATTTTCTGCCATATACTTGCTCATAAGATGTTGCTCAATGTGTCTATAAAAGGAAAAAATTTATCGATGTCGATTGATATGGTTTTGCTAATTTAATTCCCTAAGTTTCGGATGCTGTCTTGTTGAACGTTTCTGAAACAGGTATGCTTGTAAATTCGAGAATAAATTCTAGAAAAAAAAATTTCGGATTGGTTTTCACCGACATGTCCCTAAGATGTTTTTGAATGTCTCTGTGGATGGAAAAATGTTTTCAAGGTGATTTACCATTTATTTCCGAATTTCTTGTGTGCTGATGGAAATGTCTGTGTTGGAGAACACAGATTCTGGTTCGGCTAGATTGCTGAGGTTCAATGAGTTTTTGTGGGAAATAAATCCTGGAAAAATTCATGGAGCATTTTGGGAACATGTTTTCACCTCTGTAATTTTCTCAGTATTTATTGAAAGTGTTTCAATGATCATTTTGAGCAAAATGTTGAGCGCAGCAGTTTTGAGAAAGTTGCTGGGTCTATTTTGTTTGGAATGATTGGTTGTGTATTTCTCATTTCCAATGCCTTGAATCATTTTATAGTGATTAAAATGTGTTATATTGATGTGGCATGCATCCCAAGATGAGATTCTTGAATTTGGGTTTCCAATAATGTTTGGATGTCGAATAGGTCACTTTAGCGTCTCGTTAGCTTATTAGTTATCTTGGTTATTTTGGCCGTGCAATTTGTGTGACAAGTGCGAACAATCTTGATAACGTGTAACCTACCTAGAGATACTTAGCATGATAATTTGATATTCTTAAATTATGTGGAAATCTAGTGGTTAATGGTGATTAATCGGTTTCAAGTTTTCTCATCTAGTATGACTAATTAGTAAGCACGTTTCAATGAATATGATTCATTAGCACATCAATATAAAGGATAATATACTTGGTATATTGGCATTGTGAATTGGAACTGCGCGGATTGAGAATTAGCCGATTTAAGAGCAATTCCTTGTCACCAATCCGGCATCGAGGCTAGTCGATGGGACTTTATCTTGTCTTGTTACCGGTTAGTGGAACACGGGCGATCACCGGACGATTGACTTCGATGACCGGGACGGACTTGATCATTGGAATAAAAGCAACAGACATCACTAGTCGGTAGCACAAGTGCTAATCATTTGAAACTTCTGAGTGGGATGATGGGTAGTTTTCGTATAAATTCAATGTGATTGATGCAATGCCTAAATCGGACCATATAGTCATGGTGACTATGATCCTTGGATGAGATTAGAAAGATGAGACCTAAATCCTCAATTTAAATATGAAAACTAACGCCTTCCATTAATATGGTAGAACCAAAGTTCTTATAGGATTGAGTTGTTGGGCAAACTCAAGCTCTTCTATCTGGATATGTTGAACCATGAAAATGAGATTTTCGGATTAATGGGTCGGTTTTCCTAGAAGCGTTGATTTGTTGGGCAAACTCAAAGTCAGCGTGGAATGAGGCGAAATTGGGTAGTGTACATCAGATGTACACGCATCAAGTGTTGATAACCCAATGTATGTGCATACATCAACTGTTGATAGCACTGGGCGATAGTTGCATTTGAGATGCAATTGGTATGTCCGATACCTACCGATTGACCTAAGGTGGCTTGTTGGGCAAACCCAAGGTCATTCTTAGTAATGTCGGATATCGACCCACTAGGTCAATGTGCCATTTTGTTTCTTGGATTCATGATGAGGGTTATGGATTCTGTTGAAACTAGTAGGAGCCATATGTATGTCATTTAAGTCCTTATGGTCATACATTTAATTCTATTCTAACTTTCTTTATCTCTCTACGTTTAGGTTGGTTGAAGATGTCGACCAGTGTGAATCTTCGCGCTCTAATGGACTCAAACAAATTAACTGGACCAAATTTTCTTGATTGGCTGCGAAATCTGAGAATTGTTCTCAGATCTGAGGATCTAGGATATACCCTTGATTTTCCGCTTCCAGATCCACTTCCTGAAGGAGCTTCTGATGATGATCAGAAGGCATATCGTAAGCATCTAAAAGACAGTGACATAGCCACTTGCATTATGCTTGCATTGATGTCACCTGAGCTGCAGAAGCAGCATGAGTCAATGGATGCTCACACGATTGTGTTTCATCTTAGAGAGTTGTTTGATGAGCAAGCTCGGTCCGAGCGGTTCGAGACCTCGAGGTTGCTCTTTCAACGAAGATGACTCTGGTTCATCTGCGGTGCAATATGCATTGAAGATGAATGGCTATATTGAGAGGTTGGCCGTCTTAGGTTTTGTGATGGATTACGAGTTAAGTATAGACTTAAGTCTTGTTGGTTTGTCGATAGTTACTCACGGTTTGTGTTGAACTATCGAATGAACCAAATATCCACTACAATTCGAGTGATCAATCGCTTTCGAGGCAATGAAACAATTTGTCGAGCAAGATAGCAAGGCGTTCTATTGGTGGATTCTTCTTCTCTGGTTCCAAGAAAAGGAAACAGAAGAAGAAAAAACTCGAAGCGAAAGGAAGTGCAGTGAAAGGCAAGAAGAAGACCAAAGAGCTCGCACCAAAAGGTACTGCTTCCATTGCGGTAAGGCGGTCATCGGAGGCGAATCGCAAAGTTTATCTGGAAGAAGCTGAAGCGAAGAAGGCATCGGATGCCTCGACTTCTTCGGTATGTTTGTCATTGAGGTTAATATCATTTCGATCATAACATATGGGTATTAGATACGGTTGTGGCTCACACATATGTAATGATATCACGAGGCCTCGTGGACGATGGCGACTCATAAAGGGAGAAATGGACTGCGTGTTGGCAATGGAGCAAGAGTTGCTGCATTAGCCGTAGGGACTTATGTTTTAACACTCCCGGTGGGCTTGTACTTAACTTGGATGATTGTTATTTTGTACCCGTGTTAACAAAGAACATATTATGCATTTCTTGTTTAAATAATTTGGTTTCCATTTGTCTTTTGGTAACAATGGTTGTTCTATTAGCTCAAATGGAATGCTTTATAGTACTGGTACATTATGCAATGGTATTTACATATTAGATATGTCACATCCGATTATGAATGTCAATGGCTAAAAGACATAAAGAGATAATTTAAAATCAACTTACTTATGGCATTATCGCCTTGGCCATATAAATGAGAGACGCATCGCTAAGCTCCATAAGAATGGAAGTTTAGGGTCATTTGATTATGAATCATATGACACATGTGAATTTTGTTTGTTAGGCAAAATGACGAAGTTACCTTTTAAGGGAAAGGGTAAACGAGCGACTGGATTATTAGATCTAATACATTCAGATGTATGTGGTCCGATGTCCATCCATGCCAGAAGTGGTTGCCATTACTTCATTACCTTTATCGATGATTATTCTTGATATGGGTACCTGTATCTGATGAGATACAAATCTGAAGCATTTGAAAAGTTCAAACAATTCAGAAATGAAGTAGAAAACCAACTTGGGAAAAGTATTAAAATATTACGATCCGATCGTGGTGGTGAATACTTAGACCAAGAGCTTTTGGATTATCTCAGAGATAATGGGATTTTATCTCAGTGGACTCCTCCTTACACACCACAACATAATGGTGTGGTAGAAAGGAGAAATCGAACCTTGTTGGACATGGTTCGATCTATGATGGGCTTTGCACAATTGCCAAAATCCTTTTGGGGTATGCCCTTGAGACAGCTGTTTACTTGTTAAACAGAGTTCCATCAAAGTCAGTTGATGTTACTCCATATGAGATGTGGACTAACAAGAAACCTTATCTTTCTCATTTGAAAGTATGGGATTGTCACCTTATGTAAAGTGGGCCTTGATCGAGATAAGCTTGAAGCAAAATCGACAAGTGTTTGTTAAATAGGATATCTAGCGAAACAAGGGATATCAATTCTATTTTCTTTGAGGAACAAAAGGTGTTTGTTTCAAGGCATGCTGTCTTTAGAAAAAGTTTCTTTTAAAAGAGGACGGTGGGAGCAAAATTGAGCTTGAAGAAGTTCAAGATGCTCGGACGGACGCTGAGATCAATCGCTGAACTGGCTGTAACTCATATGGATGAGGTAACATTCAACCTTCTACTACACACGAAATTCGTGAGGTCAAGTAGGATACGCTCTGTTCTAGAGATATGGATTTCGTAAGTGAACAGAATGACGATTGCTCATAGAGGATGATGAGCCTACCACCTATGAAGAGGTTCTGAAGAGTTCAGAGTCTGAAAAATGGCTTCGTGCCATGAAATCTGAAATGGATTCCATGTATGAAAACCAAGTATGGACTTTGGTTGATGCACCTAAAGGGATAAAACCTATAGGGTGCAAATGGGTTTTCAAGAAGAAAACCGACATGGATGGTAATGTGATTACCTATAAAGCAAGGCTTGTAGCTAAAGGTTTTCGTCAAAGACAAGGAATTGACTATGACGAGACCTTCAGTCCAGTAGCAATGCTTAAATCCATTAGGATACTCCTAGCCATTGCCGCTCATTATGATTATGAGATATGGCAAATGGATGTGAAGATAGCTTTCCTGAATGGAAATCTGGCTGAGGATGTGTATATGACACAACCTGAGGGCTTCATTTCCGCTGATGGCGAAAAGGTATGCAAGCTTGAAATCCATTTATGGATTGAAGCAAGCATCCAGAGTTGGAATATCCGTTTGATGAGACAATCAAAGAGTTTGGTTTCTCACAAAATCCGGATGAACTTGTGTGTACAAGAAGGTTAATGGAACCGCAATCGTATTCCTTGTGTTATATGTAGATGACATATTGTTACTAGGAAGCGATGTCTCAATCTTTGCAATCAGTAAAAATTTGGTTGTCAAACAATTTGCCATGAAAGACCTTGGAGAAGCAACTTATATCCTTGGGATAAAGATTTATAGAGATAGATCGAAGAGGTTGCTTGGTCTTTCACGGTCAGCGTACATAGACAAGTTGCTAAGCAGGTTTAGCATGGAGCAATCAAGAGAGGGTTTCTTCCCATTGTTCATGGGATAACACTCTCGAAGTCTATGTCCTCGGACACGGGGCGAGAGGATGCGTATGAATATGATCTCGTATCGTCTGCAGTAGGATCTATTATATACGCATAATGCTATACGAGACCCGATGTATCATATGCTCTAAGTGTTCGAGCAGATACCAATCGGATCTGGTGAGGGTCCTTTGGGTGGTATCAAGAATATCTAAAGTACTTGCGAAGAACTAAGGATGTTTCTTGATATATAAAGATGGAAGTCTCCAAATGGCGGGCATACGGATGCGATTTTCAATCGATAAGGGCGACTCAAGTCCCAATCAGGTTATGTTTTCACACTAAATGGCGGAGCGATCGGTTGGAAGAGTTCCAAACAGAGGCGGCTGGCGATTCAACGATCGAGGCAGAGTACATTGCGCGTCGGATCGATGCAAAGAAAGGCGGTTTGGATCGAAGTTCATTTCGAACTTGGTGTGGTTCCTAGCTATGATGGACCCATACAGTTGTATTGTGACAACACTGGGGCTATTGCGCAAGCAAAGGAGCCAAGGTCTCATCAACGGTCCAAACACGTACTCCGCCGATACCATTTGATTCGGGAGATCATTGCTCGGGGTGATGTCCTGATAGAGAGAATTCCCACAGAGCATAATATTGCTGATCCGTTGACAAAGCCATTGCCACAGAAGAATTTTGATTCTCATGTACTCGCTTATGGTATTAGATACCAAGGCGATTGGCTTTAGGTCAAGTGGGAGATTGTTAGAGTAGTGCCCTAAAGGCAATCCCCTTTAGCGCATTTTGTTCATAGTCATGTTGTAACATCCCATCTCTGATGGGAAGGATATTTTGGTAAATTGGGACGGGCTTGGAGTATTGATTTTTAGCTCGGCATGAGCATACAACATATAGCCTCTATGACTGATGATTGTTTTGCATATGCACATGATAACATGCATTCATGACATTTTAAACAGGTTTCAAATTGAGACCTTTGTGAAATTTATGGGATAGTTGTTTTGGAAAATTATTACGAGGCGTCATAAATTGTTTCCCATTTTTAGGAATTTATGTGAATTTTTCTGGAATTTTTCGGGGTTCTTGCCCGGACCGGAAAAATCGCTAAGTGGCGAACCGGTTGATTTTCGGTATCGAAAATTTTTATCCAATGGCACTCTGATATTGTATATATTATTTTGGGATTGAAATTAGGGCCATTGGACTAGAATGGGTCAAATTGCATTAGAATCCTATTTACTAATTTGTTTTTTTGCCTAATTTGTCTTTTCTTAAATTTTACACTTGTCCTCACCATGTAATGCCCCCACCATTTGTTCCTATCTTTTATTTACGGTTATTTCATTGTGAAAGAAGGAAAAAACTCATTCTTCTTGCTTACATCTTCCTTCATCCGAAGCTTCTCCCCCTTGGTTTCTTTCTTTGATTTCTTCATTGGTTTTAAGCAAGTTCTACTCCTTCTCCTACCTTTTGCATACCATACAAGTTTAAACTTCTACCTTCCTTTGGTGAGTATCGTGTGTGAGAGTGGGGTGAATGGAAAGTCATGATTTGGAGTATTAAGTGAAGGAAGAAGGAAAAACTTGATTTGGTAAGTTGTTTTTTTTTTTAAGCTTTCATTTATGCATTTAATGAATAAATTGGTTGTTAGATGCATTGATTGGTATGTATTGGTCATTAATCAAGATTTATGATAATCTATTGGCTAAATTCTTGTGTCAGTAGGATGCTTATGCATGTGGTATTGGTATTGGAAGTGTTAGGAATTGAATGGAGAAGTAAAGCTGGAAAATGAATCTTTGACCCTATTGCAATGTTTTGATCATAACTAATTGTGTGGTTATGCAAATGAGGTGAGGTTTGTGCCCAAGTAAACTTTGGGATGTTGGCTTCATTTAGTGTGAAATAGGTGTTGGTAAATTTTAATGTTAGAAGGTCGAAAATTGGCATGGAAAGTTTCTGTTTCTGGGTCTGGGAACAGTACCCGCAAATATGTCAAATGAGTTTTGCTAATTTTTCTAAATTAATTGGTATAGGATTAGGGAAAATGGTCTTCATGAAAGTTGTAGCCTATTGAGTTAGCTTTCCATTACCACTGATCTTGTTAATTTTCGAGTTGTATATTGGGAGATATGAACTGATTTCTAATGACTGTTTTATGCCTTGACTGAAACCTAGTTGAATTGGCACATTTAGTGCACATTCGGACTTGGAAGGATTTTGTAATTTTGTGAATTGAATTGGAGTTTGAATTGTACTGAAGAGTTCTAGATGACAGATTGATTTTGAAAATTATATATGGCTTATAATTTTTGGAAGTCAGATGTGGGAGATATGGAATTTCAAAATCTGAACTTGCATTGTGATGTTAAGTACTGATTAGGTCAGTAACTTGCATAACAGATTTGAAACTGTTAGAAATCTAATTAGAGATTGAGTTCTTCATGAAACTTGAAGTGTGAGGAGTTATCTTTTCAGGGACATAAAGTTTGGATTTTTCTGACTTGTGTACAGGGAGTTATGCTTGTTATAAGTGTACTGCTCAAATTGAATGATTTTAGGGACAGCAACATTGAGTGAATTAATTGACTTGTTTAGCAATGGAATTTGATTTTGGGTTATTCATGAAAGTTGTAGAGGACATTGTGAACTTATTGCGCATATTTATGTGGTAATTTTTAGCTGAATATTCAGTGAGTTCTTGAAGTTGTAAGTTACTGTCCTGTATTGATGAGTTTTGAGTAAGCAGTATCTTGGATGGGATTTTTGACACCCTTAGAGGTGGAATTACTTTTTATGGTCTTCTTGAGAATTGTAGAGGGTTTCTTTATCTTTCCAACAAGGTATAATGTGTATTTTTCTGAATTGTGTGCTAAGATTTATGATTGTTGGAAATTTGGATTGAAAGCAGGAAAAGGGCAAGGAAGTAGAGGAACCTCGTCGGATCGCGAGGCGGCGCCTCGCCCTCATGAGGCGAGGTAAGTCAGCCAGTCGCGAGGCGACGCCTCGCCCGAGGCGAAGTCAATCGGCCCGATCGCGAGGCGGCGCCTCGCCCTCATGACGCCTCGCCCGCGACGAGGCCAAATGGGTCGACCTCATGAGGCGACGCCTCGCCCTATGAGGCAATGTATTATTTTATTATGATTTAATTATTTGGTATTTGGTGATTCTTTGTCAATTTCTTTTCCGTCGGCGTCCGATGGACCTGATTCTCGAGGCATCGGTTTGTAAAATATTAATTTCATTTGTGAAAAATTGGAAATTTTGGACGAGAAATTGGCGTGGCCGAGTAATTGTTGAAGTAGCTGTTTTGTTTAATTGGGGACCTATAGAGGTCGAATTGCGCACCGTCGGCCTTGAGGTTTCTAAATTTTAGATGGAATTTTAGTGCGGAAAAATTAGGATTTAGGTCGAAATCTCATGAACATGCATTATACACTTATATGTGCATTATATTTGTTGAATTGGATAATTAGTGATAAGATTCCTCTCTGTTTGTTATAGAGGCATATTTGGGCGTCGATCTACCGGCGTTCTTGAGACTTCAGATGTTAGCTCGGAAGTGCGGTGAGTAACCTAGTTGGTTCCTCAACCTTTATGTGTTTAAGTTTTGCAATTATGCCATATGGAGATAATGGAGGTTTATAGTTTATGTGTATTTGAATTTAATTGATTTGGACCATAGGTGTACGAAATATTTGGAATGAGATAACGAAGTGCTACTTGTGAGTGCTGTTTGTAAATGTTATATTGGAGATCTCGGACGGAGGTCCGAGAAATGGGAAATTGATATTGAAGTGTTAATTATGCATTTCGTTTGATACATTGGATGGGATTGTAAATGTGATATAGTAGGATGCAATAAATTGGAGATGTAGATAATTGAAATACGGACGAAAGTCAGAAGAATTGGCAAATAGTAATGATATGTAAATGGAAATTGGAATATGTACATTGCATGCATAAACATAAATGTGTGATCGGATAAAGGCGGTTGTGACCGGAGCGAACCATGTATCGGGGCATATCACGCCTAACGATATGTGAGCTTTCAGCTCAGCACAGACCTCAGTCCAGCGTATTGAGCCTCGGGCTCGATGTATCGTGGCTTCAAGCCCGATGTTTTCGAGCCACCGGCTCAGCGCAATGTGCGATTCTTGGGGCGGTTTAAAGCGCACAGTCCACAACAACGAAATGAAAATGGAGCAGTGTCACATCGCATTGCATATATATATATGATTGTAAATGATTGGAAGATGTAAATGATGAAATTGTATGTGTATATGAAATTGGAACTGAAATGTGATAATCTGTGATATTCTTGTTAATGCTACCATGTGCTAATATGATTGGTGAATGCATGAGTTGAGTGAACCATCGATGATGGTTTCTCATTTGAGTTCATAAACTCACCTGACATTGCAAATATTTTTTCAGAATTGAAGAGTACCCGTTAGTGGTAGGGAGTATGATTACTACAAGAGAGTCGAGTCGATGTAGGGATCGGTTCACGTCTGCATTTGTGTTATCTTGACTTATGTGTAAATTTTATTCCGCATAAAAATTGTCTTGAATTGATTGAGGCCCTAATTGATAAATATTATTTTGGCATGTGATCTTTGATAAAGTGTATGGCTAAAAAGGGTTTTGCGTGTGGGCCCAACTTATTTTTCTGATATTTGCTTTTCGATGGTTTTAAAAAAATGGTAAAATGTATTGGATCGCTCTAGCATACCACCTCGGTCGTGGCTCGGATATCACCGTCGATGTCGGGTTGGGTCTCGTGGGAGTGGGATGCTACACATCTGAACTTTATGAATAAATAAAGCAAGGCATATTTCATTTATTTGATGTTCATTTTATTATGAATTGACGGTGATCTTTAATCAAATTAATGAAGTCCACGATACATGACATAGCATGAAGGAAATTATGATGCGATCATACTCTGAGATTCCTATCATGTGCAATTATGTCAATATCTAAATTATCTCTAGTCATAGGATTAACGAGGCTGGACATCGTTAATCCGGATAGACTAAGACATGTCAAACTCCTTGATTGGATCAGCGGTGGATCTCGTAAAGCTGTAAATATTGAGATATTTAGATTTGACATGTGGATGCTTACTAGTGGTAGTAAGTACAATGGATGACCTGCTATGAGATCATCACATGGATGTCCTATACAAATGTTGTAAGTGATAAGTCGACTTGTACCATGTGTAAGTCGACTTACACATGTTCGGTACCGATAAGTCGACTTGTTCATTGGATAAGTCAACTTGTTCAAGGTCGATCTTGTTTATTTGTGCCCTAAAGGCAATCCCTTTAGCGCGTTTTATTCAAAGTCGGTGTATGACTTTATGAATAAATAAAGAAAAGGCATTATTCATTAATTTGATATTCATAAACATTGTTTATGAATTGATTGGATCTTTAATCGAATTAATGAAGTCCATGATATATGACATAGCATGAAGGAAATTATGATGTGATCATACTACTGAGATTCCTATCATGTGCAATTATGTCAGTATCTAAATTCTTTCTAGTCATAGGATTAATGAGACTGGACATCATTAATCCGGATAGACTAGCACATGTCATATTCCTTGATTGGATCAAGCAGTGGATCTCAGAAACTGTAAATATGTGATATTTAGAATTGACATGTGGATGCTTACTAGCGGTAGTAAGTTCATTGGATGACCTGCCATGAGATCATCACATGGATATCTTATCTAAGTGTCGTTGATAATCTCATCATAGCAATGGTGCAAGTATCCTTAGACTTGAGGTACTCGAGGATATCTTGAATCTTGATCGTGCTGACTCCATTCCTTGTTGCCTTCGAGAGGTAACTCATAGGGTGGTGCTTGGGTGCGACTTGAGGTATTGAAGATAATTAAGTAGCCAATAAAGATTCACCACGGATTAGCGTAAGAGATACCCATGGCCTCTTGTCGGGATCATTACTAAGGTCACAGCATGTATGTCATGAAGAGTGTCTTCATTAACATATAAAGTAATGAGTCAAGGACAATAAGCGATATCACTTGGGCTAGACTCGGTCTAGTGAGAGTTGACACTTTGACCATACTCATAACCAAGTGGGGTATAGGATGGTGAAATGACGAATTGCACGGTAATTGTCATGGAAGGGTTTCGTGATCGGTTCGTGATGAATACATCAAACCGATTACTTTCCGGTCAATTGGGGTCATGATGTGTTGCTAGATACCGCTCATGACTTGCTCAGATTAATTGTTAATCTAAGTGGCCAACATAATCGGGAGCCTAAAGGGTCACACATAAGAGTGTTTGAGAATGTAAAATAGTAATTGGACGAGTTCCAATTATGGAGACATTAGATTAAATGGATCCCAATGGGATTGGGATATGTCCGATGAGATTGCGACATCAATATTGCTAAGAAAGGTTTAGGAGTTGTTTTGAAGATCGGGGCGATGGCAGTAGGACCGACCCCAGTGTGACTGGACCGCTTAAGCAATTATATACATATATATATATGATTAATTAATTAAATAATTAATTAATTAATTAATATATATATATATATGTAGTGCACGTTGGAAAGGGAGAGGATGAGAGCTTTGAAAAGTCAAAGCTTAGTTACTTTATTCCATTAATTAGTTAATGGTTTATATGCTTCCACATGGCATCATCTTATGCTTAGTCTTTTAAAAAGCTAAAAGACTTATATACATAGGTGAAAGGCAAGTGGAGTACGATGGTGGAGATAGAAAAAATGGGAGGAAGCTTAAGAGTTAAGCTTTAGGTGAAATAAGGATTTCATTCTCTTCTTTTTCTCAAAAGCCATCATCGATTCTTCTCTTCTCCAAGCACAAGGGTTCAACGTTTCCTCAAGCTCTCCAGGACAGAGGTAGGCTCTAGCAGGCTTTAATCTGTTCTAGCTATTCCCGGGTCAAAGGGTTTGATCCGGTTAGATTTTCTTATCTCTGCGTGGATCACCTTTAGAGATAGTCTCTTTTGGCTATTTAGGTTGATGTCTTCATACGGATACCAAGATCCTGGGTTTCGGGAAAGTCCCGGAAACAAAAATTTTTGTTTTCCGCTGCCGGTACATGTGATGTACCTCCCGGGATTTTCCTACAGTGGTATCAGAGCGTCTGGTATCCCGTATGAAGCTAAAACCTAAGCGAGATCAGAAACCCTAATGGAATTTGCTGTTGATGCATGTATACTGTCTGAATTTCGTTTTGCTATAGAGATATGCTTTTCGAAATTTTTCTGGCCAGGAAGGTTCATAACATGTTAGAGAATATTTCTATGAATTTTCAGAATTTATTGATTTGATTTGGTATAGTTTTGCTAATTAATTCCCTAAGGTTACAGATGCTGTTTTGTGAAACGATTCTGGAACAGGCATGAGTATAAAATAGAGAATAAATTCTAGAAAAATGGTTTTTCGGATTTTCCTTCACCTAAATGTCTCTAAGATGTTGGTGAATGTCTTTGAGCATGGAAATTGGATTTCAAGGTTATTGGATATTTATTCACGAATTTATTCTATGCTGTTGGGAATTGCTGTGCTGATGAACACAGATTTTGAATCGGTTTTGTTATTTAGGTTGACTGAGTTTTTGATGGCCTAAAATCCTGAAAAAATTCATGTAGCATGTTCTAAACATGTAGTAACCTATATAAGTTTCTCATGATTTATTGAAATTTTTTCATTGATCATTTCGAGTAATGTACAGAACTGGACAGTTTTTGTGAAAATTGTTGGGACTTATTTGCTTGGCTTGATTGAGTGTGCTTTTTCAGTTCCAATGCCTTGAACCGTTTTTAATGTGATTAAAAATGTGTTATCTTTATGTAGTATGATTGCCAAAATGAATTGCTTGAAGTTGCTTTTCCAAGAATTTTTGAATGCCGAATTGATCACATTAGCGTCTCGGTAGTATCTTGCATTATCTTGTTTGTTTTGACCGTCATATTTTTTATGGCATGTGCTGAAGTAAATTTGATAATGTATGTGCTAGCTAGAGATGCTTAGGTTGATAATTAGGGTGTTCCTAAATTATTTGGAAATTAATGAGTTTTGACTCATTTCAAGCTTTTCATATAGTTTGACTATTTAAGGCATTCATGAATCAATGAAGTGTTCATTGAGGCATCAATTTACAGATATTACCCTAGGTATAATGGTATTGTGAATTGAAATTGCATGAATTGAGGAATTAGCCGATTAGAGTTTTTAGCAAAATTCCCTGAATAAGTCGACTTGTATATGAAATAAGTCGACTTGTTCAAGGTTTTTGGATAAGTCGACTTGTGTATAGAATAAGTCGACTTGTTCAAGATCTCAGTATAAGTCGACTTGTAGCACCTTGTAAGTCGACTTGTACATGGGCAGGTGAAATAAGTCGACTTGTGTCATCAAAGTCGACTTGTTTGTGGGCAGAAGCATAAGTCGACTTGCATTTGATGAAAGTCGACTTGTGGCATGCATAGGTGGGATGATGGATGATTATAAGGATTGATTCAATGTGATTGATGAAACCTAAATCATTCCATATAGTCCTGGCGACTATAATCCTTCAGCTTGGAGTCGAGAATTCGAAATCCCTCCTCGGAATATGAAAACTAACGCCTTCCATTAATATGGTAAGAACCAGAGTTCTTATAGGGTTGGGTTGTTGGGCAAACTCAAGCTCACTCTATACGGATATGTTCGAATCATGAAAATAAGATTTTCGATTAATGGGTTGGTTTTCTTTGAAGCGTTAGTTTGTTGAGCAAACTCAAGGTCAGCGTGATGAGGCGAAATTGGGTAACATACATCGGATGTACGCGCATCAAAGAGTTGATACCCGATGTAAGTGCATACATCAACAAGTTGATAAAGACTGATCGATAGTTGTGTCTAAGATGTAATTGGTATATCGATACCTCCGAGACATAAGGTGGCTTGTTGGACAAATCCAAGGTCATTCTTAATGTCGGTTATCGATGATGCAATTGGTATGACCGATACCTACCGATTAACCTAAGTTGTGGCTTGTTGGGCAAACCCAAGGTCACTCTTAGCAATGTCGGATATCGACCCACTAGGACATTATGTCACATTGTTTCTCTGGATTCGTAAAGAGGGTTATGGATTCTAGGAAACTAGTGGGAGCCATATGCATGTCATGCAAGTCCTTATGATCATGCAAGCATATCTATCCTATCATTCATTCTCTCTATCGCGCTAGGTTGATTGAAGAAGTTTTTCAGTGTGAATTTTCGCTCTCTATTCTGGACTGAATTTTCTTGATCGGCTAAGGACTCTGAGAATTGTTCTCAGATTTGAGGAACTGGGATACGTCCTAGATGTTCCACTTCCGATTGCACTCTTTGTCGATGCTTGATAAGGATCGAAAGCATATTGTAAGCATCTAAGGGCGATGATATGGATACTTGCTTTATGCTTGCCTCGATGTCACTAGAGCTGCAGGAGCAAAGACGAGTCCATGGATGCTCACTCTGATATTTCATCTTAGGGAGCTGTTTGTTGAGTAAGCTTCGATGCGAAAGGTTCGAGACCTCGAGGCTTCTCATCACCATTAAAGATGGCTCGAGGATATCTCGCCATGCAATATACCACGAAGATGAATGGCTATATTGAGAGATTGGTCGTCTTAGGATTTGTAATGGATTATGAGTTAAGTAGAGACTTAATTCTAGTTGGATTGTCTGATGGTTATTCACAGTTTGTGATAAACTATCGGATAAACCAAATATCCACAACAATTCTGGTGATCAATCTGCTTTCAAGATAATGGCGAGCTATCAAGAAGGATAGCAAGTCTTAATGGTGGATGCTTCTTCAAGAGTTCAAAGAAGAAAAGGCCAAGAAACCAAATGGAAGTGCCATCAAGGAAAAACCAAAGATTATGCCCCAAAAGGATTTTGCTTTCATTGTGGCAAGTCTAGCCACTAGAGGCGAAACTGTAAAATCTATCTGGAGTCCTTGAAGCAGTAAAAGGCATCGGATGCCTCTACTTCTTCAAATATGTTTGTCATTGAGGTTAATACTATTCTGATCCAAACATATCGGGTATTTGATACGGATGTGGCTCACACATATGAAATGATATGCGGGGCCTCGGGGACGATGAAAGCTCATTCAAGGAGAACTAGACCTTCGTGTAGGTAATGCGCAAGAGTTGCTACATTAGCGTGACACTTATGTCTTGTTACTCCCTAGTGGGCTTATATTCAAATTGGATGATTGTCATTTTGTACTGTTTTAAACAAAGAACATATTGTATGTTTTATGTTTAATTAGATTTGGTTTCATTGGACTTTTAGTAACAATGGTTGTTATATTAGTTCAATGGAATGCTCTATGGTACTCGTACATTATGCAATTGAATTGACATATGAGACATGTCATATCCAATTATGAATGTCAATGGCGGAAAGACATAATCGAGATAATTTAAAATCAACTTACTTATGGCATTGTCGAACTTGGCCATATAAATGAGACACGCATCGCTAAGCTCCATAAGAGTGGCAGTTTAGGGTCATTTGATTATGAATCATATGACACATGCGAATCTTGTTTATTAGGCAAGATGACTAAGTTAACCTTTAAAGGAAAGGGTGAACGAGTGAATGGAATATTAGACCTAATACATTCGAATGTATGTGGTCCGATGTCCATCCATGCCAGAAGTGGTTGTTTTTACTTCATTACTTTTATCGGTGATTATTCACGATATAGGTATCTGTATCTATAGAGATACAAATCTGAAGCGTTTGAAAAGTTCAAACAATTCGGAAATGAAGTAGAAAACTAACTTGGTAAAAGTATGAATACATTACGGTCTGATCGTGGTGGAAAATGCTTACACCAACAGTTTTGATTATCTCAAAGATAATGGGATTTTATCTCAGTATACTCCACCTTACACGCCGCAGCACAATGGTGTGGCTGAAAGGAAAAATCGAACCTTGTTAGACTTGGTGCGATTGATGATAGGTTTTGCACAGTTTTGGGAATATGCGCTTGAGATAGCTGTTTACTTGTTAAACAGAGTTCCATTAAAGACAGTTGTGGTTACTCCATATGGAGATATGGACTAACTGAAAGCCCTATCTTTCTCATCTGAAAGTTTGGGATTGTCCTGCTTATGTGAAGCGGACACAGTCAGATAAGCTTGATGCAAAGCTGACAAGTGTTTGTTCGTGGAATATCTATTCTACCTTGCTGAGGAACAAAAGTTGTTTGTTTCCAAGCATGCTGTTTTCTTAAAGAAAGAGTTTCTTTTACAAGAGGACAGTGGGAGCAAAGTTGAACTTGGAGAAATTCAAGATGCTCGAACAAACATAGATCAACTGCCTGAATCTGAAACTGTCACTCATATAGTTGAGGTAACAGTTCAATCTTTTATTACACACGAATTTCGTAGGCTAAGTAGGATACGCACTGTTCCCGAGAGATATGAATTTCTCGTAAGGAACATAATGGCGTATTGCTCATATGAGATGATGCGCCTACTACCTATGAACGAGTTACGAAAAGTTGAGTCGGAACATGGCTTTGTGCCATGAAATCAAATGGATTCCATGTATGAAAACCAAGTATGGACTTTGGTTGTTACACGAAGGATAAAACCCACGAGGTGCAAAGGAGTTTTAGGAAGAAAACCAACATGGATGGTAATTTGATTACCTATAAAGCAATGCTTCGGTTAAAGGATTTCGTCACAGATAAAGAGTTGACTATGACAAAACCTTGACCCGTAGCAATGCTTAAATCCATTAGGATACTCTAGCCATTGCCACTCATTATGATTATGAGATATAGCAAATGGATGTGAAGACGACTTTCCCGAGAGGAAATTCTGCGAGGATGTGTATGACACAACCGAGGGCTTCACTTCCATCGATGGCGAAAAGGTATGCAAGCTTCGTAAATCCATGTTTGGATTGAAGCAAGCATCCAGAGTTGAATATCCGCTTTGATGACTCAATCAAAAGTTTGATTTCTCACAAAATCCGGATGATCATTGTGTGTATAAGAAGGTTAATGGGACTGCAATCGTATTCCTTGTGTTGTATGTAGATGACATATCGTTACTAGGAAACGATGTCTCTATCCGCAATCGTTAAAATTTGGTTGTCAATCAATTTGCGATGAAAGACCTTTGTGAAGCAACTTATATCCTAGGGATATAGATTTATAGAGATAAATCAAAAGGTTACTTGGTCTTTCACAATCATCGTACATAGATGAGATGCTAAAGAGGTTTAACATGGAACAATGCTATGTACGAGGCCACGATGTATCGTATGCTCTAAGTGTTACGAGCAGATACCAATCGGATCTGGTGAGGTCATGGGTGGTGTCAAGAATATCCTCAAGTACTTGCAAAGCACTAAGGATGTTTTCTTGATCTATGGAGATGGAAATCTCCAGTGAGCGGGCATTCGATGCTAGTATTTAATCGATAAGGATAATTTCAACACAATCGGGTTATATACATTCACACTTGAATAGCGTGGCGGTCGATTGGAAAAGTTCCAAACAAGAGAGGACCGCTGATTCATCAACCGAGGCAGAGTACATTGTCGCATGAGATGCATGCGAAGGCGTTTTGGATCAAGAAGTTCATTATTGAACTTGATCCGTCCCTAGTTGTGATGGGCCCATAGGATTGTATTGTGATACAATGGGGCTAGGCGCAGAAAAGGAACCAAGGTCTTATCGACGATCCGAACTTCGTTACCGATTCGGGAGATCATTAGTCGAGATGATATCCTCGATAGAGAGAATTCCACGAGCAAAGTGTTGTTGTTCGCTGACAAAGCCATTGTCACGGGAGAATTGTGATTCTCATGGACTCGCTTATGGTATTAGATACTAAGGCGATTGGCTTTAGGTCAAGTGGGAGATTTGTAAGTGATAAGTCGAGCTTGTACCATGTGTAAGTCGACTTACACATGTTCGATATCGATAAGTCGACTTGTTCATTGGATAAGTCGACTTGTTCAAATCGATCTTGTTTATTTGTGCCCTAAAGGCAATCCCTTTAGCGTTTTATTCAAAGTCGGTACAGACTTTATGAATAAATAAAGAAAAGGCATTATTCATTAATTTGATATTCATAAACATTGTTTATGAATTGATTGAATCTTTAATCGAATTAATGAAGTCCATGATATATGACATAGCATGAAGGAAATTATGATGTGATCATACCACCGAGATTCCTATCATGTGCAATTATGTCAAGATTCAAATTCTCCTAGTCATAGGATTAATGAGACTGGACATCATTAATCCGGATAGACTAGCACATGTCATATTCCTTGATTGGATCAAGCGGTGGATCTCGTAAGCTGTAAATATGAGATATTTAGAATTGACATGTGGATGCTTACTAGCGGTAGTAAGTTCATTGGATGACCTGCCATGAGATCATCACATGGATATCTTATCTAAGTGTCAGTGATAATCTCATCATAGCAATGGTGCAAGTATCCTTAGACTTGAGGTACTCAAGGATATCTTGGATACTGATCCTGTGCTTTGACTCCATTCCTTGTTGCCTTCCAGAGGTAACTCATAGGGTGGTGCTTGAGTGCGACTTGAGGTATTCAAGATAATTGAGTAGCCAATAAAGGATTCACCACTGGATTAGCGAAGAGATACCCACGGCCTCTTGTCGGGATCATTACTAAGGTTTGGTCGGCATGTATGTCATGAAGAGTGTCTTCATTGACATATAAAGTAATGAGTCCCAGGACAAGAACTGATATCACTTGGGCTAGACTCAGTCTAGTGAGAGTTGACACTTTGACCATACTCATAACCAAGTGGGGTATAGGATGGTGAAAGGACGAATTGCACAGTAATTGTACATGGAAGGGTTCGTGATCGGTTCGTGATGAATACATCAAACCGATTACTTTCTGGTCAATTGGGGGTCATGATGTGTTACTAGATACCGCTCATGACTTGCTCAGATTAATTGTTAATCTAAGTGGCCAACATAACCGGGAGCCTAAAGGGTCACACGATAAGAGTGTTGAGAGAATCGTAAAATAGTAATTGGACGAGTTCCAATTATGGAGAGCATTAGGATTAAATGGATCCCAATGTGATTGGGATAAGTCCCGATGAGATCGCGACATCAATATTGCTAAAAAGGTTTAGGAGTTGTTTCAAAGATCGGGGCCGGTAGAGTAGGTAGGACCAACCCAGTATGTTGGACGACTTAAGCAATTATATACATATATATATATGATTAATTAATTAAATAATATATATATATATATATATATGTAGTGCGTTGGAAAGGGAGAGGATGAGAGCTTTGAAAGTCAAAGCTTAGTTACTTTATTCCATTAATTAGTTAATGGTTTATATGCTTCCACATGGCATCATCTTATGCTTAGTCTTTTAAAAGCTAAAAGACTTATATACATAGGTGAAAGGCAAGTGGAGTACGATGGTGGAGATAGAAAAAATGGGAGGAAGCTTAAGAGTTAAGCTTTAGGTGAAATAAGGATTTCATTCTCTTCTTTTCTCAAAAGCCATCATCGATTCTTCTCTTCTCCAAGCACAAGGGTTCAACGTTTCCTCAAGCTCTCCGGGGAGGTAGGCTCTAGCAGGCTTTAATCTGTTCTAGCTATTCCGGGTCAAAGGGTTTGATCAGGTTAGATTTTCGATCTCTGCGTGGATCACCTTTAGAGATAGTCTCTTTTGGCTATTTAGGTTGATGTCTTCATACGGATACCAAGATCCTGGGTTTCGAGAAAGTCCCGGAAACAAAAAAAAAAATTTTCCGCTGCCGGTACATGTGATGTACCTCCCGGGATTTTCCTACAAATGTCAGTGATAATCTCATCATAGCAATGGTGCAAATATCCTTAGACTTGAGGTACTCAAGGATATCTTGGGTACTGATTTTGTACTTTGACTCCATTCCTTGTTGCCTTTCAGAGGTCGCTCATAGGGTGGTGATTGGGTACTGCTTGAGGTATTCGAAGGTAATTGAGTAGCCAATAAAGGATTCACCACTTCTGTGATAGCAGAAGAGATACCCATGGCCTCTTATCAGGATCACTACTTTGAAGTCTCTGGCGCCGGAGCATACATATGTCATGAAGAGGGTCTTCATGGACATATAAAGTAATGAGTCCTAGGACGAGAACTGATTACACTTGGACTAGATTTGATCTGATCAGTCTAGTAAGAGTTGACACATTGCCCATACTCAAACTAAGTGGGGTATAGCATGGTGAAAGGACGAATTGCACGGTAATTGTCTATGGAAGGGTTCGTGATATGGTTTCATTAGTCAAACCAATTACTTTCCGGTCAATTGGGGGTCATGATGTGTTGCTAGATACCGCTCATGACTTGCTCGATTAAGTGTTAATCTAAGTGGCCAACATAATCTGGGAACCTAATGGGTCACACGATAAGAGTGACTCGGAGAATCGTAAAATAGTTTGAGATGGAGATCCGATATCCGGAGAGCAATAGGATTAAATGGATCTCGATGAGATTGGGATATGTCCGATGAGATCGCGACATTGACATTCTTTGAAAAGGGTCTCCGGCGATTTTTTTGGGGGCTTGAGAGGATAGGACCGACCCAGTTTGATGGACCTCTTTAGCAAATATATATATATATTAATTAATTAATTAAAATTAATTAATTATATATATATATATAGATTTTCGGTGGAACCATGAAAATGGAGAAGTTAAATGGTTTGAAAAGTCAAACTTAATGATTATTTAACATTTCAATGTATTTTAACCCACCAACGTGGATAGCCTCTCCACCAAGCTTTCATATGTGTTTTAATGAGTTAAAATACATATAAGAAGTAAAAGAGAAGAGGCTTGCACGGTGGTTGAAGGAGTAGAATCGAATTGCTTAAGAGTTAAGCCTTTGAAAAATTGTTTTTCATCTTCTTCCTCTCTTCCTCTCAAGTTGGTTTCTACTTTTCCAAGGCTTCAATTGATCATCTTCACTTGCTCTCCAAGGCTAAGGTAAGAGCTAGCACTCTTTTCTTTAGTCTAGCTATTCCCGGGTCAAAAGAGTTTGTCCCGGTTAGGTTTTCCGACCTCTGCGTGGATACCATTAGAGACGGTCTCCTTTGTTCGTTATGGTTTGATTGTTTGTACATACACTTGGATCCTGGCTTTCGGGAATGTCCTGGGACTTAAAATTTTAAATTTCGCACTGTGTTCATGTGATGAACACCCCGGGATTTTCCTACAGACCCACCCAAACCAACTTATGTGTGACTATGTTATATGCTGTCTAAATTGTTCTTGTATGATATATTGTTTTGTATTTGCCTTTGATCATTTGATATTAATGAAGAATTGCTTAATGATAAAGATGCTTTAGTTCAATTGTTTGAGAATAAAGTGCTAAAGGATTTTGGCATGTTTATTCTTAATTATTAAGCTTTTACCCACAGAGCCGTCGAGCTCACCCCCCATTTTCCCCTCCACAGATCATGAGCGAGAAACCAAGATACCGCATCGGGAATGAGGCTTTACTCCGATGCAATTTTCGTTTTTGAAATCATATGTTTGAAACCAAGGCTTTAGATAGCATTTTGGAACTAGCAATGTACTTTGTACTTTGTATCTTGAGACTTTGATGTATTTGGGCTAAAATGCCCTATAAAGCTTTGTAATAACTTTGAATTTCATGTAAATGCAAGATTGTTGAGTTTTAATTGTAATTTATGTAATTTACACATGTTTTATACACATGCATCATTGTATGGCTATAATTGACAGAAGAGTGGTATGAGTTTGTATTGATTTATATTTGGAATGGAGTAGATGACTAGGAGTGCGGTTGTTGCCTTTGAACTATGTTTGGAGATACTTTAATATTGAATTATGTTGAATGAGGTTGGATATTGAGTTTTATGCAGGTGGTGAAGCTAGGATTGAAGTTTGGTTAGTTGAATTTTCAAGGGAAGTGCTGTCAAATTTTCCTAAAATTTGATAGAAAATTCACTTGGGATTTAGTCCCTCTTAGGGTTTGATTTAGATTGGGAAGTTTTTCGAGTTTGTAGTAGAGGTTCAGATCTTTCCAATGACATATAATTTGTCTCATTTGGACTTGGGGTTAAGAAGTTATGAGGTTAGGAACACATTCAGTCACTGTTCATATAACTATGTTATTGTTTCATTGGACCTTTTGTGAGCAGTACATTTGAGTGGCTTTTTACCTTGCTTAATGATGAAATTAACATTTTCATCCTTCATGAAAGTTGTAGAGAATCTTGTTATCTTTCCATTGAGGTATAATATGTAATTTTTAGGATTTGGAGTAAGAAGTTATGATAATTGAAAGATAACAGTTAAAGTCCATTTTGGTTGTTCATATAGCTTATGAATTTATGATAACTTTGATGACAAATGATTGAAATCCATGGTTTGATGAACCAATTAAGTTGGAAATTATGAAGTTGGTGAGTTGAACTTGGAATTTGATGTATTTAGGTTTTGAAATGACTAAATTCGAGAAGGGTGCAAGTGTTTAGAGTGTTAGGTTGAAGATTGAGATGCATTGGAAGAGGAATTGGAGTTTTGAGATTAGATGTCCATTAAACGGACAGCCTCGGGTGCAAAAACACCCCTTAGCCTGTCCATGTCCGTTAAACGGACTTGCATGTCCGTTTAACGGACATTCACGGATCATTTAGGCCACTTTCACCGGAACGTGTCCGTTTAACGGACATCTACGGGAAAGATGCTGAATTTAGAAATTGTTAGAGGCCGAATCGCGTTTTGTGGTCTTCATGAAAGTTGTAGATCTAGATGTCTACTTTCCAATGGTCCAAAAACAAACAAAATCCGATTTATAAATCGAAAGTTATGGTGATCGCGCCAAAAGATGTTGAAATTGATTTAGGGTGTGAACATGATCTATTCTTTTGGGCATAAATCCCTCATCCGACCTCCAATTGAGGTGAGACTTGACCCATTAGATTCCTAAGACATATATCTTTCTCTCCACAAACATTTGTACCATTTGGAGTTAAATTGAAAAATTTTACATTAAAGTAAGTGAGAGGTCGGTTTGAAGATCATATTTGGAGTATGAGCTCTTTTAGGCTTTTTGAGCATAACTTGAGTTATACAACTCCATTTGAGGTGATTTGTTTGCGAAACGAACTTGAGGCATAGAGCTAAAACTCATATGAATAAGGCAACCTATGATGTTGGTGTTTACATAGTGTGCGTGTTGGAGTTATGTAAATATAGTGACCTGGAAAGCAAGTGTATTTACATGTAACTTTATCTTCTTGATTCTAGCTTTGTAATGAAAATATTTATTATTAATAAAACAAAAGAGTTTGGTTTTATCTGTATGAGCATTATATATCTGTTCATAAGGTACCAAGATTCATTTGTAAGTAATATACATATACATAGAGATGTATGGGAAACATGTATATTATTAGAATCAATTAATTGATTCACAGTTGAATAATCAAGTTGGTCGTTTGATTATGGTTTAGGCGTAGTGTTGGGATTTATCTCCATATAAGTAAAGGATTTTACTTAAAGGGAATGATGAGTTTCATATCATGATAGTAGTAGACTATCGATAATGGCACTATTAAATGAATCGAATCAAGTATATTTTCAAGAATAAAGTGGTAGTTACTTTAATCTTAAAACATACAACTTAAGCATTCGCTATTATGAACTACAATCTTGATGAGTGGTGAACTCATATGTGTTTCATTATAATTCTTGATATGATCGGAATGGATTTTTACAGGTATTAATCCGATTATCGCATGTTGGAATTATTAATTGAAACATGTATCGTGAACATTCACCCAAATAAAGAGTTTATAGTGTTATCATCTCTTCTAGATGTTTTAAGGAGATTTGGTGATTAAAGCTGGCGCGATAGTTTGATGGACTAGCTACCCATCAAGTCTTAACACTAAGATGAGATCTTATGTGTTAATCACCATATAAAGTAAAATGAGAGATCTAGAAGGAAAAACCAACATAAGGGCAAAACGGTAATTTTACCCTTTGTTGTGCGGATGGCTATAATAAGGTTCTAAATAGGGTTTGCAATTGGACATATTCTCATAATATTTAATAATTCAAGATTTCAACTAATTGTCTTTAGTGGAATGACATTTAGTTAATAAGCTAGAATTAATTCCAATGAGATTGAATTATTTACGGGCTTATTGGAGCTTGAATTATCAAAGTCAATAAGATTTCCCACTTGGCTTTAAGGAAGGTTATCAAGCTAAGTAAGAAGTAGTTTGGAGGCTTTAGAAGTCCATAATTGAATGATGGGCTTATACTAATTAATGGTTAATTGGAAGCCCATATGTTCATTTAGAAATGGGCTTGTTTTGGTTTAATGTAATTGATTAGATTAATTATATTAAAACAATTTTTTAAATGGAGAAGAAGCAATTTGAAATTGTGTTAGGTTAGATGTGTAACCACACATTTGACATTAAAATACTAAATAAATATGGTCTTTATTATGGTTCATCATTATTAAATGGAGTTATGAACTTACCATTAAATGGTTTAATGGTTGGCTTTTAATGTTGGCATGTAACCTATTTGCATTCATTAGATTAAAGATGAAAGATGTGCATTAGATGGACCATCTTCCTTCTTTCTTCTTGCCAAAACCGAAATGGGTATTCAATTATAGGTTATGGTCTTTTCAAATAGCCATTTTAAAGATAAATGAAGTAAGTCTCATTTATTGGCTATTTGATGAGTGATTAATGTAAGAAGTGATGCATTGGATGCCTCTCACTTTTTCCATTCATGCATATTTCGAAATTGAGATGTAAGAAAGGGTTCTTGCATGGTTTCTAGACATTCTCTCCTTTCATGCAAGGTAGAACCGAAATTCCTAAATGAAAGAATTGAAAGAGTTTCAATTTTGGTTCTTCTTCTTCTAAGAAAATCTCCTCCAAATATTTCTTCTCCTTTCCCACCAAAGGATTTTGTTAACCTAGTTGTCCTTGAAGAACAAGTGGTAAATCTAATTGGTTGAGGATACTACAACAAGGAAGAAGATAGATTGCTAAAGGAAAAGACTCAAAGGCAAAGGATTTGGATATAAGAAGGAGAGGATAGCGCAGTGAGGATTTAAAGCTGTAGCGAAGGAGTCGGTAATTCCTTTTATCTTGTTCTTTGTTTTATTATCCTTATACCATATCATGTATGGATTAGCATGTTGATTTGGATATATTGCTTCCGCTGCAAGATGATTTCTTAAAAAGTTTTGAAATCTATCGTTTCTCCATACTAAGCATACTTTCTTTTTCTGATCCAACAGTGCGCGCGCCACGAATGTGGAGTTACAGCTAAGGACCCTACAAGGTTATAAGCACAAGGTTCATGTTGTTGCAAATTTAATGCCGAAACAAGTTTTCCATCGTGGTGAGGAATCCCTCCCTCGTGGATTGCACGTCTGGATGTCACGTAGGACGTCAGACCCGTGATCCACCGGAGTGGGGTTCCAACAAAATTCCTTCATTTTAATGTGAGAATAATGTCCTAAAGTAGCATGATTTAAAAGTAAAGTTCAGGGGCAGTTTTGGTAGTTAACTTAAAGAGTTAAGACTTTAGGCTTAAGTTCAAGGGCAAATTGGACTTTTAGCCCTCATTAATGAAACGACACTATATAAATGGGCTACATGTTATGTGGAGAAGAGAAAGCCACGAAATTTATAGAAGAAAGAACAAAGAGAGAAGAGAGAAAAGAGATTGTCGTGAAGAAGAAGAGATAAAAGGAGAGATGAGCTAGGGCTGGATTTTTCTAAGGCTTCAAGGGTGATTTTCAAGTGGGTCAAGAAGGGAAAAACGTGGAGGATGAAGAGAGCTTCATCTTGAGCCAAGCAATGTCGAAAATAGAGAAAGAAAAAGGGCTTTTGTCTTGAATGAGGAAAATTAAGGAGAGGCTTAGGAGACTTGAGGGTTGGGACAAGCTCCAAGCATGGATAAAAGGTGGGTGATGTGTTTATTTTTCAAATTATGAGCTAATTATAAGTGTTGGTTTTATAAGCTATTGTTTTACAAATGATTGAATCAATTGCTTTTGAAATGATTTATAAATGAAGGAATTTTGTTGTTTCCAAATGATTTACGAAAGTTCGGGTTCGGGCCGGGTAAGGGAAAAAAATTTCGGGTAATTCAGGCCAAGCCCGAACAGTGAAAATTCGGCCCGAATTACCCGAATGCTCACCCCTAGTTATAAACATGTTATCCACAAGCTTCCGAGCTCACCCCCCCCCCCCCTTTCATCCCCATCTCAAGACGTCAAGACATCAGTATTTGTGCATGTGTTTGTAATTTGTGTATTTTGGTTTATGAGTATTGGTAATGGGGTATGGCTTGAAATGTCATTAGATTATTGTAAGCATTTAGTTCATGATGTATTTTGGATTATGATATTGTATAAGAACTTGACTTATGGAATTAGAAAAGTATTGGCTATGGATGGTGCATATTGGAATTGTATACAAATTAAATTGATTTATGAATGTAATTGGGATATATATATATATATATATATAGATGAATGTGTTTGAAGATGGGATATGATTTGTGATGATTTATAAATGCATTTAGTTTAGGGTTTGTTGGAAGTATTAATTTGTATATGAGTTAATGGGAATTGTATATGAGTTTGAATGTGATGAATATGAATTGAATATGAAAAATGACTTGAAGTGGTTTAGAATTTAGGTTTGCAGTTATGTTGAGATCCCGGACGGAGGGTCCGGTGGATTATGATGTATGTGTAATTGTCTGGAATTTATAGAAGTGAGTTTTACACCTTGCAGGTTTGGGTTTTGTTCATGTGCAGCCGTTATGATGCCCGATTTTGTAGAGTAGCGTATGGATAAGTGTATTAATGTATATATTTATGGGTTTATTGGCATGAGTGTGAAATTGCTATGGCCAGAAATGAGAAAAAGGATAAGAACATGTTTCGTTATGAAGATAATGAGTTATCGCATAATTAGAAGTTTGTGATTTAAGAATTGAGATTTGTATGAGGAAAACTTTCCAAGGGTGGAATTTATTTGTTTGATTTTTTATAAGATGGATTAAATGATGAAAGAAATGAATAATAAGAAAAAGAAAAGAGAAAAAAATTTATACTGATTTCGGATTGGTTAGTCCAAGGTTTCCAACGCTATGATTAAGATATTTGTATCGGATGTCGATTTCGGTTTTATTTGCTTCGATTCGATCCGTTTGTTTCGCATTCGTATTCGATTTCCATTTGTATTCGATTCGACTTATTTGTTATTCGATTTCATTTCCGATTCATGTGTTGGCTTCGCTATATGATCCGATTCATTGTTTTTCGTTCCGTTTCGGATTCGATTTAAGAGTGATCATGTTAAGTTTATGCAGTTGGGTTCCGAAAACGGGATCCAACAATTCAAAAACGTGAGCGCATTAACCTGTAGGGTTATTTCATTTAACCCTCATTAGCCATCATCGGTTCATCGTCATTTTCATAACATATCAAGCCACAAAGGCGAGCCCACACAACGAAATCACAATAACCACAATTGACTTATTTAAAACAATTGTAGCTCTATGTATCTAGTTCATTTTGGAGTAAGAACCAACTCAATCGTGTTAGCGATCTAGAAGGGGGGGTTGAATAGATCTTAAAAATTCTTTGAAAAATTCTACAAGAAAATCAGAAGTTAAAACACACAAAAACAATTTAGATAAACTTAATTGAAAAGAGTAGGGAAGAAGATCAAACACTTGTTTTTATAGAGGTTCGGTTCTAAGACCTACGTCCTCTACCTAAGCTCCCACTTAGGATTTTGCCAACCACTTTATTGCACACTTTGTAGTTCAGTGTGAACTCTTACAGTACCGCTTGATTTCCGGCTCAAGCTACCTTACAATTTGATTTGTCTTCCGGCACAAATCTTACCAATACCGCTGATTTCCGGCTCAAGCAACCTTCTGAGATGATTTGTCTTTCGCACAAATCCTACCAACAACACTTGATTTTCTTCGAAGCTACCTCACACGTGACCTACCACTAGTCACTCAATTTGTAAACGAAATAGGATAAAGATCTAAGAACAAGTGCTCAATACAAATGTAAACAAAGTAAGAACAATGATGAGCAATTTTGAGCAAGATAAGAGTATGTAGGCTTGAGGAACTTCGCTGAACTCTTCTTCCATCATCCTCTATTTATACTTGAAGAAATATAGCTGTTGGAGCTCTTCTAGCCGTTGCTTAATTTGTGATAGTCGTTCCTTGATAATCTCCATTCCATTTTTAGCAAATTGGACCGTTGGAGCTGAATCTGTGCATCCATAAGTCGACTTGTCGAATGTATAAGTCGACTTGTTTCAACCATTTACGTAAAATTTCATCTCCGCTCTCCAGTAAGTCAACTTGTTCCATGTAAGTCGACTTGTCGTCCTCGATAAGTCGACTTGTGTTTGATAACTCGACTTGTATTGACATTGCTTCATCTTTAAGTCGACTTGTTCTTTGTAAGTCGACTTGTATTGCCTTCAATGGTAACATCCGACCAAATTCTTTATAATCCTCATGTTTTATGTCATTTTCACTTAGAAGGCAACTCCCATCTTGATTCTTCATTGAATATCAATCCCAAAATACCTGAAACAATTTCTTAACTAATTCTATACATTTTATTATTATCAAAACATAAGTGGAATTAATTTGTCAACCACCATTGGTCCAACAATCTCCCCCTTTTTGATAATGACAAAATACTTAGAAATTGTTTAAGAAATGAAAACAAAGAACATTGATCAAGGTTTTATACCTTGTCATTTTGGTTAAGTCTCCCCTCAATCATATAAATCATTGAATTTAATAACTTTGTAAAACAAACTCCCCTTAATCAAGTGACTAAAGAATATCAATTTCTTATTTTCTCCCCTTTTGTCATAATCAAAACAACTAATACAAACCAACAAATATGAAATATGAAAAATTATCGCAATCACATTAAATAGAGTAACAGGTCATCAAACACAAATAGTCTCAATTCAAACACACTCCCCCTCAATCAAATGACGGTGACTAAAAGATACCAATTATCAATTTCCAATATTACTCCCCTTTTTTGTCATAATTAAAAACTAATATGAAAAATGAAAAATAGTCGCAAAGCAGTCCATAAACAAACAAAACAACAAACACAAATAAAGGCAATAGTCAATACATAACAATCCAACAATGAATACAAATATCAGAAAGTCATAATAAGCACCACACTCTTGAAATAGCATAAGAATCTGTGTAGACATGAGTCGACTTGTTTACCTCCAAAAGTCGACTTATCAACCTTCATTAGTCGACTTTGTTGTTGTCTCTACTCATATGTCTTGAACTTCCACTATCAGTGTACCATGTGCTTGGTGGATCTTCATTCCTTGCTTGTACCTACAACTGCAACATCCTTTCTTTTCATTGGTACCCAAGCCATCTTGGGTCCATTTTGGTTAGTCATATAAACCACATTAGGTGGTGTTGTACCTTTAATCACCCAAATTTTCTTAACTTTGATACATCTCCTAATAGTTTTACATGCAATTTCTATATGACCATCTTTCAAACATCTAGCACATTGAGCAACTTTTCCATCCTTGGTAAATTTGGAAATTAAAGAACAATCTCTATTATAAGGATCATATCCCAAACCATGTTTAGAAATAGAATATCTTTGTAAAGACAACATCTCTTCAAACTTTGCATTTCCACCAGCAAATTTTCCAACCACATAAGAAAACTCCTTTCTAAGTCTATCAAGCTCACAAATAAGATTTTCCTTTTCAACAAGACATGCAGAATGATCTTCCTTAGGACTATCTAAATCATCAATAGTCTCATGTAAGGCACTATTTTCAGCAACCAATTCTCTTATTTTCTTTCTCAATTTTTTATTGATCTCAATAGCTTCTTCAAAATCAATTTGTAAAGCGTTAAAAGAATCTATAAGATCTTGATCAATGAAATGTACCTCATTTTCATCATCACTTGATGAAATTTTTGCCATAAGTGCCAGGTTGTTTTCATCATCGTTTTGATATGCATCCTCTTCGTCACTCCAAGTTGCCACCAGGCTAGTTTTCCTTTTACCTTTGTCGTATTTGTCATTTTTTTGAAGATTTGAATTTTTCTTTTCTTGATAGCCTTTAGACCTTCTTTCTACAGTATACTTCTTCATTTCTCCATTTCTTCCGCCACTTAATTATTTTCTTCGATTTTTGAGAAGTCCCTTGAACTTCCTTAAATTTCTAGCGTACATAGCTATTTCTTCGTCTTCCTCGTCTTCATCTATTTCCTCATCACTTTCATCAACAAAAGAAGTGTTAGCTTTAAAAGCAATTGATTTTTGTGACTTACCTCTACCTCCTCTTGATTTGAAAATGATCTCATAGTTGATGAGTGATCCCACCAAGGCGTTGAATTCCAAGTGATTAAGATCCTTGGACTCCATAATAGCGGTGACTTGTGAATCCCATTCTTTCGATAGAGAGCGAAGAATCTTCTTCACCTTCTCGCTATCCGTCATGTGCTTTCCAAGATTTCCTAATTCATTGATAATTTCTGCAAAACGATCAAGCATATTGGAAATAGACTCACCTTCTTTCATGACAAACATTTCATAGTCATGGAGAAGCATGTTAATCTTTGTCTCCCGGACTTGATTTGTCCCTTCATGAGTAACTCGAAGTCTCTCCCATATTTCCTTGGCAGTGGTGCAAGAATCTACCCGGTTTCTTTCCTCAACCGTTAATGCACAATATATCAGCTTCATAGCTTTGGCGTTGATGTACGCTTGCCTCCAATCGTTATCATCATACTCCAGCTCTGTTTTCAACTCACCATTTTCTTTCAGAGGGGCTTGAAGTCCGAAGATAATGATCTTCCAGTATTCAACTCCCTCGCTTATAATATGATACTTCATAGGATTTTTCCAAGATGAATAGTTAGTACCATTAAATAAAGGAGGGCGATAATTTGTGTTACCTTCTTCCGCTAGTTTATTGTGTACCATCCCCGAATACTTCTTCTCTGATACCAATTGTTAGCGATCTAGAAGAGGGGGTTGAATAGATCGCTTAGATGAAGATATGCTTAAAAATTCAAAGTGTGTTCATAACCATGTCATGCTCTTCCAACCGGTCCCTTATTTTCTTTCCATAATTCTTTTTGAATTCATCACCAATGGTTATCAATTTTTTATGTAAAGGTAGCATAATGTCTTAGGAATCTATCGCTTTAAGAATCACCTCAATCGGAGGTCGGACGAAGAAGTTATGGCCAAACGAATCCAACATGTTCATGTCCTTACTCATATTGTACATGCCTTGGATCAATTGCCATAACTCTCACTACAAGTGTCGGATTGACTTCATTTTTATACGGTTTGAAACAAGACTTCTAGATCTACAACTTTTGTGAAGACTTAGAAATGAAATTCGGTCATTTGGAGGGTCAAAACATACGACCCATGTGATTTTACACGGGCAGGCCGTGTAACCTTCGAATGTCACGAAATTTTCACCCTTCAAGACCCCTCCAAGGGATCCTAAACCCATCCTAACATCTCTTTTACTCATAATCTTCCCAAATCGGACAATCCTAGTGTGATATCACTTCATATGCTCTAATTATTCGGGATACACATCTTATGCAACATCACCTACTTAAACGATCATATCTCTCAACTTCGATATCCAAAAATCGTATACTTTATACCATTGGAAAGCCAAGAGGATAAGCTACAACTTTTATGAGGAAACTTTGTCTAATTCCTCCTGTATTAATACATATTTTCTCTTGAAGTTAGAACACACATTTTGCCCCCATAAGAAACTTGAAAATTAACCCAACTTCACTTCCTCTATTATAACATCATTCATAACAATTCAACTTCCAATTGGAATTCATCCAACTCTCAACCTCAATTCATTTGACTCCTCATATTCAATAGCATCTCATCATTCACCAAACATCTTATCTTTCTTTCCACAATATCTCACTTATATATATAACAATAGTTCATGCTCAAGACTCATCATCTCAAGTTGATAATTTCAAACATACCTAATTTCACTTAACATCATCCATGCACAATTCATATTTCATTAACATCATAAGATAAATGTTTACAAAAATTTAATGGCATTCCAAGCCATATTACATCATCAATATCAAAAATCTGAAATACGACAAAAGATCTAAAATCTTATAATTCTCAACATATGTCTAACGTCTTATTTTTACATCAATCTAACTTAAGATACAACATATGCATAATCAAACGATGCCTTGACTTTCTTTCACCCGATCTCTTTCTCATCATCTGGAGATAGGAATGAAAGGGACGTGAGCTTAAAGCACGTGGGTAACATGCTTATAACCGAAAAACAAGCAAAAACCATTAAAATATTATTTCAATTGTAAAAATTCACATTGTAAAATCGATGTAACACATATTTTCCAAATTCACAACTTATCAAGCAATTTATAAACATCATGAATCATGCATTCATCAAACTTGTCACAATCATAAACACATAAGCACATCATAAATGGTTTGGGGTAGATCCATAACAAAACGTATTACACATTTCCCATAAAGGTCTTGTGTAGCCGTGAGCAGAACATTCTATCACAATCCCAAAAAAATGGTCTTGCATAGCCGTGAACTTATGGGAGTCCATGAAGGAGCTCCATGCCACTAGCGAGCAGCGGGAGAAATCTTTAGACAAGTGCACTTGACTGACAAAACAGACCACCACAAACCCACATAACATGTAATTCATGACTTGAAAACCAATTGCCCAAATGGCACATTTTTTAAAACTTGTCTTTCATGAGCATGACATATTTCATATGCATTTCTGAAACTCAATTTCACAAACATAAAGTCTTTTCAAAATCATTTACATATCACAATTCATCATCCAAAATTTATACACTAAAACATGTAGCAATTTCACAAATCATTCCCAAAACAACAATTACCACAATTATAAAGCAATGAAAATCATTTTATTTTCTTGACTAAAAGGAAAACGTATTGGCTCATTATCCAATTACAAACATGAAACCCACCTTAATTTTCCTTACTTGAAAACCTTGCTCAAAAGCTTTTACTCTTGCTCCTCTTGCCTCTCTTGATTTCCTTCAATATTGACAAAATCTCCAAATTAATAAGGATTCCAATTGAGAAATTCATAAGACATATCCACTAAAATTGATCTTAGAAAGCTTAAACCCAGACATTCCTTAAGCTTCATGAACCAAAATCTTTCTAAAAATCCAACAAATCAAACATATCCTTACCTTGATTCTTCACTAAACAATGCTTTTCTTGGCTCTAATGGAAGCTCTAATCCTCCTCTCCCTTTTTTCTTCTTGAACAACTTGAAAATCCCTCTTGAAAACCCAAAAATGAAGAAACCCTAGCTTCCCTCTTCCTTTCTCTCAAAACCGAACCATCTAATTGCTTTCTCTCCAAATTTTCATTTCTTCTCTTCTTCTCCCTCTCAATCCACATTTTTCCCACTTCTTAAAAAGCAAGACCACCTTTTATTTTCAATTTTGCGATTAATGAGTATACAAAGACCCTTATGCCCTTCCTTATATGCCTTGTAACTTAAATGCTTAAGTTATCTTCCCAAAAAGCCCTCATGCATACACTCTTACTTTTTAATTCAACTAAACCATATTTTAAGATCCTACCAACATTAACATAATAATGAACTCCAAATAAAATAATTAATCTAGCAAAACCTTAAAATTATTTAAAACCATGCTTAACTCCTTCCAAAAATTAAGACCTTTTTCTAATCATGTAATTAAAGGAATTTGATAGCACTTTCTTCTAGAAAAATGTTCCTCATTATCTTAATTTTCTAATGACACCAAAATCATTCAATTTGGTCCTAAAATCTAAAATTTATATCCCAAACATTTTTTAACTATTTTTATACTGAAACAATATTCTATGCTCAAATTCCATACAAAAATTGAAATTTTTTTAGACCAAATTAAACTCGATTTCATCAGATAAGTTGTAACCCTATTTCTCTAGTTTAATCCGAATCAAGAATCATCTCATTTGGATAACTAGAGAAAAAATTATGGCTAAAATTTTGAATCTTACTTAGTGGTCATGTTTCAACTTATAACTTCCAATGTTTCACATATAATCCATCTTGTCCATAACTATTTTTTCTACTTCATTTCAAATTCAAGAATTCTTCTTTTCTTTACACATGAATAATTGCCAAAATTTCTCATTTAATATTTCTAACTTCCAAGAAAAGTTCGGGGTCCAACAATTCTCCCCCTCTTAAAGAATTTCGTCCTCGAAATTCTTACCTGATTGATTAACCAAGTAAAGGTAATGTTGTCTTATGCTTTTCTCAATTTTTCAATTAACTTCTTCACTTGAATAATTTCTTCTAAATGACCATAGTCAATAGATTCACTTGGTCTTTCAATCACTTATTTAATCATTCACTTTCTTAACTAATTCCTCAATATGTATATACCTCAAATTACTCACAATTTTTCACATTTCGCATCGATAACACCAATGTTAAATAACATCGATATTTCTTAGCATATTCACATATAATACAGCATGAATTTGAGACATCTTTGTTAGTAATACTAACTCATAAGTCACTGGTCCAGTTCTTATTAACTTTATATGGACCAATACAATTTAAGCTTAGCTTCTTCTTTATCCTAACCTGAGCACATCTTGCTCTCAACCTAAGCGCACCTTGAAAACATGATACTCTCATAAACATTTAATCATTTTCTTCATAGTTCACATCTCTATAGTGTCAGTACACTTAATTCTTATGATAGATCGTAACTCTTTTCATATTAGTCAAACAGCTACTTCGACTCCAATTTCATCTTCTCAAGATCACAAAACTTCTGTTTTTATTCTTGTACACTTTAATCTCATCGTTTCTACTTGTCTCTCTATTTTTCTCAAACAATCCATGACAATAAATTCACATCTTTATCACATTCAGGGATATACAGTACAATACAATATTGTTGTCATATTTAATTCTGCCAATACAAATGCATTGACTCATTATCTGTCATATTTAATCATGTACTATTTCCCGTTTCTAATTTCCCATAACTTTCAATTTGCTCAACTTCTGAAAAGGCATCAATCTTCTCACTAATTCTATTAGCTCGAACTCTGACTAAATGCCCATGCGTGTGACTTATACACATGCGACTCAGATTAGGGATCAGGTACTAATGTCTGCTATGACGGAACTAAAATATATGTAACTTGACATGTATTTCAAAAATGCCCACGTAAGATCTCAATTCTGGCGCTCTGATACCACACATGTTGGACACCTATTCCGGAACCCAACTGTTTCTTTGATACCATAAATGTTAGGCATTGTTTTCGAAACTCAACTCTTGCTCTGATACCATAATTATGTTGGATCCCATTTTTGGAGCCCAACATTCGGAGACCCTTCAAAAATGTGAGCGCATTAACCTGTAAGGTTATTTCATTTAACCCTCATTAGCCATCATCGGTTCATCATCATTTTCATAACATCTCAAGCCACAAAGGCAAGCCCACTCAACGGAATCACAATCGCCTTTGTAGCTTGAGATGTTATGAAAATGACGATGAACCGTTGATGGCTAATGAGGGTTAAATGAAATAACCCTACAGGTTAATGCGCTTAAGTTTTTGAAAGGTCTCCAAATGTTGGATTCCAAAAACGGGATCCACCATAGTTGTGGTACCAGAGCAAGAGTTGGGTTCCGAAAATGGTGACCAACATTTGTGGTATCAAAGTAAGAGTTGGGTTCCGGAATAGGTGCCCAACATCATTAATCCTATGACTAGGGATAATTTAGATACTGACATAATTACACATGATAGGAATCTCAATAGTATGATCTCATCATAATTTCCTTCATGTTATTGTAGGAAAATCCCGGTGTGAGCATCACATGCCCACGGTGCGGAAAACAAAATTTTTTGTTCCGGGACCTTCCCAAAAGCCAGGATCCATGTGAGTATATAACAAAGTCAAACCGAACGACCAAAGGAGACCGTCTCTAACGGTATCCACGCAGAGATCGGAAAACCTAACCGGGACAAACCCTTTGACCCGGGAATAGCTAGAACAAATTAAAGACTGCTAAATCTTACCTTTGTTCTGGAGAGCTTGGAAAATGATGGAGGAGAAGCTTGAAAGATGAAGATGAGCTTGATGAGAGATGGAAAGATGAAAAACCACTTTTTCTTCTTCCTTTCTCAACCCACGAAGAACACTTCTTAAGTTAGGTTTAAAACTTGTTTTTAAACCCTTATATATCATCAACGAATCTCATCTTCTTTCCTCTTCATCCATTTTGTCTTGTAGCCATTAAATGTTTTAATGACTAAGCAAAATGATGGAAGCTTCTTCCATCTTCCTTTCTCCATCCACGCACACACACACACACACACACACACACACACACACACACACACACACACACACACACACACACACACACATATATATATATATATATATATTAATTATATATATAAATAAATGCTGAAGTGGTCCACCACTTTGGATCGGTCCTACCGACCTCCGGGCCCCCCAGATGGAAAAACCCCTAAACATTTTTCAGCAATATCGATGTCGCGATCTCATCGGGATATATCTCGATCTCATCAGGATCCATTTAATCCATTTGTTCTCCTTTTATTGGAACTCTGTCCAAAACTATTTTACAAATTCTCCGAGACACTCTTATGCGTGTGACCCATTAGGTTCCCAGTTATGCTGGCCACTTAGATTAACACTTAATCTAAGCAAGTCATGAGCGGTATCTAGCAACACATCATGACCCCCAATTGACCGGAAAGTAATTGGTTTGACAAATAAATCTATATTCATCATGGACCATATCACGAACCCTTCCATAGACAATTACCGTGCAATTCGTCCTTTCACCATGTTATACCCCACTTGGTTATGAGTATGGGCAATGTGTCAACTCTTACTAGACTGACTATGTCAAATCTAGTACAAGTGATTTCAGTTCTTGTCCTGGGACTCATTACTTAATACTTAATATGTCAATGAAGACACTCTTCATGACATATGTACTCTGATCAGAGATTTCCAAGTAATGACCCTGACAAGAGGCCATGGGTATCATCCTCTGCTATCACAGAAGTGGTGAATCCTCTATTGGCTACTCAATTACCTTCGAATACCTCAAACTGTACCCAATCACCACCCTATGAGCGACCTCTGTAAGGCAACAAGGAATGGAGTCAAAGCACGTAATCAAGATTCAAGATATCCTCGAGTACCTCAAGTTTAAGGATACTTGCACCATTGCTATGATGAGATTATCACCGACATTAGAATAGGACATCCATGTGATGATCTCATAGCAGGTCATCCAATGTACTTACTACCTCTAGTAAGCATCCACATCTCAACCCTAAATATCTCATATGTACAGTTTCGAGATCCACCGCTGATCAAATCAAGGAGCTTGAGATGTGCTAGTCTTTCCGGATTCTCGATGTCCGGTCTCAAGAATCCTATGACTAGGGATAATTTAGATATCGACATAATTGCACATGATAGGAATCTCAGAGTATGATCACATCATAATTTCCTTCATGCTATGTCATATATCATGGACTTCATTAATTTACTTATTGATCAATATCGTTCATAAATAATGAACAAAGAACGTAATGAAAATGCCTTTCTTTATTTATTCATAAAACCGTACACAAATTTGTACAAAATGCGCTAAAGGCGATTGCTTTCAGGGCACTACTCTAACAATCTCCCACTTGACCTAAAGTCAATCGCCTTGATATCTAATACCATAGGCGAGTACATAAGAATCAAAACTCTTTTGTGACAATGGCTTTGTCAACGGATCAGCAATATTCTGCTCTGTGGGAACTTTCTCGATCTGGACATCACCTCGTCCAATGATCTCCCTGATCAAATGATATCTGCGGAGTACGTGTTTGGATCGTTGATGAGACCTTGGTTCCTTCGCCTGCACAATAGCCCCATTGTTGTTACAATACAACTGTATGGGCCCATCACTGCTAGGAACCACACCAAGTTCAGGAATGAACTTCTTGATCCAAACGGCTTCCTTTCTTTTCAAGCGGCAATGTACTCGCCTCGGTTGTTGAATCGGCGATCGTCTCTCGTTTGGAACTCTTCCAACCGACCGCCCGCCATTCAGTGTGAATATGTAACTGATTGGGATTTGGAATCATCCTTATCGATTAGGCGGCATCTCAGATACCCGCCACCGAGATCTCCATCCCCATATATCAAGAAAACATCCTTAGTCCTTCGCAAGATTTAAGGATATTCTTGACGACCACCCAAAGGACCTCACCAGATCCGATTGGTATCCGCCGTAACACTTAGAGCATATGATACATCGGGTCTCGTACATAGCATTGCGTACATGATAGATCCAACCGCAGATGCATACGGGATCATATCCATGCGCATCCTCTCATCTTGTGTCTTAAGACACATAGATTTCGAGAGTGTTATCTCATGAGTGATGGGAAGGTACCCTCTCTTGGATTGTTCCATGTTAAACCTCTTTAGCATCTTGTCTATGTACGTTGATTGTGAAAGACCAAGCAATCTTTTTGATCTATCTCTATAGATCCTTATCCCGAGGATATAAGTTGCTTCACCAAGGTCTTTCATGGAAAATTGTTTGGACAACCAAATCTTGACTGATTGTAGCATTGAGACATCGTTTCCTAGCAATAATATGTCATCTACATACAGCACAAGGAATACGATTGCAGTCCCATCAATCTTCTTATACACACAGTATTCATCCGGATTTTGTGAGAAACCAAACTCTTTGACTACCTCATCAAATCGGATATTCCAACTCCTGGATGCTTGCTTCAATCCATAGATGGATTTCTGAAGCTTGCATACCTTTTCGCCATCATAGGAGATGAAGCCCTCAGGTTGTGTCATATACACATCCTCAGCTAGATTTCCATTTAGGAAAGCTGTCTTCACATCCATTTGCCATATCTCATAATCATAATGAGTGGCAATGGCTAAGAGTATCCTAATGGATTTAAGCATTGCTACTAGGCTGAAGGTCTCGTCGTAGTCAACTCCTTGTCTTTGACGAAAACCTTTAGCCACGAGCATTGCTTTATAGGTAATCACATTACCATCCATGTCGGTTTTCTTTTTGAAAACTCATTTACACCCTATGGGTTTTATTCCTTCGGGTGCCTCAACCAAAGTCCATACTTGATTTTCATACATGGAATCTATTTCGGCCTTCATGGCATGAAGCCATTTCTTAGATTCTGAACTCTTCAGAACCTCTTCATAGGTAGTAGGCTCATTATCTTCTATGAGCAATACGTCATTCTGTTCATTCACGAGAAATCCATATCTCTCGGGAACAGAGCGTATCCTACGTGACCTACGAACTTCGTGTGTTGTAGAAGGTTGAATGTTACTTCATCCAGATGAGTCACGGTTTCAAGTTCAGCGATTGATCTGCGTCTGCATTCGAGCATCTTGAACTTCTTCAAGTTCAATTTTGCTCCCCACCGCCTTCTTGTAAAAGAAACTCTTTCTAAAGACACAGATGCTTTGAAACAAACACCTTTTGTTCCAAGAAGGTAGAACCGATATCCCTCGATTCCTTAGGATATCCTATTTAACAAACACTTGTCGACTTTGCATCAAGCTTATCGACCGTGTCCGCTTCACATAAGCAGGACAACCCCAAACTTTCAAATGAGGAAGATAGGGTTTTTGTTAGTCCACATCTCATATGGAGTAACGTGATCGTTTTAGATGGAACTCGTTTAGCAAGTAAACAAATTGTCTCGATTGCATACCCCAAAAGGATTTTGGTAACTTTGTAAAGCCCATCATTGATCGTACCATGTCTAACAAGGTTCGATTTCTCCTTTCGCCACACCATTATCTTTGTGGTGTGTAAGGAGGAGTCCATTGAGATAAAATCCCATTATCTCGAGATAATCCAAAACTCTTGGTCTAAGTATTCCCACCACGATCGATCGTAAGGTCTTGATACTTTTCCCAAGTTGGTTTTGTACTTCATTTCAATTGTTTGAACTTTTCAAATGCTTGATTTGTATCTCATCGACATACAAGTACCCATATCGAGAATAATCATCGATAAAGGTAATGAAGTAAAGACAACCACTTCGGCATGGATGGACATCGACCACATACATCCGAATGTATTAGGTCTAATACTCCATTGCTCGTTCACCCTTTCCTTAAAGGGTAACTTAGTCATCTTGCCTAATAAACAAGATTCATGTGTCATATGATTCATAATCAAATGACCCTAAACTTCCATTCTTATGAAGCTTAGCTATCGTCTCTCATTTATATGGCCAAGCGACAATGCCATAAGTAAGTTGATTTTAAATTATCTCGTTTATGTCTTTTCGTGTCATTGACATTCATAATTGGATGTGACATATCTAATATGTAAATTCCATTGCATAATGTACCAAGTACCATAAAGCATTCCATTCAAACTAATAGAACAACCATTGTTACTAAAAGTCAAATGGAAACCAAATTCTATTTAAACAAGAAATGCATAATATGTTCTTTGGTAATACAGTACAAAATAACATTCATCCAATTTAATTACAAGCCCGGTGGGGAGTGACAAAAGTAGGTGCCTACGGCTAATGCAAAGAACTCTTGCTCCATTTCCCACACGCAGTTTAGTTCTCCTTCACGAGTCCGCTCATCGTCTCCCGAGGCCCCTGCATATCATTGCATATGTGAGCCACAATCGGTATCTAATACCCATATGTTATGATCAGAAACAGTATTAACTTCAATGACAAACATACCTGAAGAAGTCGAGGCATCTGATGCCTTCTTCTGCTTCAGTTCTTCCAGATAGACCTTACAATTTCGCTTCCAGTGGCCAGTTTTGCCACAATGGAAGCAAGTTCCTTTTGGTGCAGTCTCTTTGGTTTTCTTTTTGGCTATGCTTCATTTTGGTTTCTTAGACCTTTTCTTCTTCTGTTTCTTTTTCTTTGAACCAGAAGAAGAAGAGTCCACCACGAGCACTGCCTTGTTATCCTTCTTGATAGCTTGCTCTGCTGTCTTGAGCAGATTGATCAACTCAGGGATTGTTGTGGATATTTGGTTCATCCGATAGTTTAATACAAACTGTGAATAACTATCAGACAATCCAACCATAATTAAGTCAATACTTAATTCATAATCCATGACAAACCCTAAGACGGCCAACCTCTCAATATACCCATTCATCTTCAGTGCATATTGCACTGCAGATGAACCTGGAGTCATCTTAGTAGTGAAGAGTAGCCTCGAGGTCTCGAATCTTTCAGACCGAGCTTGCTCATCAAACAGCTTCCTAAGATGAAACACTATAGTATGAGCATCCATAGACTCATGCTGCTTCTGCAGCTCTGGTGACATCGAGGCAAGCATAATGCCGGTAGCCATGTCATTGCCTTTAAGATGCTTTCGATATGCTTTCTGATCCTCATCAAAAGCATCAGCAGCAGGTGGATCAGGAAGTGAAACATCTAGGATATATCCCAGTTCCTCAGACCTGAGAACAATTCTCAGATTTCTCAGTCAATCGAGAAAATTTGGTCCAGTTAATTTGTTGGAATCCATTAGTGAGCGAAGATTCACACTAGAAGACATCTTCAATAACCTATAGGGAAAAGAGAGAAAGAATGTTAGAATAGGAATAGATGCATAATCTTAAGGACTTGCATGATATGCATATGGCTCCCACTAGTTTCAAAGAATCCATAACCCTCAGTACGAATTCATGAAAAATTATGACATAATGTCCTAGTGGGTCGATATCCGACATTCCTAAAAATGACCTTGGGTTTGCCCAACAAGCCACCTTAGTTCAATCGATAGGTATCGGTCATACCAATTGCATCATAGATAGATATCCGACATTCCTAAAATGACCTTGGGTTTGCCCAACAAGCCACCTTAGTTCAATCGGCAGGTATCAATCATACTATTTCCATCTTAGGTGCAACTATCGACTAGTGCTATCAACTTTTGATGTATGCACACACATTGGGTCATCAACTCTTGATGCGTGTACATCTGATGTACACTACCCAATTTCGCCTCTGTCCACGTTGACCTTGAGTTTGTTCAACAAATCAACGCTTCTAGTGAAAACCGACCCATTAATCCGAAAATCTCATTTTCTATGGTTCGAACATATCCGTATAGAGTGAGCTTGGGTTTGCCCAACAACCCAACTCTATAAGAACTCTGGTTCTCCCCATATTAATGGAAGGCGTTAGTTTTCATATTATTTGAGAGTTTTCAGGTCTCATCTTCTTCTTCTCCAAGCGGTAGGATTATAGTCACCATGACTATATGGAATGAGTTAGGGTATTTCATCAATCACATTGAGTCTATACCTAAAATCATTCATCATCCCACCTATGCATGTTGTTGTAGTCGACTGGTGCATGTTCTAGTCGACTGGAACTTGTGTTAGTCGACTATAGGTTATTGTAGACGTCCAATGATCGAACATGTTCTAATCGATCGGAATTTATTATATGCACTTTCCAAATGATTGGAACATATTATACGATCGAATCCACTTTCCAATGATTGGTGCATGTTCTAATGATCGAATTTGGCCCGCTCTCTAATCGCTAATTTCTCAATCTGTAATCAAATTCACAATACCAAGTGTAATATCCTTTATTATGATGTACCAATGAAACACTTTCATTGTACCATGCTTACCATATATAGTCAAACTATACATGAAACTTGAAATTGATGAATACACTCTTATTCATTTAGATTTTCAAATAATTTGAGAATATCAAATTATCACCCTAAGTATCTCTAGGTAGTCTACACTTTATCAAGACTATTTCGCACTGTCACAAAATTTGTGACGCCAAAACAATCAAGATAAGGGAATATACTAACGAGACGCTAATGAGACACATTTGACATCCGAAAATTATTTGGAAACCTAATTTCAAGAAATTCATTTAGGAAAGCATACAACATCAATGTAACACATTTTTAATCACATTAAAAATGATCCTAGGCATTGGAACTGAAAACTACAAAATTTCTCATTCCAAACAAAACAGCTCCAGTAACTTTCTCAAAACTGTCAAACTTTGTGTTTTGCTTGAAAAACCCATTGAAACGATTTCAATAAATTATGAGAAACTTACAGAGGTTACTACATGTTCACAACATGCTCCAAAAAAATTTTCAGGATTTATTTCCATCAAAAACTCATTGAAACTCAGCAACTAAGCCAATGTAGAATCTGTGTTCCTCAACACAGTTATTCCCAGCAGCACACAATAAATTCTCAAATAAATAGTAAATCACCTCAAAAACATTTTTCCTTTCTCATAGACATTAATAAACATCTTAGAGACATGTTGGTGACAGCAAATCCGAAAAATAATTTTTCTACAATTTATTCTCGAATTTATAAGCATGTCTGTCCAATGAATGTGTACAAAGACAGCAACCAGAACATTAGGGAATAAATTAGCAAAACCATATCAAATCAAATTGATAAATTCCGAGCTTCCACAGACATATACAACAACATCTTGTGAACATATCTGGGCAAGAAATTTTCGAAAACATGATCTCTATACTGAATTCGAAATTCACATATATAACATGCATCATCATCACAAGCAATAAGGAACTCCGACCTAGTCATGGTTTCTTCGTTATATACGACACAAGTGGCTCTGATACCACTGTAGGAAAATCCCGGTGTGAGCATCACATGCCCACGGTGCGGAAAACAAAATTTTTTATTCCGGGACCTTAAGCCAGGATCCATGTGAGTATATAATAAAGTCAAACCGAACGACCAAAGGAGACCGCTCTAATCAGATCCACGCAGAAATCGGAAACCTAACCGGACAAACCTTTGACCGGGAATAGCTAGAACAAATTAAAGGCGCTAGATCTTACCTTTGTTCGAGAGCTTGGAAAATGATGGAGGAGAAGCTTGAAAGATGAAGATGAGCTTGATGAGAGATGGAAAGATGAAAAACCACTTTTTCTTCTTCCTTTCTCAACCCACGAAGAACACTTCTTAAGTTAGGTTTAAAACTTGTTTTTAAACCCTTATATATCATCAACGAATCTCATCTTCTTTCCTCTTCATCCATTTTGTCTTGTAGCCATTAAATGTTTTAATGACTAAGCAAAATGATGGAAGCTTCTTCCATCTTCCTTTCTCCATCCACGTGCACATATATATGTATATATATATAAATAAAAATAAATGCTGAAGTGGTTCAGTCACACTGGGGTCGGTCCTACCGGCCTCCCGGGCTCCGGTATGGGAAAAACTCCGGAAACATTTTTCAGCAATATCGATGTCGCGATCTCATCGGGATCCATTTAATCCGTTTGCTCTCCTTTTATTGGAACTCTGTCCAAAACTATTTTACAAATTCTCCGAGACACTTTTATGCGTGTGACCCATTAGGTTCCCGGTTATGTTGGCCACTTAGATTAACACTTAATCTAAGCAAGTCATGAGCGGTATCTAGCAACACATCATGACCCCCAATTGACCGGAAAGTAATTGGTTTGACAAATAAATCTATATTCATCATGGACCATATCACGAACCCTTCCATAGACAATTATCGTGCAATTCGTCCTTTCACCATGCTATACCCCACTTGGTTATGAGTATGGGCAATGTGTCAACTCTTACTAGACTGACTATGTCAAATCTAGTCCAAGTGATTTCAGTTCTTGTCCTGGGACTCATTACTTAATACTTAATATGTCAATGAAGACACTCTTCATGACATATGTACTCGATCGAGATTTCCAAGTAATGACTCGACAAGAGGCCATGGGTATCATCCTCTCGCTATCACGTAAGTGGTGAATCCTCTATTGGCTACTCAATTACCTTGAATACCTCAAATCGCACTCCAATCACCACCCTATGAGCGACCTCTCAGAAGGCAACAAGGAATGGAGTCAAAGCACGTAATCAAGATTCAAGATATCCTCGAGTACCTCAAGTCTAAGGATACTTGCACTATCTTATGATGAGATTATCAACGACATTAGAATAGGAAATCCATGTGATGATCTCATAGCGAGTCATCCAATGTACTTACTACCTCTAGTAAGAATCCACATCTCAACCTTAAATATCTCATATATACGGTTTTCGAGATCCATCGCCGATCAAATCAAGGAGCTTGAGATGTGCTTAGTCTTCCGGACATCATGTCCAATCTCAAGAATCCTATGACTAGGATAATTTAGATATCGACATAATTGCATGATAGGAATCTCATTAGTATGATCACATCATAATTTCCTTCATGCTATGTCATATATCATGGACTTCATTAATTTGCTTATTGATCAATATCAGTTCATAAATAATGAACAGCAACGTAATGTAAAATGTCTTTCTTTATTTATTCATAAAAACTGTACACAAATTTGTACAAAATGCGCTAAAGGCGATTGCCTTCAGGGCACTACTCTAACAATTATGTCATATATCATGGACTTTATTAATTTGCTTATAAATCGTAATGAAATATGCATTTCTTTATTATTGAAAATAAAGTCTGTACATAACTTTGTACAAAACGCGATAAAGGCGATTGTCTTTAAAGCACTATTTTAACACTATGTCCACTCAACTGGGAAGAAGGAAACAGGGGAAGGAATATTCCTCCATATGAGAAGCAACGAAATCTCTTTAATGGATTAATTCCTGCTCAGTTGTTACCTTCCTCTTATCTTCTCTTTTCTAAGTTTTCTTACGAAGTCCAAACACAACATATACATATATATAAACAAAACTATCTCTAGACACAATAAATTGACCAAATTTAAATCTTTCCCAGTGGCTCAGCAGCCCTATTTGACAATTTGAAGTAAACTAGAAAACCTTGAATCAGGTTAAATAAGTACTCACGTTGGGACAGTACTTAGCAATAGCTTCACAAAGACCTTTCACAATTCCAACATTGATATTGAAAAGATCATCATGGGTCATTCTAGGCTTTCTTGGCACACCAGCTGGGATTATCACCACATCGCTTCTCTCCAAGGCTTGGGCCAACTGCTTTTCCCCCATGTACCCAGCTACCTAAAACAAAAGGATTAAATTTGATTAGAAAGAATAAAGTCCAGATCCACAAATAACAATCTTAAGAATTAAACACGTTGAAACAGCCTTCAACACTCAACAACATCAAATACATGCAGAGCTAATAGAAATTAAACAATCGAAATAAAAAAAGTCAAATCAAAGAAACAAACCTCAGATTTAGTGTTGATATGGCTAACATCGGCAGCTACCCCGGGAGTGTTAGCAATATCATAGAGAGCGAGTTTGGAGACGAGAGGGTTCAGCTTCATCAACAAAGCCAGCGACTGCCTAATTCCACCAGCGGTGCCGAGGACAGCCACCTTTCGGTCGGGCACTAATTCTGTGGCATGCCTACGACGGAAAAGGTGAGACGACAATGATGAGGAAGTTAGGATTTTGATAGATCTAACAATAGATTTCATATTCCTTGCCTTTTCCCTTTTCTTAAAGACATAAAGAAGTTAAAATGAAGGAGAGGCAAAACATGAGAGAAGGGTGAAGTGAGTTAATAACAGAGTAGGATACTGTTTGGCACCTTTGTATGCTAACTGGATCCTGGTTAGAAACGGACCATCCTTTTTTCAAAAAAAAAAAGAAGAGGGAAATTCATAAATCTACGTTACTTCCCCATTCCCCACCAGTCACATTTAAACGCATGAATCAGTTTTCTTTAAGAGCTTTTGAAATTATTTTTTTATGAAAGATAATTCGAGTATATTGAGTGGTTAAATCAAAGATATTGACTCGACGCTCTCAAATTAACCGTCCATCCAACCAATATACTACTAATTATGCTTTTGAATTTTGATCGTTGATTAGAATAAACTTGTAATTATTTTTAAAATTATATACAAAAGAAGAAATATAAAATGATATCATAACAATAGCAACAATGGGCTTGCTTGGTTAACATAAATTCTTATTTGAGAAAATAATCTTTTTTAATTTATATTATCACGTTTGGTTCATTTTTTGAGTAATAAAAAATAAAACTTTCCAATAAAAAAATAATAGCACTTTATTTAGATTCTAATATATGTAATTAAGACAAAATTGCAAACAACAGTGTCCAAGCCAACATTAATGCTTTTGAACTATTTCATCCTTATGTTTGACTAGATTTGTATGTTCTAAATTTTGACACTACAAATATTTCATCCTTATGTTTGAGTAGATTTGTATGTTCTAAATTTTGACACTACAAATAATAAACACGTGGCTTCAAATAAAGTCCAAGCATGCATATCTCGATACTTAGCTTATTTCTATTTTTCTCATTAAAAACCATTGACAGTGGATAATGACAAGTCTTCAAACACCCAAATATTAGCAATCATCATTAAACAATCATAATAAAATAGATAGACAAATTGTCCATCCAGCTCTAATAAAACATATATAGCATAATTTTAAAATATAAAATTAACATTAACATTCATAACTTTAAGATCATAAATAAATTTTGAAATAATTAAAATAAAATATTACTTAATGCAAAAAATCATTATTATAGAGAAATAAAAAATTCCTCCATGTTCTCTATTAAAATTAGTTTCTCTTAAAACTTTATTGAAAAACTTTTATAACCCTAATTAGTAAAGGAAAATTAATTTATATATTTTAATCTAATACATCCATCAAATAACCAAAATAAATCATTAAAATTTATTATACTATTAAATAAGAAATACAAATCAAACAATTAATTTTATTAATATTATTATTAATACATATAAATTATGATCACTAATCAAGCCCCATTTTAACACTTACTGCTAATAACATATTCTGTTTCAAGATGAACAATCGTAAGTCTTAACTCAATAAGTGGCATTGTAGGTTTTTGAGTTATATCAAATGTGTATCTAAATCCAACCTTATGAGTTGATGTTTGAACTGTAGTTATTGTTATATTACAATCCGTTGCGTGAGTAATCGAAAGGACATTTCCTGAATAAAACACAACCAAGTGAATAAGCTGACTGCACTAAGGAAATATTCGTTGACAAAGAAAGAACTAACATGAGACTTCTGATAAAGACAATCAGCCAAAATTGGCTCACGTTAGTTCCAAAATCTAAAAGATTATATACACCTATTTGATGTTATGTTCAATACCCATGCCTAAGGCAAAAACACCTACAATTGCCTCAAGTTAGCTTGGATGAGTTTGGTAAGTTCTTTCGTGAAGTAATTGCGTGTCTCAGGCATTATTCGTCGGATCAAACATGAACACCTGCAAATATTAAACGATTAACTTGCAGAAGACTAAACCTGCTTTAATTGAATCTTAAATTTAATCATTCAAAGAAAAGTGGACCAATGGGCATTGATAACCTAACACAGAAAAATGGTAGCAAAAGCATTAACTATTTGGAATTAATCACAAACATAAGATGCAGATCATTAAAAATTTTAAAAAATCAACATTTAGATTAACCTAAAAGTGTTTATGTAGCTGGTTCAATTCTATCAATTGGATAACAACAATGTAAATATAGGTCTAGACAAAGTCGTAAGCCACTGTTTTGATGTCATTCCAAAGAACCTTTATAGACATGAAATAGAACATACCACGGCTTAGCACTCAGTTTGTCAAAGTGTTCCAATATGAACAGTATGCATGCCTCCTTTAATGAAACAGCATTGAAACCTTCTGATAACTCGTACATAAGCGAAATGTTTTCCACAGAAATGTCCTTAATAAGGCAAAACGAATTCATCAGATTAACTTTCAAATGTCAGCCACCATTGAGAAGCAACTCTGAAATTGATAGCTAACCTGAGCAATTGAGTACTCGCACAGTCGTTTGAGGCCATCTAGCAAATACTGGTCAGCCGCTCTGAGGAGATCCTGAGCAATATCAATATTCACATCCACCGTTCCCGTGTATATGAACCTAGAATCACACATAACAAATTATCAGACAGTGCAACTCACTTGCAATCATATTAGATAGCTGAAGAATTTCAAACTCGTACCTCATCATCAACTCAAATACAACCCATCTGATATTGGGAATCTCCACATCTTGTGCATCTTTCTCCTGCAAATTAATGTCTTCAGGAGCCAAGCACACAAGCAACTATAAAGAGGTGATGAAAAGGAAGAATTTTAATACATTCCAACTATAACTGCGTGCATAATGCATGTATCAGATGAAATGAAGACCCAAATGAGCAACAGTGACAGACTTGAATGAATCAATTCTTACCCTGTAACCCCCATCAAACATTGCACGGAAAGCATCCGAAGAAGCAAGAAGACAGATTCTGTGTGCGTAGAATCGCTTTCCTGTTGATAAATTTAACAGAAATTTAAGGATTACCACAATAAAGCTTCCACATCTAACAACACAAAAAAGATCTTAAGTATATCAATTCATAAAACTGAACACGTAGAAGAACGGTTACCTACCTTCAACTAAAAATGTAACATCAGACAGGGTAGGATTATTCACATATTGCTCGCCCAGATATACCTTGAGTAGAAATTAAGTATAAAAGTTAAATTTCTTGTTATCTAAAAATCTCATCTATTAGCTAAAAATTAGTTAACAAAGACAGAAGCATAAATCAGATCGGAGTCCTAATAGACCACTAATAGTGATAACCTTTCATGCTTTACAATCACAGGATACCCATTTGTGGAAACAGGGATCTGGGACAATGCAGTGAAGTAACTCACAATTGAGAGCCACTTTACTTTCTTATAGATAATTGCTAAACTAAAAAAAGAAACAGTTGCCAAAATAATCTGGTCATACCAGACATAAATAACCACTCGCTGGAGAAAACAATTCAAAAGAACAGACCGCAAGCAACAATTGTGCTTATCTACGTACATTTCTTCCTGATCTAGTAAACTAAAGTTTGAAGTCCATATTTATGTACTAAATACTGCTAAGTATACAAGCATATGAAAAAAAAGGGGACATTGTTGCAATCCTTGAGATTATTTTGTGCACAGACTCTACAGTAGAATACTACATTAATTACAATGACAAAAAACTTTATCCCATCAATTCCTACAAAAGGACTTGATAGGATTTTTCTAAAACTGTTATAAGTAGAAATTTATAAGTTTTAGAAGAGGATAGAACCAGGAAAATGTTGGAAGTGAAACAACCAAAAACTTATTCTTAAATAAGAAAACATGACAAGTCAAATGAAAAAAAAAAAGATTGAACAAAAACAAATGGCAATTCACCTGTGGGGTTGGAGATAAAGGACCTGCATCCACAGGAGAGACTGAAGTAGCTTTTGTGGCCAACCTGTGCAAGGCCACTGAACCATCATGTTGCTGCTTCAGGTTTCCAGACTCAAGAAGCCCCAGCAGCAACTCTAACCCTGAAGAGAAATGTTGAAGAAAAATGCCTTTTAAGAAATCAATTTTGCATCTGTATTACATCCAAAAGCAAATAACTAAGTATTTAGTTCTATGGATTCAGGAACTGTACCATTATTGTTGAGAAAAATGGCTTTTCGATCATCAGGTGCACAAAGATGAGCAAGGGCCAAAGCAACTCGTCTTTGAGTAGGCTTCTCTGCAATCCTCATCATATACAAGAGATAGCTCAGTACCTGTCAAGAGGACCAAAAAGAATCTCCAAGTTATTTGTAACATAATGACCAAAGTGGTGATATAATAATATTACCATTCTGGACAAACCTAACAGAGCTGAACTAAGATATAAAGGGCAAGGAGAAGCTTTACATGCAAGAGAACTTACCCTTCCATGAATCTTCTCCTCCAATCTTTTTAATGTCTTTGCAACACACTCCTTTGTTGGCTGCAAGGCAATAACATGGCAATGACTAAGTTAAGGGAGTCAAAAGGAGACCAGGGATCTTCGTATCACATAATCTGATTTCAGGATGATATGCAACAGCAATTCAAATATCATCCTGCAAGGAACCATACCTGAACGGTGAACTCTCCATCTAGGAGTTTTTGAACACCCCCAACTTTGACAATGTCTGCAACATTATCCTACAGTCCCCAAAATTAGAAATACAACCATTTTAGGTTAGAGACAAACTACTAATATTCACCACAAACCAAGGTTTAAGTTGCACCAAGTGTTGGACTGTACCTCATTATCTGCAAGACCATATAACGCAAATGCAGCATTGTGCTGCAAAGAACTATTTTTAGACTCGAGAAGATCAAGCAATGGCAATATACCACCACTATGAGCAATGCCAGCTTGGTTGTGTGCCTCCTAAATCAACAAAATAAGATAACAATAAACATAAAAATGAAATTGGTCTGCAACCAGACATATGCAACAACACTGATCCACACAAACTCATTTGCACAGAGAAATGAAGGAAAAGATAAAGCAAAAAGATTATAAATAGATCAAGTCAACCACATAGGATTACGGAAACAATAACCTGTGCTAATCTCCCAAGAGCAAAGGCTGACATTTCCTTAAGTTGCACATCAGGTGAATCAAGCATATCAATTAATGGCCCTACAGCTCCCCTCTGAACAATATGCACCTGCGTCAACTTTCTAACATCAAAAAGATAATCTTCCACAAGCAGAAGACACATATTCAAGTCCATCAAGTGCCAATAAATTATAAATTTACCTTGCAGTCTGAATCGGCAGCAGCAAACTGACCCAACAACAAAGCAGCTTCTCTTTGGGTTTCTGAACAACAGGAACTGCCAAACTTTAAAGTTAAGAAGAACGTATTTGAAATCATGAGTAAAAGAAAAACAAGCGGACAGATAAAGAATTACCTCAATAATCCAATGACAGGTTGTAAGGCTCCAGCTAGAAGAACTTCTTTTTTTATATTTGGGGATGAATGAACCAGATTTCCAATCACACCAACCTGGCAGTCTCTAGCAAAGTCATATTACAACAGCCAAAAAAATAATAATGGAGGACTGGAGTACAGTTATAAAACAGATTGAAAGTCAACTTACCGCTTCATAATGTACGGTTGTATCCTCAGATTGAAGCATTAATATCAGACTGGGCAAAGCATTGCATTCTACAATCTACAAATAGATTTCACATCAATGAAACCAATATTATACGTGTCCACATAAGGAAATGGATCAGTATTTCTTTAGTTTAGCAATAGCATTACTGATCTACCAGCTTTTTGTTCTCATCATTCTTAAACGCAAGGGTCCGCAGTGCACCTGCAGCTGCTCTCTGTACTTTTATATCATGAAACTCAAGCAGTTCAACAAGAGGCGGAATTCCGCCCTCAATCCTAATTACGCAAATAACAATTATCAAAACAACGGAACCATAATTACATCAGAATCGGTAGTAAATTAAGCAAAGAAAGATATGACATACCTGACACTTGTTTTGATGCCACTATTCTCATGAGCAAGGTTAGCGATAGCTTCAGCTGCTCTCCTAATAGCGCCGCTAACAGCGCGGGAGTTACTACAATTCCTCCACATCTTCAACAAGCCCACAAGATGGGACAGAGCCCCAGCATCTGCTATATGTTGTTGATGTTCTGGCTGTTTTGATACAGAAACACATGCAACCACGCAAATAAAAACCAAATGCTGGGGCAAGACTAGGAATTCGTAATCGTATCCAAATAATGACGGATTAGCGTGATTTTGCTTACTTTGACGGCAAGAAGCCCCAAAGCAAACGCGCTTCCTTTTTCCACTTCGTGCTCGTAAGGAATTGAACCGCCATCAACTCTTGAAACCGGAGGTGGTTGAAGATGCATCACCAAAGCAGGCACTGCTCCAGAATCCACGATCAGATTCACTATTTCTTCTGCATGAAAGCATGCATTCAATAACTTAACCGAAAAGAAAAAGGAAAACAAACTCCGCTACGCAAAAGATTCCGAAACAGAATAACACTCCTCTTCAAGAATCATAACAAATGGTGGAAAACTTCACCGTTCTTAGCGAGCTGAGAGAAGAAGTAGGTGGCACGCTTGGCGGCGGCTCGATCGGCCTCGAGAGATGAGAAGGAGGAGTTGAGGATGTGAACTTGGCCTTGTAGAACTCGGGCTAGATCTCGTCGAGCCTCGACGGAATCTCCTCCGTTGTCCAGAGATTGGCGATCTTCGAAATCGTTGTCCAGCTTCCTCTTCAAGCTCCTTCGGGTTGGGATCCTCTGGCGATCCATGGGAGAGGAGAGGGAGGGGGAGGGGTAATTTGGGAAGTAAGTATTGCAAGTAAAATGAGAAAAATGGATTGTTGGCAGGATGTGAAAGGGAACGTGGGTAAACGATGATATGTAGGAACCCCCGCCATCCAATTATTTTATTTGCCATTTCCCGCCATTCCTCAAATATTTTTTGAACCGCCACATGGACCGTTGGCTCGCGGGAACCCTTTTAACGTTTTTATTAATTGTATTATTTCTAGCAGCATTGGGGATTTCTCATTTCTGTCACCAGAGGCTTGGACGTTGGAGAGCTTTTATCAGTAAAATACTCTTCCCTGGAATACTGATAACGCAATCATGCATGTTGGATAAAAGCTCAACAGCTTGTTTAAAGTCCGACCTCACTCTACTTAACTTCTTTAAAATTAAGTAGACTTAGATTAAGTTGAATTCAATTTTTTTTAGATTTGATCCAATTTTTAAGAAATTGATTTATGAAACATCTAATTCTTTATTTTTTGAGAGTATTAATGTTAATATTTTAAATATTGAATAATTTAGATATTTTTTTATTTAATTGAATATAATAAATGTGAACCTAAGTAAGAGATTTTGTCTTGAAAATATCTACTTGAAATTGTTGTAGACTTTTTGAATGGAGAATCCGGTCGACCTTGGGCTTTTACATAACATTGAGATATTTATAAAAATATGCCAAAGCAGCCACGTGCATTTAACCAAGTGATAAGTGCTTTCTTTCTTACTTTTTGTTGTGAGAACTTTTCCTCTTCTTATGTCACAAATGGTCCAAACTTTATGTAAGTTCATGGGTATGAATTCCTAGTTTTATTATAACTCATATTGTGCTTGATGAAAACACATTTGTATAGGTTTTTTTTTTTTTGTCCTAAACTTTTGTTCTCTTCTGGTAATATACATCATCGTATTTGAGAATTAAGAGCTTAGAAGAATTCTAAAAATGTAGCTCATCAAGAACAAACAACAATGACATGAAGGGCCTATTTGGTTGAGCTTTTATCAGTAGAGCTTTTATCAGTAGAGCTTTTGTCAGTAGAGCTTTTCTGAGAAGAGCTTTTTAAAAGCCAGGTTATTTGTTTGGTTGTCAATTAAAAAACAATTTTTAAAAGAGCTTCATTCAAGAGACTGTTTGGCAACATAAAAATAAAAGCACTTTTATTAATTTTAACTATATTTTATTTTATAATAAAATTATTTATGCTAAATAAATTTTAAAGTATATTAAACAATATGCCAAGTATTATATTGTAGGAATTTTTGATAATCATCTTGTAAGAAATAATTTAAAGAGATGTCTCATTTTTTATAGAAAATAAAATTAATATGAAAATAAATATTAAAACATGTAAAAAGTTAAATAATATTACAATAGTTAAGCATTCAACTTTATTACAAATTCTTAAGCAGAATCGATGGAAGAGTTTTGTGGTTTAACAACATCCATGTACTGTTGATGAGTAATTCTAATATTCATCTAATTATGTGTGTTTGTGGACTATTACTCAATTACAAGCTAATTAAAGCAAAAATTGCCAACAAATTTTTTCGTTCTAAAAAAGAAAGTAACGAGACAAGTCTAAGGTCTGCGTGTTTATGAACAGTCGAACGTCTGCGTCAACAACACAGACGTCGAACGTCTATGTTCAAAAATACGCAGATGAAGGTTTGCGCGCAGATGTCGACGTCTGCGTTAAAAACGCAGACGAAGGTCTGCGTGTCGACGCCTACGTTTTTAATGCAAACGTTCGAAGTTTGCGTTGAAGACAAACGTTCGACGTCTGCCTTCAATAGAGAAAAATAAAATTTTAGGAGACAAATAAAAATAAAAAGAAGAACCAACCTGAGAAGATAAGAAGGTTAGATGAGCAGAAGAAACAAAACATAGTCAGCGACTGGTTTTGTCAAGAGAAGAACAGACGCTATTTCAAGTTTTATTTACGTAAGTGACGGAAACATTAAACAATTAAAGAATCTATTTTTTATATATATTTTCTATTTTTCATTAATAAAAATTTTAATATTTTATTATTTATTATATAAAAGTTATTATTAATTATATAAAAATATTATTATTAATTATTTAATAAAATTTATTATATTAAATATTATTCTATTTTATTTGATATATATTTTAAAATAGTTTATTTTTATAACATAAAAAATAGCTTCTTGAAAAAGCTGAAATTTGGGCTTTTCTGAAAAGCTCCAAATTTTAGCTTTTGAAAAAGCTGTATTTTAGCTTTTTCAAAAGTTATTTCTACTTAAAAAGTGCTTTTAAAGTTTGCAGCCAAACACCCATTTTTTCCTGAAAACAGCTTTTGCGGTAAAAAAAAGTGCTTTTAGAGTCTCCAAAAGTTGAACCAAACAGGCACGAAGTAATTTTGTTTTCTTCCGCATTTATTTTGTCTACTTATTCTAATGTATATTATTGTTAAATATATGTTAGAAAGTGCTTACATTTGGTATCAAAGCAAAGTTAGCCTCTGTCTTGTTGAAGTTTTTGGAGAATTTCAAAATTCTGAAAAGTTTTTCATATTTGAAAACTTTCTATTTAGAGTTGTTTTTTGTTGTTTTTCTTTAGATTAAAGGTAGAAATCTTCTATTAAGAGTTTTAGAAGCGTTTCTACATTTTAAAAATGCATTTTTGTAGTTTTTTTTGTCTAGTTTTGTGGAGCATCCGATGGGTCGTGACTTGGGTCAGTTTGACCCAGCTAAAGGTTGAAGAAGACCCATACGGATTAAACTACATCGTTTTGTATGTGTTTTGAAATAAAAATCAAATGTTGGTGTTGACTGCGTCTTTTATGTGGTTTTAGCTATACTTTGTGTTTTGTTAACAATTAGATATGTTTTTAACTATGTTGTGCATTTTGTTAACAATTAGATATGTTTTTAGCTATGTTGTGCATTTTGTTTTATTAAAAACAACAAATGCTAAGGCTTGAAGCGCCCTTATGGGAGGGCACGGTAAGCTTCAGCCATTTAAACTGATAGTTTATGTCTATATATATTATACATTGATATTATATTTAAATAACTGTAATCATTCAACAGATAATTCCGTGGCTATTATATCTATTTTTGACTTGTGAATAACATCATAGATAAAATGTCTTTAGTGATTAAATATTAGGGCTTAACCACAACAACCCTAATTATATATTTATGTAATTAATCACATAAAGTTTAGAGACATTTAATTAATTAATTATTTTAGTATAATAAATTTTATCCCACATGAATTTTTATTATATTTTAATGATTAATTAGGATGAAATATTAAATTATTTTTCCAATTTACCCGTGTATTAGAAATTGGTGTATAATTTGATAGTTTTATCATATAGTTTAACATAAATCTATTTGAATTAAAAATTTAGCCCATGTGCAATTTTTATGTCATTTGATTTATATATTTTAAGATATGTTTTACATTGGTAATACATATCTATAATTTATTAGCCTCCATTTATTGATAAGTAGCATGTATGTTTAATTTATGCAATTATTCAAACTATTAGTTTCTTTAATACAAGTTGTGAAATTCCCAAACTAAGGGGTAAAAACTTAGATTTGGAAGGAGATAATTCTTCTTCATTTGGGATGAATGGATATTGATTATGCTATTCGGAAGAACAAACAACCTAAGGTAACAGAAGGCAGCACTACAGTTGAAATTGTATTTTATGAACGTTGGGAGTGATCTAATCACCTAAGTATGATGTTCATTAAAACAAGAATTTATGTTGGCATTCGTAGTAACATAGAACAACATGACAATGTTCGTGTTTTACTGAAGGTTGTCGATGACAAACTATATGATAATGTTCGTAGTAACGTAGAACAACATGACAATGTTCGTGTTTTACTGAAGGCTGTCGATGACAAACTATATGATAATGTTCGTAGTAGCGTAGAACAACATGACAATGTTCGTGTTAGACAAAGTACTTGCAAGCACCTAATTATGAAGTTTTCATCTACAAAACTCACTGGTGTCTGAGGTGTACATGAGCATATCATGAAGATGAGGAACATTGCAGCTTAGTTTAAAGAAACTAGAGATTGAGATGTCTGATTCATTCCTTGTGCATTACATTTTGAATACCCTTCCACCACCATACGGACCCTTTAAAATCTCTTATAATACATATAAGGGTAAATGGTCAATAAATGAATTAATGACCATATGTGTCTTAAAGGAAAGGAGATTATCGATGGAACAGGTACAGGGTTCACAGAGTGCACATATGGTTGTTTAAGGCAAGAAGAAAAATCAAGCCAACTTAAAAGGAAAAGGTCAAATACCTATCCAAGTTGACATTAAGAAGGAATCTAAGCTCTTCTTTTGCAAGAAGAAAGGACACAGGAAGAAGGATTGTGTCAAACATAAGGAATGGTTTGAAAAGACAGGTAATCTAATCTCACTAGTTTGTTTTGAATTTAATATGGCTAAAGATTGTCATGACACATGGTGGATTGATTCTAGTTGTACAATCCATATTACAAATATGTTGCAGGATTTGCAAAACCCAAGGAAGCTAGTGAGAAGTGAGCAGAATATCTTATCTGAAATAAGATACATTCATATATGGAGGTTGTTAGGGAATGCAATTTAATTTTATGTACTGGTTTTATTTTAAAACTAAAAAAGACAATTTATATTCTCAACTTCTTTAGGAAATTGATTTCAGTTTCAAGACTTGTACCATTTGGATATTCCTTTTATTTTTCAGACAAATTTTTAAAGTTACATTATAAATCTGAATTTGTTAGGAATGGTACATTATTTGATGGTCTTTTCTATTTTAATTTACAAGATAATACCTGTTGCAATGCAACACATGTTCATGTTGGAACAAAACGTTATGTCATGAATAAAAATTCCACTATGTTGTGGTATCGGTGATTAGGACATATCTTTATAAAAAGGATTAAAAGATTGGTGACTGACGGAGTACTTAGTACTTTGGATTTTGTTGATTTTGATATTTGTGTGGATTACATAAAGGGAAAGCAAACTAACAAATCAAAGAAAGGTGTCAAGAGAAATTCAAACATATTAGAAATCATACATACGGATATTTGTAGTTCAATTATGGACTTATATGGTTAGAAATACTTCATTTTATTTATAGATGATTGTTTATGATATATGTATCTCTATTTGCTTCATAACAAGAATGAAGCACTAGATGCTTTTAAAATGTTCAAAGTAGAAGTAGAGAAACAATGCAGTAAGCAAATTAAGATCATGAGATCTAATAGAGGTGGGGAATATTATGGTAGATATACTGACAGTGGATAAGCACCTAGTCCATTTGCGAGGTATCTTCAAAAAAATGGGATAGTAGCTCAATACACTATGCCTAAGTCTCTGGACCAAAATGGTGTGGCAAAAAGAAAAAACTGAACATTATTGGGCATAGTACAAAGCATGTTGAGTAGCTCAAAACTTCCCAAGTCCTTGTGGACTAAAGCTCTTAAGACGGTTGTGTATTTATTAAACTAGGTACTAAGGTTATTCCAAAGATGTTGTTTGAGTTATTTAAAGGTTAAAAACCAATTTTACAACATTGGACCCAAGGACCATAAGTGAGTATTTCATTAGATAAACCGAACGGTCTAAGGGATATAGGTTCTATTGTCCATCACATTACACTAGAATTGTGGAATCAATAAATGCAAAATTTTTTAAGAATGACTTGATTAGTGGGAGGGATCAATTTCAAGATACAGTCTCTGATAATGATCATATGGATACTCATCCTTCGATCTCAAACAGTAAGGTGATTGCCATTCACATCGATCCTTAAATTTAAATACACGTTGTAATAGCTAACTGTTGAAATTCAACAACCTACTATAAACATAAATGACAATCAAGAAATTCCATAAGTTGCTGATAATTTAGTAGATCTAATTATTCAAGAATTGCCTGACAACATTCAGCAACCAGTTGAACAATAAACTCTAGAGGAGAATTTTGGTGCAATATCAAGGAGATATACTAGAATAAGAAAATTAGCTATTACTAGTGATTATGATGTATATCTACAAGAATCTGACTATAATATAGGAGTCAAAAATGATCCTGAAATGTTTTCACAAGCCATAATTTACAATGAATTAAATTTATGGTATAATGTCATGAAGGAAGAAATGAATTCTATGAATAATAACAATGTTTGGGATCTTATTGAGTTGCCTAAAGGAGCAAAACCCATAGGTTACAAAGAGGTATTTAAGACAAATAAAGACTCATTAGGCAACATTGAGAGTACAAGGGAAGATTCATTGCTAAAGGATTCAGTCAAAAAGAAGGAATCGATTACACAAATACATTTTCTCCTGTGTCTAAAACGGATTCACTTCTTATAGTTTTAGCATTGGTTGCTCACTTTAATTTGGAATTGCATCAAATGGATGTAAAAATGGCTTTCTTAAATGGTAATATAGAGGAAGAGGTTTACATGAAATAACCAGAAGGATTTTCCTCTACTAATGGCGAGTATTTCGTTTGCAAGCTTAAAACATCTATATATGAATTGAAACAAGCATCCTGCCAGTGGTATTTGAAATTTCATGATATTATTTCATCATTTGGTTTTAAAGAAAATGTCATGGGTCAATGTATATACCAGAAGGTTAGTGGGAGTAAATTTTTTTTCTTGTATTATACATGGATGACATATTACTTACAACCAATGATAGGGGTTTATTATATGATGTGAAATAATTTCTCTCTAAAAATTTTGAAATGAAAGATACGAGTGATGCATCCTATGTTATTGGCATTAAGATGTATAGAGATAGATTCCGTGGTATTTTGGGTTTGTCTCAAGCAACCTATATTAATAAAGTTTTAGAGAGATTTTGAATGAAAGGTTGCTCACTTAGTGTAGCACCCATTGTGAAAGGAGATAGGTTCAATTTAGACCAATGCCCTAAAAATGATTTTGAAAGGGAACAAATAAAACATTCCCTATGCTTCTACAGTCGGAAGCTTGATATATGCTCAGGTTTGTTCAAGACTTGACATTGCATTTGTTGTTGGAATGTTAGGCAGATATCAAAGTAACCCAGGATTCGATCACTGAAGAGCTACAAAGAAAGCATTGAGGTACCTTCAACGGACCAAATATTACATGCTTACGTATAGATGCACTGACAATCTAGAGGTAATAGGGTACTCAGATTCAGAATTTGTTAGGTGTGTTGATTCACGAAAGTCAACATTATGTTATATCTTCATGTTTGCCAATGGAGCCATATCTTGGAGGAGTGCCAAACAGTCTTTGACTGCTACTTCCACCATTGAGGCTGAGTTTGTTTCTTATTTTAAGGGTACGTCACATGTTGTATGGCTAAAAAGTTTCATATATGGGCTTAGACTTATAGATTCTATTTCTAGGCCTTTGAGGATATATTGTGACAATTTAGCTGTTATTTTTCTAGCTAAAAATAATAAGAGTGGTCGTCGAAATATACACATTGACATCAAGTTTTTATCTATAAAGGATTATGTTAAGGACAAGAAAGTGGTCATTAAACATGTTAGCATTAAATTGAACAAAAGGCATGCCACTAGTGAAGTTCAAGGATCATATTGTTAAAATGAGATTGAGTTCTATTATATAGTTTTCATTGTATGGACAATGTAATTTTCATGAAACTCTTATAATATTTTCTTATATTATGGTGCACATTATTGAATTTTGAGAAAATTGATTATTTTGGACCTAGAATAAACATATGGTTTATTCTTTAAGTAATGTTGCCATATTCAGTTGATACAATTATAATATACCGTAATACATGGAAGATAAACTACTAGAGGGCCTATCACCACGATTCATATATTATACTTAGATTGGATAAGGATTTGATACAAAGTTAAACGTATAGACCAAGTGGGAGAATGTGAGAACTTTTCCTCTTGTGTCATAGATGGTCCAAACGTTATGTAAGTTAATGGGTATGAATTCCTGGTTTTATGGTAACTGATATTATGCTTGATGGAAGCACATTCTTATTGGTTGTTTTCTTTTTTTGGGTCCTTAAGTTTCTATTCTCTTCTGTTAGCATACACCATCGTATTTGGGTATTGAGAGCTTAGAAGAATTCCAAAAATGCAGCTCTTCAAGAACAAACAACAATGACAGGAGGTCATTTTGTTTTGACAGGAGGTATTTTTTTTCTTCTGCATTTATTTTATTTGTTTATGCTAATGTATATTATTGTTAAATATATGTTAGAATGTGCTTACATTAGTAACATTTATATGAAACTTGTAATGTTGTTTTTATCCAGACCATGCAATGCTTCCATTCCAAAGCTTAAAGTCGCTACCCTTTGCCTACCTTAGAGATACAAGATGATTAATATAATCAAGAGCCATCCCTTATAAAATTGGGTAGATAACCTAAATGATTGGTGTATGTGCTGGAAACCAACCGTGATCAAATCACAGGTGCAACGAAAAACAAAATTTTTACAGTTTCCGATCAGATCTCAATAATTGAATAGAAAACACAAATCATAAAGTAAAAATCATCCATAATTCGAGCTTTTTGTTAAAATCTTTTGACAAAATTTTCACTGTGTTAACCATGAGCTGTTCAATTGTCCAACCTCTAAAGGTATCTACAAAGCAACCTCTAAAGGAATCTATAGAGCAACTTCTCGACACCTTTTGAGATGAAGAAAATAAGAGTACTAGCTCCCGAATATTTTCTTCCTAATAATAAAAAATTCATTAGGATTTTGTAATTTTTATTAAAATTAAATTCCTTAATTATAATTAAAATCACATTCTAATTATAAATAATTTAATTTTAATAAAATCAAATATTTCATATTTGATCCTAAAGTTTCTCAAACTTTATAATTAACTCTAACTTAATTAAAATTGATTTTTCCTTCACAAGTTGCTATTTGATGTGTGACTCATTAGGTTTATAATATATTGACAATGATTATAAATTATAATTTTAATTCACAATTAGAATTAGATAAATTAAAAAATTTAATTTATCTTTAATTCTTCAATTAAACAATTTATAATCATATATCAAAATTACATCTAGTAACATGTCATGACTACCCTAATATCATAAATGTCAAAGTGGTTTGACCTAACCTATCCATGCTTAGTTATGATGTATAATTTAATCCTTTCATCATCTAATATTCCAATTAGACAAAGTATGGATATAGTGTCTACTCTTTTGGTCTAATGATTTTCATTTGTGCTAATTAGTAATTGATTTATAATTAAAATTTGAAAATCTTGTCTAAAGTCCATTCACTTTGGTCAGAGAATTCTATAAATCACTACTAATCAAAAATAAGAATATTCTCTCTAATTACTTTAGAGTGACTTACTCAACTTGAATATTCTCTTCGTATAGTTCATATTACATCCAAGTAATACCAATTGAATTATCCTAGGATAGTTTATAAATATCATCAAAACTCAGTAATTCTCACACAAGATACCTTGGTAATATCAAATTTAAAGATCAGTTATACAACTATCATTATAAGGAAATTCATAAATATATAAGCAATATTCCATTTGGGATTCTCATAGTTGGGTTTGTTCAGTGACTTGGTCTTTAATAATCACCCACAAATTAGTTTAAGTATCTCCATACTTTAATTTATAAAATCAATTACTTTCTTCATAAGAAAGAAACATTACGTGTACTAGTTTTATCATTTCAACAACATCCCATCTTGATGAAGCTACAAATAGGACCAATACGTAAATGTAAATTGAATCTCACAATTATGAACTCATCATAATTTCAATTACACGATAATTATTCTAGAGATTTTATCTTGATATTAAAACATGAAATGTGTTTAACTTTATACATAAAGATAAAAAATGTCTTTTATTAATTAAATAATGATGTAATTAAATAATAATGTCATACATCAATTGCATCCAAATGATTGGCTTCAAAGGCATAAATTAACAATATCATTAAAAGGCTTAATCATTGGAATATATCTATGTACAAGGGAAGGCCAACTAACAGTATGATTAAAAAGCCTGAACACAATTTAGCTAATGTACTTGTCAAAAAGCCTTATAAAAATCCCAAATACGATATAGGGGGTCATATGTTTTATCAACATTTCTCTTTTACAAAAAATAATAATAATTCTAAGTGTAGTGTATTATAAAAACAAAATTAAATTTAGGAACTTTGTGCAATGTTTTATATTTCATTTCAATTAATACAAGAATCATATGATATATAATTATTGCTTTTACTAATATATCATAATTATATTTTAATTAATATATTTGCTTTATTTTTATTTTATTTATAATAATTTCTTATTAATTAATATAAAGAATTTATATAAAATTATTAAGTATAATATTACGTAGACTTGAATTTTAATTTTATAATATTAAATAATTGTTTTATAATTTTATAATAAGTATAAAATTGTATTAATTATGACATAATTATAGTTTGTAAAGGAATTTGAAAATTTTAATATAATCAAGTTTAAAAAATATTTTCACACATTAATATTACAATCAATCTTAAGTTATTATAAATTTCTACTAAAATATTACATTAATTAGTTCTTTATACATTCATAAATAATTATAAATTTTGAATTTTAAAATAAAATTAAAATTAAAACCTTTTAACTTTTCACAATTCTAATAGCATATATACTCTTTTAAGAAATTAAATTCATTGAAAAAAGAATAAGAGTTTAGTACAAAACGAGCATATTATAATGCTAGCACATCCAACTTATTAGAGGAAGCTTAAGCTTAGCTAAATTGTTAGACCCCGATCCTTTTTTCCTATTCTATAGGTTTGCAATTTAAATTGTCTCTTGGTTAGTATGAAATTAGGGTTTTCTTAGATTTCCTATTGGTTAGGATAAGTTGGAATTTTAGTGCAATAATTATTAATTGAAGAAATTTAGTGAAATTAGAATTTTAATTTTGGTGTTAGATTTTAAAAGAATAAGAAAATGGTAGATCAGGCCTTAAAATAATGTTAGGATAAATTAGAAAGTATTTATAAGGTTTTAAGGCTTTAAGTTACTTAAAATGGGCTTTTAGGCCTTTAGCATGTCTTTTAAATGATGGGGAAGCTATTATGTGGGCTAGGGTTTTTAAAGGAGAAGTAAATGAAAAAGAAAGGAATTAAGTGAGCTTTTAAGTGGGAGCCCACGAAATTATTAGATGGAAAGAGGGAAAGATGAAAGTTTAAGTTGGAAGGAGGGAAAATGAAAATTTGGGAAAGGTTATAAGGAGGGAAAAGACTTGGGCTTGAAGAATTGGGCTTAGGGTTTTAGTTAAAGAATTAGGGTTAGGTTAAATTAAGAAGGATTAGGAAGTGTTTTAAGGAAAGGAAGAGTGGCTAACGAAATTTTAAAGGGAGAGGCCAAGGTGATGTCGTTTTGGAATAGGAAATAAGTGAGAAAGGAATAAAATTAGGTTATCTTGGGTGAGTCATCCGAAAGTTGCAAAGAGAGGAGAGTGTGAAGTGGATTTCGAAATTTCAAAGGAGGAAGAAGAGTGAAGAGTTCGGCCATCAAAGAAGAAGAAGGGAGGTAGGGTTTCTAAAGAGGATTCAAGTGGATTAAGTAAGAAGAAAGGAAGAGAAAGGGGATCTCCATCTTAGGAAGCAAGAGAAACTTGCGTGGGTTTCCTACAAGGTAAGAGCAAATTCAAAATTCTTGGTTCTATGTTAGGGATTTTACCTTTCTTGATTTACGTTGGTGATTAGAAGAGTGATTAGAAGGAGATGTTGTTGGAGGAGAAAGAAAAAAAAATCAGATTTGTGTTAGGCTAGGGTTTCGAAAATTATGAATTTGATTTGGTAGGGTTTTGTTTTCATGTTTTAAATGGAAGATTGGGAGAGGTTTTAGAGAAAGAATGAGAAAGGAAGGAGTTTCCTATCATTAGAAAATAATAGGGTAATTGCCTTGGGTGTCCTAGAGGGAAGAAGATTTCGAAATTTAAATGGTTTTGTTGTAAGCTTGATAAATAATGGTGGTTTGAAAGGTATTGGTGAAGGAAAAAGAAAAGAAGAAGTAGTATAGTGGCTTAGTAAAAAAATCAGCATGGGTGTATGGCCCTAGGGAGTAAAAAATTTCAAAAATAATGAAGTAAATTGATATGGGTTATGGTTAGTATAGCTTAGGAAAGGTTTAGGAATGGTTAGGTTAGATTAAAGTCAAGTTTATATAGTCTTGGAAAATTCCAGCATAGGTGCTTTTTGTTAATTAGTATTGTTATGCTTTGTTTAGGTCATTTAAGGCGCTTGGAGATTGAGGAGGGTCGAGATATTCAATTGGGTCAAGATATCCAAGTTCCGAATGAAAGAAGTCAAGGTGGGTAACTTTTTAATACTTGAGTAATAAGCTACCTAAAAATCTCTTAAATGTTTTCCTATGATTTTCAAAGTTTGAATGAAGTGGTGTTTGTGATAATTTAGAAATGGATTGTGTGCCTTGTTATGTAACTAAATTGTGTAACTAATTGTAAATTATTTGTCAAGATTATATGATTGATGACCATGTGTGGCGAATCTTTGTGAATAGTGTAAAGTATGGAAAATGTTTAGAAAACTGATAGAAAGCGAAAAAGATTTGAGTATGTGATTTTGGATAAATGTCTAATGTGAATTGCATGATTAATTGGGTTTGTAGTGATCCCTCTGTTAGCAAGTGCGACTTATGCATTATAGCCTTTCTCGGCTGCCCGCTAGTGGCATAGAGCTCCGATTCGGACTCCCCTCTGTTCACGGCTACACATGGTTGCTTGTCGAACATGTGTAGTACGTCCTGTTAGGATCACTCAAACCGTTTGTTATGTGATTATGTGTTGTAGTATGATATTTGTTGTTTCTGTAAATGTTTCATTTATTAGAAAATGAGATTCCTTTGACTTGAAAATTTTAATTGTTAATGAATGTTTTAGCTTGTGCTTGGATATTAAACTGTTACCCACGGAGCCGTCATGCTCACCCCCCCTTTTCTCCCCTCCACAGGTCTTGAGCGAGAAACCGGGTCATCGCATCGGGAGTGAAGCATTACTCCGATGCTTTTTGCTTTTGGAAATTATAATTTTGAAACAAAGCTTTGGCTAGCATTTTGGCTAATGAATGTAGTTGTAAACTTTCTTTTGAGCTTTTGTTGTATTCGGGCCAAAATGCCCTTTAAAGCTTTGTAACAATTATGTTTTTCATGTAATTATTAAGGTTTTGAAGTTCCAAATGTAATGTGTATTGTATAAGTTTTATATATATATATGGTTGTATGGTTGTATGTTTGATAATGTTAAAGGCAAACATGATGAGTTGGAAGTGAGGTAATGTTTAAGAGTTAGGTTGAAATGTTTGGGATGCCTACATTGTGATGTTGCTTTTGAGATTGGTATTGAGATATTTGTAGTTGGATGTTGTGAGAAATTGAAATGATAAAATGCTAGATACCTAAGAGTGAGTTGTTGCCATTTGGAGATTGATGTGGTATGGTTGTTGGATATGTATAAAATTTGGAAGATAGAAGTGATTTTGTGTAGGTATGGAGTTTAGTTGGAAATTGAAGAGTTGGCTAGTGCATTTTAGGGAGGTGCTGTCCATTTTTTTAAAATGGGCAACCACCTTGCTTTGGGTTTTAGGGCATGTTAGAGTGATAATTTGAATAAGAGGTATTTCTTAAGGGTTGTAGAGCTAGTCAAGATCTTTAAAATGGTATAAAATGGGTAAATTTTCGACTTCAAATGAAAGAGTTATGAACTTTTAAAATTTCCTGTTTACTATTCATTTAGTAAGGGTTACTATTCATTTGGTCATTCTTTAAGCAAGATTACTATTCATTTGGTTATTCTTTAGGTAAAATTTTGCAACAACTCATAACCTCCTTAATGAATGATTTTGTATCTTTTTTTTTACATCCCTTTAGGATGTTATAAAGTTACAATTATGATTCGAGGGGCACTAAATGTACGAAAGTTCGGCTTCCGGGATTAAAAACGCGTTAAATTAGTAAAGTTGGTTTTAAGAAGACCTAATACTTTCTTTTCTTATTTTCCTTGATTCTTATCCATTTGACCTCCAATTTGCATGAAATTTGAAGTATTGATTAACTAGTAACATTTTCTATTCCTTTTTGGCTAAAATGAGAGTGTCGGGTCTTCGTTGGGCTTTAGGGCCGATGGGGCCTGGTTTGGGCGAAATGCGTTTTGTGAGATATAAAGATCCGAATGAGGTGTTTTTTGTTTTCACTTGACCTAGAGGCATGGGATTTTGGCTTAGCTTAGGCATAGGAGAAATTATGGGCCCTAAGTAGATCAAATTTTATTGGAGGATGATTAGAGCAAATTTTATCAAGGTTTATTCGGAGGACGTACATTTAAGTTCAATTTGAGGATTCTTCACTGGTGAGGAATCCCTTCCTCGTGGGATGCGCGTTCAGATGTCACGTAGGACGTCGGACACGTGTCGCACCAGGGAGGGGTTCCAACACTTATGGTATCAAAGCTTTCGGTTTAGATTCGGGTAGAAGGAGAACTTTAGGGTTTTCATGATTTTTATTAAACTTACATGATTTGTGTTCTTTTGCATTGTTTTAATTGATTTTACATGCCTACATGGTGATTTTGACTAAATGTTGACTTTGGACGATTTTAACCTGATTGTTGCATGATTTTAATCGTACCCTATATTTCAGCATGAATTAAAGTTTTTCACTGGTTTTCTTTTGAAGGAGTAAATATGCCTCCTCGGCGTAGATCTCGAGGAACTCGATCTCGCTCTAGTTCCCATCAGTGGAGCACAGATGAGTCGCATGTCCCACAAGATGCGGGGACACACTCAGCTCCTGGCCCAGAGGCACCTAGTGTGCAACCTGAGGAGCAACCTCCTCCTCCTCCTCCTGCTATGCTTGCGATGGATCCGCAGTTTTTTCAGGCTTTTGCCCAGGCTTTCACCTTAGCCATGGGACAGGGATCTCGAGCTGCGATGCAGCTCCGATTATTCGGGAGGCGGTATGATAAGTTACGGAAGTTTGGTGCAGTGGACTTTCATGGTACCACCAATCCTGAGGAAGCTGAGGCTTGGATGAAAAGAACAGAGAGGGTCCTGGTGTAGATGAAATGCACGGATGAGGAGAAGCTTGAGTATGCAGTGAGTCTATTGCAGGGGAATGCTCTTCACTGGTGGGAGTCGGTGCCACAGAGTCAGGCTGTACCTCCCGTGTTATCATGGAGGGATTTTGGAGAATTATTCAAGAAAAGTATTTCTCCGGGTTTATATGCAAGAAAAGGCGGAGAGTTTATGAATTTGGCTCGAGGAGAGTCTCTGTTAGTGAGTATGAGCTGAGATTCACTCAACTGTCTCGGTATGCAGCCTACATGGTGGCTAATGAGGAAGATAAGTGCAGAAAGTTTGAAGGAGGCCTCCACCTAGGAATCAGGAAGAAGGTAGTGATTCATAATTTCTCGATTATCGCGATTGGTGGATGCGCACTCTGCAAAAAGCTGAGAACATCAAGCAGGAGGTGGCAGGGAAAGAAAGGAAGAGAGGTTTCCTAGGAGAGGGGGTAGTGTTCAGACTGCTTCCAGGGGTGAGAAGAGTTTTCGGATGCAGAGTCGTGGAGGCGAGTAGCCCCCCTCCAGAATAGGCAATTGAGAGAGTAGTCAAGCAGCTTCCTCGGTGGGAGAAGCAGGCGTAGAGAAGTTTAACTGACCCTCTATGTGAGCATTGTGGGAATCCACATCGGGGTGAATGTCGCAAGTTGACAGGTGCCTGCTTCAAGTGTGGAGAGAAGGGACACATGATTAGCAACTGTCCTCGGTGGGCTCATGCAAGCGGGATCTCGATCCACAGCTCGGAGGAGAGTGGAGACAGTGGGGACGGACCAGTTTCAGGTGGGCGATTACAGGTCGATGAAGAAGCCCATGCCGCCAGGGGGACCGAGAGGGCAAGCACAGGCACGGATGTTTGCTATGACTAGAGAGGAGGCTGCGATCATGACCGGAGGTTATTCTTGGTATGGCTCGACTTTTCATTCTGATGTTTATGTTCTCTTTGATACTGGTTCCACCCATTCTTTTGTCTCTACGAGTATGCTATTGCCCAGTATGCAATCAGTTCTTTTGGATGAGTTTCTGTTTGTTAGTACTTCGTTAGGAGGACCTGTTATCGTGTTAGAATCTTTCGGATTGTGAGCTTGTGATTGATGGATCTAGTTTGGTAATGGATCTGCTACCTTTAGATCTGAAGGGGTTAGATGTGATCGTCGGAATGGACGTGATAGAGAAGTATAAGGCGAAGCTGGATTGTGGTAAAAAGGAAGTGGAATTTGATCTGGGTGAGGGTCAGATAGTAGTTTTCAGAGAAGATAGGAAGTTGACACCATACACGCTTATTTCGATTTTGTTGGTGATAAGCCCGATGGGAAGAGGCTGTGAAGCCTTCTTGGCGTGTGTTCTGGATACCAGGGTGACGGAGAGTAAGGTGGAGGATATTCCCATTGTGAGGGAATTTCCTGATGTGTTTCCTGAGGAGTTGCCCGGTTTGCCATCGGAGAGGGAGATTGAGTTTGCTATTGATTTGGCTCCGGGACGGCTCTATTTCGATTCCACTTACAGATGGCTCGGTGAGTGAAGGAGCTGAAAGAACAGTTGGAGGATTTGTTAGAGAAGGATTCATAGGCCGAGTTTCTCACCCCGGGAGCTCGGTCTTGTTTGTTCGAAGAAAGATGGAACCTGGAGAATGTGCATTGACTACAGGAGGCTAAATAAAGTGACAGTGAAAAACAAGTATCCATTGCCCCGGATTGATGACTTGTTTGATCAGCTGCAAGGAGCAACGGTCTTCTCCAAAATTGATCTCAGGTCTGGCTATCATCAATTCAGGATTAAGGATTCTGATGTGAGCAAGACAGCCTTCAGGACACGGTATGGCCATTATGAATTTCTGGTTATGCCTTTCGGACTGACCAATGCTCCTGCTGCTTTTATGGATCTGATGAACAGGGTCTTTAAGGACTTTTTGGATCAGTTTGTTATCGTGTTTATCGATGACATTCTGGTGTATTCCAGGAGTGAGGGAGATCATGAGGAGCACTTGAGGATTGTATTGCAGAGACTGAGGGAGAGAGAGTTGTATGCCAAATTCACAAAATGTGAATTTTGGCTACGTGAGGTGGTCTTCCTTGGTCATATTGTTTCTAAGAATGGGGTGCATGTGGACCCAAAGAAAGTTGAAGCTGTAGTAAATTGGCACGCTCCGACGACAGTGAAAGAGGTGAGGAGCTTTCTGGGTTTAGCTGGTTATTATAGGAGATTTGTGGAGGGATTTTCCTTGATTGCTGCTCCTTTGACTAAGTTGTTAAGAAAAAATCAGAAGTTTATCTGGAGTGATGAATGCCAGAGAAGTTTTGAGGAGTTGAAGCACAGATTGACTAGTGCTCCAGTTCTAGCTTTGCCCACAGGAGATGGGAGTTTTTATGTATACAATGATGCTTCCAGAAAGGGGTTAGGATGTGTGCTTATGCAGGAAGATAAGGTGATAGCATATGCCTCACGGCAGCTAAAGCCTTATGAGGTAAATTATCCGACCCATGATCCGGAGTTAGCAGATGATCTTTGCTTTGAAGATCTGGAGACATTATTTGTATGGGTTGACGAGGATCTTCTGATCACAAGAGTCTTAAATATCTGTTGAGTCGAAGGAGCTGAATTTGAGATGAGGAGGTGGATTGAGTCGCTTAAAGACTATGACTGTTGATCGAGTATCATCCAGGTAAGGCAAATGTTGTTGCAGATGCCTTAAGCAGGAAGTCTTCCATAGCATATGTTCAGACAGTATATCTGCCGCTATTGGAAGAGATGGCTAAACTCAGGATCAGTTTAGAGCAGGAAGAGTCTAATTGTTTGGTTGCCACTTTTCAGGTAAGACCGATCCTCAGAGAGAAAGTGAAACAGTTGCAGGTTCAGGATCCCGAGTTGAGTAAGCTACGGGAAGAAGTGCAGAGAGGTAAAGAGTCTGATATGGTGCTAAGTGGTGATGGACTCCTGACAGTCAGGAATAGGCTCTGTATTCCTGATGTCAAGGAGGTTAAAGATGAGATTCTGGATGAGGCGCACAATGCACCTTATGTTATGCACCCAGGCAGTACCAGGATGTACAGGGATCTCAGAGAACATTTCTGGTGGAGAGGTATGAAGAAAGATGTGGTTGAGTATGTGAGCAAGTGTCTGGGGTGCCAGCAAGTTAAGGCTGAGCATCAAGCACCTTCAGGCCAGTTGAGGCCATTATCCATTCCTGAGTGGAAATGGCAGAGAGTCACTATGGATTTTCTGATGGGATTGCCTAGGACCAGTAGGAGGCATGATGCAATATGGGTGATTGTGGATAGATTGACAAAATCAGCTCATTTTCTGGCAATCAGACAGACAGATCCTTTGCATGTGCTAGCTAAGAAGTATATTGATGAGGTGGTAAGATTGCATGGGATCCCGGATTCGATTGTATCTAATCGGGACCCTCGCTTTACTTCGAGATTTTGGGGCAGTTTGCAGGAGGCTATGGGCACTAAGTTAAGTTTCAGTACTGCTTTCCATCCTCAGACCGATGGTCAGTCTGAGAGGACCATTCGGACTTTAGAGGGAATGCTCAGGACTTGTGTGATGGATTTTAGTGGGGCATGGGATGAACACTTGCCTTTGATCGAATTTGCATATAACAATTCGTATCATTCAAGCATTCAGATGGCTCCTTACGAGGCTCTGTATGGGAGAAGATGTCGAACTCCAGTGTGTTGGGATGAAGAGGGAGACATGAAACTTTTGAGACCAGAGTTGATTCAGGTAACCGTTGATAAGGTCAATTTAATTAAGCACAGGCTGAAGGCAGCTCAGGACAGGATGAAGAGCTATGAGGATGCTCATAGGAAAGAGATGGAGTATGAGGCCGGCGATAAAGTGTTTCTTAAGACTTCTCCGTGGAAAGGGATTCTGAGATTCGGCAAGAAGGGTAAACTGAGTCCGAGGTATGTGGGACCTTATGAGATTTTGGAGAGGATTGGTCCGTTGGCTTACAGGTTAGCCTTGCCTCCGGAGTTATCTCAGATACATGATGTTTTTCATGTTTCTATGCTGAGGAGATATCGATCAGATCCGTCCCATGTCATTCAAGCTGATGAAGTTCAATTGAGTGAGGATTTGAGTTATGAAGAGCTTCCAGTCCAGATTCTGGATACAAAAGAAAAGGTTCTTAGAAATAAGACAGTGCAGTTAGTAAAAGTGTTATGGAGGAACCATTCGGTAGAAGAGGCCACGTGGGAACCATTGGAAACAATGAAGGAGAAGTACCCTCAGTTCTTCATTGATTCAGGTAAGAATTTCGAGGACGAAATTCTTTTAAGGGGGGAAGAAATGTTAGACCCCGATCCTTTTTTCCTATTCTATAGGTTTGCAATTTAAATTATCTCTTGGTTAGTATGAAATTAGGGTTTTCTTAGATTTCCTATTGGTTAGGATAAGTTGGAATTTTAGTGCAATAATTATTAATTGAAGGAATTTAGTGAAATTAGAATTTTAATTTTGGTGTTAGATTTTAAAAGAATAAGAAAATGGTAGATGAGGCCATAAAATAATGTTAGGATAAATTAGAAAGTGTTTATAAGGTTTTAAGGCTTTAAGTTTCTTAAAATGGGCTTTTAGGCCTTTAGCATGTCTTTTAAATGATGGGGAAGCTATTATGTGGGCTAGGGTTTTTAAAGGAGAAGTAAATGAAAAAGAAAGGAATTAAGTGGGCTTTTAAGTGGGAGCCCACGAAATTATTAGATGGAAGGAGGAAAGATGAAAGTTTAAGTTGGAAGGAGGAAAATGAAAATTTGGGAAAGGTTATAAGGAGGAAAAGACTTGGGCTTGAAGAATTGGGCTTAGGGTTTTAGTTAAAGAATTAGGGTTAGGTTAAATTAAGAAGGATTAGGAAGTGTTTTAAGGAAAGGAAGAGTGGCTAACTGAAATTTTAAAGGAGAGGCCAAGGTGATGTCGTTTTGGCATAGGAAATAAGTGAGAAAGGAATAAAATTAGGTTATCTTGGGTGAGTCATCCAAAGTTGCAAAGAGAGGAGAGTGTGAAGTGGATTTGAAATTTCAAAGGAGGAAGAAGAGTGAAGAGTTGGCCATCAAAGAAGAAGAAGGAGGTAGGGTTTCTAAAGAGGATTCAAGTGGATTAAGTAAGAAGAAAGGAAGAGAAGGGGTTCTCCATCTTAGGAAGCAAGAGAAACTTGCGTGGGTTTCCTACAAGGTAAGAGCAAATTCGAAATTCTTGGTTTTATGTTAGGGATTTTACCTTTCTTGATTTATGTTGGTGATTAGAAGAGTGATTAGAAGGAGATGTTGTTGGAGGAGAAAGAAAAACAAATCAGATTTGTGTTAGGCTAGGGTTTCGAAAATTATGAATTTGATTTGGTAGGGTTTTGTTTTCATGTTTTAAATGGAAGATTGGGAGAGGTTTTAGAGAAAGAATGAGAAAGGAAGGAGTTTCCTATCATTAGAAAATAATAGGGTAATTGCCGTGGGTGTCCTAGAGGGAAGAAGATTTCGAAATTTAAATGGTTTTGTTGTAAGCTTGATAAATAATGGTGGTTTGAAAGGTATTGGTGAAGGAAAAAGAAAAGAAGTATAGTGGCTTAGTAAAAAAATCAGCATGGGTGTATGGCCCTAGGGAGTAAGAAATTTCAAAAATAATGAAGTAAATTGATAGGGGTTATGGTTAGTATAGCTTAGGAATGGTTAGGTTAGATTAAAGTCAAGTTTATATAGTCTTGGAAAATTCCAGCATAGGTGCTTTTTGTTAATTAGTATTATTATGCTTTGTTTAGGTCATTTAAGGCGCTTGGAGATTGAGGAGGGTCGAGATATTCAATTGGGTCAAGATATCCAAGTTCCGAATGAAAGAAGTCAAGGTGGGTAACTTTTTAATACTTGAGTAATAAGCTACCTAAAAATCTCTTAAATGTTTTCCTATGATTTTCAAAGTTTGAATGAAGTGGTGTTTGTGATAATTTAGAAATGGATTGTGTGCCTTGTTATGTAACTAAATTGTGTAACTAATTGTAAATTATTTGTCAAGATTATATGATTGATGACCATGTGTGGCGAATCTTTGTGAATAGTGTAAAGTATGGAAAATGTTTAGAAAACTGATAGAAAGCGAAAAAGATTTGAGTATGTGATTTTGGATAAATGTCTAATGTGAATTGCATGATTAATTGGGTTTGTAGTGATCCCCTCTGTTAGCAAGTGCGCACTTATGCATTATAGCCTTCTCCGGCTGCCGCTAGTGGCATAGGAGCTCCGATTTCGGACTCCCCTCATTCACTGACTACATGGTCGCTTATCGAACATGTGTAGTACGTCCTGTTAGGATCACTCAAACCGTTTGTTATGTGATTATGTGTTGTAGTATGATATTTGTTGTTTCTGTAAATGTTTCATTTATTAGAAAATGAGATTCCTTTGACTTGAAAATTTTAATTGTTAATGAATGTTTTAGCTTGTGCTTGGATATTAAACTGTTACCCACGGAGCCGTCGTGCTCACCCCCCCTTTTCTCCCCTCTACAGGTCTTGAGCAAGAAACCGGGTCATCGCATCGGGAGTGAAGCATTACTCCGATGCTTTTTGCTTTTGGAAATTATAATATTGAAACAAAGCTTTGGCTAGCATTTTGGCTAATGAATGTAGTTGTAAACTTTCTTTTGAGCTTTTGTTGTATTCGGGCCAAAATGCCCTTTAAAGCTTTGTAACAATTATGTTTTTCATGTAATTATTAAGGTTTTGAAGTTCCAAATGTAAGGTGTATTGTATAAGTTTTTATATATATATATGGTTGTATGGTTGTATGTTTGATAATGTTAACGGCAAACATGATGAGTTGGAAGTGAGGTAATGTTTAAGAGTTAGGTTGAAATGTTTGGGATGCCTACATTGTGATGTTGCTTTTGAGATTGGTATTGAGATATTTGTAGTTGGATGTTGTGAGAAATTGAAATGATAAAATGCTAGATACCTAAGAGTGAGTTGTTGCCATTTGGAGATTGATGTGGTATGGTTGTTGGATATGTATAAAAATTTGGAAGATAGAAGTGATTTTGTGTAGGTATGGAGTTTCGTTGGAAATTGAAGAGTTGGCTAGTGCATTTTTAGGGGAGGTGCTGTCCATTTTTTTAAAATGGGCAGCCACCTTGTTTTGGGTTTTAGGGCATGTTAGAGTGATAATTTGAATAAGAGGTATTTCTTAAGGGTTGTAGAGCTAGTCAAGATCTTTAAAATGGTATAAAATGGGTAAATTTTCGACTTCAAATGAAAGAGTTATGAACTTTTAAAATTTCCTGTTTACTATTCATTTGGTAAGGGTTACTATTCATTTGGTCATTCTTTAAGCAAGATTACTATTCATTTGGTTATTCTTTAGGTAAAATTTTGCAACAACTCATAACCTCCTTAATGAATGATTTTGTATCTTTTTTTTTACATCCCTTTAGGATGTTATAAAGTTACAATTATGATTCGAGGGGCACTAAATGTACGAAAGTTCGGCTTCCGGGATTAAAAACGCGTTAAATTAGTAAAGTTGGTTTTAAGAAGACCTAATACTTTCTTTTCTTATTTTCCTTGATTCTTATCCATTTGACCTCCAATTTGCATGAAATTTGAAGTATTGATTAACTAGTAACATTTTCTATTCCTTTTGGCTAAAATGAGAGTGTCGGGTCTTCGTTGGGCTTTAGGGCCGATGGAAATTCGGTTTTGGGCTTAAATTGCGTTTTGTGAGATATAAAGATCCGAATGAGGTGTTTTCTGTTTTCACTTGACCTAGAGGCACGGGATTTTGGCTTAGCTTAGGCATAGGAGAAATTATGGGCCCTAAGTAGATCAAATTTTATTGGAGGATGATTAGAGCAAATTTTATCAAGGTTTATTCGGAGGACGTACACTTAAGTTCAATTCGAGGATTCTTCACTGGTGAGGAATCCCTTCCTCGTGGGATGCGCGTTCAGATGTCACGTAGGACGTCGGACACGTGTCGCACCAGGGAGGGGTTCCAACATAAATTATGCATGGTGGTATAAAACGAGTTATAAAATCATAATTCTTTAAGATTTTGATGCTTCCAACTTTTTAACTACATTACTTGTTTATTAGAAACCAATTCAGCTAATTTCTTTTTCTTTGCATGAGGATATTTTACAAGTTTCTTTTTCTTCCAAATCTTATAAAACATCTTCCAAAGAAAACTCTAAAGCTTATGTATTCATCTTTAGACTTTCATCTTCTTTGAGTAATACAAACTAGTTGTTTAGTCCACAAAGTTTGTGAGTATAATACGTTAAATATCTTAAGGACTTCGTCCTAAAGAAAAGCAAAAAAAATCACATTGAAAGAGTAAGAGAGTAAGTGTTTTATTGTAGCGCTCCCGTACCGTAGGGTACACACCGGGACTCCCGTAGGTCGTTCCGACACATAACCTACGATAAGGGTGCACTACGAGCAAACCCTACTACAATCCACGTGGCACCAATATATATATGACAATCACTAAACTTTTGAAACTGAATTACTTTCTCATATCATTTCATCAAAACAGAGATTTACATGACTATCAGTTTTCCACTGTCTATATACATTATTCCAAAAGGAAACTGATACAAAAATCTAACTAGGTCATCCACAAAACAATCCCAGCTGACTGACCTGTGTGTCATGACTTCTCTTGCCAATCAGATCCACACGACAGGAAAAGTCAATCTCAATGGAGTTAGGAGCCTACTATCACTGTCCTGAAAAATATTGGGTGAGTTTGCGAACTCAGCGAGAAACCATCATCGATGGTTCACTCAACTTATGCATATACACACAATTCACAGAATATCACATAGTAACACATTCGAAATTATCACATGCATTATCATTTCACAATTATAAGGCGTTTTGCCTTTCACACAGTCCATATTTGATCATTTGTATATGCAACGCACATGTGACACTTCCCATTTTATTATGGTGTTGTGACCATGCGCCTGATATTAACAGTGAGCCTGTGGCTCTGAATTTACGGTGGGCTTGAAGCCCTGATACGGTGAGCCTGTGGCTCAGAATTACGTTGGGCTCGAGACCCTGTTGCGTTGAGCTTTAAGCTCTGAAATACGGTGGCTGCTCCGGTCACAACTGTCATTATCTGAACATGCCTTTATGCATGAATGCATATGCCTCAATTTTGCATTAAACCAAGTAATTGCAATTCTCACACAATCAACACTTCGATATCACATTCCTGATATTTCAGACACCTATGGTCCGAAATCAATCAAAATCAAACACATGAATCCTCCATTATCTCCACATGGCATAAACACATAATTTAAACACACAAAGATTGAAGAACCAACTAGGTTACTCACCTCTAAACTTCCGAGCTAATGCCGGGAAGTCTCAGTCACGTTGGTGGATCGACGCTCCAATTGAGCCTCTAAAACAATCAAAATACACAAACATTACCAATTGCACAATCATAAAAGTCAATAATGCACTTGCAGCGATTAAAATGCGTACTATAAATGTTTACGACAATTCCGGTACCATCCCCAAATATTTCCATCTTAACCCTTTTTCTCTAAAAGATCGAAATTCATAGACGCCAGAACCCATCTAATGTAATTTAGAACTCCACAAGTTACATTCCAATATATGAGAACTATCTTCATATCGAAATCATATTCACTATTCACTATTCACTATTCAATTTCTATCCAAAATCGAGAACTTTCGAAATTAATTCAGAACTTCCATTCCCATAAATTTGCAGTTCTTAGTCTCTAAATTGCAATAAATCAAGAACCAATTCATTAGGGCTAAAACCTCAAAAACTTACAATTCACCCTCGAAAAAACGGCGTCCTCGCCGCGGCGCAAGGTCGCTCGCTGCGGCGAGATCCCTCGCATACGTCGGCGTATGCGTTGGAGCGCACTGCGGCGTGCAATGAACACGTCGCGACGTGCAACCCCAAAAACACCCCCGAAACTCGGATTTCCTCCTTCTGTCAAATTTTAATTCAACTATTCTCTTCCAAACACTCCCAAAACAATTTAATACACTCAAAACAACTAATCCCTAAACTCAATTCCATCAAATAACCATTATCCCTCAAAATCCCAAAACAAAACAAGATAAAATCATCAACTCATATCATCCGAAACCTATACATTTCCCATTCATCAAATACTCTAATCAATCATCGATATAATCCACAAATCAAACTATCCAAAGCAGAAAGAGTAAGAACTTACTTGTTTTTATCTTTCAAATTTCTCAAGATACTCCAATCCCCAATCTCATACACACCCACGGTAGTCACCTAAACCCACACCAATTCTCATCTTCTCCATCACAAAGCTTAAGGATAGATTTTAGGTGAAGAAGGAAGCAATTAAACAAGAAAAAAATGGAAGCCAAGAGCAAAGAAGAGATCCACGAAGAAGAAGAAGAGAAGAAGAAAGCCAATAAGGAGAGCAAGTATCGTGGAAGGCAAATTCAAAGGAGTTGGATTTTTAAACTAAAGTCTTAAGGCATGTTTGGCAATTCATTTGCCACATGACCAGTCCGAAAAGCCTAAATCCAATTCCTATGCTAAATTCTCCCAAATTTCCAATGGCTCTAAGCAATAAATCCTAAAATCATAACTCTAATTTTTCGATTGCCATTCAGGCGATCAATTTCAAACCAAAATCAATTAATCTGCCATTTAGTCATTTTTCCGGTCTGGATCCGTTATTCCAAAAATTTCAGAAAAATTCCTAAAAATCCTCAAAAATATAAAACACATGATCATACACTTCAATTCCATATTTCAAACCCCTAAATCTCATTTTCACTCCAATTCACAATCAACACAATCTACACGAAAAATCACAGAATTTCCAATTTACCCAATTATACCGGGAATATGTCATACATACATGTACCTGCATATGCTAGTGCAACAATTTCCAATTATCAATATATATATATATATATATATATAGGCTAAATAATGCGCAAACATGCTAAAAAACGAATGCATGAACCTAACCCATACCAAATTACCACTATATCCATCCCATCGGTGACGGGATGTTACAATTCTCCCCTCCTAATAAAAATTTTATCCCTGAAATTTCTTACTTGACTGATCGAACAGATGAGGGTACTGCCTCCTCATGTGCTCCTCAATCTCCCAAGTCACTTCCTCAGTTGAGTGATTCTTCCAAAGGACCTTCGCCAATGGAATAACCCTGCTCCTCAACTGCTTAACCCGAGATCCCACAATCTGAACCGGCTCCTCCACATAACTCAGATTACTAGCCACCTCTATCTCCTGAGTCGGAATCACATGGGTCGGGTCTGATCGATATCTCCTGAGCATACTCACATGGAAGACATCATGCAACTGAGACATCTCACTCGGCAACGCCAATCTATATGCTAAAGGTCCAATCCTCTCGAGGATCTCATACGGACCAATGTACCGAGGACTCAACTTGCCCTTCTTACCAAATCTCAACACTCCTCTCCACGGAGACACTCTGAGGAAAACTCTGTCTCCCATATCATACTCCATCTCTCTCTGATGCTGATCCACATAGCTTTTCTGTCTATCCTGAGCCGCCTTAATGCGGCTCTGAATCAATTTTACCTTATCAACAGTGTCCTGAATCAACTCGGGACCCTCTAGCATCCTCATACCCTCTTCATCCCAATAAAGAGGCGACCAACACTGTCTCCCGTATAAAGCCTCATATGGAGCCATCCCAATGCTACTCTGGTACTGATTATTATAAGCAAACTCAATCAAAACTAAATACTGATCCCATGCTCCTCAGAACTCCAATACACAAGCCCATAACATATCTTCAATAGTCTTGGTCATCCTCTCACTCTGCCCATCTGTTTGAGGATGAAAAGTTGTACTGAAATTCAATCTGGTACCCATAGCAGACTGCAAACTCTTGAAGAACCTCGAAGTAAATCTGGGATCCCTGTCTAAGACTATAGACAATGGGACTCCATGCAGTTTCACTATCTCAGTCACATACTTTTGGGCCAACTGATCAAGAGTATTGTTCTCCCTCACTGGCAAAAAATGGGCCGATTAAGTTAACCGGTCCACTATGACCCAGATCGCATCATGCTGCCTCGGCGTCCTAGACAACCCCATAATAAAATCTATAGTGATTCTTTTCCATTTCCACTCCGGAATAGGCAACGAATAAAGCTTCCCCACTGGAGCCTGATGCTCAATCTTAACCTACTGGCACGTCAAACATCTAGAAACATACTCTGCCACTTGCTTCTTTATGCCAGGCCACCAGAAATGCTACTTCAGAATGTTATACATCTTGGTAGTACCAGGATGCATAGCATAGGCGGCCAAATGCGCCTCCTCTAGAATCTCATGCCTCAAATCATACACATTAGGCACACAAAGTCTCTGTCCCAACCATAATGTCCCGTCTCTCAACTCAAACTCAGAATTCAAGTCGGCCTTCGCTTTCTCAATCAGTCTCACCAAAGAAGGATCCTTGTCCTGAACTCGTCTGATCCTGTCATGTAACATCGGCCTAAGCCTCAAAGTGGCCATCAACACTCCATCACGCTCCAAATTCAACTGCACATTCAAAGCCCTTAACTGAATCAAATAAGGTAACCTCAATACCTGAATCTGAGCTGCACTGACATGAGACCTCCTGCTCAATGCATCTGTCACCACATTGGCCTTCCACGGGTGGTACTCTATCGTACAATCATAATCCTTTAGCAGCTCAATCCATCTCCTCTGTCTCAAATTCAACTCCCTCTGACTCAATAAATACCTCAAACTCTTATGATCAGTGAAAATCTGGAACGTCTCACCATACAGGTAGTTCTCCAGATTTTCAGAGCAAAAACAACTGCAGCTAACTCCAAATCATGCACAGGATAGTTCATCTCGTGAGACCTCAACTGTCTCGAGGCATAAGCAATCACTCTCCCACGCTGCATCAGAACACACCCCAATTCCTGCTGCGAAGCATCACTAAAAACCTTATAACCTCCAGTCCTTGACGGTAAAGCTAACACCGGTGCAGTAGTCAACAGATGTTTCAACTCCTCAAAACTCTTTTGACGTTCCTCAGTCCATCTGAAAGCCACATTCTTCCTTAGAAGTTTTGTCAGAGGGGCTGAGATCAATAAAAATCCTTCGACAAACCTCCGATAATAACCAGTTAATCCTAGGAAACTCCGCATCTCTGACACATTTCTAGGAGCCTCCCAATTCAACACTGCCTCAATCTTGTGAGGATCAACCTAAATACCATCACCAATCACTATATGACCCAGAAACACTACCTCATCCAACCAAAATTCACACTTACTGAATTTGGCATACAACTGCTTATCTCTCATAAGCTGCAAAACGATCCTCAGATGCTTCGCATGCTCCTGTCTATTCCTCGAATACACCAAAATATCATCAATAAACACAATAATGAACTGATTGAGGTAGGGCTGAAAAACCTTATTCATCAAAGCCATGAAAGTTGCTAGGGTATTAGTCAACCCGAACGACATCACTAGGAACTCGAAATGCCCATACCTGCTCCTAAAAGCACTCTTAGGCACATCAGCCTTTGCTATCTTCAAATGATAATAACCAGATCACAGATCCAACTTAGTGAACACCTAAGCCCCCTACAACTGATCAAACAAATCATCGATCCTAGGCAGTGGATACTTATTCTTTACTGTCACCCGATTCAACTGCCTATAATCGATGCACAGTCTTAGAGTCCCATCCTTCTTCTTCACAAATAATACTGGGGCTCCCCATGGTGAAACACTGGGCCTAATGAATCCCTTCTCCAACAACTCCTGCAGCTGAGCTTTCAGCTCCCTCAGTTCCACAGGTGCCATCCTATATGGAGGTATAGATATATGAGCAATACCTGGAACGAGGTCAATGGTGAACTCTGTTTCCCGATCCGGCGGCAAACCCGGTAACTCCTCAGGAAACATGTCTGAAAATTTCCTAATCACAGGAATGTCCTACAACCTCAGCTCAACTCTGGTATCAATAACATGGGCCAGATAGGCCTCACAACCTCCCTGCATCAACCTCAAAGCACTCATAAACGAAATCATCCTAGCTGGCACTGCCTAACTAATTCCTCTGAACACTGCTCTAGGCTGACCAGGACACTCCAATACAACCTCCTTGGTATAACAGTCCATGACGGCCCTATGGGCAGTAAGCCAGTCCATCCCCAGAATCACATCAATCTCTCTCAAGGGCAACACTATCAGGTCCGCTCTTAACACTACTTGATCAATCTGGATCAAACACCCCTTGCAGACCTCACCCAAAGCAGTAGTACTACCTAGAGGTGTACTCACCTCTAGCCCATACTGCAATATCTCCCTATCTCCATGCAATCTACATGTCAAATGCGGTGCAATGAAAGAATGCGTGGAACCTAGATCTATCAATGCAAAAGCCTCAATACCAGAGATCATAAGCACTCCTACAACTACATCCGGAGAATCCTGAGCCTCTTGCCTAGTCATGGTGTAGACCCTAGCCTGGGACTGCAGTTGGCTGCCTCGTCCCTCAGTCCCCACAAAAGAATCTCCAACTCTACCTCGGGCTCTACCTCGGCCTCTCAGTCCAGGTCCACCACTGCGACTCTGTTGCACCGTCGAATTACTACCAGATCTCCCACTCATAGCAGACTAAGCTCCCACTGTAGCAGGGCAATCTCTGATCTGATGATCCATGGAGCCGCATGCAAGGCAGGCTCCAGTCATCCGCCAACCCTCTCCACTGTATCTCTTCCCGCAAAACTCACAAACTGGATGAATCTGCCCTGAACCTCTGCCACTGCCACTACCAGTCTGAACAAACCTCCCTCTCTGACCAGATCCAGACTGCTGGGATCCTCCTGAAGACCTAAAGGTCCTGCTCTAGCGCCTGCTGAAACTCCTACCAGAGTTGCCCTGGTTATCACTCAATCTCTTACCCCTAGATCCCTGACCGGTCTCAGTTTGACTCTGCCTCAAGAGCTGCTCAACCCGCACTGCAGCAGCTCTCAACTTAATAAAGGTACCCATAATAGATCGGGCCAACCTGGTACGGATCTCCAGATTGAGCCCACCCTCGAATCTCCGGCACCTATCAGCCTCAGTAGCAATCAGAACAGTAGCATACCCCATGAGCTCATTGAACTTAACCTCATACTCTGCCACTGTCATCCTACCCTACCTCAACTCTATAAACTCTTGCATCTTCATCTCAAGATAGACCTTGGGCATATAGTTGTCTCTAAATGCCCTCAGAAAATCATCCCATGATAATAGGCAAGGCCTGGTGGTGCTGCCCGGGACAGTCTTCCACCACTGGTACGTTGGGTCCTGCAGGAGAGATACTGCATAATCAAACCTCTCCTCTGCATCACAATCCATCTGGTCGAAGACTCTCTCAGTCCTCTCCATCCATCCCTCAGCCTCAGCAGGGTCTATGCTGCCATAAAAGTCTACAGCTCCCTGCTTGCACAGTCTGTCGTACCTCCTCTCCCGTCTTGTGGGAACTCTAAAAGGTCGCTCCTCAAATCGAGGCACTGAAGACTCCCTACTAGCTCCGACTGATTCGTGGTCAGCTGGTTGATCAACCTGATCACCAAGTGTTGGACCCCGAACTTTTGAGGATAACAGAAATATTACAATGAATTTAAATGAGAAAGAATTGGTGAGAATGAGAATGAATTTAAGGAAATGTGATGAATTTAAGAAAAATATAGGAGAAAAGAATTGTTTCGGTTAGAGGAATTTGATATTTGAATGAATTTTTATGGATTATGAGAGGAAAGTGGATGAGTTGATTGAAATGAAGTTAAATAGCATGAATTAAAAAGAAAAAGTGTGAAAATTTAAAGGATTTAGAAAGTTTGACTTTTTGGAGAGAGCATGTTTGACTTTGAGAGTTGACTTTTGTTTGAGGCAAAATTTGATAAAATGATCTATATGAAACTTGTAGATTATGTTACGAGCTTTCTGTAGACATAAAGTTTGCAATTTTTCGATATCGGGAGTGAAAGTTATGATCAGTCAAAGTTTATGTTTGATAAGGTTGACTTTTGACTTTAATTATGATGACTGAATCTTTGACTGAGAAATTAACCTAGTCATAGGTTAATTAAGCTTTGATGTTCTTCATGAAAATTGAAGGATTTGTTTTGATCTTTATTTTGATATAAAGTATAGAATTTTTCGATCTTGGAAAAATAAGTTATGATTTTTACAAGTTTATATTATGGTTTTAGCATGATTATTAGATGATAGTATTTTTGACCAGAAAATGGACTCCCGTAGGAGTCAAATTGATTTTTATATCCTTCGTGGAAGATGTAGTGCTTCCTTCAAGCTTTCTATAGAGACTAAGTTTGTCAAAATTGGAGTCCGGGATTAAGAGTTACGAATTTAGGAAGTTTTTGATTTTTATGTGGAAAAAAAAAAGGAAAATGAAGTACCCCGTTGCTAGGGCGACGCGTCGCCGTAGGGATGGCGGGCGTTTGGCTCGCGTCGCTAGGGCGACGCATCGCCGTAGCAATGGCGGGCGTTCGGCTCTCGTCGCTAGGGCGACGCGTCGCCGTAGCGACCGCGCCCTATCCTCGCCCTAATACGACGTCGTTTTGCTCCTTTAGTTTTCTTGCTTCCTCCTCCAATCCGACCTTCGTTCACTGTTTTGCTCATATCTTTTCCGTCCGACATCCGATTGAGTTGATTCTTGCGGCGTTGGATTTGTAAGACAATTCCCTACATTCTCATGGGAAATTTGTGAATTTTTTGAGATTTAATTGATGGTGATTAATTTAATCAAAGTGAGTCGGGAAATTTTTCGAGCATAGTTCAGTGTTTTGTGAAATTCGGGATCTGTAGAGATCCAATTGAAGTGATTCTTGAGGCAAAATAAAGATAAGACAAGGGGCTACAAATCATATGAAGACATGAAATGTCAATTTTGCTCCTAAGACTTTTAATTTCTGAATTTAAGTTCGAATTAGGGTGTAATTTTTGGATTAGGAACATCTAAGAGTATATTGAGCATAACTTTTGATCTGGGAATCGAAATGAGACGATTCTTATTTTGAATTAAACTAGAGACATAAGGCTACAATTGTTATGAAGACATTGAGTTTCAATTTTGGGATTAAGAATGTTAACTTTTGGTGTTCTTCATGAAAATTGAAGGATTTGTTTTGATCTTTATTTTGATATAAAGTATAGAATTTTTCGATCTTGGAAAAATAAGTTATGATTTTTACAAGTTTATATTGTGGTTTTAGCATGATTATTAGAGGATAGTATCTTTGACCGGAAAATGGACTCCCGTAGGAGTCAAATTGATTTTTATGTCCTTCGTGGAAGATGTAGTGCTTCCTTCAAGCTTTCTATAGAGACTAAGTTTGTCAAAATTGGAGTACGGGATTAAGAGTTATAAATTTCGGAAGTTTTGGATTTTTATGTGGAAAAAAAAGGAAAATGAAGTACCCCCGTCGCTAGGGCGACGCGTCGCCGTAGCAATGGCGGGCGTTCGGCTAGCGTCGCCCGCCGTAGCGACCGCGCCCTATCCTCGCCCTAATACGACGTCGTTTTGCTCCTTTAGTTTTCTTGCTTCCTCCTCCAATCCGACCTTTGTTCACTGTTTTGCTCATATTTTTTCCGTCCGATATCCGATTGAGTTGATTCTTGCGGCGTTGGATTCGTAAGACAATTCCCTACATTATCATGGAAAATTTGGGAATTTTTTGAGATTTAATTGATGGTGATTAATTTAATGAAAGTGAGTCGGGAAATTTTCCGAGCATAGTTCAGTGTTTTGTGAAATTCGGGATCTGTAGAGATCCGATTGAAGTGATTCTTAAGGCGAAATAAAGATAAGACAAGGGGATACAAATCATATGAAGACATGAAATGTCAATTTTGCCCCTAAGACTTTTAATTTCTGAATTTAAGTTCGAATTAGGGTGTAATTTTTGGATTAGGAACATCTAAGAGTATATTGAGCATAACTTTTGATCTGGGAATCGAAATAAGACGATTCTTATTTTGAATTAAACTAGAGACATAAGGCTACAATTGTTATGAAGACATTGAGTTTCAATTTTTGGATTAAGAATGTTAACTTTTGGACGGAAATAATCGTACATGGAAAATATGTTAGAATGTGGACATACCCGAACTGTTTTGCGCATAACTTTTGGTGTAGTGATCCGAATTGAGCGCGGTCAGTGGCATTGGATTCATATGATTGAGAGGAACATTTCTTGAGAAGGAAGTTTTAACAAATTCCTTCAACTCGATAGTGTGAATCAAAACCGCAAGTGAAAATGGCATAAAGAAACATATGAGGGGCATTTTGGTCTTTTTATCAAAATTTTAATGACATGGCATTATTTATACTATGATCTGTCGTTTAAGTAGAAGAATCACGATGATTCTTATAGAGAAGAGAAGAAAATAAGAAAAAGGAAGAGAAGAAGATGGAGTTTTCGGCTAAGGTGAGAGAGGAAGCAAGTTTTGATTTTTTCCTACTTGATTTTTGGGATTTTGAGAGTGTTACAAGAGAAAGGAAGATGGGTAGTGAAGAGAGCTTCCTTTCAAGCTAGGAAAATTCGAATTTGGTGGAGAAATGAGGGAATTTTTAAGTTAAAGAAAGAAGGAGGAATTTGGAGAATTGACGATTTGGACAAGCTTCTGGCATTAATTAGAGGTGGGTAGATATTTATATTTTGATCTGTAGTTTAATATGAATTTTCAAAATTAAAGAAAGCAAAATGTGAATTTTGTTAAATTATTGTTTTGTAAATGTTTGAAATTATGATTTCGAATGATTTTGAAAATGCAAGATTGAAGAAATGCTTAGCTTGTGAATGATTTGACAAATTTGAAAATGTGCTTTATGTAAATGTTGTTTTAAAGAAATAACTTGCATTCATTGCTCGATTTTGATCTATACGTGATTAAATTGCTGAATTGAAATTGGATATGTTTATTAATGTGATATGTGAGCCGTGTGAATATGCGATTGTGTCCAAAGTATGAAAAGTTTGAAAAGTAAGATTTTGAAAAGTGCCTTCGGGCAATTCGAATCTTTGTTTTCGTCTACGTGTTATGTGGGTTCGGTTAGGTCCTTTGGTGAGTTAGCGTTGTCTCTATTTGTATAGCCTTCGCCCGGCTGCCCGCTAGTGGCACGGACTCGTTCGGACTCCCTCACGGCATAATTGGACCGCTATGCGGAAAGTGTAAGACGTTCGCTCACGCCTGCAGGACCGTTATGCGGGAATGTAAAGACGCTCGCTTCGGACCGAACCAGACCATTCTGATATGTTATGTGTTTTCAATTTTGTTTCTGAATGTTGCATTCATATTTATGAAAAATTCGAGAAGGTTGAAAAAAAATGAGAAAAAGTGAGATTATTATGAAAAGTTTGAAAATATGAAAAAGGGTTTGAGGAAAAAGTTTGAAAAATATGAAAAAAGTTTGAGGAAATTGTTTGAAAATTATAAAGTTTGAAAAATTAGCCCTTTGGCAAAAAGCTTGTGAAAATGATTTCGCTTATTTATCGATTTATAAATGTGTTATCCACGAGCTGAGCTCACCCCCTTTCATCCCCATCTCCGTGTTTGGCGGAGATCGGATGAAAGAATGTGAAGACTTTTGGGTCCGTTTTTGCATCGTTTGTATTGTTATGTAAATATTGAGATTTGGAATATTTTGTATATGGCTTGAATTTCCATTAAGTGATTATGATGTTTTTCAGAATGTATGAAGATTATGACTGAATGTTTGAGAGTAAGAAATTGTATATGATTTGGAAATTTGTATATGAGTTTGGTATTGAATTGAGAATTATGGAAGTATTAGATTTAGGTTTGTGTTTTGCTGGTGTTTGGATTCCGGACGGGAGAGTCCGATGATTCTGAGATCTGTTTGGCTTTTAGAAGTGTATTTCTTTACCTTTGCAGATTTGGGTTAGGATAAATGCAGCCGTTATGCTGCCGAAATTTCGATAAAATGAGAATAAAGTGTAATTTGAGATTTGTATGGATTTGTATAAGATTTTGTATGATTGCTAAGTTTTTGGTTTAAGATTGAATTTCCTATGGGAAATTATGTGGATGTGATTGATGTAAGAAATGAGAATAAGAAAGAAAAAAAAATTCATACCGGATTTTGGAATATGTCTTAGTTTAGATCTCCAACGCGACGCTTTCTATAGATAACTTATGCTCGGATGTCGGTAATTGTGTCTCAGTTCGAATGCTTCGCATGTTGTGATTCGATTTCTCCTATTGAATCCGCTTTGTTTCCTTTGTTTTCGTTCCTGCTTTCCGGTTGGGATCCGGTGTTCCGAATCGGGTCCCAACACCAAGGACGGATGACCTAGAACAACACAATAAATCTGATCAATTTTTGCACTTCTCACCATAATTCAAGCCTAAATATTTGACTAGTCCCAACAGATGCCAAACCTTGCTCTGATACCACCAAATGTAGCGCCCTCGTATCGTAGGGTACACACCAGGACGCCCGTAGGTCATTCCGACACATAATCTATGATAAGGGTGCACTACGAGCAAACTATACTACGATCCACATGGCACCAATATAAATATAACAATCACTAAACTTTTGAAACTGAATTACTTTCTCATATCATTCCATCAAAATAGAGATTTACATGACTATGAGTTTTCCACTGTCTATATACATTATTCCAAAAGGAAACTGATACAAAAATCTAACTAGGTCATCCACAAAACAATCTCAGCTGACCGACCTGTGTGCCATGACTTCTCTTGCCAATCAGATCCACACGGCAGGAAAAGTCTATCTCAATGGAGCTAGGAGCCTACTATCACTGTCCTGAAAAATATTTGCAATGTTGGGTGAGTTTGCGAACTCAGCGAGAAACCATCATCGATGGTTCACTCAACTCATGCATATACACACAATTCACATAATATCACATAGTAACACATTCGGAATTATCACATGCATTATCATTTCACAATTATAAGGCGTTTCGCCTTTCATACAGTCCATATTTGATCATTTGTATATGCAATGCACATATGACACTTCCCATTTTATTACGGTGTTGTGACCGTGTGCCTGATATTAACAGTGAGCCTGTGGCTATGAATTTACGGTGGGCTTGAAGCCTTGATACGGTGAGCCTGTGGCTCTGAATTACGTTGGGCTCGAGGCCCTGTTGCGTTGAGCTTTAAGCTCTGAAATAAGGTGGCTGTTCCGGTCACAACTGTCATTATCTGAACATGCCTTTATGCATGAATGCATATGCCTCAATTTTGCATTAAACCAAGTAATTGCAATTCTGACACAATTATCACTTCGATATCACATTCCTGATATTTCGGACACCTATGGTCCGAAATCAATCAAAATCAAATACATGAATCCTCCATTATCTCCACATGGAATAAACACATAATTTAAACACACAAAGATTGAGGAACCAACTAAGTTACTCACCTTTAAACTTCCGAGCTAATGCCGGGAAGTCTCAGCCACGTCGGTGGATCGACGCTCCAATTAAGCCTCTAAAACAATCAAAATACACAAACATTACCAATTGCACAATCATAAAAGTCAATAATGCACTTACAGCGATTAAAATGCGTACAATACATGTTTATGACAATTCCGGTACCATCCCCAAATCTTTCCATCTTAACCCTTTTTCTCTAAAATATCGAAATTCATAGACGCCAGAACCCATCTAATGTAATTTAGAACTCCACAAGTTACATTCCAATATATGAGAACTATCTTCATATCGAAATCATATTCACTATTCACTATTCAATTTCCATCCAAAATTGAGAACTTTCGAAATTAATTCAGAACTTCCATTCCCATAAATTTGTAGTTCTTAGTCTCTAAATTGCAATAAATCAAGAACCAATTCATTAGGGCTAAAACCTCCAAAACTTACAATTCACTCTCGAAAAAAAGGCATCCTCGCCATGGAATAAGGTCGCTCGTCATGGCATGAGATGCCTCAGATACGCCATGCAGGCGTATCTTGCAAGCGCATCACATGGCGTTCGCTTAATGCTCGCCGTGGCGTCGTCTTCTCTTCATTCATTGCGGCGTATGAAAGGAAGATTGCTCACCTCGGCGTGCGATGAACACGTCGAGACGTGCAACCCTAGAAACACGCCCGAAACTCGGATTTCCTCCTTCTGTCAAATTTTAATTCAACTATTCTCTTTCAAACACTCCCAAAACAACTTAATACACTCAAAACAACTAATCCCTAAACTCAATTCCATCAAATAACCATTATCCCTCAAAAACCCAAAACAAAACAAGATAAAATCATCAACTCATATCATCCGAAACCTATACATTTCTCATTCATCAAATACTCTAATCAATTATCAATATAATCCACAAATCAAACTATCCAAAGAAGAAAGAGTAAGAACTTACTTGTTTTTATCTTTCAAATTTCTCAAGATACTCCAATCCCCAATCTCATACACACCCACGGTAGTCACCTAAACCCACACCAATTCTCATCTTCTCCATCACAAAGCTTAGGTATAGATTTTAGGTGAAGAAGGAAGCAATTAAACAAGAAGAAAATGGAAGCCAAGAGCAAAGAAGAGATCCACGAAGAAGAAGAAGAGAAGAAGAAATCCAATAAGGAGAGCAAGTATCGTGGAAGGCAAATTCAAAGGAGTTGGGTTTTTAAACTAAAGTCTTAAGGCATGTTTGGCAATTCATTTGCCACATGACCAGTCCGAAAAGCCTAAATCCAATTCCTATGCTAAATTCTCCCAAATTTCCAATGGCTCTAAGCAATAAATCCTAAAATCATAACTCTAATTTTTCAGTGCCATTGGGCAGTCAATTTCGAAACCAGAAATCCAATTAATCTGCCATTTAGTCATTTTTTCGGTCCGGATCCATTACTCCAAAAATTTCAAAAAAATTCCTAAAAATCCTCAAAAATATAAAACATATGATCATACACTCCAATTCCATATTTCAAACCCCTAAATCTCATTTTTCACTCCAATTCACAATCAACACAATCTACACGAAAAATCACAGAATTTCTAATTTACCCAATTATACCGGGAATATGTCATACATACAAGTACCTGCATATGCTAGTGCAACAATTTCCAATTATCAATATATATATATAGAGGCTAAATAATGCGCGAACATGTTGAAAAACGAATGCATGAACCTAACCCATACCAAATTACCACTATATTCATCCCATCGGTGACGGGATGTTATAATTCTCCCCTCCTAATAAAAATTTCTTCCCTTAAATTTCTTACTTGTCTGATCGAACAGATGAGGGTACTGCCTCCTCATGTGCTCCTCAGTCTCCCAAGTCGCTTCCTCAGTTGAGTGGTTCTTCCAAAGGACCTTCACCAATGGAATAATCCTGCTCCTCAATTGCTTAATCCGAGATCCCACAATCTGAACCGGCTTCTCCACATAACTCAGATTACTAGCCACCTCTATCTCCTGAGTCGGAATCACATGGGTCGGGTCTGATTGATATCTCCTGAGCATACTCACATGGAAGACATCATGCAACTGAGACATCTCACTCGGCAACGTCAATCTATATGCTAAAGGTCCAATCCTCTCAAGGATCTCATACGGACCAATGTACCGAGGGCTCAACTTGCCCTTCTTACCAAATCTCAACACTCCTCTCCACGGAGACACTCTGAGGAAAACTCTGTCTCCCACATCATACTCCATCTCTCTCCGATGCTGATCCACATAGCTTTTCTGTCTATCCTGAGTCGCCTTAATACGAATCCGAATCAATTTTACCTTATCAACAGTGTCCTGAATCAACTCGGGACCCTCTAGCATCCTCATACCCTCTTCAATTGTAAGAGGCGTCTTCTTAGAAACAACAAAACCTTCAGGGGTCGCGAGTTCGATTCCCAAAGAGCACAATACTGATTAAGGTTGGATGTCGCGGTATAACTCGCAAACACACGCCGGGGTATAACCCCCAAACACCTACGGGTGGGGTGTGGGGTCCAACATTAAAAGGCACCTTTTAAGCCTTAAGTCTTAAAAACCTAAGTGAACTTCCTAAATTGCCCTTATGCCTCTCTTATTCTTTTTAATTCTAACAATACATTAAAACTCTAATTTTAACTAAATACCTCCAATTAATTTCTATTAACTAAGTACTAAAACTCCCAAATTATTCTAATTAAAAGGAAATTAGCAAACAAATCTTCAAAATAAATAAAACATGCTTAATGCGAATCGGGGCCTAACATTGATACACATCAATATATTCTTAGAGACCCCTCTAAAGTTATAAGAATAAAATCATCATTCAAGAACAACTTTGTGGCTCTCATCTCACAACTAGAACCAATGTCTATTGAAGAAGCTCTTACTGATGAGAATTGAGTCTCAGTTATGAAAGAAGAGCTACGTTAGTTTGACAAGAACAAAGAGAATTTAGTGGCTAGTCCACAAAACAAATCAGTTATTGGAACTCCTTGGGTATTTCAAAACAAACTTGACGAAAATGATAAGGAGGTAAGAAACAAAGCTAGACTTGTAGCTTAAGGTTATAATCAATAGGAAGGTATTGATTTTGATGAAACTTATATACCTGTTGCTAGATTGGAATCAATTATAATTTTACTTGCCTTTTAATGAAACAGAAAATCCAAGTTATTCCAAATGGATGCTAAAAGTTCATTCTTAAATGGTTATATTAATGAAGAAGTATTTGTTAAGCAACCCTTAAGTTTTGGAGATGAAAACCATCTGGATTACCTGATGAAGTTATCTAAAGCTTTGTATGGTTTAAAGCAGGCTGCTCGAGCATGGTATGAGAGGTTAAGTAACTTTTTGCTTAAGAATAACTTTGAAAGAGGAAAGGTCGATAAAACCTTATTTATTAAAAGAAAGGAAAAAGATTTTTTCATAGTGCAAATATATGTTGATGACATAATATTTGTTACTACAAATTCATCCTTCTGTAAAGAATTCTCAACATTAATTCAGGGGGAGTCTTAAATGAGCATGATGGGAAAATTATCATTCTTTCTTGGATTACAAATCATACCAAAAAAGGAATCTTCATCAGCCAAGACAAATACTGTTGGGACCCGATCCGGGAACCGGATCCCAACCGAAAGACGGAACGGAAAAATAGAAAATTGAAAAGCGAGAAATCGCTAATCGGAATACAAATCGAATCAGCGGAGCGAAGCAAATACTCGGAAAGTTTCGAATCGGACCGAATCAGATCAAACCGAAGGTAGCGAAGCGGATCGGATGGCAACGGAAATTTCAGATCGAAAACAAAATGCGGAAGTCAATAGCGAAAACGAACTAAACGAACAGATTTCGAAAGTCGAATTCAGAATCAATTCGTAACAAAACAAATCGAAGTCGTCTCGAACCTAACGAATAGATTTCAAAGCGAAACGAAATCAAGTAGAACAGATCCGACATCCGAGCACAAAAATCATAGCAAACGATCGAGTGAACATAATTGCGTTGGAAACCTTATGACATTTCAAATCCAGATAACATTTTTTTCTTATTCTTTCCTTTTTCTTTAATCAAACTCATTCAACATATAAACAATCCCTACATTTCTATTCTTTCTCACTTCATCCATCTTAATCATTTCTTATACATTCATATAAATCCTCAAACTCATTTTTAAAACCCATTTTACCGAAATTTTATCAAATTTCTAAGAAGATAACTACAGATTTGATGTACCAAAAATTTAAAACAAAGCAAACGCACTTCTAATATCGTAATCCATCCAATAACACAAAGCAACATCGGACCTCCCGTCAAGCATCTAAACATCGCCAGTAAACACAATCTTAATTCTAAACACTTCATAAATTCAATCCATAACCATTTCAACTCAAAATTTTAATCAATCCCAACCACATTCAAAAATCCAATTTCATACATAGAGCATAATCATACTTATAACTCATTCAACACAATACAATCTTATACATTTATCGCCACAAGCAAAACCATTCATATACAATCGGACTAAAATACACTTTACTAGCTTTCTAACTATCCATAAAATCTACTACCACATCAAACTTTAAACATAATACTGAACATGCACAAGTCTGATTTGTGATCATACTGTCTTCCATCCGATCTCTGCGTAAAACACGGAGATTTGGGGATGAAAGGGGTGATTTCTAAGCTCGTGGATAATATATTTATAAACCGAACAATAAGTTTAAAATATTTTCTTTTAAACTTTTCAAACTTTTTCGTAAAATTTCCTATTTAAGCATTTATCCAAATCGCATTTTCAATCTTTTCAAAACTTTCATAAACCTTCCGAAATTTCATGATTATAAATTTATCGTCTTATTTCTCAAAATCTCGAACCTTTTTCAAATCATACGACTTTAAATATGAATGCATCACATTATAAACACATCGAATTGGTTTGGTTCGGCCCTAACAGACGCATCGCACATTCCTCAAGATAACGGTCATATGCGGTAGTGAACAGACGTATTACACTTTCCGCATAACGGTCCGGTGTAGCGTGAAAGGAGTCCGTAATCGGATCTCCATTGCCTATTGCAGCAAAATAGGCGAAGGCTTAAACAGTAGAGACAATACGACTCACAAAGGACCGACCAAACCCACTTAACACATAACTAAAACTAATTGACGTCTAATGCACCTTTTAAAATCTCTTGATTTTCATATTTTCAATTCATAACATCAAATTGTGTCATAAATGACACAAGCATAAAATCACATAAATTCACATAATCATCTAATGCAATTCATAGCATCAAATTAATCACATAATAATCACATTCATGACAAAATATGCACTAATTTTTTAAATCATAAATCAAATAATTTGAAACCCATGAAGTTCATAAGTCTTGTATTTCTTAAACTCATTTTCATCCTTTGAAATCATAATTTCAACTATTTACATTTTTGTTTTTTCAAACATTTTTTTCAACAATTGCTTTTTTAATTTTTAAAAGTCACATTTAGCTTATAATTCAATAAATAAATATACTACCCACCTTATTTCCATGCAAGCAACTTGTCCAATGCTTCAATTTGACTTTTGCTTCTCTCTTCCAATTTAACAAAACCTAAACCATAATAATCCAAATTCACATCATAAATAGCATAATTTTCAAAATTAACTTAGGAATTCACCAATTTACCATAATTCCAAGCTATTTCAATCTTCAATTTTGAAAATCCCCAATTTTCAAAATTGGCCTAAACCAATACACCCAAATTCAATCTCATAAAACATAATTTCTTCAAAATTGATTTCACATTTCATCAATTCCCACTCTTAATTATGATTTTACACCATTAATTCACAAAAACCCCAATAATTCACAAAAACTCCAAAATTCCTAATTTGGCCTAAACTCCAAATTTACCAATTTTCAAATTAAACTTCACATAAAGCATAAACATCAAAATTAACTTAGGATATCTCAAATTCATCACTAATTCAAGTTATCTACAACATCAATTTCACAAAACCCCAATTTCAAAATTTGACATAAACTCAAATTTTCAATTTATCCAAAATTAAACATAATTATAGCCTAATCTCTTCAATTAATCATGGATAAACTAAATCCATAACCATTCCAAGCTTAATCAACCATCAAACAAATCAAAAACTCAAAAACTCAAGCTTTCTCTCTCTTACCTTCTCTCTCTTCATTTTTGAATTTGTTGGATGCCATGGAGCTTTCACCTTCTTTTTTCCTCTTTCCCCCTTGAAAACAAACGAAAATGGCTGGAAACCCATGAAAAAAACGAACTTGCATCACTCTTCTTCTTCTCCTTCCATAACCGATTGCTTCCTTCTCTTCTTCTCCAACGTTTCTTCTTCTCCCTTCTTCTAATTTTCGAAAATCTCTGCTGGCTTAAGGGAGTAAAAACGACAGCCTATATGGTGTTCTGCCATGTCATTTAATGAGGGGTAAATGACCATTTTGCCCCTCACTTGTTAGCTTATTTCCAAAATTGCCTTTGCAGGAATTTGAAAAACTGTCACCTTACGATCTGATTTTGGGCAACTAAACGAAATAATTTGGACAAACTTTCTTCTTGAAAATTGTTCCTCTCGATCTTACGAATCCAATGCCACTGACGGCGCTCAATTCGGATCTAAAACAAAGAAGTTATGGCCGAATTACTAACTGACCTGCACAAAATCCGAAACTGAACTTTAACATAACTTCAGTCCAGAATTTGACAATCTTAGGGATGGAATTAAATTTCTATCCCTTCACAAGAGTTGTAGCCCTATGTTTTAACTTTATTTTCCCTCAAAAATCAACTCAATCGGAGTTGTACATCTCCCAAAAATCGCAAAATACTGAACCATGTTCAGAAAATTATCCAACTTACAACCTATAACCCATCTCTTACTTTAGTTCAATCAATCTCTTTTCATTTAATCTCCTAAAAATCATATTTCTTCATAAAAATGAACGAAATTGTCTTAGGAATCCAACGCTTCAAGAATCAAATCAATCGGATGTCGGACGAAAGATTTATAACAAAAGATTGCAAAAGAGTCGGAGTTCAAGCAAAATTTTCAAAACCTTAAATACCCACTTATAACTGAATTTTTCAAAAATCATATCTCTTAATTCTGAACTCGGAATTTGACGAATTTGGTGTCTATGGAAAGGTAAAAGGAAGCTCTACAACTTCCCTGAAGAACAGAAAAATCCAATTGGCTTCCAAAGATGTCAAATTTCCACTCAAAGATTCTGTCTTAATCAGCTTTTCCTAAACGACTTCCAATTTTTAATCGCTCATAGCTCCTAGTCCAGATATCGAAAAATTACAAACTTTATAGCGTCGGAAAGATCGACATACAAGCTACAACTTTCAGTAATACCACTTACTCCAAGTCAGACTAAATCTATACGACGAGTGGCCTCGAAGTATAGCACATGCAAATCTATACTTAATAACATTTTCAAAACAAAGCATATCTTCCGAAATTCATATCTCTCAATCCCGACATCGAAAAATAGCAAACTTTATGTCCACAAAAAGCTCTCGATAGAGGCTACAATTTTCACGTTGATCATTTTCTCAGATTTTGCCTCAATCAAAAGTCAACTATCAAGTCAAACATTCTCTCTCCAAAAAGTCAAACTTTCTAAATTCTTCAAATTTTCACACTTTTTCTCTTTAATTCTTGCTATTTAACTTTATTTCAATCAACTCATCCACTTTCCTCTCATAATCCATATAAGTTCACTCAAATATCAAAGTCCTCAAAATTAAACAATTCATTTCTCATAAATTTTTCTTAATTTCATCAAATTTCCTTAAATTCATAATTTTCTCACCAATTTCTTTCTCATTTAAAATTCATTTTAATATTTCTATTTTTCATCAAAAGTTCGGGGTCCAACAAATACACAGAGGAATTCATCAAGAAATATGATTTTGAGAATGCCAATCCGATGGGCACTCCAATATACACTGGAACTAAACTTGATAAAGACGATGAAGTCAAAGTTATGGATAAAACAAAGTATAAAGGAATGACTAGATCACTACTATATCTTACAAGCTCAAGACCAGTCATTATGCTTAATGTGTGTCTTTGCGCATGCTTTCAATCAAATCCAAAAGAAAGTCATCTTCAAACAGTCAAAATAATCTTTCAATATCTCCACAAAACTATAGATTTTTGGCTATAGTATCCAAAAGCTGATTCATTTGACATAATGGGCTATTATGTTGCAGATTATGCAAGTGATAAAGTCGATTGAAAAGCACAAGTGGTCACTATTAATTTCTTGGAGGATGTCTAGTATCTTAGTCCTACAAGAAGCAAAATTGCACAGTGTTTTTGATGACTAAAGTAGAATACATAGCAACTGCCAACTGTTGTGCTCAAATCTTATGGATGAAGCATCAACTATAGGATTTTTCTCTAAAATTTTCTCATATTCCTATATTATGTAATAATACGAGTGCTATAAGTCTTTCTAAAAATTATGTGCATCATTTTAGGACTAAGCATGTAGAAATCAAACATTATTTTCTCAAAGATCATGTTTTAAAAGGAATCATTGATCTTTTATATGTTAATACTAAGAATCAAGTAGCTGACATTTTCACCAAACCACTATCTGAAGATAGATTTGCATGATGAGAAAAGAGCTTGCATTTAAAGATAAACGGGAAGTTCTGACAAGCGGCGATATGGATCTATCAGAAGATATGCAAACAATCACACTTCTTGTATTAGCGTATGATCGTTCATCCTCACACGAGCTCAACATTCAAGAAGTGTCTAATATTCCAGACACAGACTTCTCTCTTCTACTCACCTTCATTGTTCTTCGAAGCATTGCTCTTGACTCTCTACATTCCAACTTTCTGGTTTCATCTCAAATCTTCTAAACCTCATCCATCTCTCTTACAATGGCATGAACTAGATCAAAAGGACAAAAGAAAACTCCAACTTCTACTAATAGTCATGGTGAGCTCATATTACTGAACCTATTTCCTCTAAGCCCTAAATATCAGAAGTGCACTGGGTTATAAATGATCATGATTCAGAAAAAGAACATTCTCTTTTGGTTAGACAACCATGAACTAGAGAAAGTCTTGAAAACCTGGTTGAGAAAGTTTCTGAACAAAAAGAAAACCCTACTGCTGAAAAGAAAGAGGAAGAAGAACGCAAAAAAAGAGAGGGAAGAAATAAATAAGGGAAAAACTCATATGACTGAAGAAACTATTGATAGAAATAAGCTGTTTCATGAAGAGATGATTTATAAAGAAAAAAGGACAAAGAAGATAAAAATAGCTACCTAAAAAGAAAAGACATCAATACCATAAAAAATGTTTCAATTAGCCGAAGCTGAAGTTTGCTATAATATGTAGTATAAGGAAAGAAAGGTGGTTATTAGGTGGATCTTGCTTCCTATGATGTTTGATGATATAGGTATATCTATCTCTCATTACTTTATTACCATTGGTTGGGAAAATTTTCTAAAATTAAGCAAGATAGCATGTGATGAGCTAGTCAGAATATTCTACACACATATGAAAAATGAAGAAATTAATGGAAAACTAGTCATTGTCCCATAGGTTAATGAATGTGAAAATTTAATTATGAGGAAATCTAAGGAGATATACTGGAAGTAGCTCTTATGGGAAGAACTAATTTTCCCTATCGTAAGTGGGATGCTGATGATCTGAAGATAGTAGAAATTGTTAAATCCATCTGCAATCATTCTAAAAACACCCAAGATGGAAGACCCCAAAGCAGACAATTAGACTTAATACCACGATGCCTTACACCGCTTTCAGCTACTTGAATTTTTCCTAGGAGTAGCTTAGTTGAAAGATGCAGCTTGCTGGACACTTATGTGGTGTATAATTTGTTAAAAAGGAATAAAATGAATCTTCCAACTATGATCTTGAGGTTCACGGTGGACAAGGGGAATTACAAGAATACAAATGGTTGCTTACATTATGGAATGTTGCTCACCAAGATTTTCAATCGTTATGGAGTTCCTTTTACAAATTTGAATTGGTATGCTCTGGCTAAATTTCACCCTTCCATTCCTTATCAATTTGGATACATATTACAAAACAATGTATGGGTAGACAAAAGATCTGAAAGAGTAGCAGAAAACATATATCTTGCTCCAAACCAACAAACTCATGTTCCTCCTCAAGATGAAAATAATAGGATATTCAAGGCAATCAAGAACAAATGCAAGAATGAATAAACAACGTGTAGAATCAACTTCTTGACTTGTAGATTTTGCTAAAAAAATTTGAATCTCTTAAATAACTCTGTTGCTATTTGCTTTCTGCTTGGCTTACTTATACTAACAATTTTGTTTGATGCAGTATTTACTCTTTTCCTCTCATTCATTCTTTTTTATTTCACTTCCTCCCTATACTTTATTTTTATAATGACAAATGAGGAGAGTTTATGTGGATATATTTTTCATATTTTTCATATATATTGATATATTTCTCAATACATATTTCTTAATGCTGCCTTGATTATATATGATTGATTATGTTGTTAAACTTATGAAAATTTGTGATATATAAACGATATGTTCTTTTCTTTATAGACATGCTCCTTCTAATTATGTACGAACACATAAAAATCATAGGTATCTTTTCAAATCATCTATTATCTTTTGAATTTTGAAAATATATTTATTGTTTCTTGTCATCATAAAAGGGGAGATTGTTAGTTCAAAGATTATGATTAACAATTTTGATGATAAATGTATAATATTTCAAAATTCAAATTGGATTTATTTCCTTGTATAATTAACGTTCTTATCCTCAAAAGGAAATAAAATCATAAAAAAATTTGCTTTCTTTCTTGCAGGAACCTTCATTATGAACTTATCTTATCATAAATGGTTTATCCGAAAGGATCCTACTAAGGACATATATTAGCCTTGTGATTACAGGAAGATTTTTTGAAAAAGATGATACCAAAGTTATTCAGATTTAAATCTATCCAATTAACTAAGGATGCAAGATGAAGTAATGACTAGTTGAAGAAATTTACTATTTAAGGAAGAGCCAATGCAACTGTAAACAAGAACTGAACGATTCAGAAGCTTGCAAAGCTATATTGTCAAAACTCATCAAAAGCATATACATTCTTGAAAGTGATATCTTTGTAAAAAATTCTCTTGTGCTTTAGAAAGTGAAATTCTGTTAAGAGAGATTACTGAGCAAACCTCATTTTTATTTGAAAGCTTGTAGAGGCTAGTGAAATATTACTAGTGTGGAAGGTTGAAGAACCTTGAAAAATATTAAAATTTGGGCTTGGAGAGGCTCGTCAAATTACTACTTGATTTTATGGTGAAACACTCGAGTTGAATACTTGGGGACTGAATGTAAATTTGGGTTGTAAGCCGAACTAGTATAAATCGACTACATCCTTCTTGTCTCTCTCTTCTTCTCTTTTATATTTCTACATATATGCTTAATTCAGCAAGAGAGTCCTTTACTTTTATAATAGGTTCCTTCTATTATAGACTTGCTGACGATTCTTTTCTTTTTAACAAACGTCTTCTTTTTATTGTTTCAACATGACTCATACCTTAATAAGTTCCTATCATTTAACAGGCTACTATTGTCTGACAAGCTCATATTGTTTTAATTTTTAACGGGCTCTTGTCTTTACACGAATTGAAAGTAACTTGCAAATTTTTTTAAAGTCACACACAATCCACCCCCCTCTTACGTGTGTTTGCTTTATCATATTACTCCAAGCCCTTCTTCAACTTTAGGCAAGTAAGCATTCCTCTATGCTACATTAGCAACATAACCTCTATTGCTGTCTCTACACCATAAAAAGCTTTTAAAGAAGTTATCAACGATTTTAATCCAATTTAAAGGGAAAACAATGCAAGCCAACCAATATACATGCACTGAGCTTAAGGTGAACTTTATCCATTGAGTTTTTTTAGCAAAAGTAAGGCATTTATTGCACCAATTGTTATTTCTCTTCTAGATTTTCATAAAGAGAGGCAAGAACTTATGGGGTGCTTGGTTAATAGGTATGGGAAGGAGGTATGAGTAAGAAATAAAAAAGCAACTGCTTAGTAATATGTTATTATTGGATGAACAATATTTTTATATTCAAGGTTCAGGTATTATTTCATACCCCCCAATTATAAGAGGAATGAATTGTCATGCGGGTGACAAGAAGTGTCATGCCCATGATACTTCTTTTTTTGTTTTTTCTTTTTAATAATTAAATATAATTAATTAATAATTAATAATTAATTATATTTAATCATATTTAAAATATGGTTAATTAATTAATTCAAATATAGTTAATTATATATTTTTTAAAATTTATTTCTTAAGTTTTAACAAACCAATTACTATCAATTATAATGGTAATCATTACTTCATCCTAACCAACCATCATGATTATAATAATTATATCTATTCATATTTATCATCATATTCATTTTTATTTCTATCACCATTGTCCCATGTGAATTAAGTACCCCCTTTATTGTAAGTAAGTCTTTTATGAGAGGTAGATATCCGTTAATGAGCTTTGCTAGAGCTCTATTGATAAGTATACTGAAAGACATTATTGCAATGCATCATTTAATCAATTTGATAAACTTTAAAGGGAATCTAAAAGCAATAATGGCATTGATGGAGCCAAGAGCCTTATGAAAGTCCAATTTTATTACACAAAATGTGAAGGAATGTTACGTATTGTAGTTTATGAATAACTATTGAGCTAGGAAAATTTTATCCGCTGTTATCTCCCATTTGCGAAAGCTCTTTAAATTAGGTTGATAGAGAGGTTTTAATAATTATTTGAGCGATAATTTCAATAGCCTTGAAGTGATTATATAAATAGTGTTGCAGTATATGATTAGTCTGAATTTTTTTAGGAAATCGGGATTTCGCAACTTAGGGATGAAGCTTATAAAAGTCTTCTTAATCTCCTTAAGTATTAAAGCCTTTATTGAAAAAATTCAAGGAGAAGTTTTGTCATTATATGCTTAGGCAGATGTTAGGATTTCGGGATTGGGCCTATAAGGCCCAGTGCATTGTTTAGCTTGAGGTCAAACAATGCCGTTTCCATATTAAACGAATTTAATGAAGAGATCTGAGCTCTTATATCAGCATCTTAAATCTTATTAATAGTAAAATAGTTAAGCAATTGCAATAAGAGGAAGAATGGTAAACTGAGCGTAGTCTATTAGAGAAGTAATCAAAAGGTTTTTGCAATAAATAAACTTGAGAGTAATCAATATAACCTTCTTCCCTTAAGTAGAGGTAATCCTATAATGATTTTTTTTTTTTGCTTAAGAGGGATGGTTTGTGGAAGAAAGCTATATTTTAATTACCTTCATTTAGCCATTACTCAGTTTGAGCATTAACTAGTTAACTATCTTTTCCTTTTCTTGAATTGTTGTAATGGAAAGATCAAGGTAAAGAAGTTATTAAATCATAGCAGATTGTGGATTGTCACCTTTAAGTTGATCCAGCAAAGTTCTTCTTTGATCATCTGGAGTTTTCTTATGCATATAAAGGATAGGATAATTCAATCATTTGATGGCGGCTCCTTCATCAATCACCAAAAGTTTATTAAATTTGAGAGGAAACGTGATTTTGTTGCTTAAAGACATGGGATTTACCAAACATATACTTGATAAATGATAAGTTATCTGCTTAATTCTGAACTTCTTATCAGCTTCTCTTATACCACCTCTCTTAAAGAGTTATCAAATAATTGAGTTAATATTAACTTAACTTTTGATGATATGTACATACAAGAGTACTGATATTTATCTAATAATAAAAGCTCGAAACGAAGAAAAATATTATAACTATAAGCTAGAATTATAAAATTTCCAATCTTTTACATAGAAACATAGAAAAAGTTTTCATACTTTCTTGAGATGTAGAGGTGGAATGATGCATTAATGTAAAGAAAATTATATATGGGCATTTATTAACTGTAGTGTATGCTTTTGAGCGAAATATGAAAAGTTGAGAATTACTGGATTGTGTAATTAAAACACACGAGGATACTATTTCAAGCATATTTTACTTCTTATGATACTTTTATATAATGTTTTAATTTTTATAATAAAATTTAATATTGTATAAGCTTAAAACTAATAACCTCATTATATATATATCATACTTATATTTTTAATATATGTTAATTTTAATAAAATATTATTTGTTTTAATATATGAAATAATAATCTTAACATATATAAGTAATTTTTTATCAAATCCTTGCACATTGTACATGAAACTATATTAAAATCTAAGAATGAAATATAATAAAATTTAATATTGTATAAGTTTAAAAACATATATATATATATATATATATATATAAATAATATTTGCACTTATATATATAAGAAACATTTGTATATCATACTTATATTTTTAATATATGTTAATTTTAATAAATTATTTGTTGTTTTGATATATGAAATAATAATCTTAACATATATAAGTAATTTTTTATTAAATCCTTGCACATTGTACATGAAACTATATTAAATTCTAAGAATGAAATGTAATTGAAACTAATTCAAAAAATATTATTTTATTGAAATAATTATAAAATTTTGAATTTATCCATCAGTAAAAATATCAAATACTGGATAATTTTTTCAATATAAATTTTAAAGAAAATGATGTGTAATGGGTTAAATACAATACTATAAAAATATTGAATCTATTTAAAAGTGGATCTAATGATACTTAATGTATACAAATATTAAAATAATAAAAATTTACTAATAATGAACTAGTTTTATTTTAATTAAATTTAATTTTGTAAAGAAACATTTATTATTTTTAAATTTAATATTAATTTAGTGTAGATTTTTTAACTAGAGTTTTATCCACTCCACCAGAATTTGCCACATGTTAAATTGTATTAATATTATAGATTACAAATATTAGTTAAGAATCATAGAGTCAAGCTTGAGAAGTCACTTTTCATACTAAGTGTCCTAAATTCTCTAGTCTTTATTGCAATTAAGACAACAAAAATTTCTTAAAAGAAAGATTATTTAGACCATCTTTTAAAGATCCAAAGATAAGCAATGATAAAGTAGCTAGTCTTTGAAGGGGGTGGATGAGTTTATCAAAGATACTAATCTGATCGGTTCAGACTCAAAATTCAGGCTTTTGATAAAAAAAAATTACTTTGGGTTTGGATAGGGCGTCAGTCCAAGAACCTTACCCAAAATCTGCCCCATTTAACACAATGTTTGCCTACGCCCACTTCCACACGTCAACGTCTTGCCAGTGCCACTCTAGTTGCCTGTCGCCTAAGTCTCTCAAATCGACTCATTCGCCTCCTTAGCCACGTGTCGATGAGACAAGATCTTCTGTCCAGTATTACTCTGTCTTATTCTGTCCAATGAAATCTCAACTATTTATTTTGTAGGACTCACGCAGGACCTACACATAATTTACGCAGGACTCATATAAATAAATAACTGAAATTTATTGGACAGAATAAGACACCATAATATTGGACAAAAAATCTGGACTCCTCACCTATGTCTTCCCATTTGTCGTCAATCACCAGTCGTTAGACTATAGTCACCTCCTCTCCTTACAGACTCTTAAGTCACATGAGTTTCCTGCTTGCCAGCTAGTCACCGGTTTGTTTTCTTTAATCAATATCATCCTAAATGTCACTTTTCTTCTTAGTGCTCTGTGAATAGTCTAGGTTGTCGAAGAGAATTGCTAGTGAGCGTTAAATAGATACCAGTTGGCATGTTTACTGATTACCACGTGTTCCTTCCTTTAATAGTAGTTTTTTATTTTGTTGTCTTAAAGAACATGAACCTTCCTCTTGTAGGTCTGATTTGTTTGCAGAAGTACCAAAATTAACGGTTGAGAGGAACTCGAAAGTTGTGAGAACAAACTATAATATTTTAGTATGTACAAGTATGTATTCTTCACTTTTATCATGTGAAATGCATCTAATGTTAAGAACTTAGAAGCCCTATTATTTTGATATGAACTATATCAATGCTTGATGGTTGTTTTGTTTGTTCTCTTTTAAACTTATTATGATGCAATGCTTTTTGCTTTCTTGTTGATATATTGCTTTCAAAGACAAGAACAATGAATAACACATAAGTTTCTTCTCTTTTATTTTCTCATCTTGCTTCTTTTTTTAAACTTATATACTTTTCGTGTTCCTTAGTTGACTAAAAACTTGTTGAAATTCTCAAACATGGAACTTAAGTTTGTGAGACTTATAATTATCTTGGTTATTATAGATATTATCTTGTAGTTGTAAAACTAAACTCCAACTTGAAAAGTGTTTTCTAATGTCCATATATGTAAGGCTAAATGTGGTTGGTTTTGCTACTCTAATTTTGGGTTCTATTTTATTTGGTTCTCAAAGTGTTTATTATCATCCCAAATTATTAATCTACATGTGATTCCTAAATATCAAGCTTAAAAGTTTTTTATTCTATTAAGTTTCTATATCCAATTAAAATAGATTGTGAATTTAAGATGTTTTTCTACGTTGGGATAATGACCCAAGCCTTTAACATTCTTATTATGTGTAGATTCCTTGTATGTGTAGGTTTTTTTTTTGTCTTTTTTGACATTATTTTCAAATTCTTACTTTATCTAGGTTTCCTACACTAGGGTTGTATTACTATATAAACACCCCTTGGAGATCCTTTGTAATACCATATTGGTGTACTCTTTATTAGTCCTGTGGTTTGTGAGAGAAAGAGAAAAACTGTTGTAAATTTTTCCTTGACATAGTACATATTTTTGGACTCTCTTCTCCCCATAGGTTTTCATCTTGGCACTCAGGTTTTTTACGTAAAAATTCTTTGTACCCTTTTACTGTTTTTTCTTTATTTACTTGATTGATTCCACTACTTCCACAACTACTTGTTAGAATTTAAAATAGGCTTACGGGCTCACATGAGAAAGAAAGTTAGACTACATACAAGTCTAAGTGGGGTTCTATCCTAAAATCAATTTTTGATAGATGAAATAGCCTACTAGATATATATGTTAGTCTTCTTTCCTCTCTTTCTCTAATGTGGAACAAACTCCCACTCTTTATATTTCAACACCCCCCTCACTTGTGGGTCTAACACATAACATAATCTATCATTTCGAGATGTTAACGACTATCATAAGAGCAACCTGCTCTGATACCATGTTAAAAACCTTCTCTATATATTCAGATAATTAGGTTTACATATACTGTTGTTCTTATATAGAGCTGAGTTACATAGTTATCTTCTTATTTGGAAATATCCCTAATATGGCTAGATATTACAGCTAAGGATACTCTATAAAGATAATCCCTTAATTAAGGGACTATCTATTATTATGGGATTCTCTACACTACTAGCACAACAAACTGGTATAATTAGTTTTACTACTTGGAAAGTCTAAATGCAAGTCGTTCTCAAACAACATGGATTGAAGAAAGCTTTGTCTGGCAAGACAAAGAAACCTGCCAATATGTCAGACGAGAATTGAGAAGACTTGGACAAATAAGCCTTATTCACTATTTAGTTATCTTGACACATTAAATGCTCCGGAAATTAGTCCATCAGACTACCGTTGCAAGACTTTGGTTAAAATTGAAGTCCTTTTATATGACGAAGAGTCTAGCCAATAAATTTTGTCTCAAATAATGTCTCTTTACGCTCAAGATGTTTAAAGGTACACCCGTCCCATCTCATCTTGACAAATTTAATTCATGTTATTCTTACCAAATAACATGAAAAATACAAACTAATAACTCCTCATTGTCCCTTATTCAAGACCTCGATAACTGAGATAAATTCAATAGACTCAAAAGCTATAATCCATATCTAAATAGGTGTCTAAATAAATCTATTTGAAGCAAAAAAAATTAACATATAAATGTAGTAGAGAGAGAGGAAGAGGAGAGCGACTTTATCTCTTATCATGTTCGATATTGAGTTGTTCGGTTAGTAAGTTAATACACTGGCTACCTTACTGCATAGACATATCGAAATTGCAATAAGTTGAGAGGCTTAAGAACTTTTTTTACTTTTGCATTCTCTAAAATGGAACAAAAAGATGACGAAGAAGAGAGTTTAAGCGAGAAATACTTTCAGGCTTCTTAAGTAAGTTTTGCATGCAGATACAAATTCCCTCATTTACAACTATTACGTTACGAAATTTCATAACTATCCTTACTTCAACTAAAACATGTTTATTTGAAAAGTGATGACACGAATAGCCACCACTTTTCGACTTCGTAATCAGATCCTTACGAAAATCCCTTATAACTTTATTTAAAAAAATTGATTATCATCACTACCGACTTATTTTAATAAAATAAAATAATTTCTTATTTAATAACAATAATAATAAAGATGATCATATAGTTAAGTTGTGTTGGGTTTGGGTCCACTCCTAAGTGGAGCCCAAAGCCTAACATATAAAAGGGTTTTAAAACCCTAAAGAAACAAGTGAAAAGAATTTGTAGCCGGTAGAGAATAGAGAGAGGAAGAGAGGGGAAGAGAGAGAAAGAAGAATTTTTTTCCTACTTTGCGCAGTAATCTTCTAACCTTCGGTCGGATGGTGATTTCTTGTCGGATCGACCTGAAATTTTAACCAGAGGTTCTTCTCTCGTTGTTCTTCATTCTGAACGGTGGAGATCAGATTTGGAGGTCTCCAAGGTGCCCTGATCTTCAGTCGAAGTTGCTGAAATTTTAAGGGTCATATTGTTCTCAACTTTTTGATTTTTTTCATCTTTTTGATAATTATTATTGTATTTTGAGTTGAGTGGTGACTCTAGTTGTATCTAGATGTGAAAAACTCTGTAACTTGATTGATTATAGTGGATTTTTTCTTTACTGGACTAGGTCCCGTGGTTTTTCCTTTCTCACATTGAGGGAGGTTTTCCACGTAAAAATTTCCTGTGTTATTTATTTCTTACTGCTTGATTTCGTATATTGGTGAGTTTGTTGGCTGCTGTTTTTCTTTTGGATTGGTTGTGGTTGTTCACCCAGGGAAATGTTTATTGGTTACGGTTTTTGTTGTTGCTGATGTGACCGACACCTCCTTTCCCAACAAGTGGTATCAGAGCTTTTGGTTCGGGATATTTGTGGTTGTGATTTTGGTGAACAATGGAAGTTGTCAATACTAGTAGGATGGTTACTTTGAATGGCGTCAATTATGCTCTTTGGAAGGGCAAGATGGAGGATCTACTTTATGTGAAGAATTTTCACTTACCAGTATTTGCCACTGAAAAGCCTAATGATAAATCAGGTGAAGAATGGACTCTGATGCATAGACAGGTATGTAGTTTTATCAAATAGTGGGTTGACGACAATGTGTTGAATCATATTTCTGGTGAGACACATGCTCGAAACTTGTGGGAGTAGCTTGAGAAGCTGTATGCTCGAAAGACTGAAAACAACAAGATGTTCTTAATAAAGCAGATGCTAGCTTTGAAGTATAGTGATAGGACTCCTATGACATATCACTTGATTAACTTCCAGGGAATTATGAATCAGTTGTCAGCAATGGGGATTAGATTCGATGAAGAAATACAGGGTTTGTTTCTCCTTGGCTCCTTACCAGACTCTTGGGAAACTTTTAGATCTTCATTGTCAAATTCTACTCCGGATGGTGTTATCTCTATGGATCTTGCCAAGAGCAGTGTATTGAATGAAGAAATGAGAAGAAAGTCTCAAGGTTCCTCTTCATCAGATGTCTTGGTAACTACCTCTAGGGGGAGAAATAACAACCGAGGTTATCAAAATAGAGAGCAAAGTCGAAATAAATCCAAAGGTAGATACAAAGATGTTAAGTGCTTTTATTGTGATAAGAAAGGGCACTTGCAGAAAAATTGCTGGAAGTTGAAGAAAGAAAAGAAAGGCAACAAAGGCAAGGAAGAAAAGAAAGAGAATGACAACGAGAATTGTGTTGCTATTGCCACTGAAGAAGATCTTGTGACAGTCCTTGATGAGAGCCTAATTGGGGTTGTTTGTGATGAATCGTTGGGGTCAGAATCTGGTGCTTGTTCTCATGTTACATCAAGGCATGATTTTTTCTCATTTTATACTCCAGGTGATTATGGGGTATTGAATATGAGAAATGAAACTATTTCTAAAGTTGTTGGCATTGGGACAATTGTGTTGGAAACAGATACGTGAACTAAACTTATTTTGAACAATGTTAAGCATGCACCTGATGTTCGTTTGTACTTGTTATCTGTTGGCAATCTTGATGATGAGGGTTATGTGAGTACCAATGGTGGTGTTATGTGGAAGCTCACTAAAGGTTCCTTGGTAGTGGCTCGTGGTAGAAAACGCTCTGGCTTATATTGGACAATGACAAGATGTATGTCTTGTGGTAAATGCAATTGAGAATGACTCTTCAGTATTATGACACAGGAGACTTAGTCACATTAGTGAGAAAGGATTGAATGTGTTGGCCAAGAAGAATCTCTTATCAGATTTGAAGGGTGCTAAACTAGAAAAGTGTGAGCATTGCTTGGCTGTAAAACAACACAGAGTTTCTTTTAAGACTAATCCTCCTTCAAGAAAGACTGAGTTGCTTGAGTTAGTGCATTCAGATTTGTGCGGTCCTATGAAGACAAAGACTTTGAGAGGTGCATTGTATTTTGTTTCTTTTATTGATGACTGTTCCAGAAAATTATGGGTCTATGTCTTGAAGACCAAAGACCAAGTGTTGGAGGTCTTTAAACAGTTTCAGGCTTCCGATGAGCGAGAGACTGGAAAGAAGCTGAAGTACATTCGCACTGACAATGGTGGTGAATATTGTGGGCCGTTTGATGAATACTACAGACAGATGGGCATTAGACACCAAAAGACTCATCCAAAGACTCCTCAGCTTAACGACGTGGCATAGAGGATGAACATTACCTTGATGGAGAGAGTCATATCCATGCTTTCTGAAGCTAAGTGATCTTATTCATTTTGGGGTGAGGCTGTATTAACAGCTGCACATGTTATTAATTTATCTCCCACTATTGTTTTGCAGGGTGATGTTCCAAACATGGTGTGGTATGGTAAGGATGTTTCCTATGACCACTTGAGAGTGTTTGGATGCAAAGCTTATATGCCTAAAGATGAGAGGTCTAAGTTGGATGTCAAGACGATGCAGTGCATTTTCATTGGTTATGGCCTTGATGAGTTTGGTTATAGGCTGTATGATCTCGTTGAAAAGAAACTTGTGAGAAGCCGTGATGTTATCTTCATGGAGGATCAAACCATTGAAGATATTGACAAGGTAGAGAAGCCAGGGCATTCTAGTTCTGGTAACCTGACTGGTCTTGATCCTATTTCTCATATTGGTGCTCATAATGATGTCTAGAATCATGTTCCTGATCAGCATGTTAATGTTGAAAATGTTGATAGTGATGTTGTTGATGATGAGGTAGATGTTCATGTTCCTGAAGTTGTGGATGAGCCAATTTTTCCACTTAGGAGGTCTACTAGACAACATGTTCCTTCTTCCCGCTACTCATCTAAGGATTGGGTGTTACTTACTGATGGGGGAGAACCTGAATGTTATGAGGAAGCCATTGAAGATGAGCATAAGGATCATTGGATTGAAGCTATGCAAGATGAGATGAAATCTTTGCATGAAAATCATACCTATGAGTTGGTGAAGTTGCCTAAGGGCATGAGAGCTTTGAAGAACAAATGGGTATTCAGAATCAAAGCTGAAGAGCACAGTTTGAAGCCACGGTATAAAGTCAGATTGGTTGTTAAGGGATTTGGTCAAAGGAAAGGTATTGACTTTGATGACATTTTTTTTCCTGTTGTAAAAATGTCTTCTATTCAAACTGTTCTTGGTTTTGCTGCTAGTCTTGATATGGAGATTGAGTAGATGGATGTCAAGACAACCTTCCTTCATGGTGATTTGGAGGAGGAGATTTACATGGAACAACCTGAGGGCTTCAAGGTGAAAGGAAAAGAAGACTTTGTGTGCAAATTGAAGAAGAGCTTATATGGGTTGAAGCAGGCTCCTAGGCGGTATAAGAAGTTTGAATCAGTTATAGGGGAGCAAGGTTATAAGAAGACTTCTGGAGATCACTGTGTGTTTGTTCGCAAATTTTCTAACGATGATTTTATCATATTATTACTTTATGTGGATGATATGTTGATTGTGGGAAGGAATGCTTCTAGGATTGTTGAGTTGAAGAAGAAACTAAGTAAGTCTTTTGCCATGAAAGACTTAGGTCATACCAAGCAAATTTTAGGCATGAGAATTACTCGTTGCAGGGATGCCAAAAAGCTGTACTTGTCACAAGAGAAGTACATAAAGAAGGTACTTCAAAGGTTTAGTATGACTGGGGCTAAACCTGTTGCTAGCCCACTTGCTCCTCATTTCAGGTTGAGTGTCAACCAATGTCCTTCTATAGATAAAGAGAAGGAAGAGATGAAGAAAGTTCCATATGCCTCAGCAGTTGGCAGTTTGATGTATGCTATGGTATATACCAAGTCAGACATTGCTCATGCAGTTGGTACAGTAAGTCGTTTTCTCTCTAATCCAGGTAAAGAACATTGGAATGCGGTGAAGTGGATTATGAGGTATCTCAAAGGTACAACTGACTTGAGTCTTAGTTTTGGTGGTGATAAATCTTTGTTAGTTAGTTTTATTGATGCAGACATGGCAGGAGATGTTGATTCTCGAAAGTCTACATCAGGTTTCATAATCAAGTTTGCAGGGGGAGCTATAGCATGACAATCAAGGTTGCAGAAGTGTGTTGCTTTGTCAACCACAGAAGATGAGTTTATTGCAGCTAAAGAGGCTTGCAAGGAGTTGTTGTGGATGAAAACTTTTCTTCTTGAGCTTGGTTTCAAGCAGGATCGGTATGTGTTATTTTGTGATAACCAGAGTGCCATTCATCTTGGAAAGAATGCTAGTTTCCATGCATGTAACACCCCACTCTCGCGTGACCCGAACCTGACATCGATGGTGATATCCGAATCCGTGCCCCGTGAGGGTAGCGTGCTACATCACTCAGTAAACTCAGTATCAATTTTCTTTTTTTTTGCAAACATTCATACACGCGAAAACAGTAGACAATCGAGCCCGCGTTAATTTGTATACCATTCCAGTCATTCTCAATCATTACAAACATTCAACAATAATTTAAAATAACCATTTAATGTATACCAATCCATAACCAAATTGGGCCGGCTATAAATACAAAGTATTAATTAACAGAGCTTGCGATATACAATTTTATGAATAACAGAAGGATGACACTAATGCAGACGTGGACTGATCCCGACCTCTATTCTTCATTTGAATGTTGTAGACATACTCCCGTGAACCTAACGGGGTATTCTTTTGAGTCCTGAAAAATATTTGCAAATTTTGGGTGAGTTTTGCGAACTCAGTGAGGAACAATCATCGATGGTTCACCCAATTCATGCATCACTTAATCACGTCACAGTAATAACACGACACACAAGCAAACACAGTTTAGTTTGCAATAACACAGTTGGAAGTACCATATCATTACATACAAGCAAACCGCAACAGAATAAGGCACTCATGCCCTTTTTTCCATTTCAAGTAGTCAGTCAAGTATATATGCAATGCATATGTGACACTTTCTCATTTTATTGCAATGTTGTGACTGAGCACTTAAACAGTAACAGTATACAGTAGACGCGTCTAGGGAGTAGGAGAGCCCTCTGGATATGCACTATCTCCCTTCGAGCTCGAGGCTCTTTTTCAGTATCAGTGGCGACTCTGGTCATAACTGTTGTTATTATCCGTTTATGCATTTGTGTATGAAATGCACATGCCCAATTTAACGATCAGATAACACGATACCGCCACAAGAGAGGCAATGAAATGAAGCACGCAGTATAACAAGCGATTGATCACAAGATATCACAAGAATAGCAAGCGACCACAATGTACTCATATAACACAATTCTACCAATCACAATTGATCACACAGTAGAAGCAAGTCAGTTCACAGAATCACAAATAGAGACACTTCTATATCAGATCTCCAAATTCATCGGACCATCTGTCCGGAATCCAGGCATAAACAAAAAAACAATCTTAATCCCTCAATTATTCCCTACATTGGACATATAATAATTGGATGAACCATCTAGGTTACTCACCTGTACTTCCGAGCTAATACCTGGAAGTCTTGGTGGCATCAGTGGATCGGCGCTCCAAAAGTGCCTCTATAACAGTTACAGAATATAAATATTACCAATTAATCAATCAGAACTATTTAATGCTGCACATGTAGCAATTAGAAGGTGCACAATGCATGTTCATGATATTCCTGGGCCTAATCCAAAATTTTTCATCACAAAAATTCCGTCTAAAAATTAGAAATCTAACGGCACCGAAATTACTCAATTCGGGCCTCTATAGGTCCAAAAATAAACAAAACAGTGACCAGAGGACCATTACCCGGACCCACATCATTTTCCCATCCAAAAATTCCTAATTTCTCATAAAATAAAATTCAATGATTCACGAATTCGATGCCTCAAGAATCAGGTCAATCGGATGTCGGACGGAAAAGTTATAAGCAAAAGAAGAAAAATATACACATCCTAGTCGACTAGTCAGGGGTTGTAGTCGACTAGTGCAGGAAAAATACATGTCCTAGTCGACTAGTGCAGGTTGTAGTCGACTGGAAGTTTTATTCTTTCTTTTTACCGACATCCTAACTTTCGCAAGTCATAACTCCTTGCTTCGAACTCAAATTGGACAAACTTGGTGTCTATTTTATAGAAAAAAGAGAGCTCTACAAGTTTTATGAAGGACATAAAAACTAATTTCACCTCTAAGGGTGTCAAAAATACACTCAAAGTTACTACCTTCATAAAGCCTCTTAGAACAGTGCAACATTTTGTCCAAACAGTGCAACATTTTGTCAAAACAGTGCAATATTTTGTAAAATCCATAACTTCTCATTCCCTTTTCTAAAAATTACAAGATTTATGTCACATGAAAGATCAGAATGGACCTACAACTTTCATGAACAACATGAAATCAAATTCAATTGCTAAGTAGGTCAAACAATTCAATGAATGATTCTACCCACTGAAAATGCCTGAACTGAATAGCAATGTTATAAAAAGCATAACTTCTTGCACAGATGTCACAAAATTGCATACTTTATACCTATGAAAAGATAAAACAGAATACTACACTTCTCATGAAGACTTTAACAGTCAATTGCACCTCTAACAAACTCAAAACTGTCTTGCAAGAGGCTGCTCTGATCACTAGTCAATGACCTAACTTAGGTCCAGTCTTTGAAAATTCATAACTCCCAATTAGGACATCCAAAATTAACATGCTATATCTCATTTTCAAGATAATTACTTCATCTAAAATTTTCCAGAAGATCACTTGAGCCAATTCGAATCACAAAAATCTCTAATTTAGCTTTCAATCACAATACTCACAAAACCTACACTCATGGTTGGGTTTCACCACAATGCACATAACCAGTCAATAGTTAACAATTCATAACTCCCTATACATAGGTAAAATGTTTTTCAAACTTTCCAGACCTTTAATTAACACATAAATTTACATTTCTTCTTTTATAACCATGGTCTAATTCGGTCATTAAGGACATTCAAATCTTCCATTAACAATTAGCTTTAACATGCAGTCACAGGTTGAACCCTGTCCGACTTAAAACCTTTTAACTCATTCATTTCACATCCAATTAAGGTGATTCAAAGTTTCATTTTTCATAAACTCATATGGATATCACATATACAAAGCTGGTTCCAAAATAATATAAATTGGATTTATTGTGATTTTTACACACCTGACCTGTTTCTGTTCTCTTCTTTATCACTAAGGTTAGGAACAACCTTCACTTATTCGGACATAACTAGCAGAATCCTCATCAAATTAAAATTTCCTCCCTACAACTCTTAAATGACACATTCTTGAACATTTCGTAAGAAGAGCTCATCATCCAATTCCAACTCTAAGGTCCTCAAACAATTAACTTTCAGGTCTTAGTTCAATCTCGCTGGTGTTCTGAACCCGACTCAATTAGGGGCCTATTAATCTCATTTGGCTCACCCTAAAATCGTGGAAAAATTCATGGAGATAGTAGACCTCTAGTTCTACAACTTCTATGTTTTGAGTTTCTCTAGATTCGAATGTTAAACAGCTCAAAAAAAAAATAAACAAGTGGAGCCACGAATCTGTCTTTGCAATCTCAAACCATCCCAACTCAAGTTAATCATCATTTTTATTCAACTTAGCCATGCAATTAGCCTTAAGTAACATCACAAGCAACTATAAAACCATCATATAAACATATGATTTACCTTAAGCAAGCTTCCACTCTTCTAGACTTCACAATCTCACAATCCTCTCTAATTCTTTCCACTATACAATCATCATCATCACTTTGCAAGGGAAGCTAGGTTAGGCTCTTAGAAGCAAGATGAAGAGCAAAAAAATTTTTGGCTAGAACATATGGAGAATTCAAGGGAGGAGACACGAAGGAGAAGAAGAAGACTCACAAAAAAACTTTTGTTTTTCCTCCCTAACTAGAAGTGTCGAGAATGCAAGCTTGATATCAAAGTGGAAGGATGACTCATCATGCCATTTGGCATGAAATAGGAGAAAAAGACAAGCTCCATCCAATGGCTCTAATTAATCCATTCAATGGCTCTAATTAATCCATCCAATGGCTCTAATTAATCCCTCCAATTTTTTTTATCCAATATTCCAGTGCCATTGGGCAAAAATTTCTAGTACCAAAAACCAATCGGTCCACCGCGTGACGATTTTTTCGGTCCAAAAATTTTTCCCGAAAAAAATCCAGAAAAATTATTAAAATTTTCCAAAAATATAAAACATATAACAATCCACTCCAATTAAATTTTCAAGCCCATAAACTACATTTTTCAAAATAAAATCCCATTTAGGCACAATACCGGGAATGTCATGAATGCATGTATAGTTATTTTTCATGTGCAAAAATTCACTGTTCACAAATACCAGTACGCATAAAAATGTCAAATCAGTCCTATTCACTCTCACCCCTGACCAAATTACTATTTTACCCTTTCCGTCGGGGGTGGAATGTTACAATGCAAGATCGAAACACATTGATGTTAGGTATCATTGGATACGAGATGTGATGAATTCCAAGTTGCTAGAGCTAGAGAAGGTTGATACAATTGATAATGGTGCTGACATGATGACTAAAGCATTGCCGAAGGAGAAGCTTGAGATTTGTTGCTTGATAGCCGGTATGGCTAGATCCTCCACTTAGTCGTGAGAGGGAGATTTGTTGGATTTGAGTCCACTCCTAAGTGGGGCCCAAAGCCTAACATATAAAAGGATTTTAAAACCCTAAAGAAACAAGTGAAGAGAATTTGCAGCCGGTAGAGAATAGAGAGAGGAAGAGAGAGGAAAGAGAGAGAAATAAGAATTTTTTTTCTACTTTGCGCATTAATCTTCTAACCTTCGATCGGATGGTGATTTCTTATCGGATCGACATGAAATTTTAACCAGAGGTTCTTCTCTCGTTGTTCTGCATTCTAAAGGTGGAGATCGGATTTGGAGGTCTCCAAGGTACCCTGATCTCCAGTAGAGGTTGCTAAAATTTTAAGGGTGATATTGTTCTCAACTTTTTGATTTTTTCATCTTGTTGATGATTATTATTGTATTTTGAGTTGAGTGGTGACTCTAGTTGTATCTAGAGGTGAAAAACTCTGTAACTTGATTGATTATAGTGGAGTTTTTCTTTACTGAACTAGGTCCCGTGGTTTTTCCTTTCTCACATTGAGGGAGGTTTTTCACGTAAAAATTGCCTGTGTTATTTATTTCTTGCTGCTTGATTTCGTATATTGATGAGTTTGTTAGCTGCTGTTTTTCTTTTGGATTGGTTGTGGTTGTTCACCCAGGGAAAGGTTTATTGGTTCTGGTTTGTTGCCGCTGTGTGACCGACACCTCCTTTCCTAACAAGTTGGAGTCTTCCCTTTTCTGTGTCTTTAGAATACAAACAAAAGCCCGTAGTACCGAGTTTTTTTTTGTATTTAGCTAGTTCCTAAGCAAGAGATTCAACGCATATATATAGTCATTAAACGCACTCTAGTACCCACAAAGACTATCTTTTCTAACTTTCATATCTACCCCAAGTATTCCTCCCTGTCACAGTAGAAAGATTAAGAAACTGTTAATATTATTCATTGAGGTTGTATTCTTATAATTTTTGCAAATTAATATCATAGATATAAGATGATTATGATCCATTATTGACCGGTTTATCTCTTTGTTAATTACTCACATGCTCGAGTATACAATATTTTTACTTCTAACTTCCTGTTTGGAAAGCTTGATGGTTTTCTCAGGAGAATAGTAGGAGTTTCAGACTGTTGGAAATTTAGACCTTTCAAACTCACACCTAAGGATATTTAATAGACAAAAACATATCAGAAAATAACAACACAAGAGAATTTACGTGGAAACTCTAAAACCGGAGAAAAACCACGGGCATCGAGAAGAAAATCCACCATGTGAAAAATTCTTACAATCACATAATTTTTCCTCTCACCCAATCTCCCAATACACCAACACACTCACAAAGAAATACACAAGACAAACTTTCCAACTCTCACCTCAAAAGGGGAATTTAACTAGAGTCAAATTTGTACTACAATTCTTTGACTTTGTTTGGTGCACTAAACAAGGAGGTAGCCACCTCCTTATATAGGTAAGAGACTTGTCTCAATTGTTGTCCCTAACCAATATGGGACAACAAATGAGCCAATACTCAACACAGACTAGAATTTCTCATAATAGGTGGTTCAGTCTGATTCTGGCGAGACTGCACGTTGCCGTTTGGATCCATGAAGTTGGCTGCTTCTCACGAGAGCTATGGCTTGAAGGTTCCTGCAAAATAAAGAAGTCACGTCGGGGATTGTTTTCCGATAAGCCCCTCCGACACTCAAGTTAGTCTTTTTGTGAGAGTAGGATCGCTGTGAGCAGAGAGAATTAGGGTTATGATCACGTACCCGTATCATGACAAAGCTGTACCTTATATATGGGATGGTTGCTAGGTTTAAGTCTTTACGTATGCATGGGAGACTCCCGCTTGTGAGTGGGCCGTGAATGTGTGGATGAAAGCATGGGCCCAGCATAGTTGACAGAAATTATATCAATCCTTGCGGGGTGGACCAATGGGCCCATGAGTCATTTTTAATGGGTTTGAGCCTAGCACGATCGATCCAACCATAAGCCCCCTACTCCTCGAGTCTGAGCAAGGAGAAGGGTCGAAGGAGTATACAAGGATCTTGTTGCTCGTCTGTGGGACAACTCGGGGTAGGCCCGATCGGTCGGATATCAGCATTGTAGTTCGTCTATGGGACAACTCGTAGTAGGTCCTATCGGTCAGACATCAATGCATAGTGCATGACTGCTCATACTAGGATCGATCGGTTGAGTGTTCTGATCGGTCGGCATCGACACTTATTGCGTGACAGCTTGCACCAAGAGAGTTGAGGCGAACGTCTACGCTGAGCGCGTGAAGGTACTTTATTTAATCATTACTGACGACGCGTGCCCTCTGATAGATTTTTAGAATCTGAAACAAATCGTCTTTGTAACCGTTGTGCAGGTTCACATATGTCCTTTTAACTATTGTGCCGCTCCGGATTTTGAATAACCCTAATTTACCTCAGCTTAGATTCTGCCACGTGTTTGAGCTTGGTTCGGATTTTCTCCATGCGTCGAGCTTTGATTGGGGCGTCCATTCAACTGATCATCTATAAGTACTCAGGGTCGATAGACTGCAGATTTTCTTTACGCTTATTTTGTTCTCCGGCTTTCATCCTACTTTCGTTTGTATTTTCTTGCCAACAGTCTCCGGAGCTTTCTTTCAACTGCCGCCCAATTTTCCAACTTCAAAACACCGAATAGGTACGTCCTTTTCCCTCGTCTCCTCCTCTAAAGTTTTCTCTCCTCTTAGTAAGCATGTCGTCGGCCAGTTCTAGAAGTGTGGTAAGAGGTACTAAAGAAGTTTCTACGAGAGAACGGAAGGATGAGTTGGTCGTGGAGGAGCCACCGAGAGATATATCGACGATGATCGCGGCGGAGCTGAAACGGTCAATCATCAGGAATAATATTTCTATGTCCTGGGGGCCTAGGCTGGCCTGGGGAATGAACGAATCCACAGCAATTTGAGTGAGTATATTGCTGTTTCGGATAGTTTCTTTTCTATTGGTGGCGTGAGGCTCCCATACACCCCGATTATTCACGAGGTGTGCGTCGATTTCTAATTGATGCCGAGCCAGATTTCTCCGAATGGCTAGAGGTTCATTAACGGCCTGGCCTTGCTGTGCCATCAATTTGGCCATTTGCCTTTGGTTGGGATCCTTCGCCATTTTTTGAGGATGAATCAGAGTTCGAGCTCTGGGGTCGGGATCCCTCACTTGCAGTATAGGGATGCCCGATACCGTCCAGCCGGAACGGCCTTCAAAATTACTTGGCGGATGAAGTACTATTTTGTGAAGCCCCCAGGATCCTCCTTCGAGTCCCAACCGTGGAGGTATCCTTTAGTCGAGCGGTGGAACGACACTTCGAGCATATCTCTTAGTAGAGAGGAATGGGAGGTGGTCGGTCGCATAAAGGAGCTCGGCCGATACGACTTCACTCGGCTCATTCTGGGGTATCGCGGGTGGGCCTCAGTCGATTCCTTTCTACGCAACCCCCCGCCACAAATTAGCGGGCTAGGAGAGAAAACCGCCCCGTCTGGTTGACCCCTCGTGGTTGAATTTTTTGCTGTATTTTTAAGTATTGGTTTGGCTTTCTGACCTATTTTATTATTGTATAGCCATGGCAAGGGTAGAAGATTTTGCCGGGTCATCCCCTCCCCCTAAATCCAAAAAGCAGGTCAAGGAGAAGAAAAAGAGGAAGGAGGCAGAGACCGGTGAAGGCGCCGATCCGCTAGTGGAGCCAGGCCGTTCTACAACGTTGCTGGCCCCTCCGCCCGCTGAAGATCGTCATGTCATGTCGGCGTCATTGCCGATCGTGCCAGCGAGTGCAGGCCAAGCGGGTTTGGAAGAGGAGGTGGAGCCACCTCTTAAGAGGAAGAGGATTACGCAGCTTGCTGACCTACGGTCCGGCCCGTCTGGCCAAGGTAGGAAAGAGAAGGAGACAGAAAGCAAGGGGAAAGGGCGAGCGACTAACACCGAACAGTGGGAGCCTGCGATCAGTTTGGCTAAAACTGCATCTATTGGGGACCTCGAGGTGTCCCTTCACATTATTGAGAGGATCGTTCCCCCCGCGGACGAGAAGCTCATGGGCTCGTTGAACAATCGGGAGCTAGGGCCCCGTCTCATCCGTAGCTGTATAAGAAGTGTGGTGATGTCCACAGCGATGCATCAACGTATGGAGAATCTCGACGGGATTAATCAATCGCTGAACCGGGAAGTCCACGACCTCTTTGAGCAGGTGAAGGCTTTGAGGGGCGAGCTTTCGGAGGCTAAGGAAGAGAGAGATGCCTTCCAGGCTCAACTCCCTTCCTTGGAGGAGGAGAAGAAATTTTGTGAGGAGGCGAGGAGCATTCTACAAGCTCAACTTGCCACTAGGGAGGAGGAGAGGCGTCGGTTGGTTGCAGAGAGGGATCGGCTGGCTGAGGAGGGTGAGGGCTTGAGGAAAGAGATGATGACGGTGCAGAAGCGTAATAAGAAGTTCCTCCAGGATTGTCATGCAGCGGTGGAGGGCAAACACAGGACTGAGGACATGTTGAGGGAGTTGCGGTGCTCCATCAAAGAGCAGAGGGTTGAGGCAATCAAGCGGTGGAAAAAGCGGTTCCTTCATGGGGAGTGCTTAGAGTTCGCTTGCGACTTAACCCTTTCTGTCCTGAAGAGGTGCCATGAGGTTCACGTTCCTGACAGGTCGGAGTGTCCCTCGTTTGAGGATTATGCCGAGCTACTGCTTCCCGCTGCTCTCGGCCTTTCCTTGGAGGAAATGAGGGAGAGGGTCGAGGGAGAGTGGACTTTTGTTCCTGATGAGGAGCTGGATCTTAGTTCGGAAGAGGAAGAGGATGTCTCTTCGCTGCCTTCTCCTCCCTATCTGGCTACTGGTCCTTCTTTTGTCGACCTAGCTGCTCCTGTTGCTGGCCCTTCCTCTCCTCCGGCCGATCCTGCTGCTAGCGCTTCCTCTCCTCCCAAAGGATCAGAGTAAATTTGTAAGGCTCATCTGTTCGGGTTTGTGGCCAGAGTTTTTAATTCGAATAAATAGAGGCTCGTTTTTCATTACCTCTTTTGTGTTAAAGATTAGACTATCTCTTCGAATAGCAGGTCGCGAACGAGCGCACTCGGTGTGCGTCGATCGGGCGAATTAGGCCAAGCGATAATGACACCGAACATTCCGAGATTTTGTTTTAGGATCCTGGCCGAGCTATAGTAGAGGTCGATCGATGGTTCCAAGGATCTTGTCTTGGCAACCTATCCGATCGACGTTTGAGGCCGAGCTATGGTTCTAAGGATCTTGTCTTGGCGACCCGGCCTAGTGATAGTTGATATGTACTTAATTGTTGATATATTTAATCAATTGCACTTAACAATTATTGATATAAAAAATGCTTAAGATACTCACTTTAATTCATATTTTATTTTAGGTACAACTCAGAAATAAAGAAATTAAAGTGAGTTAGAAGCATCATATATAGGTCAATTTCTGGAAAATTTATTTCTACTTGCTTTTATGGAGGAAGAAGGAAAAAAAATAACAAAAGGACAAGAAAAATGAAAAATAAAAGAGGAATGCACAAGAGCAAAATGAGGAGAGCATATTAAATTGTCAAGGGGAACACTGCGGCATCAGCAGAGGACAACATCACTTGGCTGCGTGGAGAGCTTTCTCCGTAAAAAAAAAACAAAGATTATTAAAAGCATTTAAGGAACTTGCAAAACGACGTGCATGGCCACGTTTTCAAGGAGAAGCGCATATGCAATGAGGATTTCGAAGAAACGCAGCGTTGAGGAGGAAGGATTAAAGGGTTTTAAGTGAGGTAATGTTTATTTTTGTCCCATCGGACAAGAGTCACGCAGAGAAGAATAAAAACGCAGACAGTAGCGAGCTGGAGAACACAGAGGTGGCAACAGCTTGTGGCTCGCAGCTGAAGGAAGCAGGCGTCGGTGCAGAGAGCAGATGAGGAGCTTGCAAGATGGGAGTAGGTCTTCTGCGTGAACAGTAGCGTGAAGAACTTAAAACCCAACTTTATTTGTCCCATCAATGAACAGTAGAGCACGCCCCAGTAGACGGTAGCAGCGTAAAGGCCAGGAACAGTGGTGGGCTGTGTGAGACTGTGAGAGCCGATTGGAGATTTTTGGTTGGGAATTAAAATGAGACTTGAAGCATTTTATCGGGAAAGATCTATGAAAGGCTAAATATTCTGACACTGATTCGGAGGTAAAATCGATGCCGACGACCCGGGTTAAGTATTATTTTAATTATTTTGTTGTTTCTTTCTCTCATTAGAAATTGATTGTGTTTTCCGATTTTAACTGATTTGGGTATTGTGTATGAATAATCGGATTTTTGCTATTATTCGGTTATTTATGTATGAACTCATTGGGTATTGTGATTTGATAATTTTAATGCGTTCATTGAATTGCTAATTGCGAACCCATTGCTAGAATTTCAATTTAATCCGTAATTGTTATGTTGAAATTCATTTGTAGCGACTAATGATTCGTAATCATTAGGGATAATATGACTAAGTTAAATGACTAGAGCTTATGTGGTTGTTTCCTTGATTAATCGGTTTTCCTAATTCGTAATGCTACTACCTAATTAAATCTAGAGATCGTATCCTAGGTTGTTAGGTGGTTAGGTTTAATCAACGATCGTATCTTGATTAAACAAAACCTAAGGAAAACTCGGGTTAATTTTAATCCACGATTAATAATTTCTAGGAGAGGTTAAAGAACAACAAAGTAATAAAATATACTTAGTCGAGGTGTGGTGAGATTGAGCAAGAACAGGATCCCTACCAAATTTACTTTTATCATTTTGCATGTTTTCTTTAATTTGTTTTATTAGTTAGTTTCATTTTATTTTGTTCTTTTAAAATCCAAATCCCCTTTTAGTGTAAACACCGATTAATTTCTTTTCATGAACTTTACACACACTCTCTGTGGGATCGACCTAGACTCGTCACTGCTACAGTAGTAGTCTAATTAATTTTGAGTAGCGTTACGACGCACGGTCAATAGTCGAGGTCGATCGATGGTTCCAAGGATCTTGTCTTGGCAACTTGGTCGATCTATGGTCGAGGCCGAGCTATGGTTTCAATGATCTTGTCTTGGCGACCCGACCGAGCAATAATCGAGGTCGATCGATAGTTCCAAGGATCTTGTCTTGGCAACCTAGTCGATCTACGGTGGAGGCCGAGCTATGGTCCCAAGGATCTTGTCTTGGCGACCCGACCGAGCGATAGTCGAGGTCGATCGATGGTTCCAAGGATCTTGTCTTGGCAACCTAGTCAATCTACGGTCGAGACCGAGCTATGGTCCCAAGGATCTTGTCTTGGTGACCCGACCGAGCGATAGTCGAGGTCGATCGATGGTTCCAAGGATCTTGTCTTGAAAACCTGGTCGATCTATGGTCGAGGTCGAGCTATGGTCCCAAGGATCTTGTCTTGGCGACTCGGCCAAGCGATAGTCGAGGTCGATCAATGGTTTCAAGGATCTTGTCTTAGCAACCTAGTCGAGGTCGAGCTATGGTCCCAAGGATCTTGTCTTGGCGACCCGACCGAGCGATAGTCGAGGTCGATCGATAGTTCCAAGGATCTTGTCTTGGCAACCTAGTCGATCTACGGTCGAGGTCGAGCTATGGTCCCAAGGATCTTGTCTTGGCGACCCGACCGAGCGATAATCGAGGTCGATCAATGGTTCCAAGGATCTTGTCTTGGCAACCTAGTCGATCTATGGTCGAGGCCGAGCTATGGTCCCAAGGATCTTGTCTTGGTAACCCGACCGGGCGATAGTCGATGGGATTTTCTACTCTTTGTCAAATTTAATGAAATTCCTTCTTGCCGAGAAATCTGAAAACCCCTTTATTGATGATTGTGAGGGCGTAAGCCGTTAAAAAACTGACTGGCAGGGCCAGAAAAAAGGTACTCACAGGTTGTGTACAAAAAACAGTAATAAACAAAGATTAAATAAAATAAAACTTATCTACTTGTAGAACGCCTTTAAGTTTCGAGAGTTCCAGGGCCTCGATAGAATCTTCCCGTTCGCATCGCGTAGGATGTAAGAACCATGCCTGGCTTGCTTGATCACTTGATAGGGTCCTTCCCACGCCTGTCCGAGCTTTCCAGGATTTTTTCAGCCGCCTCGGCCTTTCACAGGACGTATCTGCCGACCTTTATTCTCAGTTTCTTAGCCTCCAACGTTTCTTCCGGTTGTGTTCCCTCTAGGAGGTACCATCTGATCGGTTCCATCCAACTCGATCGACCGGTATTTACGTCAAGAACTTCCTTGGTTTTCTCAACCAAAACGTTATTTTTGGCGTCTCGATTGGAAGCCATTTTGGAAAGTGCATCTGCCTTAGCATTTTGAGCTCGTTCTATCCTACTGATCGAGTATTACTCGAAATTACTTAACTCCTGCTTTACCAGCTCCTGGTATTTGATCATGTTGCTCCCCGTGGCTTCATATTGTCCAGTGACTTGACCGACCACTACTTGGCTATCGTTGTATACCTTTAGATGTTTTACTTCCAGTTCTTTGGCCAATTAGAGGTCGATTATCAGAGCCTCGTATTCTGCTTCATTATTAGAGGCCTTGAATTCTAGTCGAATAGCATATTCCACCTTTTTTTCTTTGTGTGGGCTGATCAATACCACTTCTGCTCCGTATCCCTCAGCATTGGACGACCCGTCAACAAATAAACTCCAGGCAGGTGATTGCTCACCCTGCGAGTCAGGTTGACTCATTTCTGCAATGAAGTCTGCCAACACTTGTGCCTTAATCGTCGTCCGGGGCTTATATTGTATGTCGAACTCCCCCAGCTCTACTGCCCATTTTATTAGTCGACCCGAGATTTCAGGCTTTTGAAGGCACTGCCTTAGGGGTTGGTCGATCCATACCTCGATGGTATGACTTTGGAAGTAAGGCCTTAGCTTCCGTGCTGCCGTTATCAAGGAGAGGGCCAGCTTTTCTATGGGCGCATACCGCGTTTCTAGTCCGATCAACACCTTGCTGACGTAGTAGATCGGACGTTGCTCATTTTCCTCCGATCGAACAAGGACTGCGCTGATCATCCCTTCCGTGACTGCCAAGTATAGAATCAGATTCTCTCCCTTAGCTGGGCTTTGCAGGATGCGTGGGTTAGACAGATATTGCTTTAAGTGTTGAAATGCTCTTTCGCATTCATCTGGCCATTGGAACTGGGTCACATCCGCTTTCCTTAAAATTTTGAAAAACGAGAGGCACTTGTCCCCCATCCTGGAAACGAATCTGCTCAGAGAGACTATCCGACCGGTCAATATCTGCACATCTTTCAAGCATCGCGGCGAAGGCATTTGGACGATGGCTTCGATTTTCTCTGGATTAGCTTCAATCCCCCGCTGAGTAATCATAAACCCTAGGACTTTTCCGGATGCAACACCAAAGACGCATTTTTTCGGGTTCAACTTCATCTGAAATTTGTTAAGGGTCTGGAAGACTTCTTTCAGATCTTCCACATGCTTCGCGACCGTCTTACTTTTGACCACCATATCATCCATATAGGCCTCAACTGATCGACCGATCTGTTTCTTAAAAACTTCCATGACGAGCCGCTGGTGGGTGGCTCCCGCATTCTTCAAGCCGAAAGGCATTACTTGGTAGCAATACGTGCCCTGGTCAGTTATAAAAGCGGTCTTCTCTTCATCTTCGAGACTCATTTGAATCTGATGGTAGCCCGAGAAGGCATCCAAAAAGCTGAGGAGTTCATGCCCCGACGTGGAGTCTACCAACTGATCGATTTTGGGCAGAGGAAAACTGTCTTTTGGGCATGCCTTGTTTAAATCAGTGAAGTCAATACACATTCTCCACTTTCCGTTTTTCTTCTTTACGAGTACAACGTTGGCCAACCATTCCGGGTATTTGACTTCCCGAATGAACTCGGCACTGAGTAGTTTTTCTATTTCCTTCTCGATCACCTCCTGGCACTCTCTGCTTTGCCACCGCTTCTTCTGTCTAACTGGCTTGTAATCCTGTCAAATACCGAGGGAATGCGATGCGACCGATCGAGAAATTCCAGGCATATCGCTCGATACCCAGGCGAAGATCGATCTATTTTCTACCAAGCAGTCCATGATTTCTTTAACTAGGCCTTTCTGACGCGCGTAACCTAGATTTGTGAACTTGGAGCGGTTGGCTTCATCTAATATGACTAGTTGCATTTCTTCCACGGGGTTCATCCTCTCCGTCTCCTCATCGGCTCTCACGTCAAGAGAGCTCGTCAGGACTACCGCCCCGTCTAGTGTTTTTGTTTCCGCTAAGTAACATTCCCTAGCGATTCTCTGTTGACCCCTGACAATACCAATTCCGTGGGACGTTGGGAACTTCATTGCTTGGTAGTAGGTGGAGACGACCGCTCTAAGGGCATTTTGAGTGGCTCTTCCAATTATCGCATTGTACGCCCCTTGGAACTTTACAACCAGGAACTCAACGTCCTTCTCTATTTGACACAGCTTTTGTCCGAACTTCACTTTCAAATAGACCCAGGCAAACGGGTAGGTTGATGCTCCAGTTACCCCTTTGATAGGTCCTTCTATGGCGATAGTCGATCCTCCGTACCTCCATCGCCAAGGCATCATAATACAACAGGTCGACCGAGCTACCCGTATTAATCATTACCCGCTTCACCTCGTTGCCGTCTATGTTCAGATTTACTACGAGCGCGTTATAATGGGGACAACTAACACCGTCAAGGTCAGACTCATTGAACGATATCATCCCATCGTTCTGTCTCTTTCTTTTGGCTGACAAGTCTTCGTCGACCTGTCTGACATACCTCTTTCTTCCTTTAGCAGTGGATCCTCTTGCTGTGTTTCTACCAAAAATCATGTTGATGACCTTAACCGATCGGTCATCTTGTTGTCCAGCATTCCTGTCGCCTCTTACCCTGGATCGTCCCCTCACTTCGCGTCGATCGTCAGTATTCGCATTCTGCCTCCCTCCATCATTCCTATCATTTCGCCTCCAAGACTGTGGCCTGTTGTTGGGCCGACCAGTCTTATGCTCGTTATCTTGATCAGCATTTTGTTCGTGCTTCATAAATCGACCCAGCCTTCCCTTTTGGATAAGGAATTCGATTTCTCTTTTCAAATGCCAGCAATCTTCCGTGTCATGACTGATGTCTTTGTGGAAGCGGCAGTATAAATCCGGGTCCCTACTCTTGTAGGGACTCTTCAACTTGTTTGGTTCTCGAAAGGGTTCCCCATCTACTCTCACAGCCGCCAGTACTTCCACATATCGTCTGTTGAGCGGAGTGAACTCCCGTCGATGTCCCTGTCGATCGGTTGGTTTTCTCTAGCTCAACTGGCTCTTTTTTCGCTTGTGTGAACCATCCGCTCTGTCATTTGGCGAACGATCATCCGTCCTACGCTTCGTATTTTTCAGCACTTCTTCGAGCTGAATGTACTTATCCGCCCTGTTTCTTATTTCCTGGATGGATCGGGGCTGATCGAGGGCCAATGACTTTTTGAACTCCTCATCCCTCATGTTGCTCATAAGTGTTGCCAACATGGACGAGCAAGTGAGGTCGGTGACCTCGACCGCTTCATTATTGAACCGAGTGATGAACTCCAACAAACTTTCGTTCCTTCCTTGGGTCAATTGCATCACTTCCAGTGCGGTTTTCTGTGGTCACTTACTTGTGACGAATTGATTGAGGAAAAGCAGCCTAAAATCTTCAAAGCAAGTAATGCAACACGGGGGTAAACTATTGAACCATCGTCGGCCTCCCTCTTGAAAGGCAGTGCAAAATGTCTTACATTAAATGGCGTCGGGGACGCAGTGTAAGTTCATCATCGACTGGAAGTGCTGCAAATAATCTAGATGATCGGTCTTTCTAGTGTACTTTTCAGGCGTTGATATTTTGGTGCCGACCGCCGGGAGGCTATTCAAGATCACCGGAGTAAAGGGTGAGCTATATTGAGCTGTTGAACGATTCGGGCGGAAGCTCATGGCTGCATTGATCCGATCGTCCACGATTTTTTCTAGGGCTTCAGCAGGGTGGCGATCGGTCGTGATACTAGTTCACCGTGCGGGCAATTTGTTGTTGTCTTACCGAGACCGTAAATCGACGAATCAACAGATCAGCCGCTTCCTCGATCTGTTTTCGGGTGAGGGAGGTATGCACAGGCGCAGGAGGATCTGCATCTGAGAGGTGCTGGAGATTCGGGCGCATGTTGATTCTAGCGTTATCTTCCAGGGCTACGCTCTGTTCTTCTTGTTTTAGGTTTTGAGGTTGCGGTTGATCATTCGGGTCCGAAGAGTGCGTGCGGGAAGCATGGTGTGTCGGTGGCAGGGTGGCAGGTAACTGCAAACCCATCCGTTAGAACGCCAATGACATGACAAGCTTATATCAGGTTATTGCCGCCACCGACCGATCTGTGTATTTCTGGACGTGGTGCCCTGATATCGGGCCCCATGGTGGGCGCCAATTGGTTTAGTCTAGTTCTAGCGAGATTGCACGTTGCCGTTTAGATCCACGGAGTTGGTTGCTTCTCATGAGAGCTCTGGCTTGAAGGTTCCTGCAAAATAAAGAAGGCACGTCGGGGGTTGTTTCCCGATAAGCCCCTCCGACGCTTAAGTTAGTCTTTTTGTGAGGGTAGGATCGCTGTGAGCAGAGAGAATTAGGGTTATGATCACGTACCCGTATTATGACAAAGTTGTACCTTATATATGAGATGATTGCTAGGTTTAAGTATTTACGTATGCATGAAAGACTCCTGCTTGTAAGTGGGCCGTGGATGTGTGGACGAAAGTATGGGCCCAGTATAGTTAATAGAAATTAGATCAATCCTTGCGGGGTGGACCAATGGACCCATGAGTCATTTTTAGTAGATATGGGCTTAGCATGACCGACCCAACCAATAGTAGTTAGTGAGTCACTAATTTTTGGAAGATCAGGATAGAGCCGAAGTAAAAATGTGAAGAGTCAGACAGGTACCTCGTTCTTATATATTCTAGAGAGAGGAAAAGAAGGGTGATAAATTAAACCAAGGAGACAAGATCTTATCACAATCTAGTATTGTTTACACATGCTGAAGAGGGAACACAAGCGTGTGCATATGATCTCGGGACATGGTGAGATGGGCGGTGTATAGTTCTTGCTGTTGTTCCATCCGGTGTATATACAGGAACCCAAATCTTGCCGAGATCAGAAGTGTAGTAGTTGATATTGCGGGATTGAGTGCGGAAACCAAGAATATCTACAGCCATCCGTAACCTGAAAACTGGACCATGCATGAATGAGAGACAAGAAAACCCCATCATACGTAAGAGACAGGAAAGAATTGGGAGGCAAACTGTGCAATAATTTTCTTGCCCAAAATCAGATGTATCCTGTGAAAGCTTCTGTCGTTTTAGCCCAAGACAAGACAACAGCACCTGTAACTTGGAGGTTTCCGCAGCTGTAGACTATTGACTGGATTCATGTAACAATGTGCTTTGTGATGTTAGAAAGTACATATGCTTTGTGATGTTAGAAAGTACATACTTGTGAGAATGGAGGGAGGATGGGATTTCAAAGAATTACTAACTGTTCCTACCACTAAATTTTAAATTGTTCGTAAAACCAGAAGTAAACTAAAATGGAGAGATAGTTGATTAAGATGAGAAGCACTTAACATGAGAGTTCATAGTCCACTGGAAAACAATTTACAGTTTTATACCTGTCTTACCGAAAGTTTTAGGTTGAAGTTCTTCCTTAAATCCAGTGTTCTGCTTAAAATTTCATCAATCTCTTCACTACCATCTTGCATCCTTGCGAACCTGTTAGCGGTACTATGATAAAATCTCGTAACAGATATATTTGTTCAATCAAGAATGAATTTACAAGATCAATTTAATTGAATGTAACAAAAGTAGGTCGACCAAGGCCATTTAAGTTGTATATATATGTAGCTTGTGGAATTATACAACATTAAATCCTTTACCCATTAGTGCATTATGTAAGTAATTAATTAATTGACATTTAAAGAGTCCTGCCTTTATCTTACCTACTTTTGGAGAGTAATTAGAAGGAACAAAGTTTGTGGCAATTAAATACTATCCACTCAACTCCATTGGACATAGTACACGCCTATATTTACTCAGTAACACGTACAGGAGGATTTGCTTGCTGTCCTTTGTCTGTTTATGTTTTGCCTAGATCTTCACACGAGTAAAAACGACCTATTCAGAATTTTAACCAAGCTTGTGTTTTGTACCTTTAACTTGAAAGATACAAATCCTGACATATAATAGCTAGCTAGGACGATTCCAAATACATAATGTACTAAGTCAAGTATTAGTAAGATTCGACTTTCAGTATCAATTTGTTCGTGATGGTCCTCCATGCGTGTAAGGTAATTTTTATCATAAAACGGTTTGAAATTAACCCTTTCTGTTTATAACAAAATTCGTAGTTACCTGACGGAGCATTACTTCAAACTATATTGTATTTTCCCCCCAAATGTTGATTGTGAAGTTTTGACCTATATTGACTACACCAACTTTTGAGAAGTGATATATGGATATTTGACAATATCTTATACTTATATTTCACATATTTTGCTTGATTTAACACTTTGTTGTATATTTGGTACTTAATTATTTTCAAGTATGTATATAGATTATAATTGTCTTTACGGGTTTAAAGGAGAATAATTCAAACAAAAACATGACGTAAAATAAAGATTTCACGCATATAAGGGATGCACGGCCGTGCACTTTCCCATGCACTTCTTTCAGGATTTTTAGAGAATTTGGTGGTACAATATTTGATGCACAGCCACCAAATCGTGCATTAGCCAAAATCTTAAAATTCTATATATAAAGACATGAATGGAGAGACTTGGGGGATTTCAGAGGTGGTGGTTGTTCTTAAGAGGCAATTTTAGTCCAAATAAACCAAAAACAAGAAGAAATAATCAACAAATGCATCGGAATATAAGATCAAATCTCTACATCACAAGAATATTTGATAGAAGATAATAAGGAAGATTTAGAAGTATGTATCCATTGTTTTCAATTCGTTTTTCCTTCTATATATGTTTGATTTCTTGTTCGATAATATGTAACTAAACGTCTTGTTAGTGTCATATGTTAATTCTTTTATATGACTTTATTCTTTTATTAATGCAATTGGTTTAATTGATTATTGTGATTTAATTATGTGTTTAATATATGTTTTAATAAACCTGAAAATATTATATCATAATTTGATTTCATACATAGAGATTGAGAAATTCTATTGGTAAATAAATATACCGTAATTAGAAGAGTTGATTATAACTCTAGAGATAGGATGACATAAATCATTCGAATTAGGTGATACGTGATTTTCAAATAATTTGGTGATACACGCTTTCCTATACTACCGTGCACCAGATTGTGCATCTTTACGTCGTAAAAATATTCAATAAAAAACAATTAAGAGATTTAGAATTATGGATTCATTGTTTTCAATTCGTTTTTCTTTTTATGTATGTTTGGTTTCGTATTTAATAATATGTAACTATATGTCTTGTTAGTGTTTAAGTTACATGAACCTTATGTTAATACTTTGATATAATTTGATTCTTCTATTAATGTAATTGATTTAATTAACTATTGTGATCTCGATCACGTGTTTAATATATGTTGAAATATTAGATCTTATTATGATTTCATATATAGAAATTGAGAAATCCTATTAATGAATAGATCTATTGTGTTTGGAAGGAGTTTGTTACAACTCTAGAGATAGGATAACATAAATCTTTCAGATTATGGTCAAATCTAATAGAGAGATTCACAAATCGGTAAAACAATCTTATAAACTCCTTGAGTAATTCAAATGAAACTTTATGATTAGTTGTTAGTAGATTCAAGGTCTACTATTAGCATATTATAGGAATCTTCACGGTCTAACAAATTAGCGAAACAATTGCATAATAAGATATCAATCTGTTAAGCTTTTAGGAGGATTCGAAACCTAGATATTAAATTTTGATATCGATAAATTTCTAAATGCTTCCTTAATTATCTGTTCAATGTCGGTACTTATTTTATTTAATTACTTGCTTTCTTTTAATTAAAAATCTAAAATCAATTGTTAAGTTAAATAGTAGAGAAAGGTAATTACTAGAATTCATCTTCTTCACGTGATCGATCCGTACTTGTCAGGATTAACCACAGCTATGCCGTACAATTTCAATTATTAATTACAATAACGACTGTTGCAAAATAAGCCAATCCAAAAGCCAGCTGATCAGTTACAAGGACAGCAAGCAAGAAACCTAGTTTATTACATTACATTTTTGTGTTACGTAGGTGCCCACCGGTGAGCGTGTGGATTCACCGACAAACGAAGGCGAATGATCTATAAAACCAACTCCGTACAACATTTGGACGTATTTGTCTTTATCTTACAGTCTTACTATTTACAAATTATGCTCCATAGTGTGAGTCTTACATTGGCGCTTACTGTCATCTCCCGTTTGCTTACGATTTTATCGGACGCCCACAATTATGTGATGTGGCTGCTTAAGAGCCTTTGCTTAAATGTGTTGACATGGAGCGTTATAACTACGTACAAGGATCAGGATCACTACTTTGTCTATACAAAGAAGATTATCGAGTTTTGCTTGCAACTATATGCAGGGACGGAGCTACACTGGGTAAGCAGGGGCTTCTGTATTTACTATCTCTAAAATATTTTATATATATATAAAAATATTATTTTAAATTTTAATCTCATACAAAATAAAATTTTACTTTCATTAAGATTTTCCTTCATTAAAATAAAATTTTACCTTCATTAAAATTTTGCTTCCATTCAAAACAATTTCTGGACCCATTCCTGACTACATGTATATTGAAAAACAATTATGTGCGATGTAATAATTGAAGTATAGCATGTTTGGGCTGTCATTTAACCCTGATTCTGAATAAATTATAATTGATCAACAATCCTTTTTTCTACCTACTTTTGCATTTATAGAGGAAGGACAATGTTTACTGAAAAGAGAATTTAACTTCTCTTTATATCTCAAAAGTTTTATATTTCCTTCATATCATGATTTTGGAATTGTGATAAATCAAGATCCTCATTTTCTTTACATATCATTTTATTTTGGTTCTTCAATTTCCACAAATAATCCTTACCTATACTGTATAACAAACTTTATTTTATCAACAACTTTGAACTGAAATCTATAACTCTTGTAGCTAGAATGTGAAAATTTTGACTCCATATTCGTTAATTCTAATGGGAAGAATTATTCTCATTGAGAATTTTATTTTCAATTTTTATAGAAAAAAAGAATTGTTTAGAATTCTAGGTGAGTTATAATGTGAACCAACTGATGATTAAAATAAGGTTAAATTGAAAGCAAATAATGCTAAAATTGCAACTTGGATTTTGAATTCTGATAAGAAAGAAATTGCTTTGAGTTTGAAACCCTTCAGTACTACTCGTATGATTTGGGCTCACCTTAAGAAGGTGTATTCTTAAGCTAGCCATGCTAGATGGTTGAAATTGAATATTTGATTACTAAATTATTGGGATTATGAATCGAATTAAGTGTAATATCCTTAATCATTGTTTAGGATTTTGCTTTTTAGGAGTTACAGAAATAAAGAGATATGAGTGGAGTGCTTCAGTTCTTATGAAATTCATATTAGAATTTCATAATGCTAGAGCAAATATAATCGATCGGGACTTAATTAATATTGATTCAGTTTTGGGAGAAGCTTTTTTTAAGAGGAAGCCTAGCTTTAAATTCTTGCTAATCTGGATGTCAAACCTGATTCCATTGATGTTATTTTTTTAGCTTCTTAAGGCAAGGCCCGGACAAAACAATTGTACAAAGATTATAGTAAAATTTAATGCAGATTTTATAATAGTATTGGATATATACAATCTCATTAAAAGAAGAGAAACTATTTTGTAAAAAGAAGTGGCAAGTGATTCTTGAATGTTAATTATTGCAAAAGAATAAGCAAACCCAACATGCCTGCCCTATCTCTGGTATAAGTCAAAATTAAACTACTGATGGTCTAACACAAGAGGCCATACAATAGATGATCAAACCACCATGCAATCTCTTATTCCATGTGCAATTTCAACTACCTTCTTTGTTGCTAGTTTAGTTGGTAAAACAAACCAATTATCTCCTTTGTTCATTAATTTTACAGCCTTCAATTATATTTTTAACTAAACATTTCACTTTCTAAAAATTCATTCATATCCACTAAATAATTTGGTAATTACTGCTAACAGAGCAAAATTACCTATAAAAGGAGTTGGAACACTTTTTTTTTAACAAATCTCTTCCTCTTTCTAACTCTCTTTATTTCCTAAAGTTAACTGCCAAGTTATTCATTAAAAATGTTCCATTACTTTTTCTCCATCTTGTTGTTCTATACAGGACCTGCAATTAGAAAGGATATAAGCAGGGTCAATTATTTCAATTAAACCTAAATGATCCAACCTCTCACAATTATAAAGAAAATCAATCTTCTTTTCCAGTTTGTTGTTCTATTTCTTCTTCAAATAATGTTTTAATTATAATAAAAAAAATGGCATCTTTGGCTTTGATGCCTCATACATCCTTTTGCAGGAAAACTTAAAATCATGTTTCGATCCAATGTGCTTCTTGATCATTTAAATATTAATTTTGTTTCTTTAACATTACATTGTAAAAGTTGTTCTTTTGGCAAGGCTATAAATTTACCTTTTTCTCCTAATTCCTCTAGCATAGATTTGGCTTTTGATTTAATACAAGCTAATTTATAGGGTCTATTACCATCTTTGTCTAGGTTAGGATACATATAATTGTTTATAGATAATTACACACAATTTACCTTGTTTTTGAGTGTTAAATCTATCTTACTAGTATTGCAAAACCTTTTATCATTATGATTAAAATATATTTTGACAAAACCATTAAGACTTTTTCCTCTTATTCTATAGGATAACTTTGTTCTATTAACTTACCAATCTCTTTTAAGAAAAGACATTTTGCATAAATTATCTTATTCACAGAATCCAGAGCAAAATGGAGTTATAGAAAGAAAAAATTTCATATCATTGAAATTACTTGTATTCTCTTACTTGAATTCCATGTTCCACATAGTTTTTAGGTAAAAGAAATTCATATGGTTGTTTTTTTAGTTAATCAACTTATGCATATGTTTAAACATCACACAACTTGGTCTTGGCTATTCAAGAAATCATCCAAGTACTCTTATCTTAAAGTCTTTAGTTGTGTTTGTTTCATCCTTTTACCTCCATTTGAATCTACAAAATTATGTTTTAAAGTAGCAAAATATGTATTTCTTATTTATAATGACAAAATAAAGAATATTTTTGTTATGATTTTCACATAAAGAGGATGCCCATTTCTCATCATGTCACCTTTTTTGAGAATTTGTATTGTTATTCATCTCATCTTGTGACTCTTACCTATTCTCTTAATAAATCAACCTCTTTTCTACCTTTATTTTTTGATAAGAATTTTATAAGTGGTTTAGAAAGTGATTTTTCAAGTTCAATAGTGAATGTATAATACCTCAACTTGATTATAATTTCAAAAGTCCATAATCTTTATAATAACCAGACATTTTCTTATTCTTCATCCCCATCTTATTGCTCATCCCACTTTAATATTGGTTAGCCTCCAGATTGTTATCATACTCTCCAAAATAATATGGTCATTTCCATACCATCTACCTACAAGCAAGTAGTAAATAATTCATATTAGAAAAGTGTCATAGATGAAGAAATTTAGCTCTTAAGATAAACCATACTTAGGACTTAGTTACTACACTATCGGATTCCTTTTTAAATGGTAGTAAATGGATCTATAATGTTAAACTCAAACTTGATGGTTCTCTTAATAGGTATGAAGCCAAATTAGTTTCTCAAAATACATACATAAGTATAATATTGATTATAAAGAGACATTTTATATGGTTGCATTATTACAAAAGATGACTATAGTTAAAACTTTATTAGCTATTGCTTCCCCCAAATTATGGTCGTTGCATTATATGAATTTCAAAAATATGTTCTTGCATGGTGACTTAAAAGAAATTGTGTATATGAAACCTTAAGTAGGATACCAACTTCCTAATCTAAACTTGGTATATAAACTTTGCAAGTCTCTAAATGGATTTAAATAAGTTCCTCTTACATGATTTGAGAAATTCTCATCTACAATTTAACTTGATGGTTTTCAACATAGCTCAAATGATTATTCCTTATTTATTTCTCATTTGTTTAATGGTATCATTGCCTTGTTAGTATATGTCGATGATATGATTATAACAAGTAATGATCGACAAGGTATCACCAAGTTAAATAAATTTCTTAGTCCTTCCTTTCATATGAAAGGTCTCGGCCTATTTTTTTGGTTTGAAAGTTTTCAATTAGAAGATGAGGTATATCGTAGTCAACATAAGTATTCTATAGATTTGATCAAATTTGTCAATCTTATTGATAACTAATCTTAAGTTACACTAATAGAGCTCAATCTATAATTAATCAAATATGGCAGTCCATTATTACCTATTCCTATTTTATGCAAACATCTTATTGGTAGCCACATATATTACAATCACTCGACTCAATTATTATGTTATCCAAGTAGAGAGTCAATTTATATCTGGACCTTATAAATTACATCTCTTAGCCCTTTATCAAATCATTCAATACCTAAAGGGATACCGTTGGACAAGGTATATTTTTTTCTTCAATTTCTTCTCTATAACTAGTGGCACTTACTGTTGTTGATTATACTGAGTGTCCTGATACACCATTCTATAACTGGTTGGTGTTTCCTTTTAAGTTTAGCACCTAATGCATGGTAGTGCAAAAAGCAAGCTCATATCCTCAATTAATTAAAAAATTATATAGATTTTTCTTTTTTGTATTTTAATGTTTTATCTACTCAATATTCATCTCTTTTTGCTAATATCATTAGTTTTATTTACATAATGACTTTTCATGTTTATCATGAATGTATAAAACATATTGAGGTTAATTATTATTACGTACATGAACTTATGCAAGACCAAACTTTTCAACTTCATCACATGCCTTCTCAAGATTAAATTGTAGATTTGCTTGCCAAATCTATAATATTCGTTCAACATAAGTTTCTAGTTAATAAATTGATACTTATTAACACTTAAGATCAATTTGAATGGAGATGAACAATGTAAAAACTGTAGTATAACATGTTTTGGCTATAATTTAGCCCTAATTTTGGACAAATTATAGTCGATTAATAATCTACTTTCTATCAAATCTCTTTATATCCCAAAAATTTTGTCTTTCATTTCACTACCAAATTGGTCTAGGATGAAACAGTTTAAGAGGTTAATTTGAATGATTAATGCAAGTATTTCTGATTTTAGTAGCTAAATTTTAAACTTTAAATTCTAAAATTCTAATTTATTGGTGAAATAAATATGTTCCTCGATTAAATTTATAATTTGAATTCTATTATTATTGTTCTCAAAAGGTGATTTAATTGATAATGAGAAGTCTTTCAAATATTTCTCATATTTAAAAGTTAAAGATTTGAGTTGTAAAATTTACTCACTTAAAAGATGTCAACGCCTTATTAAAGAGATTTTTAAAGTATAACTAATAGGAGTAAAGATATGTTGAACATCTAATATTATATTATGAAATATATGAAAGATAGTGATACTGTAATTGACTCAAAAAATTTTACTAAGTTTAACTAATTATAAATGGAGGCACATTAAACCTATTGATAATACTCGAAAAGTAGCATTTACAAATTCCATTGCCAAAAAAAAAAAATAGTATTGTTTTCAAGTTATTAAAAATGATTTTGCATAAAAAATTTGTTTGGGGATTTCACGAATTCTTTAAAATTATGAAATTCTTATATCATAATCATATTTCATAAACATCTTTTAAAGAGAGCTTCTGAAACTTCTATAACTTTTAATAACTTTTGTAAGGCAATTTTATAGAAAAGAACCTTTAACTTTACATTGTTAAATCTATAGACAAAGGTATTAATATGAGAATATTTTAATGACCTAATTCTATCTTTTAAAATCTTATGAATCCCAATGAAGGAATTTTAAGTCTATAAATTTTTGAAGTTATGTATTTGAAATATTATAGTATCATTCCATGTTTAAATTCAATCGTAAGTCTTCCTACTTAAAATGATTTTTCAGGGCATTTACATAGTATTTTTCCATTTTCCATAAAATACTAAATAATGTTGAAATTTTGTTTGGTGGTTCAAAATATAAATCTTTCCTAACAAAACTTTTTCGAGCCTTTTTTACTTTATTTTAGAAAACTTATTTTAATTGTTCTCTTTGTTGTTAGCCAAGTATAGTAACATGAAAATTTTGGTCTTATAATTTGTTTCCTAAAAGTATTCTCTATTTTATACTTCATTTCAGAAAATATCTTCTTTAATTTCAATTATATAACACATTGTTTTAGAAAGTAAGAAGATTGAATGTTATTTTAATAAAATTGAAAGAAATGACATATGTTAACTAAATTTGTGTTATTTGGATGAACAAACTCATGATAACATGAATTTAGAGGTAGGGTTAGGAATAACATATAAGATATGTTTTGGTAAGAGTTGTCACTTAACAGATATAGGAGTCACATGAGATGTGATTGATAAAGTTGTTATTTACGTAATTTAAGTTTAGTTGATTTGTTTAACAAACTCAAGATCAACTATATTTGAATGAGATCCTAGCCCACTAGAAAGATTAGAGTAATCTTTCCGAATAGTAGTAAGGGCTATTATTTTGAATAAAATAGTGGAAGTAACCAAATGCATGATTAAAATCCTAATCTTATTTAGTAGTCGTGGCATATAATTAATTACCATTTTTCTCATATTTTATATTTTGTTCTATGTGGAATTTACCTTGTTTAGGATAGTTGATACTAAATTAGTGAACCCAATTTCTTGGACATAAGTTATGCTTAAAAAGAGTTCTTAAAGTTAGAAAAGAAGATTGCTTGTCTTTTATGTATTTTTTCTATAATCCCTATTGAGGACTAGGTAACAAAGTTTTAGAAATATGTCAAAATCATATAGATAAAAAAAATATATTGACATTTTGAGTTGACTGATGTCTCATAAACTTTGGAGACAACATGTAAGATGTATGCCAATACCATGGTAACAAGATGCAAGAGGTTGCATAGAGTAGAGCTGCAAGGTATAGTATCTTATTAGAATTTTTCTATTTAATTTGGCCTACTAAAGTCATAAACATGGACATCAATCAAAGGCTCTGCTATAATATGATAATAGTTGTCATAAGAAGAAAATAATTGCATGAATTTTCTTATTTATACATGATATGATAAAGATCATCTGTATTTCTAGTTCATGCTTATGAGTATTTGATACTGAATCAAGATTCAACATTATTACAATGTTCAAAGTATGATAACAAATAGATTGTTAAGTAAAATTAGTTGATCCAAGTTTGTACAAATAGTTAGTATGTATTGGATTAAAGGAGACTTATGCTTAACATAAGTAGCAAAAATACAAATTTGGTTAACCGAGAATATCCCTTTAGGCCATATTGTTTAAATCAACACGATAGGAATCATAAAGTTACATAGAAGGACAAATGTATCCTTTTGATTATGAATCGTATGAAACTTGTGAAAGTTGTCAAGTTGAAGAACAACCAAATCAATCTTTGGTGAAAGGATGATGATGAAATTGAATTGTTAAATTTATACATGTGATGTATTCGATGGAATAACAATTCATAAAAGGATGATACTTATTTTTCATTAGATTACTAATGACTTTATATGATATATGTATTAAATGAAATGTTGATTTAAAATTTTGAAAGTTCAAATTGTTTAAATCTAAGTAGAAATTAAGCATTGAGAAAGTTGAAAACTTCGATGAGATCGTTATGGTAAGTTTTAAATTTTTGTTTATCTATAGGGAATGAGATTCTCTAGTGAATACCTTCACGACAAAATTTCATAATATTATGGATTTATATAAGGAGGAAAATACAATATAAGATATTATATGTTGCAATATTATTTCTTCTATACTTATTCGTAGTATAATGACTTACCTTCAATAGTTCCAATGGAATCAATTAGCAAGATTTCATATTATATATAAACCGCTAAGTCTTTGAAAGAGTTAAAATTAATGGTTTAAGGATGTAATGACTAGTTGAAGCATGTATTATCCATTAAGTTTATAACAAAATTGGGTAATAAAGGTTATGAGATATCCGAAAGGTTAGATTTAATCTTATAGACCTGTTGAACAAATTATTTGTTTTAATTTAATTATAGGAGAATGTTTCTCAAGATAAGCTGTGGGAGTAAGATGATATTTGAAAGGATCAAATTTCATGACAATACATGCAATTAGAACTATTCCTATTATTGATACATTTGATGTATAGTTGAAAGACTATGAAATAGTAAAAGATTCACTTTTATGATGAATTCAAAGAGTTTATTTTGTAGATAATTATGAATTTATCATGTCTATAAAAAGGTTAGTGGAAGTATAGTTGTCCTCTTTAGTGGGAGTATGTGGAGATATATTGCTCACAAAAAACAACAATTCTAACTTTCAATTGTTGAAAATATAATTATCTAATAACAACTCTTATTGGATAGAAAAGATAACAAATTAATTATGGGAATTAGATCTATAGAGATATATTGGAAGTTGTTCACGTATTCTAATTCCAAGTACATAGATAATATAATAAAGATGTTTGGGATTTAAAAATTAGATGCTTGTGAAGTATTAAAGATATCTTTTACTCTATGTAAGAGTTGATAGTTGAGTTTAGAATTATAAGGATATAACTTTAGAAGTAAATCCTAATTAAGTTATATTTACTTATAATAATATTGTTCAAGATTGGAAAGGTTTCAATATAGCAATGGTTGCTAATTAAGCCATAATATATTTTTCGTTTAGTGGAAATGATTAATTGGATCAATAAGTTCTTTAGTGAACTTGATATAATTCCTTGCATTGTTCAAGACAGTAATGTACTGTGGAACATTAAAGTCATCAGGTATACAAAAGGAGCTAAGGTCTCATCAAAGATTTGAGGATATATTTAGGCAAAATTTCTTAATTTTGATGATAATTAAGATGAAAGTTGTAAGATTTAAGTAAGTACTCACTATAGGGAACCATATAGAATTCTCTCATTAAGTCACTATCCCAATAGTAGCATAATTGTCATATGTTAATATGGTATATGATACTTAAAACGATTAACTTAGTGCAAGTGAGAGATTGTTAGTTTATGCCCTACAACCAATCAATTTGGTTGTAGTTTAGTGACAAAGTAATTTAAGACATTCTTTATCTTATACTTGTTTAGATGTATATGATAAATTTCATAAGATGTTTATAAATTGCAAATGAAATTATAATGAGATTCATATTGCATTTATGTATTATCCCTAAATTGTTCCTAGTCATTGTTCTATTAAGACTGGACATTAATAGAATACAAAAGACTAACACATAGTATGTTTTTCCTTATGAAAGAAGTAATCGATCTCATAGACTAAAATATGAAAATACTTGAGCAAATATTTAGGTGTTTGTTAGAGAACAACTTAACTGAATAGGCTTGATATAAGAAATTCATTTAGAGTACTACATGTATTTCAATGGAATTCTCATTATGAAGATTGTATAAGTAATCATTTGACTTTAGGTCATCAAAGTTATCTTATGTAGGGATTGTTATGTTTTGATACTAATTATGACCTATTTAATCATGGGTCAATCAATTGGTAGTCATTGGATGTAGCATGAACTATATGAAGGTAGTTGTATAATCAAGATAGGATTCACCACCCTAAAGCAATTAGGGAGAATATTTTGTTGTTCTCGATTAGTATTGATTAGAAAATTCTTAGCCAAGATGGAATGACGCTTTGTACATAGCTTACGATTGTCATTAATTGAATTAATAGCTAATGATGAATAAATAATATGACTGGACTCAAAATAGAGTAGACATGAATTTCATGCTCTATGTCTAATCAAAACATTGTATGATAAAATGATTGAATTATACAGAAAAATCATGCATGAAAAGGTTAGTCAAAACTACTTTGACATTCTTAATTACTTGGGAGGTCATGATGTATTTCTAGATGTCAATCTTGATCTATGATTATAAATTGTTTAATTGGAGAATCAAAGATAAATTTAAAAATTTAATTCATTCTAATTATGAATTAGAATTATAATTTATAATCATTGTCAATATAATTTTGAACCTAATTGGTCTCACATATAGAATGGGTTGGAGAGAGTAAAGATATTTTATCAAGTTAGATTTGATTGTAAAGTATGAAAATTTTATAATTAAATATGAGATATTCAACAAATAAGGATCAATATGAGATATTGGACCTTATTTATTCATAATTGGTATTTAATTAAAATTATTTGTAATTTTAATTAAAGTTAATTAAAATTAGAATTTAATTTCAATTAAATTACAAAAATGTCTAAAACATATTATAACTAGATTGAAATTCTATAGAGCTAGCACTTTTTTCTTAACCCTCTCTGTAAGAGTTACGGAGTTCTCTCATCTCCTTCTGTAGATACCTTTAGAGGTCAGACATTTGTGCGACTACGATGGTTGAGACGGATCAGTTTCGAAAATGGTTCAAGAGATATGGTAAGATAAGGATCAAACTTCGAATAAGGTAAGAATTTCGATTCATGCTTTGTTACAACTACGATGGTTGAGATATATCAGTTTCAGAAATAGTTTGAAAGATATAACAAGATAAGAGCCAAACCTCGAAATAAGGTATGAATTTCGTTTCATGCTTTATTATAATTATGTGTTAATCATTTTATAGAATTAAAGAGATTTAGTTTCCGGGAAGTAAAAACTAAAAAAAAATTTCATAATTATTTTGTTCCAGTTGGGATCTAATCTTAGTCTAGTTTCCCAACACTCTTTACATATCAATGAAAGTCTTCTCTCTCGCCTAATCTGAACAAGGGTTATGTTTCTTCGGCCTTGTTTGGTAAATGGCTTATCAGTCATTTTTTGGCGAATTGAATGGTTTTAGTTGTTTAACCATGTCAAACCACTAATACTTATATTTATTAATAAGCTGATCGAGTTAGTAGATTGAATTCAATCCATTAATTTTAAAAACACTATTATGAGGAGTGTTTTCCTTGAGTAACTATCCAATTTACAAAATTTTGAAATTATGTTTATCTAATGAAAGTCAAAAGGACAATGCAAGTAAGATGAATGAGTTCTTTCAATCTTTTTTTAAGATACTCGAATCAAATCATTCCAGCTACAGTTGTGGATCAAATGTTAGCATATATCAAGATAAAGTCCTTGAACTCTTGCACGAGAATAAGGACAAATTGAGTCCTAATGAATTAGTCTCACTCCCAGAAAAAATAGAAAATATAACAACCCATTTCGATGATCTTAAGGAATTAGTCTCGCTGCAAGAAAAAATAGAAAATCTAACAACTCAATTCGATGATCTTAAGAACGCCTATTAGTTAGCTCCTAAGTCCTGACATACTCATGAAATTAATTAGTAAAGACTAAAAAGACTATTATATTTAAAAGTTATTATAAATTACTCAAAGAGATAGAGATAGAGATAGATAGGGATAAAGATAGAGATATAAATTTGACTTAATTTATACAAATTTTAAAAAATTAGTCATTAAATTAAAATTTTAAAATATTTAATATCAAATAAAATTTTAGAAAATTAATTTTTTAAAATTTGTTATCTTTAATTATATTATATTAATTACTTTTGTATAGATCCAATATTTAGGTCCCTTTTATATCAATATTTAGTAGATAATATTATTATCACTTGTATATTATGTTTAATTCAATTCAATTTAATCTAAAATTAATTATTTTATCTAAGTTTAAATTTGAAGAGATTAATATAAATAGTTTTAAAATATTTTATTCTATTTTAATATATTAAAATATAGTTTAAATTTTAATTTTTAAAAATAAAAAATTATATCTCCTTAAATTAGAAATGAAATCGATATCATTTTTATAGACCCAATTTCATATTAAGCTCATTGGCGTTGTATTTGAGAAAAAACTCCTAGTGCGATCTAACCAAACTCATTTTCAAGCTTATTTTTAGTGACATTTTAGTGATATCTCAAGTTCTTCAATTGGCCCTTCGTGGTGCAAATCTAGAAGGATCACATAAAGTTTTAAATTAAGCTCATTTGTTATTGAGAAGTTGTATTGAGAGGACTTTTGGTATTCTTAACACTCGATGAAAGATATTATAGAAAATGATGGCGTTGATTTGTTCTGCTCTATCTAAATTCTCATGAAAATATTGAAAGAAATACTAAGATATAAATAGATAATACTCATGTCCTTATAAATCTTTTTTTTAAGTCATATCTTCGTAGATCATTTTACATATAAACAATTAATACTAAATATTTAATTTTATCAAACATCTTTAAATAAACAACTAATGTTATCCGCTTGTCAAATCAGCTATATTAATTCACTATTAGCTAAATGTTGATAGAATTAGTTAATAACTAATACAATCGGCTGATTGTCAAACATAACTTTTGTTTAGTAAAGTAGATTCCTGACATTTCATAACGTATTTTTGGTATCACTTATTTTTAATAAGATAAGAGCAGCATGAAGCCTTTTACTAAATTATAACATAACTCTAAATAGTGAGCAAAGGGACCCACATTGGCTTAAAAATCCTATATTACATTATTATCATAAGCTACTTGAAAATTGAAATAAATGGAAAGTGTCGTAATCAGCAGGTAAGTACCAAAGATTTGAATTTTGTATCGTACCAGCCAAAAAACGGTATAAAATTATGTTCAAAAATACCAGTCTTTGATATTGGTAAATATCGACTGGTATTTAAAACGACCAATACGGTGAATTTAAAAAAATAAAAGGACTTTTTAGTAAAATTTTTAAAATTTTTTCAAGAATTACCTCCCACGTCCAAATGAACTATTTATTTCAACTTTTATTGTGATTTTAAAATTTTATTTTAAAATAAAATAAATATTTTATTACTCATGATAATTATAAATTAAACAAAACTTTAAAATAGATTATTTTAATTAATTTTTAATATTTTATATAATATTTATTAATAAAATATTAATAAAATTATTTTTAAAATAAATAATTTAAAATTTATAATGTAATATTTATTTTAAAATATATTTTAATTATTAAATCAAATATTATTTAAATTGATATATTTTAAAATATAATAATTAATTTAAAAATTTAAATTAAATTAAGTTATTTACAATTTTAGTAATAATTATTTTAATTAATTAAATATGTAGTATTAAATTAAATTTGTTTAAATTCTTATTAATAATTAATAATTAATAATTAATAGTCAATTAAATAATATATATTTTTGTTTGATTTCACTTCTAATTAATTGTTTCTCGTCACGAGATCTTATTGTAAATTGTAATAATTTGAAAGTTAAGGATCTTTATTGTTCTTTTTATTTGATATTTGAATGTAATTATTATTTATTAGAGGATAAAATTGTAATATTTAAAATACTTTGTATTGTTTTTAATTTTATACTTGTATCATTATAATAGTCTTTTTCATATTAATTGTGGTTATTATTTATATGTGAAATATCTGAAAATTATTATTATTTTGTATTAATTATGGTTATTATTTATTATTTATTATTATAATTTTGGAAACATAAATGATGTAAACTTATAAACTATATAAAACAATATGACAACAGACTATTTATAATTTCTAAAAAATAGGAACTATTTTATAAATTTAAAAATTACCTAAAATGATATCTCGGTATTAACCGATACCGGTATAATATCATACTAAAATTTAATTTGGTACAATATTCATAATATTAGTATTTACGCATGTGGTGTGGTGAAGAGATGAGGGAAAGTGGGCAATTAATATAAATCCAACAATTAATATAAGGTTCAGTATTAATTTTTGAATGAATTAAATAAATTCAATTTAATTAATCGGTAGTAAGCGCCCACATTTACCAATTAGCATCAAGTGCCTCAAGGATCGTCTCCCAAGTGCCTCAATCTAAGTGCTTGTAGAGTTATACTCATAGTTTTAAAAATTGGATCAGACCGATCGGTTATCCAGTCCAGTTTATTCTTTTAAATCGGTTCTTAATTGAATCAGTGAGAATCGGTCAAAATCGGTTTATTGATCGGTCAGATCGGTTAAACCGGACCTGTCAAACCGGACCGATCCGAATACTGGTTCAATAATTTTTTTTTGTTTTTTATTTTTTTGTATTTTTTTAAATATTATTAATATTATATATAATTAAATATAATTATTGCATAATTATGATGTTATACTGGTTCGACCGGTGGTTAAACCAGTTGAACTGATCAAATCAATGACCAATAAAATTTCCAATTTGATGACCGATCTGAGTTTTAAAACAATAATTTATAGCTTGCATACCGACAATGATGTTTAAGCAAATGTTGGACATCAGTGAGTTGTCGTCAAAATATCCTCGCCAACGGCATGCCAAACGTGGAACGGCTAGATGTCCCCTTCATTCCTCCTCCGCAGTGAAATTGGTTTCAAGTAAATTTATAATTTATTGCCAGAAATAGGGTCGGGGTCCCAACCCAAGTCCCAACCATCTTCACCCTCATGACTCAGACCCTTGAATGCCAAAAATAAAACGAAAACCATGTGTTACTTTTCTCTTAAGCCGTGCCAGCAGGACCCTGGAGTCCACATCATCCAGGGTGGCTGCTGAGCTATAGCCTAGCCTATAGTCTTCCTTCGAAACGCTTTTCAACAACTTGAAAGCTACACCTTTGTTTAAGTTCTAAACCCTGTCTTCACTTGGTGTCATCCCCCAAAAACCAAATTAAAAGGGAAATACCTATATGGTGGGCAGAGTATATTCTACCAAACACATAAAAGTATCCTTCTACTTCACAGAGGCTAGGAAGATACATCTTACAATAGTACAAAACAGGGACCATTTCCGTGCAAGTAAACTAAATAGGAGGCTCAAAACTAATGATGAAGCTCAACCACCGAAAGTGTAAAGACGATGGCTACTATTATTATCATAATACTAATAAGAAAATGTTCACTTTTTTTTTTTTATAACTCAAGTTCAAGTTTGGTTTGACTACTTGAAAGTTGGGACGTATGAGTCACTCACTCAGACTTATAAATAGGTAAATCCGAGTCTGATCCTAATCAGTATCAAAGATACCTGCATCTAAAAATAGGTCGTCATCACTAAGAAATTACATCATCTCCTTCACTTCTCTTCTTTCTATATTATGTATTTTGCTGGAAACTTGTAATGGTTACTTGAGATCTCGAGTAATACTTTTGAATATTACCTCTAACGAACTTCCTGTTCCTAGTCGCAAATGCTCAAATGATATATCATATAAGTATAATTCTAGTGAGTCCAAAGAGACAGAGTGCCTCTTAACTCGCTTTTGTCTTGTGGACCATCGACGCTGTAACTCTTACTGTCATCTGACTTTTTATTTGGCTGCTCACTGACACCGCCATGTTTCTCAATTTTAGTGTTTCAAGCCGAACTCACAAAAGCGTCAGTAGGGTACAGAAAGGTTAACTTCTTTAAAGTAAAAGGGGTGATAATGAGATATCAGTTGTTTTCTTATTGATTCCAGGGGCTAAGGCGTTCTTGAATTCAGTCTATCCGAACTCCTCAGATCAGGCTAGGCCTCTCCAGCTGAGCTGGGCGCCGGGGCACTGGATGCACGTAGTTACTAGTTAAAATTAAGACCGATTGGAGAGAAGAGGTTGATCTAAAACGTTTTTTTAACTATTCAACTCCAGAGTCCAAACATGGACCAGTTAAGTAAAGCAAGAGATCGTCTAGAAAAACAAAGTGGAAATGACAACTAGCGGCCGTTAGCGGTGGAATCCTTGCACGGACTAGGAGGCAAGCTACTCTTTCCAGAAGCAACAAGGAGCTGCACGAACCCTTCTATTCTTTGTCCATTAGTCTCCGTCAATAACCGCTTCCCGCCAAACGGTAACGACTCCACACCTCTCTCATGCAACACTTGGTCCACCACTCCGTGGCTGCCCAATCCGTTCGCCTGCATCACATTTCACGGCGTCAATCAGCTTTTTACCAGAAACCCAGACATTTTTACCTACATGCTTAGTATTGTTTATGACGATGGTTCAAATCGAGGAAAAATAATACAGTACCAACTCCACATCTATCTAAAGTCAAACAATTAAACTATCATTTTGCTTACACAAAACTTACTCCAAGTTACTACATTCATTCTCTTTTACGGTAAACTGTGGCAGCAGCCAAACAATCATCATCAGTGTTGTTACCTGGATTCTAATGTAGTCCGTTCGGTTCCAACAGAATGCGTTACCCAACATCTGGTCTACAGTCTCCGAAACTCCGTCAACCGCAATGTCAACAACCCACGACGTCGAACACTTGCCGTTGCGACGGAGCTTCCTCACCCTTGACGATCCACTCGACGGGCCGTTTCCTAACGATAGAACTAGTAGATCCTCTACGCCGTTAACTGACGGGAAATCCCGTTTGTTGTGGAGTACATGAGTAACTGCCGCCGCTGTTGGGTTGTTCATCACAAGACCTCCGTCAATTGCGGTGCACGACGTCTTCCCGTCGACGGATGTCAAGTTAAACGGCTTGAAGAGGCTCGGCGTCGCTGACGTGGCGCGACAGACTTTCCATAGCTCGAAGTTGAAATTATTATCCTCCGACGCGTCGGCGTGAGAGAAGACAAAGGGAGCAGAACTCTTGAGGTCAAAGCAAGGAACGAGAAGAGGCTTACACGTGTCCCTCAAGGTCAAGCTATTTCCGTCCTCTCTCTTAAACGCCTCCTTCAACACTTTATTCATGCTCTTACCCGAGAATCTTCTACGTCGACGGAGGAATCCGGCGAGCTTAACCTTGAACAGCTCAGAGTTCTTCTCCTCGACAAAGGCCACAGCTTCTCTAGCAGTAAACAGAGGACGGCCAGAGCCGTCGTCAGCGACCAGCATGGCTGCGAGGAAAGCGCCGATACCAGTACCGGCAACAATGTCGAAGAAATCGGCGATTCGTGCATGGGGATCACCTATTTTGAGACGGATCTGGTCCTCGAGGTGGATAAGGGCAGCACCGGAGACAATGGCGGTGGTTCCACCTCCGTCGATACTGAGCACTCTCATCTTCTTTGTTGATTCGCAGTGTGAAAGCCATTTCTGCTCCAGCTTCGAGAAGATCTCCAGCGTAACCTTACTCAGTTCCATTTCTTTTCTACCCAAAATGCAAAGACGTTTGAATGGAATTAAAAGCTTTACTTTACTAATTAGTGGAAGTGGTGAAATGTGTCCCTCTCACGCTTTCTTGTTGAGAGACATTAATGACTGAACCATGCACACACACTTTCTCTGTGTTCTCTCCCTCTGTCTCTGTTAAGGCTTTGTGTGAGTGAGAGTGGCGTTATGTTATGATTCTCCTCCCACTCTGTGGCTCCGAGTGGCTGAGAGTGAAAAGTGTGTATTTGTCAAGAAGACCTTCCTTCTTTGCATATATGTACACACTACACACTGACTGAGAGATGTCAAGTGTGTTGACTATTGAGTGTGCTTGCACGTGCAAGAGCGCGTGTAATCTGGGCTTTTCAGTCGGCTCGGCTTCCACTTCAACTGCTTCGCTCGTCCTAGTTCCAATTCCAACTGCCATCGATGCTTTGCTTTCTTCTTTTCTAATTTTTCTCTTGTTAGGACGTTGTCTTAACTATAAGTTACTTAAGCATGCTAACTAACTAATCATGCTGTCTTAAATAGGGGGACCGACCGGTAATTAATCAGAAAATGGAAACAAAACAAGGAACAAATAAGTAATTTGCAGTCTTGGGCATTTTCGTTAGTCAAATCAAGCAATAGAATTCCGAAAAGATAATGATGTAGGTTGAAACCAAAGGCATGTTTGAAGAGGTGGCATCATTAGATGTTAGAAACAACCTAGTAGTAATTTGGGAGCAAATTTAGGCAATCACGCCAATTTTGGTGCTTATGAATCTGCTGTTAGATATGACATAAATTTTATCGGTCGTCTATAATTAATTAACACAAAAATATATCTGCTTTATTATTTACTTTCATTTTAAAATTTCGGAAATCTTGAAAACATTTGTCGATGGTTGAACAAATTGCTTTCTTTACATTACAATAGAACAACATTAGTAAGATTCTTTTACATCGTTTTTAATACATAAATCTCTTAAAGAAAATTAAAATACGCATAATAATTTTATAAGTATATCTAACTGTCAGTTATAATAATTTTATTACCTTTTCATTATAATCCTAATCAGTTTTTATCAATGTCATTTTCTTATTGAATCTTAGTCTACTTAGCTGGATCTTTTATTGAATTAATTTATTATTTTTATATCAAATTAAATTTTAATTTTTATCATTAATTTTTAAAATTAAATAGAAACAATATTCCAACATTATCCTCCTTGAAAAAATATTAATTATCATATCCATAACTAAAATAATATTGAATGTTAAGAGAATAAAAATAATATTGTATTGATCAACCTTTGTAAAGCATTTTATCTAAAATAATTGATGTCCATTATTTTATGACTAAAGATATAGAAAATATACATATGTCATATGCAATAGATTCATTATAATCAAGCATATCCAAAAAACTTTGTAATATGAATACGAAAATGGAGTGTGACGAATAATAATAGTATTCAAATAATCTATAATACACCATGATTTGTTTATTAGTCTTGGTTTCTTTAAATATTATTTTAAACTACAATAGAGAAATTAAACCGCATTAAAGAGCTTGATAACATTAAAACTTTTATATCCCTTTCTCATAAAACCTATAAATATCTCGAGCTACTTGAACGTGTTAGGAGACATAGGATCAAAATCAAGTTGTATATTTGTCTAGGAACCTATAATATGCTTAAGATTGACAAAAATCTTAAGACTTTCATGTATTATGATAGTACGAATAATACATATGAATAATAACAAAATTATAATCATCAATATATAAACAATGCAACATAATGAATGAGGGAAAAATTATATACAGGTAAATACATAATTATCTCCGACTAATAATGTCAAAGAACTTCAAAACTCCCACACTGCAATGAGTTTATCAATAATAATAGAACAAAGTCTTTTCATCAGAGGATCAACTAAAATATACTCAGCCAAACATATGTTCTGGTTCTGCCGGATTCTGGCGAAACTGAACGTTGCCGTTTGGATCCATGAAGTCGGTTGCTTTCAGTAGTAACTTCGACGAGAATATCCCTGCAAAACAAAGAAGGCACGTCAGGGGTTATGTCCCGATTAGCCCCTCCGACGCTCAAGTTAGTCTTTTCCGGTGAAGGTGATGTCGCCGTATACAGAGAAGAATGAAATTGTGGTTACGTACCTTTGTTCTGGCAAAGTTGGTTACGTACCCCTACTCCTCGAGTCTGAGTGGAGAGAAGGGTCGAAGGAGTATGTTAGGATTTTGTTGCTCGTCTTCTATCTTATAACTCGTCCGTAAGACGGGTCATAAGATGGTCGATCGGTCAGATATTGGCATTGTAGCTCATTCATGGGACAGCTCGGGTAGGCTCGATCGATCGGATGTCGACTGGTTGTGCGTAACTGCTCGTACTGGGATCGGTTGACCGAGTGCCCCAATCGATTGGCCTCGGCACTTATTGCGCGAAAGCTCGCGCTAAAGCAGATCGGGTGGTCATCATTGGTGGGCGCGTGGAAGTACTTGAAACATTTATTGTTTGACGGCGCGTGCCCTCTGGCAGCTTTCCAGAATCTGAAACGTATCGTCTTTTGTAACCGTTGTGCAGTTGTCAAGCACGTCTTTTCAACTATCGCGCCGCTCCGAGTTTCTAATAACCCTAATTTATCTCCGCTCAGATCCTGCCACGTGTTTGAGCTCGGCTCGGATCTTCTCCACGCGTCAGTCGTTGGTTGGAAAACTCGTTCCTCTGTTCCTCTATACATGTTCTGGGCCAATGAATTGCAGGTTTTCTTCACACTTTTGCTCTCTGGCTTTATTTGCATCTTCCTTCTCACAGCTTCCGGAGCTTTCCTCCAACTGCCGTACAAATTTCCGACCTCATATCACTAAATAGGTACGTCCTTTTTCCTTATTTCCTCTTCTAAATTTCCTCTTGATGAGCATGTCGTCCACCGGTTCTCGAAGTGGGGTTTCTTCAAGGGATGATGTTGTCGAAAGGGCGTCTGAAGTTGTGGCTGAGGCGATGGCGATGTCGAGGTTGAGAGATGTCGAAGAGATCTCGACAAGAGAGCGGAAAGATGGGCTGGTCGTAAAGGAGCTGCCCAAAGGCAAATCGAGGATGTCCGCGGCGGAGTTGAGTCGGTCGATTCTTAGGAATAATATCCCTCGGTCCTGGGAGCCTAGGCTGGCCTCGGGGGATGAAAGAATCCACAGCAATACAAACGGGTGTTTTGCCGTCTCCGAGAGTTTCTTCTCGGTCGGCGGCTTGAGACTTCCGTACATCTCGATCGTTGATGAAGTGTGCGCTGATTATCAACTAAGGCCGAGTCAGATTCCTTCGAATGGGTGGAGGTTCATTAATGGTCTTGCTTTGTTGTGCCATCAGTTTGGCTGTCTGCCTTCGGTCAACATCCTGCGCCACTTTTTGAGAATGAGCCAGAGTCCGAGCTCTGGGGGTGGGATTCCTTCTTTGATGTAAAAAGATGCCCGATATCGCCCAACCGAAACGACTTCTAAAACTACCGGTTGGTGAACGAAATATTTCTTCGTGAAGCCTCCGAGATCTTCCTCCGAGTCCCAGCCGTGGAGGTATCCCTTAGTCGAGTGATGGAACGACTCGTCGAGCCTATTTCTTTCTAGAGAGGAGTGGGAGGTGGTCGGTCGTCTAAAGGAGCTCGGCCGATATAACTTCGCTCGACTCATTTCGGGATACCGTGGGAGAGACTCGGCCAACTCTTTTCTAATTGACCCCCCGCCACAAGTTAGCGGGCTAGGAGAGGAAATCGCCCTGCCTGGTTGACCCCTCGTGGTTGAATTATTTACCATGCTTGTAGATTTTTGTTCGATTTCTAACCTGTTTTCGTTGTTTGGGCAGCCATGGCCAAAGTTCGTGCTGTCATCGGCCCCCCCAAGTCTGCCAAGGGCAAGCGCAAGGTCGCTGGGCCTTCGGAGGCCAGAGGACAGGAGGATAGGGGGAGGCCAGTTCAATTGTCGTTCGGCCCGTTGCTTCCGAGTAGCAAAATGTTCCTCCTACCGTTTCCGAGCCATCTGCAGCGCCTGCTATGGTCGTCCCGCCTGGTGAGTGCCTGGTAGTTATTGAGGAAGAGGAGGAGAGTGATCGACCTCTTAAGAGGAGAAGGGCCGTTCAAGTAGCCGACCAATCTCCTCGTCCTTTAGACCAAAGCAAGGGGAAGGAGAAAGTGGGGGATCGTGTTGCCCCGTCAGCTAAGGGTAAAGGGAAGAAGCAAACGGGGAGCGCTGATAAATGGGAACCAGCGATTAGTCTTGATAGAACTGTCTCGATTGCGAACGTCGAAGTGACTCTTCATATCTCTGAGAGGGTCATTCCTCCTCCGGACGGGAAGCGCTTTGACTCGTTGAATATTGAGGAGTTGACGGGCCGTGCCATCCGTAATTCTGTAAGGGAGGTGGCTTTCGCTTTATCTATACGTCAGCATATCGAGTTGCTGGATCGGGAGGTCCATTCACTCCTTGAGCAGGTGGATGGTTTAAAGACCGAGCTCTCAGAGGCCAGAGAAGAAGGAGACTTCTCCTGGGCTCAATTCTCTTCCTTGGAGGAGGAGAAGAAACTTTGGGAGGAGGAGCGTAACGTCCTGAGAGCTCAGCTCGGTACGGGTGAGAAGGAGAGGAGCGCCTTGAAAGCTCGACTCACTGCGGAGGAGGTTGAGAGGGTATGTTGGGCCCGGGCCCCGGATCCCCATTCCCGAAGCGGCCCTTCGGGTCACGCCGGCGACAGGCGCCCAAATACCGTCAGACCCGATCTCAACATCCATACAAATACATAAATACAATTCGATTCACACATACATATACTTATAAATATGCATTAACCATCCCAAATACATAAACCATATGTCATTGTCATTCGAAGAAATTCAACAAGTATTCTCAAAATATAACATAATACAAAATGAAATTAAATCCCAAATACAAAAGTATGCTCCATGATGAAATGCTGGTGGGCTAACCAAAGTACTAACTTAAGACAAGGCTCCTAACTAGCTTGAAGTTTCCGATGCCTTGCAAGGTCGACAATCGTCTCGATTTGCAATGGAGGAGGGGAGAATAATGGGGTGAGCTGCGAAGCTCAGTGGCATATACGTTTATAGCCATTGACAATGAGCCACACAATCAAGCATATATACTTATACAAGCATATAACAAATCATCAAATCCGTCACTATACCATCATCGCATCACAACTCATGTCATATGATTTCACAATATAACAATTTAACATGTATCATGCTCAACAAATCAATTGTGTATGCACAAACAATTGGCTCGAGAGTTTCGTAAACGATCCGGATAAACCGAAGTTAAATCCGTAAACTATCCGAGTCCGATTTCTCAAGGATCTCGTGGCCTCAAGCAGGCAGCCGGGAGAAGGCTTTATGTCAACGTGCACGTGACTCCATCCGTAACTCTCTTGCCCAAACAAATCACATAATCCGTTCGATTCATGCTCAAAGCATTTTCCACAGTTTTCTAAATTCTCATTCTTGTCCATTGCCATAAGGCCTATCAAGTCATGCATAAAATGCACATTCAATATTTCTCATGTAATTCATTACCAACAAGGTCATATCATGCAAGCAAATAAGCACACATAAGGCAATTTGCCCATACACACAATAACCATAAACATATTACCCACCTAGTATCGCTTGAGTATCAGACTCACTGCTGTCCTTCCTCTTGCGATTGGGTCAAATCAGCTTGGTTCCCTATAATAAACCAAGTTCTCATTTAATTAACAATCCATAGGAAATATTCCATAAAGCTTGACAATCAAAATAAAGCATTAAAGGTCTCCATCTGACTTCCAACTAAATTCTCGCATCCGTCGAAACAAATTCCGAACTTTCCTTCTTCATACAACTCGTAGCCCTTTATTTCTAGTTCACAATGAATCAATGATGACCTCAATTGGACATCTACACCAAAAGATATGCCCAAAATACTAAAAATTTCACTTTCGGAAAATAGGAGGGGCTCGCTGCGGCGAATGACCCTGCTTGCCGCGGCATGCACCGAAGTGTGCGTCGCGGCGTGCTCATCACTCGCACGCCGCGTCGTGCACACTCATGCGCCACGGCGTGCACGCCGCGACGTGCACATGGTGCATGCGGCGTGTCACCAATTCTCTGCACGCCGCGGCGTGCTCTTGCGCACGTCGCGACGTGCGGGTCGGAGCTGCGACTCCGAACTCCTGTTTTCTGCATTTTTCGACTTCATTTCGTTCCCAAACTCAAATGCACCACATCTAAACTGTAGATCAAGACTTATGCTACATTTCTAACCCATTAACAACTCAAAATCAAACACAAATGCATCAACCCAAGAAATCTCACCATTTTTGCCTTAAATCCCTAAAACCGTCGATTCTAACACATTCAAGCCATCTTAGGTTTTAATCTAGCCACAATACAACGGGATGAAGACAAACTTACCCGGAAATAGCTTCAAACTGTCGCAAAAACTGCAACGATCGAAATCTCTATTCTCTTCTCCTTCCTTCACCACCGACGGCGCACTCTCCTTCTTTCTTCTATTTCCTCTTCTTTCCTTTTTTCTAATTTCTTTCTCTTAAACCTAGAGGAATGGGACAAAGACCACAATACCCCTCTTAGCTAAGCCCAAATCCATTCCAACGCAAGTAAACTTCCCAAAATGCCCTCATAAACTTTTACCCTTTTTAATCCTCATTTAACCATACTAACTCAAGTAAACCCACTAATGTTCTCAAGTTAATCAAATCAAGGCATAAAACCACAATTATCACAATTCATGCTTAATATCATCATTAAAAAAAATTCGGGGTCTAACAGGGTAAGGGTGATGGCGGCGAGGAACAAGCTGTCCGAGGAATGTGCGGTGTTACAAGGAAAGCTAGAGTCGGAGAGAGCGCTTAAGGCAAAATTCCTCGAGGACTGTCATGCGACGGTGAGTGGCCAGGCGAGAACCGAAGATACGCTGAGGAGGGTGCGAGCCTCCATAAAAAAACAAAGGATCGAGGCGATCAGGCGATGACAGAGACGGTTCTTGCAGGAGGAGTGCTTGGAGTACTCTTGTGACTTAGCCCTCATGATCCTGAAAAATTGCTATGGCTTTTGCGTCCCTGAGGGATCGGACGGTCCTCCGTTTGAGGGATTTGTTGAGCCGATGCTTCCTACCACTATTGGCCTCTCTCTGGAGGAAGTAAGGGAGAGGGCCATGGAGGACCGGGGCTCAGTCCCGGATGAGGAGCTAGACCTTAGCTCGGCTGAGGAGGACGAGCTTCCTTGTGAGGATACTTCTCCGGTCGCTCCCTTAGACCCTGCTCCCGTTTTGACTTTTCCGCCCGCTTCCGAGGCTTCCCCTGGGCATCCGCCCACTTCTCCTTCTGTTGATTTTTCAAGCTCACCTGGTCGGGCATGTGACCAGGGCAGATTTTAGGAAATAAAATTGTTGTTTATATCCCCATTATTTTTATGTCATTTCCACATTTGTTTTGTTATCGTTCGTTTGGTAGTGGGATTTGGTAGTCGATCTGTGTCAATGTCGAGCGAGGTGAGTGAGGGTCCCAGGGATCTTGTCTTGGCGACCCGACCGACCGTAGTCGATCTATGTAGATGTCGAGCAAGGGTCCCAAGGATCTTGTCTTGGCGACCCGACCGACCGTAGTCGATCTATGTTAATGGCGAGTGAGGGTCCCAAAGATCTTGTCTTGGCGACCCGATCGTTCGTAGTCGATCTATGGAGATGCCGAGCGAGGGTCCCAAGGATCTGATCTTGGCGACCCAACCGACCGTAATCGATCTATGGAGATGCCGAGCAATGGCCCCAAGGACCTTGTCCTGGCGACCCTACCGATCGTAATCGATCTATGTAGATGTCGAGCGAGGGTCCCAAAGATCTTGTCTTGACGACCCGACCGATCGTAGTCGATATATGGAGATGCCGAGCGATGGCCCCAAGGACCTTGTCCTGGCGACCCGACCGGCCGTAGTCGATCTATGTAGATGTCGAACGAGGGTCCCAAGGATCTTGTCTTGGCGACTCGACCGACCGTAGTCGATCTATGTTAATGGCGAGTGAGGGTCCCAAGGATCTTGTCTTGGCGACCCGACTGACTGTAGTTGATCTATGGAGATGTCGAGCGAGGGTCCCAAAGATCTTGTCTTGGCGACCCGACCGACCATAGTCGATCTATGGAGATTGTAACATTCCGTTACCGATGTGATGAGCATGTCGATAATTTGGATGTGATAGCATTGGGTGCATTCATAATTGAACTGCACGTGTATTTTGCCTCTGCATCAGTGATAAATGAGTTAATTGCACATGCATACATAGTGACATGCATTCATGATTTTTCCAGCATTTAAATTGTGATTATGAGTTGAATTGTGAATTTTGAGATAATTGAGTTAGATTTGATTTAAAGTGAAATTAGGGATAATTTGAGTGGAATAGTTGAATTAGAGTGAAAATTGAATTTTTGGGATTTGGAAATTGAAATTTGAGTATAGGACTTTGTGTTTTATATTTTGAGGAATTATGGAAATTTTTCTGAAATTTTTAGAGTTATGAGTCCGGACCGAGAAAATGACCTAGAGACTGATGATTTAGATTCCGGTTCCGAAATTGACTGAAAAATGGCTTGGAAATTTTAAATTTGTGAGTTTAGGAATTATTGTGATGAGCCATTGAAATTAGAGACTGAAATTAAAAGAAATTGAGGGCTTGTGAATTTGTGAGCAATAGGTTTAAATCCTTATATAAAAGAGTTAGGTTTTGAAAATTGGAGATAAGCATTTCCTTCTCCTTTCTCTTCTCTCCTCGTCGACGATCTCTTCCTCCCTTGGAGATTTTCATTTGTTCCTTTCATTGTGGTTAAAGATCTGCTGGAGCGTTGGAGTTATTGATGTCTAGCTTGGCGTTGTAGTCTCATTGTTGGTGTTAGAAGTTGAGAGAGTTTTCGGAGATTTAGGGTTTCAGGTTCGATCTTTGATTTAGTAATTTTAATGAATTAAATGTTGTTATTTATTATGGTTTGTTGCATTTATGGTGTTTAATGTGTTAGATAGGGTAGTTGAGTGTGTTAAGTGTTAGCTTGAGAGAGTAAAAATGGTGGAGAAATCGATCGGAGAAGATGAAGTAGTCGCACGTCGCGACGTCTGAATTCAGGCCACGCCGCGATGAGAAAAGGCGTGCTCGCCGCGGCGAGCCACTCGAGACGTCGCGGCGAGCGAATGGGTTTTACGCCACAACGAGGTTGCTCGTAGACGTCGCGGAGAGGCGAAGAGGAGCTGTTCGCCGCGGCGAACGACCCATACGTCGCGGCGAAGGGCGAGATTTCTAAATGGATGTGTTTTGGTTTATTGGGCATAACTTTTAGTGTAGACCTCCAATTGAAGTGATTCTTGATTCGTTATAAACTAGAGAATGAGGTCTATAATTGTGGTAAAGACTGAGAGTTTGAATTTTGGTTAGAGGAATCGTAATTATCGAAAGAGAGGCAATTATAGTATCAAATGCAACTTAAGAGCTATGTTCTGACTACTTGAAGTTTAAATTGGAGACTTAAGAAATCAATGGATATTATTGACCTAGTGAATAGTGAATTTTGGTTGTGAAGCGAGAGATAGCGGAATGAGATTAGAGCGCTGGAAAATCGTGATCATGCATCGTACAATTTTGATTTTGAGACATGTGCATTATTAAATTCCTTTGATTGAGCACCTAGTGATGAGAATTCGTTTGAATTGTTATAGAGGCACCGTTGGATCGTCAGTCCACGGATATTGCTGGGACTTCCAGGCAGTAGCTCGGAAGTTACAGGTGAGTAACCTAGTTGGTTCCTCAATCTTTGTGTGTTAAATGTGCTGTGATTGTGTAAATTGTTTGACAATGTGAGTCCTTGTGATTGTGAATCAGTGTATAGAATTATGAGTAAGTGTTCTGAATACGATCAATTGAATCGATTGAATTGTGTTATTAATTGTGCAAGTGTGATTGCATGCTAGGCATGATTAAAAGCGGTAAATTAACAGTTGTGACTGGAGCAATTAGTGATCAGAGCTTTAAGCTCGATTATCAGTGAAAAGGGCCTAAGGCCAAAAGGAGAATAGTGCATACCCAGAGGGCTCTCCTATCCCTAATGTGAGCGGGCAGTAGTGCATACCTTGAGAGCTCTCCTACTTGCCAAAAATGCGATTATTGCAAAATGTACCCGAATCGGGACAATATTGATGCTCAGTCACAACACTGACATAAAATGAGAATTGACATGCATTATGCATCTGACTGTATTGTGAAAAGTGACAATGTGTGTATTAAGTGACGATTGCATAGTGATATGTGTGATTTATGTGATGGTGAACATGTGTAAATTGATTTACAGTGTTACAAATGTGTATTATGTGACTATGTGATATATCGTATATATATGCATGAGTTGGGTGAACCATCGATGATGGTTTCTCATTGAGTTCGCAAACTCACGCAACATTGCAAATATTTTTCAGGTCAGCGTTAGTAGATTTCTAGCTCCCGAGATAGACGTTTCCTACTGTGCGAGTGCGTGGGCAAGTGAAGCGATGACACACAGGTCGGTCAGTTGGGACGATTTTTTGGGATGACTTAGTATAGACTTTTGTATCAGTTTCCTTTTTGGGATTTTGTATTTTAGACTGTAGGGAACTGATAGACTTGTCTATATTTTGGATTGATAATATGAAATGAAAGATTATTATGGTTTTAAATTTTAGTGATTTGTATAATGCGGTTTAATTGTATTGATGCCATGCGAGTGTTTAGTGATTGTTTTTGATAGTAGCACTTCCTTGCTGTGGGATATGCATCGGAACGACCCACGGGCGTCCCGGTGCGTACCCTACGGTAAGGGGGCGCTATAGAGATGCCGAGCGATGGCACGTAGGATTTTATACTCTTTGTCACATATAATGGAACTTTTTATTGCCAAGAAATCTGAAAACCCCTTTATTGATGATAATGAGGGCGTGGGCCGTTAAAAAACCTGTCTGGCAGAGACAGGAAAAAGGTTCCCACGTGTTGTATACAAAAACGGTAATAAGCAAAGACTAACTAAAATAAAACTTATCTATTGGTAGAACGCCTTCAAGTTTCGAGAGTTCCAAGGCCTTGGTAGAACTTTCCCTTTCGCATCACGTAGGATGTAAGAGCCATGTCCGGCTTGCTTGATGACTCGATAGGGTCCTTCCCACGCCTGTCCGAGCTTTCCAGGATGCTTCCCAGCCACCTCGGCCTTTCGCAGGACGTACCAGCCTACCTTTACGTCGCTCGGCTTTACCCTTCTATTGTAGAATTTGGTCGCTTTTGGCCTGATGGCTTCCGAACGAGCGGCTGCCCTTTCTCTGTCTTCACTGAGGAGAACGAGTTCCGCTCTGCGGGCTTCATCATTCCATTCTTCGTCGTAGTTCGACACCCTTTGGTTATGCAAGACCACTTCTACGCGGATTAAGGCTTCTGCCCCAAAGGTCATCCTGAACGGTGTTTTCCCTGTGGCTTCGTTTGGTGTGGTCCTGTATGCCCACAACACTTCGTCAAGCTCTTCCACCCAAGTCTTTCGTCCGTCTAGGCGCTTCTTAAGAGCAGTCATTATCTTTCCTCGAGACCGTTGCTTTGAGGGTGGGCAACTGAGGTCAACTGTAGCCTTATCTTTAGTCGGTCGCAGAAATCTCTGAACTTATCGTTATTGAATTGTCGGCCATTGTCCATAACTAGCACCATAGGCATCCCGAAGCGACATAGTATATTTTTCTTTACGAAACTTTCCACCTTCCCTTCGGTGATTATAGCGACCGCCTCCGCTTCTACCCATTTGGTGAAGTACTCCACTGCCACTATCAGGAACTTCTTCTGTCCGGGACTGAGAGGGAAGGGCCCTAGTATATCCATTCCCCATTAAGCAAAAGGAATAGGATGACTCACGATTTGCATCCTCTCGGTTAACTGATGAGATAGACTGCTATTCTTCTGGCAAGACTCACATCGGTCGACCTTCTCCTGGTAGTCCTTCCTCATTTTCGGCCAATAATATCCCTGTCTGATCAGCCTATGGGCTAAAATTCTACCTCCTACGTGGTTGCCACACATCCCTTCGTGGACTTCAGTCATTGCTTGCTCGGCTTCTTCTTCATTCAAGCATCACAGCAGTGGCCAATCGTAAGATCGCTTGTATAGGACATCGTTTATGATCGCGTATTCAGCCGCCTTTATTCTCAATTTCTTGGCCTTTGAGGTGTTTTCCGGTTGTGTTCCCTCAAGGAGATACCGTCTGATCGGTTCCATCCAACCCGATCGACTGGTATTTACATCAAGAACTTCCTTGGCTTTTTAAATGTTAGGACGATCTAGTCGTTCGACTAGAACGTTATTTTTGGCGTCTCGATCAGAGGCCATCTTGGAGAGCGCATCCGCTTTAGCATTCTGAGCTCGTTTCTATCCTGTTGATCGAGTACTGCTCGAAATTACTTAACTCCTGCTTTACTAGTTCCAGGTACTTGATCATGCTGTTCCCCTTGGCTTCATACTATCCAGTGACTTGGCCGACCACCACTTGGCTATCGCTATATATCTTTAGATGCTTTACTTCCATTTCCTTAGCAGATTGGAGACCCATTATCGAGCCTCATATTCGCCTCATTATTGGAGGCCTGAATTCTAGCCGAAGGCGCGATTCTACCTTCTCTTCCATATGCGGGTTGATCAATACCGCCCCGCCCGCATTCTTCGAATTGACGACCGTCGACAAACAAGCTCCTGTGTGGAACCGCCACCCCGCGAGTGGGTTGGCTTATCTCTGCAATGAAGTCTGCCAATACCTGTGCCTTAATCGCCGTCCGGGGCTTATATTGTATGTCGAACTCTTCCATCTCTACCGCCCATTTTATTAACCGTCCGGATGTCTCAGGTTTTTGGAGGCATTGCCTGAGAGGCTGATCGGTCCATACCTCAATGGTATGACTTTGAAAGTATGGTCTCAGTTTCCGCGCCGCAGTTATCAAGGAGAGAGCTAACTTTTTTATGGGGCGTACCGTATTTCTGGTCCACTCAATACCTTGCTGATGTAGTAGATCGAAAATTGATCCTTACCGTCCAATCTAACCAGAACCGCGCTGACTGCCCCCTCTGTGACCGCCAGATAGATAATCAGGGTTTCTCCTCGACGGGCTCTGCAGTAATGTGGGCTTGTTAGATATCGCTTAAGTCTTTGCCGAAGGCTCTTTCGCACTCCTCCGGACACTGAAACTGGGTTACATCCGCCTTCCTTAGAATTTGGAAAAATGGGAGGCACTTGTCCCCCAATCTGGAAACGAATCTGCTGAGGGAGACTATCCGACCAGTCAATATCTGTACTTCTTTCAAGCATCGTGGCGAAGGAATTTGGATGATGGCTTCGATCTTCTCTGGATTAGCTTCAATCCCCCGTTGAGTAATCATGAATCCCAGGAATTTTCCTGATGCCACCCCAAAGACACACTTTTCTGGGTTCAGCTTCATCTGAAATTTGTCAAGGGTTTGGAAGACTTCTTTTAGATCTCCCACATGCTCGGCAGCCGTCTTACTTTTAACCACCATATCATCTACATAAGTTTCAACAGATCGACCTATCTGTTTTTTGAAGACCTCCATGACGAGCCGTTGATAAGTAGCCCTCGCATTCTTCAAGCCAAACGACATTACTTGGTAACAATACATGCCCTGGTCGGTTATGAAGGCAGTCTTCTCCTCGTCTTCGAGGCTCATCTGAATTTGATGGTAGCCCGAGAAAGCATCCAAGAAGCTGAGAAGTTCATGCCCGAAGGTGGAGTCTACTAGTTGGTCGATCTTTGGTAGAGGAAAACTGTCCTTTGGACATGCCTTGTTTAGGTCAGTGAAGTCAATGCACATTCTCCACTTCCCATTTTTCTTCTTCACCAACACCACATTGGCGAGCCATTCGGGGTACTTGACTTCTCGTATGAACTCAACTTCAAGTAGTTTCTCTATTTCTTTCCCGATCACTTCCTGTCACTCCTTGCAGTGTGATCGCTTCTTTTGCCTAATCGGCTTGTAACCTTGTCGAATACCAAGTGAGTGCGAGGCGACCGATCGAGAAATTCCAGGCATATCGCTCGGTACTCAAGCGAAGACCGATCTATTTTCTACCAAACAATCCGTGATTTCTTTAATGAGGTCTTTCTAAAGCTCGAAACCTAGGTTTGTGAATTTTGAGTGATCGGCTTCGTCCAATACGACTCGCTTCGTTTCTTCCACTGGGTTCATTCTATCCATCTCCTCATCGGCTCTCACATCAAGAGAGCTCGTCAGGACTACCGCCCCGTCTAATGTTTTCGTTTCCGCTAAGTAGCACTCCCTTGCGATTCTCTCACGACCTCCGACAAGATCTGATTCCATGAGGCGTGGGAATTTCATCGCCGGTAGTAGTAGAGACAACCGCCTAAGTATGCTACGGGTAGCTCGTCCGATTATTGCATTGTATGCTCTTTGAAACTTCACGACTAGGAATTCGACATCCCTCTCTATTTGACACGGCTTTTGCCCAAGCTTCACTTTTAAATGGACTCGGGCGAACGGGTAGGCTGATGCTCCAGTTACCCCTTTGATAGGTCCGTCTATAGGCAGTAGTCGATCTTCGGGTACCTCCATCTGCTTGAAGGCCTCATAATACAACAAGTAGACCGAGCTGTCAGTATCAATCATCAGCCGCTTCACCTCGTAGCCGTCCATGTTCAAATTTACAACGAGGGCGCCATCATGAGGACAACTTACACCGTCAAGATCAGACTCGTCGAACGATATCATCCCATCGTTCTCCCTCGGCCTTTTGGTTGATGAGTCTCTGCCGACCTGTATAGCATATCTCTTTCTCCCTTTAGTAGTGGATCCCCCTGCTGCGTTTCCACCAAATATCATGTTAATGACCCCAGTCGGTTGGTCATCTTGCTGTTCAGCGCTTCGCTGCCTCTTTCCTTGATCGTCCTCTCCCTTCGCCGATTGTCTCAGATTAGATTCGCGCCTTCCTCCATCATTTCTATCATTCCGTCTCCAATTCTGTCGTCTGTTGTTGGGCCGACCGTTCTTATGCTCGTTATGTTAGACCCCGAAATTTTTTTTTATGATGATATTAAGCATGAATTGTGATAATTGCGGTATTTTGTCTTAGTTTGATTAAATTGGGAATATTATGGATAAGTATAGGTTAATTGTGGTTTAAATGAGGGTTAGAGGATTTAAAGTGTGTAAGGGTTTTGAAAAGCTAACTAAGTTGTTTTGGGCTTTGGCTTATTAGGAAGGGCCCAAGCCCTTAGGGTTTAAAGAAAAGAATTAGAAAGGAAAGGAGAAGAGAAAGGAAAAATAGAAGAGAAGAGGAAGAGACGCCGTCGATGGAGGAAGAGAGAAGAGAGGAAGAGTTTTTGCGATTTTGAGTTTTTCGACAGTGTGGAAGCATTTTCTGGTAAGTTTAACGCCTTCCTAACTTGCTTTGGTTAGATTTAAACTTAGAGTATGTGGAATCCGTGAGAATCGAAGGTTTTAGGGTTTAGGATTGTAAACGATGAGATTTCTTGGATTAATGCATTGGTCTTTGATTTCTGAGTTGATGTTGGGTTAGAAATGTAGCTTTAGGCTTCATCTATAGTTTGTTTGCGTTGTATTTGAGTTTGGGAAGAAATGGAAGTCGAAAAACGCAGGAATCTGGGTTCGGAGTCGCAACTCCGACTCGCATGCCGCGTCGTTCGCAAGAACACACCGCGGCGTGCGGAGTTTGGGTGTCACGCCGCGTGCACCATGTACCTGCACGCATGGCACAAGATAGTGCCACGTGGCGGCAGGTGATGAGCACGCCAAGCACACACCTTGGTGCACACCGCAATGAAGCTTCGCCATGGCGAAGGCCCTTGCTTGCGACGAGACCCCTGTTTTCTGAAAATGAGATTTTTGCATTTTTGAGGATATCTTTTGGTGTAGATGTCCGATTGAGGTGATTTTAGATTTGTTGTGATCTAGCAATTAAGGACTACGAGTTGTATGAGAAGGAAGTTCGAAATTGTTTCAAGAATTCAGAAATTTAGATGGAGTCGAATGGAGACTTTAGCGCTTTACCTTTTGCTTTTGAGCCTTGTTGAATTTTGCTATGGATATTAATTGTATGGAAACTTGGTTTATTATAGGAACCAAGCTTCCTTGACCCAATCGCAAGAGGAAGGACGTGATGAGTCCGATACTCAGCGATACTAGGTGGGTAATATGTTTATGGTTATGTGTGTATGGGCAATTGCATGATGTGTGCTTGTTTGCAATATGTGAGATTATTGTGTTGAATAATATGAGACTATTGCACTAAATGTGAACTCGCATTATGGTTACAAATATGCATGGATTGATAGGCCTTTATGGCGATGGACTAGAACGAGATTTGAGAAAATGTGAAACATGCTTTAAGCATGGATTGAATGGACTATGTGCTTTATTTGGGTAAAAGAGTTACGGATGGAGTCACGTGCACGTTGACAGTAAAGCCTTCTCCCGGCTGCCCGCTTGTGGCTACAAGATCCTTGAGAAATCAGACTCGGATGGATTACGGATTTACCTTTTGGTTATCCGGATGGATTACGGAACTCTCAAGCCAATTGATTGTGCATACACGATGAATTTGTTGAGCATAACACATGATGAATTTGACAGCTATGTTGCGTAATGAGTGATATGTTGAGGAATAGTGAATGCATGACTTATGTTATATGAATATAAATTGAATTGATGAATCGTGATTTGCTAATAATCTATGACTATAAATATGTATATTGCTTGATTGTGTGGCTCGTTGCCAATGGCTATAAACGATATGCCATCGAAGCAGTATTTCACCCCATTACTCTCCCCTCCTCAAAAGTGCGGATCGAGCCGATTGTTGACCTTGTAGGGCATCAGAAACTTCGAGCTAGCTAGGAACTTGTATAAATTAGTCCTTTGGTTGGCCCTTCGAGCATGTCAGCATGGAGCATACTTTATATTTTGAGATTTCAATTTATTTTGTATTACTGTTGCATTTGAGAATACTTTGTTGAATTACTTTAATGAGAATGACATATGTTTTCTGAATATTAAGATGATGAATGGATATGAAAATGCATGTTGAGAATGCATGCGATGGTATGTATGAGTATATGTTTATGTATTGTTATCCGAACCGATACTGATTCTTTGTATGGATGTTGGGATCGGGTCCGACGGTATATGGAGCGCCCGACGTCGGCGCAACCCGAGGGGCCCGCCCTCGGGGATTCAGACGTGCGAGGCCCGGGCCCAACACGTTATCTCGATCGGCATTTTGCGCGTGCTTCACAAATCGGCCTAATCTTCCCCTTTGTATGAGGAATTCGATTTCTTTTTTCAATTTCCAGCAATCTTCCGTATCATGACCGACGTCTTTGTGGAAACGACAATATAAATTGGGGTTCCTATCCTCGAGGGAGTCTTCATTTTATCGGGTTCTTGATAGTTTTCCATCCGCTCATGGCCGCTTAGTACTTCTACATGTCACCGTTAAGCGGGGTGAACTCCGTCGATATCCTCGCCGATCGGATCGGCTTTCTCCACTCGACCGCCTTTTTGCCGCCAGGCGAATTGCTTTGCTCGTCGTTTCATGAAGCGATCATCCATCCGACGCCTCGTATTTTCAGCACTTCTTCGTTGAATGTACCTATCCGCCTGTTTCTTATTTCTGAACGGATCGGGCTGATCGAGGGCTAACGACTTTTGAACTCCTCATCCCTCGTGTTGTTCATAAGTGTCGCCAACATGGATGAGCAAGTGAGGTCAGGACCTCGACCGCCGTTATCGAACCGAGTGATGAACTCCATAAACTTCGTTTCTTCCTTGGGTCACAGCATTACCTCCAAAGTCGCCTTCGTGGCGCCACTAGTGGCGAATTGGTTCAGAATAATAACTCAAATCTTGAAACATGTGATCTGACTTGGGGCAAGTTATTAAACCATCGCCACCGCTTTGGAAGGTCGCATGTAAAGCCTTACATCGAATGGCGTCCTAACGCAATGTAGATTCATCGTGGATTGGAAGTCTTTGAGGTAGTCCAGTGAGTCGGTCTTTTCGGTGTATTTTTCAGGTGTCGGTATTTTGGTGCCGGTCTCGAGGCTATCCAAGATTTTCGAGTAAAAGAGAGTTGTCTTGTCTTGGTTAGGCGTCTGGCCGGCTCATGGTTGCGTTAATCCGATCGTCCACGATTTTCTAGGTCTTGGTTGGGTGGCGATCGGTAATCATATTGGTCCGCCGTGCGTATATCGCTATTGTCTTACCGAGACCGCAAAATCTGGCGAATCAACAAGTCGATCGCTTCGAATGCATTTGCAGTGAGGGAGTGTGTACAGCGAAAGAGGATCGCATCCGATCGGTGTTCAAGATTCGGCGCATATCGAGTGCGCGTTATCCTCCAAAGCTACGCTCTGTTCTTCTTGTTCCAAGGTTTAAGGTTGCGGTTGATCATTCGGGTCTGAAGATTCCGTGCGGGAAATATGAGGTAAGTGGCGAGGTTGCAGTAATTGCAAACCCACGCGTCAGATCGCCAGAGCATGACGGCGCGCTATATCGAGGTTTGTCGCCACCGCCTGACTGATCTGTGTGTTTCTGGACGTGGTGCCCTGAAGTTGGGCCCCACGGTGGGTGCCAATTGGTTTTGCCAGATTCTGACGGAACTGAACGTTGCCGTTTGGATCCATGGAGTCGGTTGCTTGCAATAGTAACTTCGACGAGAATATCCCTGCAAAACAAAGAAGGCACGTCGGGGGTTGTGTCCCGATTAGCCCCCCGACGCTCAAGTTAGTCTTTTCCGGTGAAGGTGAGGTCGCCGTATACAGAGAAGAATGGAATTGTGGTTACGTACCTCTGTTCTGGCCAAGTTGTACCTTATATACGAAGTAATAATTAGGTTTAAGTCTTTACGTGTTTGCATGAGAGACTCTCACCTGCGAGTGGGCCAAGGAGATCGTGGATTAGACCTGGGCTTGACATAGGTATAAGACTGATATTTGGAGAACGGACCGATCGACCCATGGGTCATTATGACTGGATGCGGGCCCAGCACGACCGACACGACCATGTTCTATTATAATTTTCAACTTTCTATACAAGTTCCCTTATATTTTATATTTTACCTCCAAATGCTTCTATCATATGATATTCCTTTTGATGTTATCATAAAACATTGAAGAAAGATTAGATCTAGCAACTTAATCAAATATAGAAAATTTAGAAATTAGATTTATCGATTAAATTGCATGTGAAGCTGCCTTATAATATACAACAATCTCAGCACATATAATAAAAGAGGTCTCAAACGTCTGCTTGACATTTTCTATAAAATTACTCCATCTGCTAATATAAGAATGTAACCTTATGTTTACTTTCTATTATCTTAACACATAGCAAAGTTAGACTTTATATATCTAAGATATATTATTAACTTTCTTGCATGTTAACATATAATCCTTTGTTCTTTAAAATGTTCTTAAAACTCATGGTTTATATCTTTGTTAGATAAAATTTTACCCAATATTCCAATAATGAATGTAATGCCCGGTCTAATACAAACTTGAGCAGACATTATATTGTCAACAACACTAGAATTAGGGGTGAAAAAAAACCTAAGTCTAGTCTAACTCGAAGTCAATAGGGTCGGCCTAAGTTAATTAGCCTACAAGCTAGACTTTGGCTTTTAAAAAAATATAAGCTTTGGGATGGGCTCAATTTAAGATTGACAAGATAGTTTGGTCCAAAACTCAAACCTTTTATATTTCACAAAATGACATCTTTTTCTTAACATAATAAAACACCATCATTTAATTTATAAATGGATGAAAAGTGTCACAATTCCTCTCTTTTGTACACTAGCTAGCTTTGACTCTCTTCTATTTTACTCTCCCTACCATTGTTACCTTCTTTACGCTTTTCTCTCCACTTGCCACTTATCACCTGACATTGGTTGGTTTTCTCATTATCGTCATTGCCTAATATTCTTATAGTTGCCTAGCATATGTTTTAATTTTCCAAAGTTTTGATTTCTCGTTAAGTTTGTTTGATTTGGTTGAGATGATAATTTAACATATGTTTTCCTTAAAGGATATTTTTCAAGTTAATTTTTTTTCTTTATGGTTTCTTAAACTAAACTTTAAGATTTTTAGCTAACTCTATACTCTTCTAATCACACTTGTTTTCATTATAGTTACAATTTCGTTTTCTTAAATGAACGTTGTAATAATTTAGTTCTGATTAGGTTTGTTTGATTTAGTTCTAATTACACTCTGATATAAAAGATCAAACTAGACCGATATTAGTAGATCAAGTTATTCAAGCTAGGTCAAGCCTGCGCCTAAAATTTTTTGGTTAAACTTAGGCCACAGGTGGTTTTAAAACTTGAAAACTACCACCTTACGCATCAAACCAAAACCAAATCACCAAATGTAAGGTCACCATCTGACGCCTTCTTTGCTTTTTTTAAAAAATAATTATTATTATTTATAAAATAAAACTATTTTGTTTTATTCATTTATTTTGTACAAGAGAATTTTCAATATTAATTATATTTTTGTGCTAGAAAAAATATAATAATATGTCATATAAATTATTTAATAAATTATCTCATAATAAATTAAATAATCATAAATAGAAAATATTACACTCGTAAGTGTGTGACTATATAGATTCATTACTAAGCTGGTAGTAATTAATCCAATTAATTACTAATTAAGGCTGGCATATAATAATACTTCTCAACGACTGGATAGTATGAATAACAATCTTACAAAGATGAAATTTGGTTAAGGATAATGTATTATTACCTTCCATCATTACAACTTCGGATTATCCTAAGGTATGGTTTAACTATCAAACCCTATTAGATAAAATACTGTATTACATGTCGATCATCAATGATTGGTGAATGACTTAAGAAACTCCTTTTTCTTACTCATTCAATCGTCCTGGCCAAAGTATTGAAACAACCATTAAGATTAATAACAACATAGAGTTCAAATTCATTACCTAGAGTTGATGAATCTCATCTTGACTCACCACTAATCAAATAGGTACTTAATTATATTCAATGATCATTCAACTAGCATTTTTACATACTAGGTATCCGACATCAAAATATAATAAGTGACCTATTGATTACTATGATGATTTTAAGTTAAAGGAAAATATACATTTAAATCCTTATGAGAATATTCCACTTGACAATTCATAAGTAATATTAACCATTGTAAATTTTCGGTTTGGTTAGTTCAATGATCATATCTCCATATACATAATCTATATATGTAACTTAATAAAGGGATCTACTAATATCCATTCAATAGATACTAGTACATACATATTGATTTAACTGAATCATTAAGGTCTTTATTTGATGATCCTATGATTAAGAACAGTTTAGATTAAACCTCAAGAACTTGGCTCTCATTATCATAATCTCCATTAGGATAGCAAGTGCATAAATTTAATTAAGGACTTATCATATTAGAATAAAACAATAAATATAATATGATAATTTATCATGTTATTAACAAAGTTAATAATTACAAAACAAAAATTGTTCAATCTAAACGATTAGGTCATGGGCATAATTCCAACAAGATAAAATAAAAACTTAAATCGCAAATGTTGACTTAAATGATAAGTCAAAGGGAAATTGGTTTGGAGTGATCATATGGTCACCATAATCTATCTTAGTTAGCAGATGAGTTTTGAAAAATAAAGTTAAAATTAGATGAGTGAACTTAGGTTATACTTTAAGTATGTATAAACCATGATCTGTATGGTATTATATTTATAAAAGACATATGCTCCAAATTAATATAAGTTGATACGGTAGAACATGACTCTTACTATATGTGCAAAAAATGACTATAAAAGCGACTAATATAAGTCAAAAGATCTCAACTTATATTGTGTGGAACCCGAAAGGTTAAGTGAACCTCTTAATATACTCTCAGAACTCTTGTATAATTCCTAGGAATTAAATTTAAGGATTGCCACTTTAGAATGTTATCAGACAATTATGTTTGATATGATCGTATAGGACAATTTTAGAAAAACAAATTAAATTTAATTCAAGAGAATTGAGAACAAAAGAAGGTCATTTTTTGATTCTTAGCTCCCATAATCAAAGGTGACCACCGACTATAAGTAACATAATTGAATACATTTATAACACAATAAAATAAATGAGATCAAAGGAGATTAAATGCCAGATATAATTTAAGAAATAGCATACAAAATTTAATCTAAGGATTGATTCTTTAATTGAGATGCTCTCATCATATTTTGATTGCACAGGTTATGGGACAAGTACGAAAACATGAAATGGTAATAAAAGGACATACTTAACGAGTACTTAATATGACCTTTTACAGGTTCCATCTTCAATCTCCTCGCAAATCCTCCCAAAACTTTATTGTTGATCTTGGTTTTTTAGAAGCCTTAAGAAATCAATGCGAAAAGACTTATCACAAGCCGTGTGCTTGCGACGGAGTTATTTGTTCGTCCATTAGCTGCAATGAATTACATCTTTAAGCAACTATTTTTAGCTTTGTGAAATATTGAGATTTAATCAGGCGAACTTACGATCAAATATCCCGAGGAACATGTTTGTGATATACTAAATGGTTTTATCACTAAAACATGTTCGTGGAGAATAGATTCTGAGGTGCAGACAGAGATCCACGTGCTCAGGATTTCTTCAGAACTCAGAGTACCAATTCTTCGGTACATTACTTGTGAAAAAATGATCTGTGACTAGCAAATTAGGATTTATTTGGGTTCGTGACTTATTAAATGATATTATTTTTATTTTTAAATAATAGTAATATTTAATCAGAGTTGGTTATACAATCGTTTCCTGTTCATTGCACTCTTACACGTTCAACTGTTCTAAAGACAGGCAAGAATTTTAGGCTAAATGTGGTTTTGGTTGCACAAATCTTGATGCTAATTATTGTTCACATTTAAGTCTGGTTCACAGTCACAGATGTTCCCATCCCAGCTTATGTGGATCTTTGTTTCTTTGCTCTATATATTCCGACTTTTACTCGGAAGTTCTGAACTTGTTCTTCTGCAGAAACTCGTAGATGAGTATCTGAAGTAAGATTGAGACTGTCAACAATCAAAAATAAAAAGTATCCACATTCCGGCGGACCGAGAGGGACCTAAGCATTTGATGATTTTCATATACTTCTACTTTTATATATTCCTTCTTGGATGCAAAACTTCTAATGCGTGTTCGGATGAGAAAGAATCTAGTCTTATCGTGATCACATTCTTCATAAGAATAGATAGCTGCAGATGCTGAAAACTGCCATAAAACACATTGAAAACCTGAGCCGAGTTTCCTTATGAAAATGCTCCTGAAGACTTTATTGATAATCAATGTTATTAATTTCGCCTGGAAAACAATAAAACTTATTTTATACCATATCAAATTATTATATCGAAAAATTTTACATTGTACCAACTCTGTTGAAAATTACTGTAACAAAGCAAATTTATTGTGAGCTGTCCGAGTATACCTTGACTTGACACAAAATTGATATGAACTCATAATTTTGCACTCTATTCAGTCTTGAGCAAAAAAAATAGTCTTTTTATGTTGCAATTAGTTCTGAAGATTTTTTACTTGATGTTCCAATTATACAATTAATCATGTTATCGTTCTTACTTTATTCACCTTCAACTTGTCTCTTTCATTCTTTTCTTTTTTTTCAACCATCATCATCTTCTTTAATTTGAAGTTGATTCGGCGCAGTAATATATAATAGATCGATTTTACTGTTGTAATTTTTATCCATGGGAAGCTCCTGAAAGAAATCAATTCCACATTTGTAACCCTTATTCTTAAGACAACTCATCCCTCCACGGTCCATGACTTTAGACCCATTTTCTGTTGCAATATGCTCTACAAGATCATTGCAAGAATCTTAGCAAGTAGACTCAGATCTATCCTCCCTCTCATAGTAAGCCCCACTCAAAGTACCTTTATCCAGAATCGCCAAATAGGGGACAATATTCTCCTGGCTCAAGAAATTTTTAAGAACTATCACATTTCAAATTCTCACAAGATGTGTGCTTTTAAAGTGGATATCCGCAAAGCCTATGACTCTATCCACTGGGAGTTTTTCCTCAACATTTTAGAAGCAGTAGGTCTTCCGATGAGATTCATTGGGTGGATCCGTGAATGTATCACTTCCCCCTCCTATTCCATTCTTGTTAATGGATCCTCCACTAAATTTTTCAAAGGCAAATTTGGGCTTAGACAGGGTGATCCTCTGTCACCCTTCCTTTTCATCCTTTGTATGGAGGTGTTCTCTAAGAATTTGAGAGTTACGACCGACCATAATCCTCAATTCAAATATCACTGGAGATGTCAAGGTCTTAAGATTAATCACCTTCTTTTTGCGGATGATCTGTTAATGTTCTGTCATGGGGATTTGCTTTCAGCCCATGTTCTGCTTGATTCTTTTTGTACCTTTTCTTAGTTTTCTGGTCTGGAAATGAATACCTCTAAAAGTTATTTTTACTTATCCCCGGATGTCCATAATCTGAGTCGTAGGATGCATCTTGTATCGGGCCTTCACCAAGGTTCCCTCCCTTTTAAGTACCTTGTTATTCCCCTCATTACTGGTCGGCTTTCCAGAAGGGATTGTGTTGTCCTTCTTGATAGGATAGACAATAGGATAAATCATTGGACCCATAAATGCCTTTCATATGCGGGTAGACTACAATTGGTTATCTCCATTCTCTCTTCCTTCCATGTCTACTGGTCCTCCCTTTTTCTCCTCCCTTCCTCCATTCTTAAGGAAATAGAGGCTAAACTTAGGAACTTTCTTTGGGCAGGTAGGTTAGTAACCACTACTCACGCTAAGGTGAAATAGAGTGACATATGTCGTCCTAAGAAGGAAGGGGGTTTAGGTGTCAAACATTTGACTACTTGGAACAAGGTATTGTTAGGGAAAAGGATCTAGTTTTTGTTTGAGGATATGGAGGCTCTTTGGGTTTGATGGGTACACACAATTTTCTTACGTAGGACAAATTTTTGGAGGGCTCAACCTTCCTATAACTGTTCGTGGAGTTGGAGAAAGATATTATCAGTGAGGGACCAGTTGAGTCATCAATTCAGATTTAGGATTGGAAATGGTATGTTTACTCTTTTCTGGCAGGATCCTTGGCACCCACGTGGTATTCTGTGGCCCTTGTCCACCTCGAGAGAGATTAATGGATCGGAGCTGCCACTTATAGCATAGGTCTCTGACGTTATTCTGAATGATGCTTGGAATTGGAGGGGGTTGTACATAGACCTCCTTAGACAATTAGAGCCACCAAAGTACTTACCTAATAGCACCTCTCCAGACAGCTTTGAATGGTTAGCCAGCCCCACCAAGCGCTACACCAAAAAGTCAGCCTATCATATCTTGCACCCTCCGTTACCGGTAGTACCTTGGTACAACCTGGTATGGTCTAAATATAATACCCCCCCCGCTGCTCCTTTATTTTGTGGCTTGCCTTCCTGCAAAGGCTTCAAACCAGGGATAAATTGCCTTACCTCTATACTCTTAACCATTGTTCCCTGTGCCTCTCAGCCAATGAATCAATTGACCACTTATTCTTCGAATGCCCCTTCTCCCACTCCATTTGGGCCCAATGCCTTACCCATTTCAACTTACCCACCTTCACCCACTCGATCCTTGCAACTCTCCTCTCTTGATATAGAACTGTTTCCTGTACCAGAGCGACAACCATCACTCACTTTCCCCGTCTTCTCTCCACGACAGTTTACCATATCTGGACTGAACGCAATGCTCGTACCTTCAAAAATGAAGCTATGGAGGAGGAACGAGTGTATCTCGGCGTAATCTCTCACGTTAGGGAACTCCTCAACCTATACACTGAGCGGAGGTAATAATCTCTTAATGTTTGTTTTCCTTTCTTTTGCGAGTTATTGTTGATCTACTTGCAGTTTTCTCAAAAGCCTTTTGGGCAAGGCGTGCAGCGCCTTGCCCCTTTGGTGGTTCTGCTCCTTATCATTGGGAGGCAGCGTCCCTTGGTCTATCATATGCTATCGATCTTTTGGTTGGGTTCCTCCTTTATATCTCTTTAGGCTGACTTTCCTTGGGCTGTAATACTTATCATTGGATCTAGATTGCTTCGGACTTGGTATGTGTCCAAGTTGTAGGAAAATCTCGGTGTGAGCATCACATGCCCACGGTGCGGAAAAACAAAATTTTTTGTTCCGGGACCTTCCCGAAAGCCAGTTCCATGTGTCATACAATGCAGACTCAAACCATAACTGCTAAAGGAGACCGTCTCTAACAGTATCCACGCAGAGATCGGAGAAGCTAACCGGGACAAACCCTTTGACCCGGGAATAGCTAGAACAAAGTAAAGAGTGCTAGCTCTTACCTTTGTCCTTGGAGAGCTTGAGAGGAAGCTTGAAGAAGCTTAGAGAGGATGAAGGAGAGCTTGAAGAAGATGAAGATGATGGAGAGCACGTTGGTGAGAGATGAGAGAACAATTTCTCTTCTTTCCTTCACAAGCCAACGATGATCATCAATCTAAGACCAAAAAAACTCTTTCTTTTCTTGCTTTTTTTATATGCCACGATCATCATCTCCTTTCTACTTTTCATTTTGTCTTTAGTCATTAAATGTATTAATGACTAAGCATAAATAAGGAAGCTTCTAAATGCTTCTTCCATCCTCCCACGTATTCAACACACACACACACACATATATATATATATAAATAAATGCTGAAGTGGTCCAGTCACACTGGGGTCGGTCCTACCGGCCTACCGGGTCCCGGTATGGGAAAAACCCCCGGAAACGATTTTCAGCAATATCAATGTCACGATCTCATCGGGACATATCTCGATCTCATCGGGATCCATTTAATCCTTTTGATCTCCATATATTGGAACTCTGTCCAAAACTATTTTACGAATTCTCCGAGACACTCTTATGCGTGTGACCCATTAGGTTCCCGGTTATATTGGCCACTTAGATTAACACTTAATCTGAGCAAGTCATGAGCGGTATCTAGCAACACATCATGACCCCCAATTGACCGGAAAGTAATTGGTAATTGGTTTGACGAATGAACATGTATTCATCATGAACCATATCACGAACCTTTCCATAGACAATTACCGTACAATTCGTCCTTTCACCATGCTATACCCCACTTGGATATGAGTATGGGCAATGTGTCAACTCTTACTAGACTGACTACGTCAAATCTAGTCCAAGTGATTTCAGTTCTTGCCCTGGGACTCATTACTTTATATGTCAATGAAGACATTCTTCATGACATATATGCTCCGGCCAGAGACTTCCAAGTAATGACCCTGACAAGAGGTCATGGGTATCATCTTCTGCTATCACAGAAGTGGTGAATCCTCTATTGGTTACTCAATTACCTTCAAATACCTCAAGCTGTACCCAATCACCACCCTATGAGCGACCTCTGTAAGGCAACAAGGAATGGAGTCAAAGCACATAATCAAGATCCAAGATATCCTTGAGCACCTCAAGTCTAAGGATACTTGCACCATTGCTATGATGAGATTATCACCGACATTAGAACGGGACATCCATGTGATGATCTCATAGCAAGTCATCAATGTACTTACTACCTCTAGTAAGCATCCACATCTCAACCCTAAATATCTCATATTTACGACTTTTGAGATCCGCTGATCAAATCAAGGAGCTTGAGATGTACTAGTCTCCGGATTACCGATGTCCGGTCTCAAGAATCCTATGACTAGGGATAATTTGAATCTTGACATAATTGCACATGATAGGAATCTCGATAGTATGATCACATCATAATTTTCTTCATGCTATGTCATATATCATGGACTTCATGAATTTGCTTATTGATCAATATCCATTCATAAATAATGAACAGCAAGTTAATGAAATATGCCTTTATTTATTTATTCATAAAGTATGTACACAACTTTGTACAAAATGCGCTAAAGGCGATTGCCTTCAGGGCACTACTCTAACAATCTCCCACTTGATCTAAAGCCAATCGCCTTGATATCTAATACCATAGGCGAGTACATGAGAATCAAAACTTTTTGTGATAATGGCTTTGTCAACGGATCAGCAATATTATGCTCGGTGGGAATTCTCTCGATCTGGACATCACCTCGTCCAATGATCTCCCTGATCAGATAATATCTGCGGAGTACGTGTTTGGATCGTTGATGAGACCTTGGTTCTTTCGCCTGCGTAATAGCCCCATTGTTGTCACAATACAACTGTATGGGCCCATCACTGCTAGGAACCACACCAAGTTCAATAATGAACTTCTTGATCCAAACTGCTTCCTTTGCTGCTTCTGAAACGACAATGTACTCTGCCTCGGTTGTTGAATCGGCAGTTGTCTCTTGTTTGGAACTCTTCCAACTGACCGCCCCGCCATTCAGTGTAAATACATAACCTGACTGGGATTTGGAATCATCCTTATCAGATTGAAAATTGACATCTGTATACCCTCTCACTTTGAGATCTCCATCCCCATATATCAAGAAAACATCCTCAGTCATTCGCAAGTACTTAAGGATATTCTTGACAGCCACCCAGTGACCCTCACCAGGATCCGATTGGTATCTGCTCGTAACACTTAGAGCATATGATACATCGGGTCTCGTACATAGCATAGCGTACATGATAGATCCTACCGCAGATGCATACGGGATCATATTCATGCTCATCCCCTCATCTTGTGTCTTAGGAGGCATAGATTTCGAGAGTATTATCCCATGAGTCACGGGAAGGTACCCTCTCTTGGATTGCTCCATGCTAAACCTTTTTAGCATCTTGTCTATGTACGTTGATTGTGAAAGACCAAGCAACCTTTTTGATCTATCTCTATAAATCTTTATCCCAAGGATATAAGTTGCTTCACCAAGGTCTTTCATGGCAAATTGTTTGGACAACCAAATCTTCACTAATTGTAGCATCGAGACATCGTTTCCTAGCAATAATATGTCATCTACATATAGCACAAGGAATATGATTGCAGTCCCATTAACCTTCTTATACACACAGTGTTCATCCGAATTTTGTGAGAAACCAAACTCTTTGATTACCTCATCAAAACGGATATTCTAACTCCTGGATGCTTGTTTCAGTCCATAAATGGATTTCTGAAGCTTGCATACCTTTTCGCCATCATAGGAGGTGAAGCCCTCAGGTTGTGTCATGTACACATCCTCAGCTAGATTTCCATTTAGGAAAGCTGTCTTCACATCCATTTGTCATATCTCATAATCATAATGAGTGGCAATGGCTAGGAGTATTCTAATAGATTTAAGCATTGCTACTGGGCTGAAGGTCTCGTCGTAGTCAACTCCTTGTCTTTGACGAAAGCCTTTAGCCACAAGCCTTGCTTTATAGGTAATTACATTACCATCCATGTCGGTTTTCTTTTTAAAAACCCATTTGCACCCTATGGGTTTGATTCCTTCGGGTGCCTCAACCAAAGTCCATACTTGGTTTTCATACATGGAATCCATTTCAGCCTGCATGGCATAAAGCCATTTCTCATATTCTGAACTCTTCATAACCTCTTCATAGGTGGTAGGCTCATCATCTTCTATGAGCAATACGTCATTCTGTTCATTCACGAAATCCATATCTCGGGAACAGGCGTATCCACGTGACTACTGAACTTTGTGTGTTGTAGAAGGTTGAGCTGTTACTTCATCTGTATGAGTCACAGTTTGAGTTGAGCGATTGATTTCGCGTCTGTTCGAGCATCACGAACTTCTTCAAGCTCAATTTTGCTCCCTTTGTCTTCTTGTAAAAGAAACTCTTTCTCTAAAAAGACAGCATGCTTCGAAACAAACACCTTTTGTTCCTCAGCAAGGTAGAATTGATATCTCATTGTTTCTTTAGGATATCCTACGAACAAACACTTGTCAAATTTTGTATCAAGTTTATCTGACTGTGTCCGCTTCACATAAGCAGGATAACCCCAAACTTTCAAATGAGTAAGATAGGGTCTTTTGTTAGTCCACATCTCATATGGAGTAACATCAACTGTCTTTGATGGAACTCTGTTTAACAAGTAAACAGCTGTCTCGAGTGCATATCCCCAAAAGGATCTTGGTAACTTTGCAAAGCCCATCATCGATCGTACCATGTCTAACAAGGTTCGATTTCTCCTTTCTGCCACACCATTATGCTGTGGTGTGTAAGGAGGAGTCCATTGAGATAAAATCTCATTATCTCTGAGATAATCCAAAAACTCTTGGTCTAACTGTTCCTCACCACGATCTGATCGTAATGTCTTGATACTTTTCCCAAGTTGGTTTTCTACTTCATTTACGAATTGTTTGAACTTTTCAAATGCTTGATTTGTATCTCATCGACATCTGGTACCCATATCGAGAATAATCATCGAGAAAGGTAATGAAGTAAAGACAACCACTTCGCATGGATGGATATCGGACCACATACATCTGAATGTATCGGTCTAATACTCCGATCATTCGTTCACCCTTTCCTTAAAGGGTAATTTAGTCATTTGCCTAATAAACAAGATTTGCATGTGTCATATGATTCATAATCAAATGACCTAAACTTCCACTCTTATAGAGCTTAGCTATCGTCTCTCATTTATATGGCGGCGACAATGCCATAAGTAAGTTGATTTTAAATTATCTCGTTTATGTCTTTTCGTGTCATTGACATTCATAATTGGATGTGACATATCTAATATGTAAATTCCATTGTATAATGTACCAGTACCATAAAGCATTCCATTCAAACTAATAGAACAACCATTGTTACTAAAAGTCAAATGGAAACCAGCTCTATTTAAACAAGAAACAGACAATATGTTCTTTGTTAATATAGGTACAAAATAACATTCATCCAATTTAATTACAAGCCCAGTGGGGAGTGACAAAAAGTAAGTGCCTACGGCTAATGTAGCAACTCTTGCTCCATTTCCCACACGCAGGTCTAGTTCTCCCTTCGTGAGTATCTCTCGTCTACGAGGCCTGCGATATCATTGCATATGTGTGAGCCACAACCGTATCTAATACCCATATGTTATGGTCGAAGCAGATAACCTCGATGAAAACATACCGAAGAAGTCGAGGCATCGATGCCTTCTTACGCTTCAATTCATCCAGATAGACTTTACAGTTCGCTTCCGGTGGCGGTCTTGCCACAATGGAAGCAAGTTCCTTTAGTGCGATTTCTTTGGTTTTCTTCTTGGCTGCACTTCCTTTCGGTTTCTTAGACCTTTTCTTCTTGACTTCTTTTCTTTGAACCGGAAGAAGAGTCCACCATAAGCACTTGCTATCCTATCTTGATAGCTTGCTCTCATTGTCTTGAGTAGATTGATCAACTCGAGGATTATCGTGGATATTTGGTTCATCCGATAGTTTAACACAAATTGTGAATAACTATCGACAATCCAACTAAATTAAGTCAACACTTAATTCATAATCCATAACAAAACCTAAGACGGCCAACCTCTCAATATACCCATTCATCTTGATGCATCTTGCACTGCAGATGAACTCGAGTCATCTTAGTAGTGAAGAGTAGCCTCGAGGTCTCGAACCTTCGAATCGAAGCTTGCTCATCAAACGACTTTCTAAGATGAAATACTATGGTATTAGCATCCATAGACTCATCTGCATACAGTAGCTCTGGTGACATCGAGGCAAGCATAATGCGGTAGCCATGTCTTTGTCTTTAAGATGCTTACGATATGCTTTCGATCCTCATCGAAGCATCGAAGCAGTGGATCGGGAAGTGGAACATCTAGGACATATCCAGTTCCTCGATGCGAGAACAATTCTCGATTTCTCACCAATCTAGAAAATTAGGTCCGATTAATTTGTTGGAGTCCATAAGCGGCGCAAGTTCACACTGAAGTCATCTTGATAACCTATAGGAAAAGAGAAAGAATGTTAGAATAGAATTACATGCATGATCATAAGAACTTGAATGACATGCATATGGCTCCCACTAGTTTCAAAGAATCCATAACCTCGGTATTAATCCAAAAACATTATGACAAAGCGTCTAGTGGGTCGATATCCGACATTACTAAAATGACCTTGGGTTTACCCAACAAGCCACCTTAGGTCAATCGGTAGGTATCGGTCATACCAATTGCATCATAGATATCCGACATTACTAAAATGACCTTGGGTTTACCCAACAAGCCACCTTAGATCTATCGGCGGTATCGGTCATACCATTTGCTTCATAGATGCAACTATCGACTAGTGCTATCAACTCGTGATGTATGCACACACATTGGGTTATCAACTCTTGATGCGCGTACATCTGATGTACACTACCCAAGTTCGCCTCTATCCACGTTGACCTTGAATTTACTCAACAAATCAACGCTTCTAATGAAAACCGACCCATTAATCCGAAAATCTTATTTTCATGATTCGAACATATCCGTATAGAGTGAGCTTGGGTTTACCCAACAACCCAACTCTATAAGAACTCTGGTTCTCCCCATATTAATGGAAGGCGTTAGTTTTCATATGATGTGTGAAGGTTTTCAGGTCTCATCTTCTTCTCATCCAAGCCGTAGGATTATAGTCACCATGACTATATGGAATGATTTAGGGCAATTCATCAATCACATTGAATCTATACCTAAAATCATCCATCATCCCTCCTTTGCATGTTGTAAGTCGACTTGTATATGTGTAAGTCGACTTATGCCTTTGTGTAAGTCGACTTATGAATGTGTAAGTCGACTTATGCAACTGTGCACGAACAAGTCGACTTTACCTTGATGTACCAATGAAACACTTTCATTGTTGCTTACCATATATAGTCAAACTATACATGAAAAACTTGAAATTGATGAATACACTCTTATTCATTTAGATTTTCAAATAATTTGAGAATATCAAACTATCACCCTAAGTATCTCTAGCTAGTCTACATTTTATCAAGATTACTTCGGCACTGGTCACAAAATTTGTGACGGCCAAAATAATCAAGACAACGAAATACACTAACGAGACGTTAATGTGATACATTTGACATCCGAAAAATATTTGGAAACCCAATTTCAAGAAATTCAATTTGGAAAGCATACATCATCAATATAACACATTTTTAATCACATTAAAAATGATCCAAGGCATTGTAATTGAGAAATACACAATTTATCATTCCAAACAAAACAGCTCCAGCAACTTTCTCAAAACTGCCAAGCTCTGTCTTTTGCTTGAAAAACTCATTGAAACAATTTCAATAAATTATGAGAAAATTACAGAGGTTACAACATGTTCCATGAATTTTTTCAGGATTTATTTCCAACAAAAACTCGTCCAACCTCAGCAACAAAGCCAATGTAGAATCTGTGTTCCTCAACACAGTTATTCCCAGCAGCACACAATAAATTCTCAAATAAATAGTAAATCACCTCGAAAACATTTTTCCATTCTCATAGACATTCATAAACATCTTAGAGACATGTTGGTGAAAGAAAATCTGAAAAACAATTTTTCTACAATTTATTCTCGAATTTATAAGCATGCCTGTTCATTGAATGTGCACAAAGACAGCAACCAGAACATTGGAGAATAAATTAGCAAAACCATATCAAATCACATTGATAAATTCCGAGCTTCCACAGACATATGCAACAACATCTTGTGAACATATCTGGGCAAGAAAATTTCGAAAACAATATTTCTACACTGAATTCGAAATTCACACAATCAACATGCATCATCGTCACAAGCAATAGGCAACTCCGACCTAGTCATGGTTTCTTCGTTATATACGACACAAGTGGCTCTGATACCACAGTAGGAAAATCCCAGTGTGAGCATCACATGCTCACGGTGCGGAAAAACAAAATTTTTTGTTCCGGGACCTTCCCGAAAGCCAGGATCCATGTGTCTATACAACAGACTCAAACCATAACGGCCAAAAGAGACCGTCTCTAACGGTATCCACGCAGAGATCGGAGAAGCTAACCGGGACAAACCCTTTGACCCGGGAATAGCTAGAATAAAGTAAAGAGTGCTAGCTCTTACCTTTGTCCTTGGAGAGCTTGAGAGGAAGCTTGAAGAAGCTTAGAGATGATGAAGGAGAGCTTGAAGAAGATGAAGATGATGGAGAGCACGTTGGTGAGAGATGAGAGAACAATTTCTCTTCTTTCCTTCACAAGCCAACGATGATCATCAATCTAAGACCAAAAAAACTCTTTCTTTTCTTGCTTTTTTTATATGCCACGATCATCATCTCCTTTCTACTTTTCATTTTGTCTTTAGTCATTAAATGTATTAATGACTAAGCATAAATAAGGAAGCTTCTAAATGCTTCTTCCATCCTCCCACGTATTCAACATATATATATATATATATATATATATATATATATATATATAAATGCTGAAGTGGTCCAGTCACACTGGGGTCGGTCCTACCGGCCTACCGAGTCCCGGTATGGGAAAAACCTCCGGAAACGATTTTCAGCAATATCAATGTCGCGATCTCATCGGGACATATCTCGATCTCATCGGGATCCATTTAATCCTTTTGCTCTCCATATATTGGAACTCTGTCAAAAACTATTTTACGAATTCTCCGAGACATTCTTATGCGTGTGACCCATTAGGTTCCCAGTTATGTTGGCCACTTAGATTAACACTTAATCTGAGCAAGTCATGAGCGGTATCTAGCAACACATCATGACCCCCAATTGACCGGAAAGTAATTGGTTTGACGAATGAACATGTATTCATCATGAACCATATCACGAACCTTTCCATAGACAATTACCGTGCAATTAGTCCTTTCACCATGCTATACCCCACTTGGTTATGAGTATGGACAATGTGTCAACTCTTACTAGACTGACTACGTCAAATCTAGTCTAAGTGATTTCAGTTCTTGCCCTGGGACTCATTACTTTATATGTCAATGAAGACATTCTTCATGACATATATGCTCTCGACGAGAGACTTCCAAGTAATGACCCCGACAAGAGGCCATGGGTATCATCTTCGCTATCACGAAGTGGTGAATCCTCTATTGGCTACTCGATTACCTTGAATACCTCAAGTTGCACCCAATCACCACCCTATGAGCGACCCTCAGTAAGGCAACAAGGAATGGAGTCAAAGCACGAATCAAGTATCAAGATATCCTTGAGCACCTCGAGTCTAAGGATACTTGCACCATTGCTATGATGAGATTATCACCGACATTAGAACGGGACATCCATGTGATGATCTCATAGCAGGTCATCGATGTACTTGCTACCTCTAGTAAGCATCCACATCTCAACCCTAAATATCTCATATTTGACTTTTGAGATCCTTTGCTTGATCAAATCAAGGAGCTTAAGATGTCTTAGTCTCTCCGGATTCTGATGTCGATCTCGATAATCCTATGACTAGGGATAATTTAGATACTGACATAATTGCACATGATAGGAATCTCAGTAGTATGATCACATCATAATTTCCTTCATGCTATGTCATATATCATGGACTTCATGAATTTGCTTATTGATCAATATCCATTAATAAATAATGAACAGCAAGTTAATGAAATATGTCTTTCTTTATTTATTCATAAAGTATGTGCACAACTTTGTACAAAATGCGCTAAAGGCGATTGTCTTCAGGGCACTACTCTAACACAAGTGTGCTGCTTGATTGCCTACGCTTTAGTCCTCCCTTAGCTTATGTCCACCTATGCTTTTCTTTTATGGCTCTGAGGCTTTTGCCTTTTCGCTAGGTGTGTCTTCAGTGGCACTTGTAAATAAACGCAATGTACATTTCCTGTTCTTTTAATTTATTCTTCTGATTTTACCAAAAAAAAATTGTTTAATGTTTTTAAATAAAAATAAAAATACGTTTATTATTAAAGTTAATGAAATAATATTTTTATTAATTATAATAATTAAATATTATATAAAATTTAAATCAACAATAATAACACCCACTAGAAATCTAATTGATTGGAGTCTAAAGATCTCTAACGCTGCGTTTGGTTACTGTTTTTTATACGCAAAGATGGAACGAGATAAAAATTTGGAGACAAAACATAACAAAAATTGGAGACAGTGAGATGTTTGATTGTAATGGGTAAAACAGATAAAATTGTCTCCATCTTGATGATAGAAATATGTTTGGTTAGAGTTGACAGAATATAAAAACAGTGTCAATGACTAAAATATCCTACGATATAATATGATTGGAAATATGTAATTCATTGATTATTTTAAAACGAATGATTTGTATTAGTAAAAAGTTAACAAATAATAATAATAACAATAACAATAAGAAATTAATTTAGTATAATAATAATAATAAATAAATAAATAATAGAATAAGAAGAGGAAGAAAATTAAAATAATAAGGAATTTAATAATCACAATAATAATAAGAAAATTAATTATGAATAATAATGATTATAAAAATAATAATGAGAAAATTAATTTTATATAATAATAATAATAATAATAACAACAACAACAACATTAACAATAACAATAACAATAACAACAACAACAATAATAATAATAAGTATAAAATTTATAATAATAATTAATAATAACAACAATAGCAATAATTAATGATAAGATTATTAATAATTACAAAATTTATAATAATAAGATAATTAATTTAGTATAATAAAATTAATAATAGCAATAAAATAAAAATAAAATAATAGGCACAAAATTTATAATAATAATAATAAGATAATTAATTTTGTATAATAAAATTAATAATAATAATAATAATAACAATAATTAATAATAATTATCATAAATGATAATAATAATAATAATAAGTACCAAATTTATAATAATTAATAATAATAAATTAATAATAATAATAATAATAATAAGTTCAAAATTAAGTATAATAAATTAATAAAATAATATTAATAACAATAATAGGAATAATAATAATAAATAATAATAATAATAATAAAATAATTAATTTCATATAATAAAATTAAATAATAATAATGATAAATTCAAAATTTATAATAATAATAACATTAATTGATTAATAAATAATAATAATAATAAGTTCAAAATTTATAATAATAATAATAATAATAATAATAATAATAATAATAATAATAATAATAATAATAATAATAATAATAATAATAATAATAATAATAATAATAATAATAATAACGACGACGGCGATAAGTTTAGTAATATAATTAAGAATAAAAAGTTGTTTACGTAGGGGAGGGATATTTTTAAAAATTGCTTATGTATTTTGTTTCGGAGACGAAGAAAAGAAATCTTGTACCATAATCTTGGAAGGAACAAAAATTTATGTCTCTGTACTCTGGAGTTGGGACAAAAATAGATAGGAACAGCAAGCAAACACTACTAGACACAAGACTTTTGTGTCCTTGTCATCTGTCTCCACCCATGGAGACATGAACCAAACGTTACGTAATAGTACACAATCTTACCCTTAACTAATAATGAGATTGTTTCCAAATGACATACATGAAGAGGGAAAAATAAACAATCAAACAAATAAAAATAAAAATAAAAATAAAAACTATAATAATAATAATAACAACAACAATAAGTTGAGTAAAAGTTTAGACTAAATCCTTAAAATGTTCAAATCACCTAAACTTTGTCTCTTTTAATTTGTCAATAATATTAGTTACTTTTAATTTGTCTCTTACCATTACATTCTTGATCTTATCTTTTTTAATAAGATTGCACATCCAAATAAGCATCGTCTTCTCGGTCATTATTATCTTATGACTATATATTTGTTTGATGGGTCAAAACTATGCTCCATAAAGCATAACCGCCTTATTTCTAAACCATAAAATTAACCTTTATTGTAAAAGTCATCATATCTTATTTAAATAAATAAATAAATATGTAAAACTTTGTTTACAAATTAATATTTATTTTGAATATATATTTTAATTATTAAAACTATCTTTATTAAAATAATTATAAACATTAAAATAAATTAAAAACAGTAATAAAACACACAAAAAAAAACCTTTAATTTTATCCAACATTGAAAAGGAACAAGAAATCTGAAGGGAAACTTCCAGCTATTTCTTACGAGTAATTGCAAAACATTGGTTCGGTTGGGTACTGATAGCAGAGGAAGGTGTAGCCGTATTTTCAATTTGACTACGTGCCAGACGAAGTAGGCTATTTTGGTTGGTTGTGGCCCAAGGTTGAATGATCGATTGATCATTGAAGATAAGCTGCTTTTGCTTAAAGTTGGGTTACAAAATATTACCGTCAGCCTTGCAATATGATTTTTCAAACAAAACTCATGCCACTACTGCTTCTGTAGTAAAATTGGGTGAATGATGACAGGGTCACATTTGCATTGCTTTTGGCAATGTGTCATTTCCTTGACAACTGACCCGAACTCCCAAAAGCATATTTCATAGTCGGTTGCCTACCCTACCCAGAAATTCATTTTGTTTTTATGTTCACAAGTCACAACTTTGGTGGTCGGGCGTGCGTTTCTAATTATTTCGTTAACAGCCCAATTGACCTTTGGGGTTAGTACTTAGTAGGCTAGGCCTATTTCAAACCAAGATGTGGTAGAAGAAAACAGAAAGGAGCATAACATAAGGTATCATTCATAGAGCCAATGGGGCCAGTGAAAGCACTGACATGCCTGAGGATCACCTTTCTCTAACTGGGGACTCCACATATTTAGTACCCAAAAACCTCAACGAATACACATGGGTGGGTGAATCAAATAGTAAAAGTTGTAGAAGAAAACATTTTGCTTTGTTTTCTTGCTAAACAAACGCACCTCAAAAGTCTTGAGGATAAAATCTGTAGACTCTGTTACTTCATACTTGGGTGATCCAAACAATTATGGTTTTGATATCTGCTCTTGTTGAATATGAAAATCTCACAAACAAGACGACGTCGACATATTCGAAATAACAATTAGCAAGTCACAAAGGTCTTTGTTATACCCAGAGAACACTCGCAAAAAGATAATAATAAAATAATGATCATATACTAACAAAAGGAAATGACCCAAATATTCCTATCCCCACAAGCCACAAGACACGCCTACTTCCTTCACTTGAAACACCTACCCAAGCACCACGTTGACTAATTCAATTATTTTTCAGATCAACTTGGATCCAAATGATTAAACTATTAAATCCTAGATTTTGGAGTCATTAAAATAAAGTAGCTGGAGATGAGGTTGTCTTAATCCACTATCTTTATAATACATTAGTCTTAGTTGTTGGTAAGTATAAAATGTAATCAAACTAACTTGAGTGAAAAATGAGATTAAAATATCCCAATACGCATAGGATTATAATCACATGCAGGCAGGCAGAAGCCGCGAACCAAAAATCCTGGGCCATTACGATTTGTTTAAATCCGCATTGTCTACAGAGGGAGAGAGTGGTTGGCTTTCGTTGGAAACCCCCAGAACAGAAATCGAGATAAAGGTATGCTTTAATCACTTGTTTAATTGGAAGGTAATATAACAAGTACAGTGGAGGAATTGTAATCAAAGACACCTGCTTTGATTTGAACAATTCTGGAATAAACTACAAAAGCAAAAAGCCATCCAACACGACTCAAAAGGGTTTCCTTTGTATTTCTTTAAGCCAGGGAGGCAATTTCTTTAATGTAGACTGTAGACCATAAAGAAAGTCGTAATAAACAAAATACACATTGGGATGACTAAGCATGGATTGGAGGAGATCCGTACAAAGTCTGATATAAAGCGGACGCGGGCTAGGAAGACAAAATTAAAATGATATGAGAAAGAAACCAGAGGCCCCCTTGAAATAATTAATAAACTAAAATGATAAAATTTTTACTCACGTCGTAAGGGTTACGAGTCTCTTCATCTCTTCATTGGAAAGCGAATAAATGAATATATACAAATATACAAACCCTGTAACTATACTTACGCAAATTAAATTATACTAGTTTTTTGTAACATGTTCAATTAATACAATAAGATATACAAAGTATTTATCTATTTAGGTTATGTTTGGTAGAGTACTTACTAATGAAATGTAATATAATTCTACTGTTTTAGAGGAGGGTTTACAATAGAATGTAATAGAATATGATAGATAAAAGAGTTTTACATTATGTCCTATTCTATCATAAACAATAAAAATGAGTTACCTTCAATTTGAAAGTTTATGATGAAATATAAAATAATTAATATGTACTATTTAATATACCCTTAATAACTTTTGTAATACTAATTATACCCTTAACTTTATTAATAAACAGTAAGACAATACATTGTATTCTATTAAGAGTAAAATAGTCATTCATTATTATTATATATACATTGCATTTAATTCTATCTATCCTTTAAACAACATTTTATTATATTATATAATGAATTTTTAATTTCTCTTAAATAACAATTTTAAATATTATATTTATTTTATTTTATTTTATTTCATTAAAAGTTTTACATTTAGATAAACATAACTTTAGAGTTACCTCTTATTGTCCCACCGTATCTGGTGACTTGGATATTCTTTCATCTTGCAAGCGTGAAGTGTATTGATATCCTGTTGCGGACGTGTGAATTGCAAAGTCCAGCACTCCGTATGTCCCCTGGCCTTTTCTATTGATTATCTAGATAGTTTGAGGCTCTGTTTGGTTACCGTCTGCAATGAGATAAGGGACGAGGATAAAACGAGGATAAGGCGAAAGCGGCGGAGACGAAATGAAAGGCAGTGAGATGTTTGGTTGCGATGGTTATGACGAGAGAAAATTATGCTTCGTCCTGCGGACGTAAATGTGTTTGGTTGCGATTTACCGAGCAAAAAATAGTGTTAAATGTCAACAATATCCCTGCGGTATAATGTATTGGAAAGATGTATTTCAATGGTTATTTCATAACTATTGACACAATAGTTATATTAAGCGTATTTGCAAGTATACTAACATTAATTATCTTATTAATTATATATTTTATAAAATTAATTATTGATACAATTTAATATTAAATTTTGTAATTGTTGTTAGTATAATTCATTGGTCTTTTATAAGTGTAAGAATATTTATTTTAAGTTTATTTGCAACTCTAATAATAATTATTATGTTATTATTATAATTTGGTAATCACCAAAATTATAAAATTAATATGAATATTAATATTAAGTAAAATTATGTCATCATCATTATCATTGGTATGGTAATAATTTAATGATTATTATAAGTATTATTATTAATAATTTTTTTATTATTATTATTATTATTATTATTATTATTATTATTATGGTACTGCGTTTCTACTCACTCCGAAGGAGAGGGGGGTTCGGCTTGAGGAAAAAAATCAGGGCATTTTGGCCATTTCATCTTCCTGTCCAACGAACAATTTCTTCTGTACCATAGTTTAGGATTGGACATAAAATTTTGTCCTTGTCCATGAAGATCGTCGAAAATTTTTTGTAGACGGTAAACAAACACCTATTCGGATAGAAAATTTATGTCCTTGTCATCCGTCCTCACGTCCGAGGACGATAACCAAACACAGCCTGACGCTGCGTTTGGTTAGCGTCTCTGACATGTAAAGACGGGACTAGGGCGAACAGGCGGAGACGAGACGAACAAGAATTGAAGGCAGGGAGATGTTTGGTTGCGATGGGCGAGCAGAGATAATTGTCCTCGTCCAAGGGCGAAATGTGTTTGGTTCTTCGTCTTGAAAAGCAGTGTTAATGCGAAATGCCTGTAGTGTAATAAGACTTGTAGATGTTAATAAATGTAATTTTAGTATTATTTTGATTATTAATATTGTTAAAAGTATTATTATTCTTGTTGTTATGATTATATTATTAATATTATTATGATAATATTATTAATATTATTATAATTAATATTATAAATAAATTATTATATTATTATGATGAGATTAAATTCTATACTATTATTATTTTTGTTAATATTATGAATATTATTTTGATTATTGCTATCATTATAATTATTATAATAATGTATTAATATTATTAATATTACTATAAAATTATTATTATTATTATTACTATTATGACAAGTATTATTATTATGTATTATTATTATTATTATTATTATTATTATTATTATTATTAAGAATAATATTATTATAAATTCTTTCCTTTGCCGGTGATAACTTCTAAACATTTAGATTACTTTCCATTTCATACGGTGAACTTGGTGACAAATAAATGATCTCAAACAATTAAATCTCAAATTTTATTCCAAGCAATTTGAAGTTTGCTAAACATCCAACGTCATCGCCACCACCTTAATTAAGTGAGAAACAAAGGAAATCTGTACTTGCAGTCTTACAAGTACATACTGTCAAACAAAATCAACCCTATTTTTAGCATGAGCAACAAGATTCTTGTTAAATTACAGTTTCTAAATGCTTATTCATGTAACTTCATAGTTAAAGAAATGATGTTGTATTCCGAAAAAGCATATGCTTGAACCTCATCTTAACGTCTTGCAATAATACCCATTTCATTCATCTTTACTTTCTTCTCCAAATGTAACACCCTCTCAAAGAATGAGTATGAATCAAAGTTTGACTTTTGTTATTCAACGAAAAGCAATGAGATTCTATTGTTAAGTATCAAAATTAAACAAGAACCAGAAAAAAAAAAACTACAGCTTGCTCACTTAAAACTTCAACACAATTTGTGTGTGTGATCCTCTAAACAAAAACAGCAACCCAGAAAGAAAGAAAATACTTTAGCTCCTCTGTCATACCACGATTTGGTATAGTTTGGATTTGACATCCATTTCCTTTGATGTTTCAAGCTCTACAAGACAGAGAAAGAAAGAAAATACAAGCTTAAGATTCAAGCAGCATATTAAAAGCATGCTGGGCTCATAGCAATGTGAAAAATTCAAGCACATAATCTGCTTACAGGCTTTTCGGCATTATAAGATACCAAATTTGAGGACATATCTTGAGGAATATGGGATTGATCTCCTTTCCATCCTCATCAACCTCTGCAAGAGCAAGCCACCTTTTCGCGCTTCCTCCAGATTCAATTTGCTTCCTATGGTCCTCCTTGACTTAAAAGAGACCTGCAAGACCCATAAAATAGAGGTTAACTACATAATCTGAAAACCAACAATGGACGACAAGAACAACAGCACCACCGTATATTATTCTGCTGCAGTATGGAACTAGAAATAGATAAAAACATCCCAAAAACACATAAACTAAAGGAACATGCTAGCATTTTGATGAGAAGCAACATGTAAATACATCGAAGAAGCAATTGGTGTAATTTCTCCAATTAAGATCGTTAGTTTAGAACCATTTAAAAGAAAGCAACGCCAATGTAATATATGGTACTATCGTGTAATCAGAGAATTTTACCCATGATATGGGAATACGGAATTAACCCAAAAACAAACAAACGGATTTGTTGTGAAATGATGAAGGAATCGGTAATCCGAATTAGGGATTTCATATCATCGCGTAAAATCACATTACAAAATCAAACAAAGCAGAAGAAAAGAAAAAGAAAGAAAAGGAGATACCTGATGCGGTTGCCATGGGTTTGGTTAGTTTCGTATTTCCCAATAAAAATGAAAATAGCAGAATCAAGGGTAACACGAGCCTCTTTGATGATGAAGAGGAGGATATCTGATATAAGTAAGCAACTTTTGCCTCCTCCCAAGACAGATTAGGATTAACCGAACCTAATCCAACTCGGAGAAGGAAATCTGTCTTGGTTCCATCGGGTCGGGTTCTTACAACCCGGCATTTGGACAGCCTTGTGCCCAATCCAAATGGTCAATGATTGTGTGCGGAGTAAATAAATGGTTAATGGTTGTCCAGGGAAGAAGAAAGGAGAGCTATGAAGCCGACGGAAGAAGGAAGGAGAGATGCGCAGAGAGGGAACATCGTTTCCCTTTACAAAACCTGCGTTTTGGAGTTACAAACAAGGTATTTCGGACATTTCACCATCCCCTTTTGTTCGTGTCCTTAGGACAAAAGTTTCTGTACCATAGTTTTAGATTGGACAATAATTTTTGTCCAAGACTTTTGAGACGAGCGAAAATAGATCAGACGAGAACAAACAAAGACTTTGGGATGAACTTATATGTCCTTGTCCTCTGTCCTCGCGTCCGCAGACGGCAACCAAACACAGCCTGAGTTTGCGTTCGGCTTAGGCAAGATGGTGACGCCGTAACAGCCACGTAGGCAAAGTTTGAAGCTTGTGTGGGCCCAAATGGGAATGGAATGGCTAACCAGGGCAGGGCCAATTGACCTTTGGGGTTAGTACTTAGTAGGCTAGGCCTATTTCAAACCAAGATGTGGTAGAAGAAAACAGAAAGGAGCATAACATAAGGTATCATTCATAGAGCCAATGGGGCCAGTGAAAGCACTGACATGCCTGAGGATCACCTTTCTCTAACTGGGGACTCCACATATTTAGTACCCAAAAACCTCAACGAATACACATGGGTGGGTGAATCAAATAGTAAAAGTTGTAGAAGAAAACATTTTGCTTTGTTTTCTTGCTAAACAAACGCACCTCAAAAGTCTTGAGGATAAAATCTGTAGACTCTGTTACTTCATACTTGGGTGATCCAAACAATTATGGTTTTGATATCTGCTCTTGTTGAATATGAAAATCTCACAAACAAGACGACGTCGACATATTCGAAATAACAATTAGCAAGTCACAAAGGTCTTTGTTATACCCAGAGAACACTCGCAAAAAGATAATAATAAAATAATGATCATATACTAACAAAAGGAAATGACCCAAATATTCCTATCCCCACAAGCCACAAGACACGCCTACTTCCTTCACTTGAAACACCTACCCAAGCACCACGTTGACTAATTCAATTATTTTTCAGATCAACTTGGATCCAAATGATTAAACTATTAAATCCTAGATTTTGGAGTCATTAAAATAAAGTAGCTGGAGATGAGGTTGTCTTAATCCACTATCTTTATAATACATTAGTCTTAGTTGTTGGTAAGTATAAAATGTAATCAAACTAACTTGAGTGAAAAATGAGATTAAAATATCCCAATACGCATAGGATTATAATCACATGCAGGCAGGCAGAAGCCGCGAACCAAAAATCCTGGGCCATTACGATTTGTTTAAATCCGCATTGTCTACAGAGGGAGAGAGTGGTTGGCTTTCGTTGGAAACCCCCAGAACAGAAATCGAGATAAAGGTATGCTTTAATCACTTGTTTAATTGGAAGGTAATATAACAAGTACAGTGGAGGAATTGTAATCAAAGACACCTGCTTTGATTTGAACAATTCTGGAATAAACTACAAAAGCAAAAAGCCATCCAACACGACTCAAAAGGGTTTCCTTTGTATTTCTTTAATGTAGACTGTAGACCAGAAAGAAAGTCGTAATAAACAAAATAACACATTGGGATGACTAAGCATGGATTGGAGGAGATCCGTACAAAGTCTGATATAAAGCGGACGCGGGCTAGGAAGACAAAATTAAAATGAAGGGTTATGAGTCTCTTGATCTCTTCATTGGAAAGCGAATAAATGAATATATACAAATATACAAACCCTGTAACTATACTTACGCAAATTAAATTATACTAGTTTTTTTGTAATATGTTCTGGTTCTGCTTTGGATTACGACAGAATGGAGCGTTCTTTGTTGTCTTCCATGTGATCGATTATGTACATGGTGAATTCGGATGAAGATACCGCAAAACAAAGAAGGCTGACGGGGTTGTGTCGATTAGCCCTCCGACGCTTCAATCGGTTTTACGGTGAAGGTGAGGTTGACAAACAGAGAAGTTTAGGTTTATGATTGTGCGTCTCTGTTATGAAAATAATACCTTTATATGGTTTTTCATTTAGGTTTAGGTCTTTACGTGTCTGCGTGGGAGATATTCTTCTCTTGTTAGGCCATGGATGTGTGGGTCGGGCCGAATTAATTGGTGGATGTGAGGCCGACCGATCGGCTGTGGGATTGGACTCGGGTCCAATATAGCCGACCAACCATAAGTCCCCTACTCCTCGAGTCCGAGCGAAGAGCGGGATCGAAGAATACGTTGGACGTTAGCGTTCGTCGGTTTCCCATGGCTCGTAAGCAAATTTGCTCGTAAGGTGGTCGATCGGTCGGTATTGGCCTTAGAGGCGGTCATGGGATTGCTCGGCGATTCGATCGGTCGGTCCGACTAGTCGTGCTATTCGCTCAGATTGGGTCGATTGACTAAGGGCCTCCATTGATCGGTCTCGGCACTTATGCGTGACGACTTAAGGCTATGGTAGGTCGGATAGCCATCATTGGCGAATGACTTGGACTTGAAACATTTATTATTTGTGGCGCGTGCTCTCGACAACCGTTCGTAATCAAACGTATCGTCCTTGTAACAGTTCAGGCCGTATCCGTCGTCCTTTCAACTACCACTCCTTTTCGGATTTCGAACAACCCTAATTCTTGTGGCTTAGATCATGCCGCGTGTCTGAGCATAGCTCGGATTTTCTCCACGTGTCGTAGTCCGATTGGGTCACTTTCGAGTGCTCCTTTTGCCGACCCTCTATAAATACTATTAGTTGACGAGTTGTGGCGATTTTTACCTTTTGCTTTCGTTCTCCAGCTTACACTTTGCCTTCGCTTGTTCTTTGTTGTTCGCAGTTCTCAGAAATTTCCTTTCACTTCGCCGTCCGATTTCTCCGTTTCGAACCCCTGCTTAGGTACGTCCTTTTTCTTCATTCCCTCTTCTTTTCCAAAAGTCTTTTTCTTGGTGAACATATCGACGGGTAGTTCTGGGAGCATAGTCGGAGGTGCGGAGGAGATATCGATGAAAGAGAGAAAAGATGGTTTAGTTGTGGAGTTGCCGCCAAAGACCGCGTAAATCGATGACCGTGGGGAGTTGAACAAATTGACTCTTAAGTATAATATTCCTACGTCTTGGGGCCCCGGCGGCCTTTAGGAATGGCGGATCCACAAGAACTTGATGGATACTTCGCCGTCTCCGGAGCTTTTTCACGATGGCGGATGAGGCTCCGTCGCCCGATTATTGACGAGGTGTACGCCATGTTCGGGTTATTCCGAGCCAAATTCCTCCGAGCAGATTGGAGGTTTATAAGCGGGTTGGCATTCTTTGTGCCATCGGTTGACCATCCGCCATCTTGTCGGCATTGCGCCATTTCACGAGGATGAGCCATAGTCAGAGCTCCATTTGGAATCCTTTCGCAATATAGAGGCGCTTCGGTATCGCCCGGCCAGACACCTCAAAATTTCTTCTTGGCGGACCAAGTATTTTTTGTAAGCCCCTGGGATCTTCCTCGAGTGCCGACCATGGAGGTATCCTCTGCCAAGCGATGGAATGATTCGTCGACCTTGTCCCTTAGCAGGGAAGAGTGGGAGGTGGTCTGTCGTATCAAGGAGCTCGGCAGATACGATTTTGCTCGGTTCATTCAGGGATACCCCAGGGGGGCCTCGGCCGATTCTTTCCTCGTCGACCCCCCTCCTCGTATTAGCGGGCTAAAGGAGGAAACCGCCCCGTCCGGTTGACTCCTCGTGATTGTATTAATTGTTGAACTTTTGTGCATTAGTTTTGTTCTCTAACTCAATTTATCATTGTGCAGCCATGGTGAGGATGGGAGCTCGAGCTTCTACGTCAAGGAAGCAGGCCTCTCAGAAGAAGGGGAGTGAGGCGGAGACCGGTGAGGGCACCGCTTTGTCTGCGGAGTTGGTCTCCTCGGCTGTGCCGGCGGCTGCTCCCCCTGTTGGGGACCTTTCTATTGCGTTGGAGCCATTGTCGATTGTACCAATGGTAGAGGAGGAGGAGGAGGACGCGGGTCCTCCTCTTAAGAGGAAGAGGTTAGTTCGGCTGGGTGACCTTCCATCTCGCCCGGCCAGTCAAGCCGGAGCGGGTAAACAGAAGAAAGGCAAGGAGAAGGCGCAGGCCGTGAGCCTTGGGCAGTGGGAGCCTACCATCAAGTTGGGCAAGGACGTATCGATCGGGGACCTCGAGGTGTCCCGCTACCTTGCTGAGAGAGTTACTCCCCCAGCAGACGAGCGGTTCATGGAGAAGAAAGGTAACCTGGAGTTGGGTTCTCAGCTCGTTCGTCTTGGTATCGGCCGCGCGACAGCGTCTTTTGTCGTCTTTGCAGCGTTTGGAGACTCTGGACCAGAAGTCCAGGATCTCCATGTCAGATGAAGGTTTGAAGGGCGGCCGAGGTGAAGGAGGAGAGCCTCCTCCGGGCTAAAAACGCGTCCCTCAAGAGGAGAAGAAGGCCCAGGAGGGGAGATGGGAGCTTTGGCTCGGCTGACCGGCCAAAGCAGAGGAGGAGAAAAAGAATGAGAGAGAGAGGAGGGAGAAGGAGAGTAAGGAGTGGAGGAAGACTGTGAGGCGGAGCGAGAGCTCAACAAGAAGTACCGCCAAGCGCCATTCCGCCATGGTGGATAGAGATAGAGCCAGAAAACCTGCGGGAGGTGCGGTGCTCTATCACGGAGCAATGGATCGAAGCGATCAAGCGATGGAAGAGGCGGTTCTTAGACGAGGAGAGTTTGGAGCTACTTTGTGAGGTAGCCCTCTCGGTCAAGAGGGGCCACGAGCTCTATGCTCTCGAGGGGTGGCATGCCCTTCATTGAAGAGTATGCCGAGCGGCTTATTCCATGATTTTGGGCTTTCTTTGGAGGAGATGACGAAGAAAGTCGAGGAGAACATGTGACGTTCAGATGAGGAGCTAGATCTCGGCTCCAAGAGGAAGAGCTCCCCAGTGAAGATGTTCCTTTGGTTGCTCCCGGGTCCTGCTCTGTTCTCATTGTGTCGCTCTCCGGGAGGAAGAGCTTCCTAGTGAAGAGATTCCTCATTTGCTCCCAGGTCTGCGCCTCCCTGCCGCCTCTTCCGCCCGCTCCGAGGCTTCCCCAGGTATTCTCCTTCTCCTTGGTGTTGGTAGTTCCCTTCTCCCATGTTGTAGAGCTCACTGGTGGGCTTGTGGCCGAGGATCAATCTACAATAATAAAATTCTTTTGAAGTTACTTTCCGTCTTTTAGGTTTCATTTTCGATCATAGTGTAGTTTGGTAAAGTCGCTTATGGCCGGCCCGGCCGAGGTCGATCTATAATTGGTGAGCTACGATCCGAGGATTTCGCTTGGCGATTGATCGACCTTAGTCAATGATATCGGCGAGCGAAAGATCCCAAGGATCTCGTCTTGGCGACCCGACCGACCGTGGTCGATCTATGCAGAATGCCGAGCGATGGCGATGGCGATGGCGAGGGTCCCAAGGATCTTGTCTTGGTGACCCGACCGACCGTGGTCGATCTATGGAGAATGTCGAGCGATGGCGATGGCGAGGGTCCCAAGGATCTTGTCTTGGCGACCCGACCGACCGTGGTCGATCTATGGAGAATGCCGAGCGATGGCGATGGTGAGGGTCCCAAGGATCTTGTCTTGGCGACCCGACCGACCGTGGTCGATCTATGGAGAATGCCGAGCGATGGCGATGGCGATGGCGATGGCGAGGGTCCCAAGGATCTTGTCTTGGCGATCCGACCGACCGTGATCGATCTATGGAGAATGCCGAGCGATGGCGATGGCGAGGGTCCCAAGGATCTTGTCTTGGCGACCCGACCGACCGTGGTCGATCTATGGAGAATGCCGAGCGATGGTTACCTGGATTTTCTATTCTTTGCCATACATGATTGAATTCTTTATTGCAAGAAATCAAAACCCTTTATTGATAATAATGAGGGCGTGGTAGTTAAAAACTGTCTGGCGGGGACGGGAAAAGGTACCACATGTATACAAAATGATAATAAGGAAAGATTAACTAAAATAAAACTTATCTATTGGTAAAACGCCTTCAAGTTCTGTGAGTTCCAAGGCCTTGGTAGAAACTTCCCTTTCTCATCGCTGAGGATGTAAGAACCATGCTCGACCTGCTTAATCACTCGATAGGGTCCTTCCCACGTCTGTCTGAACTTTTCGGGATGCTTTCCAGCTGCCTCGGCTTTTCGTAGGACGTAACCACCTACCTTTACATCGCTCGGCTTGACCCTTCTGTTGTAGAACTTGGTCGCCTTTTGCCTGATGTCTTCTGAGCGAGCGGCTGCCCTTTTTCTATCCTCGCTAAAGAGAACGAGCTCTGCTCTGCGGGCTTCATCATTTCGCTCTTCTTCATAGCCCGACACCCTTTGATTGTGTAATGCCACCTCTCATCAAACTAGGGTTTCGCTTCAAGGTCATCTGACAGTGTTTCTCCTATGGCTCAGATTCGGTGTTGTTCTATATGCCCACAATACTTTGTCTACTTCTTTCACCTGTGTCTTCGATTCGTCGAGGCGTTTTTGAGGCGTTCATTATCTTTTGTTGGTGTTCTCTGCGAGACCGTTACTTTGGGGATGGGCTACCAAGTCAACCGTAGTTTGATCTTTAGTCGATCGCAAAAATCTCTAAACTTGTGGTTGTCGAACTGCCACCATTATCCGTAACCAACACCATAGGCATCCGGCGGCATAGTATATTCTTTTTATGAAACTTTCCACTTTCCCTCGGTGATTGCGTGACGGACTCGCTTCTACCCACTTAGTGAAATATTCCACTTGCCACTATCAGAATTTCTTTTGTCGGGACCGAGATGGAAGGGCCCCGATATATCCATTCCCATGGGCGAAAGGGATAGGATGGCTCACGATTTGCATTCGCTCGATTAAATTTGGTGAGACAGTCATTGTTTCTCTGGCGGCAGCCTCACATCGGTCGACCTTTTCCGACAATCTCTTCTCATTGTCGGCCGATGAAGTACTTCTGTCTAATCAATCGATGAGCCAACATTCTACCCCCTATATGATTTCCGACATCCTTCATGGACTTCGCCATTGCTCTTTCGGCTTCTTCTTCATTCAAGCATCGAAGCGTGATCGGTCGTAAGACCGCTTATATAGTGCACCGTTAACGATCGTGTATTAACGCCTTTATCCTTAACTTCTTGGCCTCGACGCGCGTCTTAGGTTGCTTTCCTTCTAAAGGTCTGCATGATCGGTTCATCCAACTCGACCGACCGGTACTCACGTTGAGAACTTCCTCAGCTTTCTGGATGCTAGGCCGATCAAGTCGTTCGACTAGAACATTGTTTATGGCATCACGGTCGGAAGCCATTTTTGAGAACGCATCCACTTTAGCATTTCGAGCTCGTTCTATTATGCTGATTGAGTGCTGTTCCAAATTGCTCAATTCCTGCTTTACTAGCTCCAGATACTTGATCATGTTGTTCCCCTTGGCCTCATACTATACGGTGACTTGGCCTACCACCACTTGGCTGTCGCTATATATCTTCAGGTGCTTCACCCCGATCTCCCTGGCTAGTTAGAGGCCGGTTATCAGAGCCTCATATTCTGCCTCGTTATTGGAGGCCTTGAATTCTAGCCAAAGGGCGTATTCTACCTTTTCATCCATATGCGGGCTGACCAGCACTACTCCCGCTCTGCATCCCTCGGCATTGGATGACCCGTCGACAAACAAGCTCCAAGCGGCGAAAGGCTCGTCCTTCGAGCTAGGTTGGCTCATCTCTGCAATGAAGTCTGTCAACACCTGCGCTTTAATGGTCGTGTGGGGCTTATACTGTATGTCGAACTCTCCCAGTTCTACCGCCCACTTTATCAGCCGACCTGAAGTTTCGGGCTTTTGAAGGCACTGCCTGAGGGGTTGATCAGTCCACACCTCGATGGTATGACTTTGGAAGTAAGGCCTCAACTTCCTAGCTGCCATTATCAAAGAGAGGGCTAGCTTCTCTATGGGCGTATATCGCGTTTCTGGCCTGGTCAACACTTTGCTGACATAGTAGATGGGATGCTGCTCGTTTCCTTCTGATCGGATAAGTACCGCGCTGATCGACCCCTCCGTAATTCTCCCCCTCTACCGGGCTTTGCAGAATAGGCGGGTTAGACAAATATTGTTTTAAGTGTTGGAAAGCTTTCTCGCACTCATCCGGCCATCGAAACTGGGTCACGTTCGCTTTTCTCAAGGCTTTGAAAAATGGGAGGTATTTGTCTCCTAGTCTAGAGATGAACCTGCTTAGTGAAACTATCCGACCGGTCAGTATCTGAACATCTTTCAAGCATTGCGGCGAAGGCATCTGTATGATGGCCTCAATCTTCTCTGGATTAGCCGATTCCCACCGAGTGATCATAAATTTCAGAATTTTCGGATGCCACCCCAAACACACATTTTTCCGGGTTTAGCTTCATCTGGAATTTATTCAGGGTCTGGAAGACTTCCTTGAGATCTTGTACATGCTCCACGGACGTCTTACTTTTGACCACCATATCATCCACATAAGCTTCCACCGTCCGGCCAATCTGTTTTTTAAAGACTTCTGTGACGAGCCGTTGATAGGTCGCCCCGGTGTTTTTCAAGCCGAAAGACATTACTTGGTAGCAATATGTGTCTTGGTCGGTTATGAAGGCGGTCTTTTCTTCGTCTTTCAGCTCATTTGGATCGATGATAGCAGAAAGCATCGAAGCTCGCACTCATGCCCGAGGTGGAGTCTACTAATTGGTCGATCTTAGGCAATGGGAAGGCATCCTTTGGACACGCTTTGTTCAGGTCGGTGAAATCTATGCACATTCTTCACTTTCCGTTCTTCTTTTTTACTAAAACGACATTGGCGAGCCATTCAGGATATTTGACCTCTCTGATGAACCCGACCTCCAGCAACTTCGCTACTTCCTTCTCGATCACCCCATCGTTCCTTCTTTGTACTATCGCTTCTTTTATGCGATCGGCTTATAGTCATGCCGAATACCGAGGGAGTGAGATGCGACTGATCGAGAAATTTCGGGCATGTCGCTCGGTACCCAAGCGAAAACCGACCTATTTTCCACCAAACAATCTGTGATTTCTCTAACCAGGTTCCCCTGCAGCTCGGAACCTAGGTTTGTAAACTTAGAAAGGTCGACCGTCGATCGACCCTCTGCGTTTCTTCCTTTGGGTTCATCTGTCCGTCTCTTCGTCGGTTCTCACATCAAGAGAGCTCAAGACTACCGCCCATCTAATGTTTTAGTCTCGCTAAGTAACATTCCTGGCGATTCTCTGCGACCTCGACAATCTGAGACTCGTGGGGTGTCTGGAACTTCATAACTTGGTAGTAAGTGGAGATGATTGACCGAGGGCATTTGAGTTGCCTCACCATGGATTATTGCATTATCGCCCTTGAAACTTTACGACCAGGAACTCAACGTCCCTTTCTATCTGACACGGTTTCTACCCGAACTTCACCTTCAAGTACACCCGGGTGAACGGGTAGGCCGACGCCCCGGTTACCCCTTTGATGGGGCCGTCTGTGGGTAGTAGTCGATCTTCGGGTATCTTCATCTGTTTGAAGGCCTCATAATACAACAAGTCATCGAGTTGCCGTGTCAATCATCACCCGTTTCACCTCGTATCCGTCCATGTTCAGGTTTACCACGAGGGCGTCGTCATGAGGGCAACTTACTCCATTGAGGTCGGACTCATCAAATGATATCATCCCGCCGCTCTCCCTCGGCTTTTTGATGGATGAGTCTTTGCCGACCTGTTTGACATATCTTTTTCTCCCTTTGTTGTTGGATCCCCCGGCTGCATTTCCACCGAATATCATATTAATGACCCCAGTCGGTCGGTCGTCTTGTTGCACTGCATTTCCATCATTTCTTTCCCTCGACCACCCTCTCTCTTCTCGTCGATTATCCGATTAGCATTCGCCTCCCTCGTCATTTCGCTCATTTCTACTCTGGGGGTGCCTATCATTATCGGCCGACTTTGTCTGCGTCGATTATCCCGATCGGCATTCTGCCCGTGTTTCACAAATTGGCCTAACCTTCCCCTTTGTATGAGGAATTTGACTTCTTTTTCAACTGCCAACAATCTTCCGTGTCATGATCGACCTCTTTGTGGAAACGACAATACAAATTAGGGTTCCTGTCCTTGTAGGGGGTCTTCATTTTTTCGGGTTCTCGGATAGTTTCTCCATCTGCTCTCATTGCTGCCAACACCTCTTCATATCGCCTGTTTAGTGGGGTGAACTCCTGTCGATATCCCTGTCGGTCAGTCGGTCTTCTCGCTCGATTGGCCTTTTGCTTGCAGGCGAATTGCTCATACTGTCATTCAATGACGATCATCATTCGACGCCTCGTATTTTTCAAAGACTTCTTCGTTGAATATACCTATCCGCCATGCTTCTTATTTCTGAACGGATCGGGGCGATCGAGGGCTAGTGACTTCTTAAACTCCTCGTCCCTCGTATTGGTCATGAAAGCGACCCGGCGTGGACGGCGGTGGTCGGGCACCTCGACCGCCGTTATTAAACCGAATGATGAACTCCGCAAACTCGTTTCTTCCTTGGGTGAGTTGCATCACCTCAGAAATTTGTCTTTTGGCGCGCTTACTAGTGGCGGCCCGGTTCAGAGTAACAACCGAATCTTGAAGCATGTGATATAGCTCGGGGCAAGCTGTTGAACCATTCCGAGCTCCCTCTTGGAAGGCCGCAGAAAGCCTTACATTGGATAGCGTCTCGGAACCTGATGTAGATTCATCATGGGTGGAAGTCTTGCAGATAATCGGGGTCGGTCTTCCAGTGTATTTCTGGGTCGGTATTTTTGTCTTGCCGGTCGGAGGAGGCCCAAATTTGGAGTGAAGGAGAGTCAGATCGCGCCATTAGGCGATCCGGACGAAAGCTTCATGCGCGTTAATCCGATCATCCGCGATTTTTCTAGGCTTCGGATGGGCGATGATCGGTTGTTAAGTCGATTTGTCGCGGCGGCCGCGCATGACGGAGTCTATTGTCTGCGGTTGAGGCTGCAGGATCGACGAATCACCGTTCATTGCCTCCTCTATCATTTCCGGTCGTGGTGGTGTCGTGGACGGAGGAGGATCTGCGCCTAACCGGTCTTTGGAGATTGGTCAAGATTGAACGCAACGTTATCCTCTAAGGCCGCGCTCGCTTCTTCTTGTTCTAAGGTTTGAAATTGCAGTTAATCGTTAGGATTAGAGGATTCCGCGGGAGATATCACGGTGCATCGATGCAGTCGCAAGAAGTTATGAGCTTATCGTTGCATCGCCAGAGTCGCGACAGCAGCCTATATCAGATGCATCGCCGCTTTGGTGATTTGTGTGTTTACGGGCGTGGTGCCGTAAGTCGGGCCCCACGGTGGCGCCAATTGGTTCTCACGGATTCGGCAGGATGGAGCGTTAGTTGTGCTTCATGTGATCGATCGTCTTACGTGGTGAATTCAATATGAAGATACCGCAAAACAAAGAAGGCTTGATGGGGGTTGTGTCCCGATTAGCCCCTCCGATGCTCAAGTTAGTTTTACGGTGAAGGTGAGGTTGACAAACACGAGAAAGCTAGGTTTATGATTGTCGTGCCTCTCATATGAGAATAATACCTTTTATATGGTTTTAATTTAGGTTTAGGTCTTTACGTATCTGCATGGGAGATATTCTTCTACTGTTGGGCCATGGATGTGTGGGTCAGGCCCGAATTAATTGGTGAATGTGAGACCGACCGATCGACTTGTGGGATTGGGCTCGGGTCCAATATAGCCGACCCAACCATGTTCAATTAATACAATAAGATATACAAAGTATTTATCTATTTAGGTTATGTTTGGTAGAGTACTTACTAATGAAATGTAATATAATTCTACTGTTTTAGAGGAGGGTTTACAATAGAATGTAATAGAATAGGATAGACAAGAAGAGTTTTACATTACGTCTTATTCTATCATAAACAATAAAATGAGTTACCTTCAATTTGAAAGTTTATGATGAAATGTAAAATAATAAATATGTACTATTTAATATACTTTTAATAACTTTTATAATACTAATTATACCCTTAACTCTATTAATAAACAGTAAGACAATACATTGTATTCTATTAAGAATAAAATAGTCATTCATTATTATTATACATATATTGCATTTCATTCCATCTATCCTTTAAACAACATTTTACTATATTATATTATGAATTTTTAATTCCTCCTAAATAATAATTTTAAATATTATATTTATTTATATTTTATTTTATTTCATTAAAAATTTTACATTTAGATAAACATAACTTTAGAGTTACCTCTTATTGTCCCACCGTATCTGGTGACTTGGATATTCTTTCATCTTGCAAGCGTGAAGTGTATTGATATCCTGTTGCGGACGTGTGAATTGCAAAGTCCAGCACTCCGTATTTCCCCTGGCCTTTTCTATTGATTATCTAGATAGTTTGAGTTTGCGTTCGGCTTAGGCAAGATGGTGACGCCGTAACAGCCACGTAGGCAAAGTTTGAAGCTTGTGTGGGCCCAAATGGGAATGGAACGGCTAACCAAGGCAGGGCCGTCACAATCGCTCCTTCCGCGATGGCGACTCCAGCTGCCAGAGGCCCATTGAGCGTCCGATTCAATCTCTTCAACGGCTGGATTAAGCCCTCTTTTGGAAGCATGAAGCAAGCCGGTGGTCGGAAAGCGCCAGGTCAGATAATGTTCAACAAAGTAGGAAGATATCCACGTAGGATTCTTATCCAACGGCCCATTAATTCCTCTATCACCCTACCACAATTTAATTATAAAAAGTTTTAAATTACTTGAGTTTTTTTTTTTTTTAACTTCAATTGTTTTTAATGATTTTTATCGTTAAAAATTGACAATTTTATTAATTAATTAGTTTTAAATAAATTTATAAATTTTATAAAATAATTAAATTTTATTTAATAAAATTTAATTAAATCTCAATTTTTTATAAGGACTATTTGTATTTTAAAATTTTTAAGTATGTTTAATTTTTAACAATTTAATATTGTTTTAATCTTTTAAACCTTTAAGTTTTTATATCATCCTTTAATTTCAGTCTAATTTTAGAACATCAATTTTCTCTAACACTTCACTATTGTGGTCCCACAACAACATCATGGGACCAATTTAACCGGCTCGAGCGGTTGTTTCGGACTAAAAGCTCTCACGTGATTCTCCGATGCGACCGACTGGATCCGGTACCTTTTTGGGTAGAGAAGATATTTGCTTTTTCCTCTTCAACGAATAAATTATTGACAAGTGGACTCGAAAACTAACGGTCTGTTTGGTTAGCGTCTGCAATAGGTAGGGACGGAGACGAGACGAGCAGGATGGGGCAGAGACAGATGAATTGAAAATCAGTGAGATGTTTGGTTGCGGTGGGCGGAGACGAGAGAAAATTGTCTTCGTCCTGCAGACGAAATGTGTTTGGTTGCGATGGGCGAGCAAAAATAGTGTTTAATGTCAAAATGCCTCTAAAGATAATGTATTGGAAAGATGTAATTCAATAGTTATTTCATAATTGTGTCAATATTTATATTAAGTGTATTTGCAACTCTACTAATATTAATTATCTTATTAATTATATTTTTTATAACAATTATTATTGATACAATTAATATTAATTTTGTAATTGTTGTTAGTATAATTCATTGGTTATTTTATAAGTATAAAAATATTTATTTGAAGTTTATTTGCAACTCTAATAATTATTATTATGTTATTATTATAAATTACGTAATCGTAAAAATAATAAAATAATATAAATATGAATATTAAGTAAAATTATGTCATCAACATTATCATTGGTATGGTTATAATTTAATGATTATTATTAGTATTATCATTATGAATTTATTGTTATTATTACTATTATTATTATTATGAACATTATTGCATGTAGTTTAATGTTACAAAGCATTACAACATGAAAACATTTATCCATGCTCTTGTCCAGAGAGAGGAAAGATACCATTCACCTCTATTTCATTCTACCATTCACAAATCCTTATCTTAAGTTTTACACGAGGAGACTTGAAATGGATGCTGATTTATTTTTCCAGCCACAGACAGAGGCTTGGATTCTCTCGCACACTAAAATACAAATGCGAGAATCAAATGAAGGAGATCTAGTGCATATCAACAAAGAATTGGGGAAATTAAAATAAAATTTACAAAACAAGTTGTGAAAGTCGACAATGAATGCCGCAAGCTGGTCCAGTTATGATCAAAACAAGGATTTCTTTTACCGTCTCTTCAATTTCGGATATTTCGACCCATCGCCATGAAGGTCCGCAAAGATGCTCCTCTCTGGACAATCTCTGGTGAGCGGATCTACTTTGAAGCAAATCTTCCAAAATTAACTTTGGTTGATAATTCATCTACGACTTTCGGCTTCCATGTAGCTTGTCACCAAGTTCCTTGGCTTGGGATTTCAATTTTCGACTTCAGAAGTAGAGCCATTATCTTGTTTTCCAATATTGGTAAAACTCTCGGATCTTGATAGATGCGATTTTTTCACCCTACAACTTCATCACCTTCTAATTTATCAACAATTCGTTCCAAACCTAATGTTAGGTCCGACATTTCGATCTTCAATTCATCAAATTCTGTGTGTATCCAATGTATTTTCAATTTCCTCCTTGGATGTTCAATTTCCGAACATTTGACATCACCGTTGATTGCAACAAACAATAAACCATTATTTACGCATGAAGCAAAGAAATTTTTATCAATATCATTATATGTCCGATATTAGACGACATCCAAAATAGGTAATACTAGTGAAACCAATTTTAACATCCAACTCATACAGACTTTTCAAAAGATCTCTGCTTTATTCTCTCCAACTGAAGAGAACCATTAATAGCTTAAGTCACACACACTTTTCTTTACATGTTGATGTGTCCTGCAGTAGTTCCTGTGGAATAGGATGTTTTCACAATATCCTTCTAAGAATGCATAATACAAGATCAAGTATCTAGTTCTGAACCTTCAAGGATATAAGGACCATTACACCAACCGACTTTTGTGTTACCAATAAAATAGTGCAATTACCAGATTTGCATCCAAAGAAACTGCAATGAAATTGATTCCATTTCATATACGTTCCATTATGGGTGATGCATAATGGGATAATTGCCTCTATATAGTTTTTATGGTTACTTGGTGGACTGGGTAGAAAACAAGTGACTATTAACTCAGCCAAACATGTCTACAGGCCAAAATTAATGACTAGTCCCTCATCACTTAACCATCTTCTGTTGTTGAAAGCTACCCAGAAGAAGCAATCCTTCTTTTTCCATTGTTGACTCTTTTTAACCAGAAGAAGACTCAACCACACATGTTTTTACGTTACCTATTGTTGAAAGCTACCCAGAAGAAGCACAGATTCCTTCAAATAACAGTTATGAGACTTCAATCCCAACCAACACTGATTCTAATCCAGACTTGAGAATAATCCTTCATTCCAATAGGTTCAAGCTCTTAATTTTCAGTTCAATTTTGTTAAACAGATCCTAACACTACAGTGACTTTACTGTTATCCATTCTTCACTGGTCGTTGTTAGCATTATCTACCCGAAACAAGTGAACAACCCCAAACTATCAAAACATGTTCATCAACCAAATCATAACCACTAAATGCATGTATAGTTTCTATCGAAAAGGAAGAACCTAATCGAGACACCCAACCTCCAAATGTCAGTTTAGGGATGTAAAAATAGGCAAATTTAGAACTCTGCCGCCCACATGATTAAAGTTGCAAACAGTAAACAAAATGAAGGCAGAGGCGAAGAATGTGATTGAAAACAACAACGAAATTAATAAAGGAGAGGAAGTCTAACCTATGAGAGCGGACGTTGAGCACAGAGACGGACGATGGTTGGCGAAGATCGGATCTCCTTCCACAGATGCCAAATCTGGCGGAACAGACGCAAAACATGTACATATGCGTTAGAAGGGAAAAGATTCATATATGGGGGAAAAGAAGAGAAGCATAAAGAAAACAAAGATTCATATACGGAGAAGAGAAACCAAAGCTTACCGATGCGTTTGGAGACGAAGATGCGAGCAAAAACGCAGATGGAAGGAAGGAAAGAGCGAAGACGAAGGAACCAGCGTTTTAGGTTTGAGAGGTTAAAAATCGAAGCGATTTCGTTTTTCCAAATTTCGTCCATTGGCGATTTTTGTGTCAAATGATTTGGAACGGACAAGATTATTGTGTCCATGTCTAAGTTGGGCAGGACACAAACCACCTACAGACATTAACCAAACACGCTAATGGACAGGACTTTAGTGTCATTGTCCACTGTCATCAGAGCTATGTACACGAACCAAACGCAGCCTAAGTGACCCACGAGTTAATGCGTCACAAGCAGCGTGGGAGAACGATGTATATAAAACAGAGCCATGTTGGCACTGGCCAATCACAGCCGTTGGATGAGGTCATAATCCAAAAGCAAAGACAAACCCATCACAGAATCAGAGCCGTCCAGAGTGGGTATGGACTCTGCTGTAGGTTCGGTCTGTGCGAGTGAACTCAGAAGCGTAAAGATGAGACTACTATAGCCTATAGGCATAGCTTTCAAAAGGTACACCGTGGACAAAAAAACTAGGTGGAAAGAGAAGGCACACACACAACACATGAGAGAGAGAAAGAGTCAATTGGTTATATGGTGAGGTGCGCCTTGGATGTCTGTGTGCTCTTTCACAGACTTTTAAGCCAATTATTCTCCGTCCGTCTATTGCGGTGAACTGACTCCCGGCTGCTCCCTTTCGCCGCGTCGGAATTTGTAGTTTTCTTGTATCCGCGAGTTGAGCGATATTTCATGAGTGAAGAAGATACGTAGTTATGGAGCGGAACAGAAACGGAAGAAAATCAAATGTTGCAGGCCTCGTCGCTGCTAATGGATTGCACAAACGCCAACACCGACCCACTCCTCTTGTAGACTCCCCTGGTAAAGCACTTACACAGAACCGCTCTTCTCTTTTTTCTTTTTTTTAATTCTGTTCAAGTTACGATTTCTTTGATCGTGTTGTTGCAGATGAAGACGGACATGTAGTGGAGCTACAAGAGACGTTGAGGCTACGGGATCGAGATACGTTGAGCAAGAACAAGCGAAGAAGAGCTGCGAGAGAAGAAGGAGAAGAGAGCACGGAACAGAGCATTAGTGATGAAGATGACTGTGAGATGCTTTTTCAAAACAACAACCACCATCGGAAGAGTGTCGCAGCGCTGCCGACTGGAGACGGAAGACAAGCACTGCCGCTCAAAGTGGCCGATGAAATGGTTGTGCCGAGAAAAGCTCGCACAGGTAGAGGAAGTGGTTGGTTTTAGTAACTTATACAGATGCTTGTATCTCATCTCTTTTTGGTTTGAATTTCCATTTTCTTTTTGTATAACAGTTTCCGTGAAAAGGTCGCATGAGAGTTGGGTTTCAGGGAACGATGGATTCGGGAAAGAACAAAGCGACAAGAGAGCCTCTGCTTCACAGACGAATTGGAGCGCTTTGGCATCACCGATGCCGTCTAACAGTTCATCAAGCAGAAAGAAGGCGGTTGGTTACTAGGTGTTTCTTTTTGTTGGATTTCATTTAATATAATTTCGAAGAACTTGAAGAAACTGATGAGATTTTGGCTCTTTTTTTGTTTGATAGAAACCAAGTGGGCCTAGGACTCGTCTTCCAAAAGTGTCAAAATCGTCTAGCTCACTTCAAGATGATATCGAGCTTGAGATTGCAGAGGTTTTGTACGGTTTGAAGAAGCAATCTCAGAGCTCTAAGAAGGAAGAGTACTTAGATAGTGCTCCAGAGAAGCTTGAAACAAAGGGTACAACAATTGGTGTCATTCTTGATCCCAAGTCATCACCCACTCTAAACGCTGCTATGACCTCGCTTTGTACACAATATGCTAGCCTGGAATCCGATCTCGTACTTGGTATTGGTGGGTATATAAAGTTTTGGTCTTTGTTATCGTTCTTTTGTGTGATGAATGCATCTCTGTGTTTTACTTTTTTTTTTCCCTTAAATTGCTCTTAAACAGCTTCAAAGAAGCAGAAAGTGGAGGATGATTCACCACCGGTCCAAAATAGTTCAATTGCTTCGGTAAATAAAGATGAAAGTCAAAATCTTGTTAGAATGGAAGTTCAGGAACCGAGGTTGGAGAAAGCACGGGGATTCGATGAGGAATTGAGTAAGGTTTCCGACGATATGGGTATTTCTAAAGTTGTGTGTAGGTCACCGGAGCCGTCAGAGAAGAAATCAAATCTGGAGACTGATAAATCTCAAGTTGCTGCTAAAGAAAAATCTAATTTACCAAAGGTGGAATCTGGTACTTGCATTAAATTGGATGTTGTACAAGATTCGGCAGTGGCAGAAGTGTAAGCATCAAAGAATCTTCTGCTTTTTCTCTTTTTGTCATCGATGATTCTTTAATAGGTATCTTATCTTTTCCCCACTCTTCTCTATCTTGTTTTATTTCTCAGAGCTGTAAATGTGTCAGATGGAGAAAGCAAGAGAGAAGAGAACTTGAAGATAGATCTGATGGTGAGGATCTTCACATTCTACTTAGATTTCCACTTTGTATATTGTAAAAGTTATCAAGAGAAATGCATTCTCTTCACAGCGGGACTGCTTTGCCAATTTGCCGTTACATCGCAAGGCAACAGGACAACTTGCTCGAATTGAACTCACTCAGTTCCTTCTTTTACATTGCAGGACTTTAGAAATATAGTTGAGAATCGAGAAAGGGTTGAGACATTGATGAAGAAGGAAGTATTGGGCTTGGAGCTGAAGGGGAAGAAAGTAAAGAAAATTGTTGAAAAGCACGGACCAAAGCTTGAATTCGAGAATCCAACTCATCTGAGTAGCAATGACCAAGGCATTAAGTCACTGTTCAAAGATCAACCTAAAGCTACCATTAATAAATTGGAGGCATCTGGTACTGCAATATCTCTACTTATTATTCGAAGATGAAATCATTTAGGCTTATAGTACTGCACGGTGAGGATAATATATTATACAATCTTTTGGATCCTTTTGTCAGCTCAATCTAGCTCAATGCCCCTTCCAATTGCTGTAGCTGGTTGTCCAAGTGGTCTTTCACCTCTCGAGTGAGATATCTAGCTTGATATTATCACCCTTACTTTCTTTTTTCCTTTTGCTTTCAAAATGCAACTTTGTACTGGGAATTAACTAGGATTATTGGCAGATACGTACCACCATTTCAGACTGTTTTCTCCATTGATGGGACCAATGGACCATCCACATCTATCCAGGTATCATAGCAAACTTTCTCCTATACATTGAAAATATTTCTCGTGTACTTATTTGGCTTTAAATTGTCTAAATGTGCAGCCTCCACGTTTCGTTCTCTCTAAACCTTGGCTTTAAATTGTCTAAATGTGCAGCCTCCACGTTTCGTTCTCTCTAAACCTCAACCAAAGCGGTGTGCAACACACCACTATATTGCTTCCAGTGTTCGTTTGCACCAGCAATGTATGAAGATGAACCATTTCTGGCCAGAAACTGGTGGTTCTGCTCCTCTGTATCTTGGCAAACCAAATAATCTCGAGGGCATACCTCCTGCTGAAAATATGATAATTGGCAAGCCATTGCAAGGAAGGTTAGAAGTTGTCAGTCTAAACACTGCCCAGGAGACGGGACAGAGTGGGGGAAATTATAGAGCTTTAACTAGCAAAGATAGCAATTCTGATGGTGTCAATATCTTAGACATATATCAGAAAAAGCAACTTGTGATTCATCAACCGCCAAACCCAGCTGTTGCCGGTAACTTTTTGGTATGACCTTATCCTCATTGCTATCATTAGGTTTTTGAGTTGATTCTATGTCTGCTCCAGCTTTTTAATCCTTTAGATGGGTGATTCTCTGCATGTGTGCGCCTGTTTGAGTGAATGCATCTACATGAATGCACTTCTTTTTCTCAAGGAACAATATTTTGTTTGTTAATTATGTCTAAAAATTATGTGCATGTATTCTTGTAGATGGTTTCTCACAAATCTTATTTCCCCTTTTGAATGTAGCCTGGTCCTGCTTTCGTCTTTTCCCTGAGCCAGCATCAACCTTCCCTTCCAGCAATAGCAAATCAAGGAAGGCCATCAGTATCTGCTGCCTCAACGAACACTCTGGTCCCTTCTAGTAATGCAATAGCTGGAGTTGTGACAAACTCTTCTGGACTGCCTGCAGTAGCTACAGCTACGAGCTTTAATCACCCAAATTTGGCTGTTAATGAAGCTCCATATGTGACAATATTACCTAGCAATGGTTGTCCATTCCCTATTTCTACACCCATTGGAAACACAGCAGCATTTAGTGGCGTAAACCCTGCCCAACCAATGCCGGTCTATAGTTCCTTCTTCCCATCACAGATGTTACATCCCTCCCAAGTTCAACAGCGACATCCATCTTCTCAATCTTTGACCCAACCAGTTCATCAAAATGCTAGCACATCAACTGGTTCATCATCTACCCCCAAACAACCACAACATCATCAGACTCATGGATCACATGTCAATAGTAAAAATGTTTCGAACTCAAGTGCACATCCACAGCAACCACAGAAGCAGCAAGCACCTTCCCATCAATTGCGGAAGCTTGAAGCTGAGGTGAGTGGAGAGAGTACCCCAAGAAACAATGATACCCGAGCCTCTCATTCTCAAAAAAGTACTCATGGCCAGAACTTCACAGTCCCTCTCCAGCCAAACTTTGGCTTGATACCTTCTACCAGTTTTGGTGGTGCCGTCAGCAGCCATGGTGAGAAGCAACAGTCGCAGGAGAAGAATCTGAAGGGTGGATTAGAGCTTATCCCTTCTCCGGCTTATGCCATGTCATTTGCTTCTTTTGGTGGGAGTTACACTGCTTCAAATCTCAACTTTTCATCCATTGCACACAACTCAGTAATTCTACAAGGCCTCCCAGACTTGACACAACAGGGATATCAAGTTCTTTCTGCTCCTCAAACCATCCAAAAGAAGAGTCGCCAGCTTTCTGACGGCAAGTCTGGAGGCAGTTCATCGAAGCCTGATGATGTGAAAAAGGCAACACTGGGCAAGTCATCATCAAATGCTGCGCAGACACTTGTTTTTGATAATTCAGCTAGAGCTGTTAACTTTGTGCCCTCGCCTTTGACTGGAAATTGGCCTTCCGTTCCCGTCACCTCTATTGCAAATGCTCCAGTTGTTGCTAACTCTTCAAATTCCCAGCAGCAGCACCTAGTTCAACTTCAGAGGCAGCATATGCATCAACAACTTCAGCAACAAAATAAATCAGTGACATCTGCCTGCTTGCCTTCATCGACAAATGGAGCCAAGTATGCAAACAATTCTTCTCTTTTCTCACAAGCTATGGCGCCATGCAACACTCAATGGAAAAGTGCATCAAGGACGTCAGTCTCTCAACCCTCCGTTACTCACATGTCATCCAAGAGTATTCCTCAGCACAGCCAGATATCCTTTGGAGAAAATTCGAAGTCAACATTGGCACCACATGTGCATCAAATTCCCAAGGTAATTTAATCTGTCTCCAACTGATTTAGTGGTTAGGTCGCAACTTAATAGCTACTTAAAAGAACAAATTTAACAAGCGCCAAGGTTAATTCTTCAATTACTCAACTGCAGTCGCAACAGAGTGATAACTCTTTTGCTGGGAATCCTCAGAAGCCTTCCGCAGTTTGCGGTAGGAATGTGCCTTCAATCCTAAGCACATGCCCCGCCCAACTTTCTGAATTGAAGTACTAAGAGTCACGTTCAATGTACTGGTGAAAGGCCTGCGTTGTGGAATGGATGTATATTCATCAACTCAATTTTAAGCTCGAGTTTTTCATCTGATCCTGATTCCTGTCGTTCATATGATGATCCTCTGGCTTGACAAGGTTGCGCACCAAACAGGTGTCCCATCTTGGTAAGAATTGCTGAATGAATTGGCTGGAAGATTACCAGCGTGGGAGTCACGCGCGTTTGTTATCACCGAGTAGTACCTTATCTGCTGCACGAGTCTGGCAGCGAAGAAGAAGCGGCTTAAAAGTCAAAAAGGCTTTTGTTGGGCCTCCATATTCTCTTGTGGTGAGTGGAAGTTGGGAGTGGGCCTCACTATGTGTTGAAGTTAACTGTCGTTGGGACCACCCATGAGATGAGACAAGGAAGCGTGGGTGGTTCTTAACTTTTAACTTGGCTTCTGCCGTTGTGATTTGTACACAGACGATAACATTTAAGCATAGAAATCCATCCACCAACTTAAAAGATTATTTTCTCCACGTCAACGCTTTAAGCTCTTTCCAAAGGGCAATTGTCTCTTGCAGCTACCAACAGAAACGAGAGATGATCTCCTTGGGTTGGGCTTGGGTATTTTATATATATAATACTTCACCTCATTTTGTGTCCTATATGGCTATACCTATTCATTGCAAATTGCTTGTCATTATACGATTGGTTGCTCCTTTCCTCTACAAATTAAATCCTAGGATTGAACCAACATTGAACTTCCATTTTAAATTAATTGAGGAATTTACGGCAATTTGATAGTTGTCAATTTTGTGTCGCTTTACAATATTTTAATATGGGACTCGCATATTTAAATTATAAGATTTAAAATTATATTTATATTTTTAAACGTAGGACTGACTATTATTATTCAACACAAATTTTTGTCAACATAGCAAATTAATTTAACTAATTAACCTATTAATTTATCAGATAAGTTAACCTTAACAAATTTATTAACCTAACAAATTAACTTAACCAAATAATCTATTAATTTAGCTAATTAAATTAAGTAACTAAACTAGTTAATTAACCTAACCTATTAACATTAACAAAACTCAAACCCTTAACTAAACCAAAGCTAGTAAAAATTCTCAGTTTTCATCCATCTTCCCCATCCTTTCTCACTGGTTACCAATCGCCTTACGACAAATCCCTTTTTTTTTTTATATATATATACATTGACATGCTCCAACGTCCTTTTGTTGCTTCTTTTTTTCACCGAATGTACCTATAAGTGCAATGGTAGTACTAGGTGGTGTGGAGTGAATTCTATCTTTTACTAGCACTACTTTAATTCCTTTGTACCTTACCTCACTTATAGCTTGGATTTGTTAAAAATAAAACTAAAATATTTCTCATTCCTAGGTGCAAGCCACATAGTTAGAAATTTAGACTACATTAAAATTTATCAGTTGTATATATTGTTCCTTCTTTAAAGAAAGCTTAGAAGACATTGTATTTGTATCATTTTCAATTTTTAACACTTCATCATAGGATTTTGGTTCGTAAAAAATTGAACAACTTATTTGGTTTACATTCCTAATATCTTTCTATCTCTGTTTAAACTTTAAAAGAAAACTATACTTCTTGTAACATATATCAACATTTTCTCTTATTAAGCCTTTCATCATATTATTTTCTTCTCTAAATTTAGTTCTTAACCTTATTGTTAATAAGTTGTCTTTTATACTAAATAACTAAACTAAATGTCTTGATTGACGGAAGAGTTTTCATCAACAAAAATGTTATCTCATAGTTGAGAAATTTTGCAAGTTAATCGTATCTCCAAGTATAACCTATAAAAATTGTTTGTTTAACTAAAATATTGCGAAGTGCTAATTTTGTAACATATTATTTTTTAACATTATAATTGACCATTTACCAAAGAGACTTGTTACTATGATACCTTAATGGAGCTAATTTACAATAGTTGAGTATTTATTTTTTAATTGGTACAAGGTAGTTAAGTAACTAACAATTTATTATCACTTTTATTCTAGAAGACTAGAAGCATCACATCTTGTTCTATATGATCTGGATTTGTTTATGAATACCTTGTTGTGCTCGTGTCTTTAATATGGATGATATTATTTTTTAATAGTTGCTTTACAAGTTTTAATGGAAGTATAAGGCTTTTTTATGGTGGATATTTCATGTTAGAGCTTAAATTCAGATATGTTGGTGGGGATATTACTACATTTGATAATGTTGACAATAACTATATTAGACAAAAATATGAAATGGGGAAGGATTTAGGGTATAATAAAATTGGTAAGGTATATTACAGAGTACTTGATTGTAACTTTAAAGAGTCACTAAGAGTTATAGAGTCAAACAAAAGTTGTATTAGGCTAATAAACCTTATACAAATACATACGATTGTTAACATATATGTAACTCATCATTTAGATATACCTACCCATACATGACATATTACATATAATTGGAGGAGAGGACCTTGATAACGATGAACAAGGTGTTAATATGGAGGAACCAGGCGCTCATAAGAACGTGGAGGTATACGGTGCACATATGAATGAAAATTTAGAGGAACAAAATGCACATATGAGTGAGAATATGAAAGAACAGGGTTCACTTGTGAATGAAAATTTTTAAGAATAGGGGCCACATATGAATGAAAATTTGGAATAATAGGGTGCACAAATGGATGAGAATATGGAGGAACAGGGTTCACACTTTCAATCAGACTTCTATGTAGACATTCCAAATGACCATCATCCAGTTGAAATTGAATCAACAGATTGTAATAGTGTTATTAGTAGTGATAAATATCCTAGCGGAGGTGAAGCTTTGCATAGACCCAGTTCAAATGTTAGGGATAATCTTACAAATGTGACACGTGAGTGGAGATTGGAAATGGAGTTTGAAACTACAAAAATAATTTAAAAATGTTGTTGTCGGTTATGTAATACATATCAGATATAATGTTAGGATAAAAAAGTATGAGAGTAATCAATTTGTATGCATTGATGGATGCCCATAGGTTTGTATGCTAGTTATAATAAGCATGAGAGATGTTTTAGGGTTAAAACTTATAACCCTAATCATAGTTGTTTCACAACAAACAAACAAAAATTAGTTTTACGAGATTATTAATAAGATGCTTCGAGGATAGAATTTTGGAAAAGCCTAGTATCTTAACCAAAAAATGATTGAAGTCTCTAAAGAAAAAATCAATATTTTTTCAATTAAAACATGAGTAGAAAAGTAAAGAAGAGAATGAGGAAAGAGAGAGCAACATATTATATTAATGAATATGGGAAATTGTAAGGTTGTGTACATGAGTTAAAGATAAGAAATCATGGATCAACGATATAGTTAGAATTATCAAGAAATCAAGAGAGTTCATTGCTAATGCTAAATGAAAATTTCATTAATGTATTAATACTTCCTACTTCATTATGTTATGTTATACATTACATTAATACTTCTTTATATTTTATTATAGTTTGAAAGATTACACATTTGTTTCAATGCCATGAAAAGAGGATGGAAACATTTAAGATCAATTTTTGGGATTGATAGATGCTTGCTAAAGACAGAATTCCAAGGCCAATTATTATATACAATTGATAGGAATGGTGATGGAGGAATGTATCTGTTGGCCTGACAGTTGTAGAGGTAGAAAACACAGATTCATGGACTTGTTTTATGAATTTGTTAGCATCTGAATTGGAATTGGAATATGGTGAAGGACTTATAGTCATATCTAATATGTAGAATGTATGTTAATATACTTACAATTGAAATCATTATATGAAATATTAACTAATATCTTTTTAATTTGATTTAAGGATTAGTCAGGGTAATAGAGGAGACTTTGCTGAATGCAGATCACTAAATGTGTGCCAGACATATATATCAAAATCGACATGAAAACTGGAAAGGAAAGGACCTCAAAAAGTAGTTTTGAAATTACACATGGCCAACCTATGTTGAAGACTTTAACGAGCAACTAAATAGGCTTAACAAAATAAGCCTGAATGCTCTTCAACATTACTTGAATATCCTAAACAGAGGTGGATAAGATGTTACCAATCCTTCGAAACTAAATGTATGATAATTTACAACAACATGAATGAAACCTTTAATGGGTGAATCCTACTAGTAAGGGATATGCTAGTGATTAGCATGCTTGAGATAATTAGAATAATGGTGATGAAGAGGTATGCAAATAGGAGACATTTTGTAGTTGGGTGGAAGTTAGATATTGCAATAACTATAATGAAAAAGTTAGAGAAGATTAAAAAAGAATTAATGTAGTAGAGCATTGTATGGAAAGAAGTTAGTGTTTAATAAGTTTCAAAGGGAGATTGGAATCATACTATGAGGATTGGTAGACAACAAACATGTAGTTGTCAAATATGGGACCTATATGCATACTCATGCAAACATGTGGTTAGTGCAATCCATCACTCAAAAGAAAGGGTTGAGACATTCGTAGATTCAAGTTATAGGAAGGGTCAATTTATGAGTTTGTATAAACACATATTAAAACCAATCAGAGGTGAAATTTTCTATCCTTTAAGTGATGCAGAGTTGATACATCCTCCAGTTAAAAGAGTTATGCCTGATAGACCCAAAATTTTAAAAGAAAATAGAAAAATGAACCAAAGAAAAAATCTAAACAAATTGTCTCAGAGAGGGTAAGTGCAAAAATGACGACAATGTGGTAATTATAATCATAACTCTAAAACATGCAACAAAGACACCTCAACTCGACCTGCTAAGGTTTCTTCATAAGTGGGTGCACCTTACTTCAATCATATGAATATAGCTTTATAAACATATAGTAACTAATATTTATAATTATCTTAATTAGCTTATAACAGAGGCAACTTCACAGGTATCCAAATTTTCAGTTTTATATTAATTATTATTGACTTTAAGGACTAATTAAATTGTTTTCATTACAACTATTGTTGGACCCCGATCTTTGAGTGGAAATTTAGAAATAATAAATGATATCAAATGAGTGTTTTGTATGTGATTTGTGTTATAGATGATTATGATATTGGAATGTGAATCATGTATGGATGGTGAGTTGAGAAACCCTAAGCATGAACTATGGTGATACATATGAGATATTATGCAAAAACAAGAGAGGAACTTGGTGAATAGCATAATGCTATTAAATGTAAGAAATCATATAAATTGAGGCTGAGATTTGGATAAATTCCAAATGATAGTTGAATTGTTATAAATGATGTGCAATTAAAAAAGTGAAGTTAGGATGAATGTTAAATGTGTATGCTGATTTAAGAAAAATTAGGAAATGATTGACATAGAATTGGCCAAAGTTGTCTTCTTTGAAGTTGTAGCTTGCTCTTTTATCTTTCCAACGAGATCAAGTGTGCAAGATTTCGAGATCGGAGTTAAGAGTTATAGTTAATACAAGTTATGATGTTATATAAGATTGATGTTAGTGACAACTTTGATGAATGCTTGAGAATTGTGGTTTTGAAGAACCAATTTAGTTGAGTTTTGAGAAGATTGTGATTTTGAATTATTTGTTTCGATTATTATGAAGAGTTAGCCATTTGAATAAGTAAATATGTGAAGATTATAAGTGTATGTGATGTTAGGATGGAAGTTGGAAGCATTAAAAAAAGGTTTGAAGAGGTTTGGAAAAATGGATGTCCGTTAAACGAACATGGGAGTCCGTTAAACGGACCTTCTCGAGTCAAAAGGACCCTTTTCTGTGCCTATGTCCGTTAGACAGACATGGATGTCCGTTAAACGGACATTCTCGGATGGATTGGTACATTTTGGGCCGTATGTGTCCGTTAAACGGACATGCATGTCCTTTTAACGGACAACCACGGGTCAATTTGTGAAAAACGTGATTTTGACCATTTTAGAGGCCGAATCTGATTTTGTGGTCTTCATAAGAGTTGTAGATCTGGAAGTCTAATTTCAAATGGTCTAAGAACGAAAGAAATCTGATCTCTATATTGAAAGTTATGGCATTTGCTCCAAAAGAGTTTCAAATCGATTTAGGGTTTGAACATGTTGAGTTGTTTTGATCATAACTAACTCATCCGACCTCGGATTGAGGTGTTTCTTAAAGCATTGAATTCCTAAGACATGTAGAATTCTCTCCACAAAATTTTGTATCATTTGGAGTTGAATTGGAAGAGTTTGATTGAATCTTATGATATCGGAATGATTTGTTTCATTCTGATCTTGCTAATTTCCTTCCTCATCCGACTTTGTCAAATCATTTGCTTATATCTTTTCTGTTCGACATCCGAATGACTTGGTTCTCGAAGCGTTGGATTCCTAAGATAATTTTATTTTTATGGAAAATTATAAATTTTAGAGATTTAATTGAGCAAGATCATTTGAAACTCAGTTCGAACCCACCGTTTGTATGCGTTGATTTCAAGTTCATTTTCTATTTGCATTTGAATTCATTTTGGTATCTGATTGTGGATCTGTTTTGATTTATTTCAGTTCGAATTGATCCGTAAGTTCGCATTCGTATTCGATTTCCATTTGTATTCGATTCGATCCTATTAGCTTCGCATTTGTTTCATTTCATTCGCTATGGATTTCGATTTTTGTTTCGCTTCAAGAGTGATAGTGTTAAGTTTAAGCAGTTGGGTTCTGGCAACGAGATCCAACAGATGTGGTATCAGAGTCCAGTAATATGATCTTACTGGGGCATATGTATATGAGTGATTTGCATGAGAAGTTGATAAGAGTTTGTAAGGCTAAGTTTGATTTTGTGAAAATGTGATATTGATGTGAATAAAGTTGCATGAATTATTTGAAGAACCTATGTGATTGTTTGATTAAGGTGAAGAATTATGATTGAGTTTAGGATTATGATGCTAGAAATTAAGATTTGAATTTCATGATGAAATTAGATGATGTGACTTCGAATATATGTGGGATGCAAATATGAATCTTTAAAGATGAGCTTGATGATAGTAATACATGTATAGAAGTTAAAAAGATTGAGATTGAATGGTTTTGGTCCATATTAAGGTTCTCAATAAATTAGATCATTGGCACATGTGAAGAAATAGTTGTTTGATATGATAGTGATGATTTAATCTCATAAAGAAGTGAAAAAAATTGCGAGTAAGATAAGAATATGTGTGATAAGAAATTTGATTGATTTTAGGTTTGTGATAATGAAATTGAGATTAGAATTCATGATGAATTGGGATAAATGGATATTGTTTATACTTTTGTGAGATGAAAGTGTGAACATTTGAAAGATGAGATATATTGATAAAGGTATAATATATGTATAAAATTTCAAAGGATTGGTTTGAATGATGAATTGGTCTATGTTAAGGTCCATTAAGAGTTGGACAATTAATTTGTGTCCATAGGTTGAGGAATATTAATTTTTGGATAAAGTGAGTTAAATATATGTACTTATGAAAATATAATAAGACCTATTGGAGTGTGAATAAGATATGGATGGTATATGATATAGAAGGTGAAAAACATTACGAATATGTGTGGTGAGGATTTGAATATGTGAATGACTAGGATCATTTAGAAGCCATGAGTTAAGAGAATGTATTTCTTGGTGTTTGCTTAGGTATGAATTTCGAGGGCGAAATTCTTTTAAGAGGGGGAGAAATGTTAGACCCCGATCTTTGAGTGGAAATTTAGAAATAATAAATGATATCAAATGAGTGTTTTGTATATGATTTGTGTTATAGATGATTATGATATTGGAATGTGAATCATGTATGGATGGTGAGTTGAGAAACCCTAAGCATGAACTATGGTGATACATATGAGATATTATGCAAAAACAAGAGAGGAACTTGGTGAATAGCATAATGCTATTAAATGTAAGAAATCATATGAATTGAGGCTGAGATTTGGATAAATTCCAAATGATAGTTGAATTGTTATAAATGATGTGCAATTAAAAAAGTGAAGTTAGGATGAATGTTAAATGTGTATGATGATTTAAGGAAAATTAAGGAATGATTGACATAGAATTGGCCAAAGTTGCCTTCTTTGAAGTTATAGCTTGCTCTTTTATCTTTCCAATGAGATCAAGTGTGCAAGATTTCGAGATCGGAGTTAAGAGTTATAGTTAATACAAGTTATGATGTTATATACGATTGATGTTAGTGACAGCTTTGATGAATGTTTGAGAATTGTGGTTTTGAAGAACCAATTTAGTTGAGTTTTGAGAAGATTGTGATTTTGAATTAGTTGTTTCGATTATTATGAAGAGTTAGCCATTTGAATAAGTAAATATGTGAAGATTATAAGTGTATGTGATGTTAGGATGAAAGTTGGAAGCATTAGAAAAAGGTTTGAAGAGGTTTGAAAAAACGGATGTCCGTTAAACGGACATGGGAGTCCGTTAAACAGACCTTATCAGGTCAAAAGGACCCTTTTCTGTGCCTATGTCCGTTAGACGGACATGGATGTCCGTTAAACGGACATTCTCGGATGGATTGGTACATTTTGGGCCGTATGTGTCCGTTAAACAGACATGCATGTCCGTTTAACGGACAACCACAGGTCAACTTGTGAAAAACGCAATTTTGACCATTTTAGAGGCCGAATATGATTTTGTGATCTTCATAAGAGTTGTAGATCTGGAAGTCTAATTTCAAATGGTCCAAGAACGAATGAAATCCGATCTCTAGATTGAATGTTATGGCATTTGCGCCAAAAGAGTTTCAAATTGATTTAGGGTTTGAACATGTTGAGTTTTTTTGATCATAACTCACTCATCCGACCTCGGATTGAGGTGATTCTTGAAGCATTGAATTCCTAAGACATGTAGCATTCTCTCCATAAAAATTTGTATCATTTGGAGTTGAATTGAAAGAGTTTGATTGAATCTTATTATATCGGAATGATTTGTTTCATTCTGATTCCTTCCTCATCCGACTTTGTCAAATCATTTGCTTATATCTTTTCCGTCCGACATCCGAATGACTTGGTTCTCGAAGCGTTGAATTCCTAAGACAATTCTTTTCATTTTTATGGAAAATTATGAATTTTAGAGATTTAATTGAGCAAGATCATTTGAATCAAAGTGAGACAGGAAAGTTTCTGAACATAGATCAGTATTTTGCGAAATTCGGGATCTGTAGAGATCCGATTGAAGCGATGTTTGAGGCAAAATAAAATTAAGACATAGGGCTACAAGTCATATGAAGAAATGAAATTTCAATTTAGCATTTAAGAATGCAAATTTGTGGAAGGAAGTAAATTGCTAGAAAAATATGTTAGTAGAATGATATGTCTGACATGTTTGGACTATAACTTTTGATGTAGTGCTCCGAATTGAATGATTTTTGAGGCATTATAAAATTAAGACAATGATAAACAATTCTCTAGAAGGATGTTTTGACAAATTCCTTCATTTTGATAGTGAAAACAATGTCCTAAAGCAGGATAAGTTTCAGGGGCAGTTTTGGAAGTCCACTTAAAGACTTAAGAGTTTAGCCTAACATGGAGGGGCAAAAGGGTCATTAGTCACCCATTTTTAATGACATGGCATATTTAAGAGAGGAGTTGTCATTTTGAAGGCTACAATACACGAAAAAGAAAGAAAGAAATATAGAGAGAGGAGAGAAGAGGGAGATATCGTGGAGAAGAAGGAGAAAGAGGAAGAAGAGATAGGGTTTTGGATTTTTGAGAGTTTCAAGTTGAGTTTTTCATTGATTCATGAAGGAAAAACATGGAAGGAAGTAAGAGCTTCATCTTGAGCCAAACAATTTCGAAATTCAAGAAGATAAAGGTAAGAGCTAAGTTTTGATCTTTGAGTTTTAGTGAAGTTTTTGGTTGATTTAGCTTAAGATGGATATGAGTTTGTTAATTATGAAGTTAATTTGAATGATTATGCATTGGGTCATGTTTAATTTTGGATGGTTGATTTAATAAGGGTTGTGATTTGAATTGGGGCAAATTCAAGAAAGGATTGGAGAAATTGAAGCTCTTATCAACTCTAAGCATGGATAAGAGGTGGGTAATGTGTTTATTTTTCAAATTATAAGCTAATTATAAATGTTGGTTTATAAGCTCTTGTTTTACAAATGATTGAACCAATTGTTTCTAAAATGATTTATAAAGTGTTAAAGTCATTGTTTCCAAATGATTTACGAAAAATCTACAATGGTTCGGACAATTTTCCATAAATGACTTGAATTGTGTATTTAATGGATTTTTGAGTGAATTGATAAAGATGAAATACTCATTGGAGTTCATTGTGTTAAATTGATTGATAATATGATTATGTGAACTTATGTGATATTGTGAATGATTGACATCATGTTGAATTTGAGATTACATGAAAAGTTGAATTTCGAAGTATGCCTTCGGGCATTTAGTTTTCTTACATGAATATGTGATTATATAGGTTTGGTTAGGTCCTTCATGTGGAGTCAGTGCACTGGTCTCATTTTTAAAGCCTTCGCCCGGCTGCCCGCTAGCGACATAGGAGCTCCGTTTTTGGACTCCCCATGTGTTTCACGCCTGCACAGGATCGCTTTGCGGGAATGTGTAGTACATCATATTTTATGGACCAACCCAAACCGATTGACGTGTTATATGTTTTGCTTTGTTTAGAATATGCTGCATTTAGATGTGAAGCATTTCATGTTTACAAAAATTTGGATTTTCCACTATGACAGTTTTGGCAAATGTTGAAAATGTTTATAAATGATTTTGGAAATTGAGAAGCTTTTGAGAAATAAACTCTCCGATATTTTTCCACTGTGACAGTTGATCAATTGAAAATAAGATTTGAAAACGTTTTTGCTTATCATTTGAGTAATAAACATATTTTCCACGAGCTTCCGAGCTCACCCCCCCTTTCATCCCCATCTCCAGGTATTCTAGCAGGAGATTGGATGAAAGACGTCAAGATATCAGTATTTGTACACGTTTTGTACTTTGTGTATTTGGTTTAAGATTATTGGAAATGGTCTATGGCTTAGAATGCCATTAGAGTATTGTAAGCACTTTAGTTCATGATGTATATTGGATTATGATATTGTATAAGAACTTGAATTATAGAATTGGAAATGTATTGACTATGGATTGTGAAAATTGGTCTTGTTCATAAAGGGAATTGAGTCATAAATGTAATTGGGATATATATGTATAGATATGGATGAATATGTTTAATGATGGGATATAATTTGCGATGATTTATAAATACAATTGGTTGTGGGTTTGATGGAATCATTAATTTATATATGAGTTAAAGGGAATTGTATATGAGTTTGAATGTGATGAATGTGTATTGAATATGAAAAATGACTTGAAGTGGTTTAGAATTAGGATTGCGTTTCTGCTGAAATCCCGGACGGAGGGTCCGGTGGATTTTGATGTATGTGAAATTGTCTGGAATTTATAGAAGTGAGTTTTACTATTTGCAGGTTTTTGGATAGGTTAAAAAACAGCCGTTATGCTGCCGGGTTTTTTTTTTATGATAGTGTATGGATAAGTGATTTTGTGTATGACTGTATGGATTTATTGACATAAGTATGAGATTGTTATGGTAAAGAATAAGAATATGATGAATAAGAAGAATCAAGTAATTTAAGATTAGTATGAGTTTAAGGATAAATTTCCAAGTGTGATAGATGAAAAGCATGCCTATGGAAGCATGAATTTTTTTTTACATCGATTCGGATGGGTTAAGTCATAAGGATTTTCAACGCGACTAGTTTTGTATGTTCACGCTTCGGATGTCGGAATTTGAAACTCAGTTCGAACCCACCGTTTGTATGCGTTGATTTCAAGTTCATTTTCTATTTGCATTTGAATTCATTTTGGTATCTGATTGTGGATCCGTTTTGATTTATTTCAGTTCTAATTGATCCGTAAGTTCGCATTCGTACTCGATTTCCATTTGTATTCGATTCGATCCTATTAACTTCGCATTTGTTTCGTTTCATTCGCTATAGATTTCGATTTTTGTTCCGCTTCAAAAGTGATAGTGTTAAGTTTAAGCAGTTGGGTTCTGGCAACGGGATCCAACAAATATAGTTAAGCGATGCGAAATTGGTTGATGATAATGCTATATTGAGTTAACAAAGAAATATTGTAAGGAATGTGTTTTTTTAATCAATTTGTCTTAGTTGAAATAATTACCAAGTGTGTTTCTAATATTTTATCTTTGATTTCCTAGGTTGGTATATCTGGACATGTTAATAAAAAAAGTTAAGAGATGTTGACTCATTCATATTCCAATTATCATTTGAACTAAGGGGTTTACGGTTCAAAGGACATTCTAGTATTACTTCACAATAATTACAAGTTGAAGCAATTAAAAGGAGAACATCATTGACATAATCTTTATAACCTGAACTTTCACAGTCAATTACAAATGAGGCAACTATCAATTAACGATGTCTTTAACTTTTTGATATTTTGATATTTGTCCAATTAAATTTTACATATGTGTGCTATTGATAATGGTGACCAATGTTTATAATATATTAACACAATGTAATCTAACTTTTTGATATTTTGATATTTATCCCCATTTAGTTTTTAGATTTATGTGCTATTGATAATGGTGAACAAGGAAACTTGAAGGACATTTCTAATCTTCGATTGTGTTGACAGTTGATTAAGTTTTGTCAATTAATGTTGATCAAATTTACAGCAGGAAATTGTTGATGGTAAACTTGTGCTTATGGTTAGATTAGCTAGTTCTATAAAGTGTCTTGGAAGGAAGGTTGTATAGAATATGGTTATTGTGTTGCTATAAGGAATTAGGTTGTAAGGAATTGCTGTAGGTTCAATTTCAACTCCTTTTGGTAGTTAAGAGATTCATGTGTAGGAATCTCTAGATATGTACATAACATTTTATTATTTGTATAAAGTCTTACTGATTTACCCAAAAAAAAGATAATTTTGACAAATATTTATGTTGTATAAACACAATTTAAATAT